>OX382270.1:18022779-19224490 GCA_947507595.1 Pyralis farinalis
TGTTACAGGCGAGAGTAAGATTTACGTGGGGTACAGAGGAACAGGACGCGTTTGATAGGTTAAAGGTAGCGTTTACACAGAGCGTCATGCTGTCACAGCCAGAATTCGGTAGTGTATATTATGTGCAGACGGATTCCAGTTCGATAGGTCTGGGTGGGTATGTTTACCAATTAGATAAGAACGGTTTCGAGAAAATAATAGGATTTTGTTCGTACGCATACAAGGGGCCGCAAACACGGTGGTCCGTTAGCGAACAGGAGTTCTATGCCGTGATTTATACATTGAGGAAATTTGAAACGTATTTGAGAGGAGCCAAAATCGTGATAAAGACAGATCATAAAAGTCTGACGTTTGTAAAGTCTTGGAAATTGCTCGGGGCGCGAATTACCAGATGGATAATGTACTTAGAACGGTTTGATTACGAAATACAGTATATTCAGGGACGTGATAACATTATACCTGACATTCTGAGCAGGCACATACGAGATGCAGGGTCGGAAAAAGTGGGTAACACAGCACAGCCGCACATATATTGGTTTAAGACGGCTAGCCGTGGCACGGTACTACAAAGGTTAAAACAGATTGCTGAGTTGCAAAACGACGATTCGAAGTTAAAACATATCAAGGATTGTTTAGGTCAGGGGAAGGCCAGCCTAGAGGTTAAGGGATTTAAGTATTACAAATTAATCGGGAAGACATTGTACTTTAGCATACCTACGCAGGAAAAAAACCCTATTAGTCATACCAAAGTCACTACTGGAGGAATTAATAATTCATATACATGAGGAAATAGGTCATTTTGGGCAGTATAAAATAATGCCTATTCTGAGAACGCGTTATTATTTTCCTAACATGAGCAAGATAGTGCGTGACGTAATCCGTACATGCGACATATGTCAAAAGGCAAAACCCAGCGTTAGTAACGCAATAGGACCGTGCCAGCCAGTTTCAGCTAAAGCTTTAGGAGAAAAGGTCTTCGGGGATTTGTATGGGCCGTTACCTGCGGGTAAGTTTGGTTACAAGTACATATACGTTATGCAGGACGTGTACAGTAAGATCGTAAGGTTGTACCCATTAAGAGTCGCGAGTGGGCGTAGCGTACTTGCGTGCGCAAAACGATTTCATAAGGAGATACCTATCAGGACGATAATCACCGACCGAGGACCACAGTTCATTTCGAAGACGTGGATTGAAAGTTTACGTAATTTAGATATAAAGGTGACGCACACTTCAGTGTATTGCCCAAATTCGAATAGCGTAGAGAGGGTCAATCGCGAGTTAGGAAGAATGATCAGGACATACTGCTTCGGGTCCAACAGAAGTTGGGTGAATATGTTAAGCGATGTAGAAAGGTGTTATAACAACGTTACACATAGTTCTACAGGGATTGCACCCGACAGACTAGCATTTGGGAGGCAAGAGTTGTTAACTATTGATAGTGCGTTAGGTGATGAGTGGACGAAACGATATCTAGCTAACGAACCACAGATTAATCACGAAAAAGCATTGAAAACCGCGGAGAAGACAAGCATGTACAGAAAGCGTCAATTTGACAGCAGACATAGGTTAGTCATTTACCGAATAGGTGATTATGTGAAGGTGAAGACCTTTGTACGATCGGACAAAGAACATAAGATAACGCGGAAATTTTCCTTATTATATAAGGGGCCATTTGTTATAGTGGACGTACCATATCAAAACTGTTATAGTCTGATGGAACCAGAATCTAATAAGATTGTTGGAAATTATAATGCGGTGAATTTAGCCAGATATTTTATACGAAAGAAGGAAGTGACGATTCTAAGTAAGGAGGTAAATAAATGAACAGGACGATAGGTGTGGAGTAAAAGCATAAGGGCGATGGTTAGGAGTTTATAACAAAGATCAACGATGATATACACGAATAGGACTATCGAACGATTGAGGTCAGGGTGTGGCATTAAGAGCTGGTTCAGAGAGAATTGGAGAGAAAAATTTTAAGATAGGGGTACATATGAGATTAAGATTTTGACGAGTGAGTATCGGGGACACCAACTCACAAAATCTGGGGAAGGTTCTGTAATGATACAACGTAGATTATATCTTGAAGAGTTATATTGTGGAATTGATGGCGAATTTAGTTATGTATATATGAAATCTAGGGGTCGTATGTCCACACACGACCGCGTGTGTGTGTATATTTCATATACGCGTAATTTCGGGCAGCTCTAACCGCATGTCGTACGATAAATGAGTGGTTATTGGAAAAATACACTATGCATGGTAACAGGAATTCGTAAATTGCATTTTGAGCGTTGAAAATAAACAATTAGCTATGCCGCTGGGCGGATGTCATAAAATTGGAAAAAACCCGGACGGACGCACCAAGTTTCTCCAATTAAGTACAAAGCGATTTTAAAGCTATCGATAACAAAGACAAGCGAGGACAAAGAAAGGCGGCCTATCTAATTTGTATTATTCTGAGAACGGGCGGCTTTCGTTTGACAACACACGTGCACGCTGGGAAGTAGAGTTGGTACGCTTGTTGCTACGCGATGGTGGTGTTGGCCAATCAGAGTGAGCGTCACCCAGCGCATGAGGCAGGGGGCGGGGAAGTGGGGTATGGAAGCGAACGACTGGGCGATGTCATTCGGTTCCCGGAGTTCTCGCGGCTCGGTCGTTCGACATATCGCGGCTCGTATCATAATAATTATTTCGTTTTGGAATATAAATTTAGTCGAAGAATAGTTTAAAAGGGTCGAGTATTCGCAACTTCCCACGAAACGCGAAGGCGCCGAGGTCAGCGTAGCAACACCGCCGGGGACAGCCTACGGCCGCCCGACTCCAAGCTGCACAGCACGGGACCACGAATTCTACGCGGGACCGCAGCTCTAAGCCTAACGTGCTGACCTGCAGGGAGATAAGTGTAGATTTAAGTCCTGTTCTTTTATTCGTGTGTTAAAATTCCGTTGTGTTGTGTTGTTTTACCCGCAGGAAATTCGCGTTCGCGAGTAAAGTAAATAACATACGCCTATGCCTAAATTTGTGGCATAGTGGCAAAGTTAAATTTTGTCTTGCTGGGTACCTCTGAGTAGGCGAGGTTGGATGACCGCATTCATACAGTCTCGCTGAGGCGAAGGGCATTTTTTGGTTGGTGTTTATGAGTGGCCAACTTATGTAAGCCAGGAGAACCATTTTTACGCGCTTTTTTTTAGCGGCGGCAGAGTACCTATAGTTTATAGTATTGTTCTAGTGTATCACACGGGTTTGATAAGTGCATGCTATTGTTCCATCCGGAGACCGCTCTCCTGGCGAGCCAATAAGTGGCAAAATTACGCTACAGCCCGATTTCTGTATACTCAACTGGAATCGCTAACGGCTCTGAACTGTTTACTCAGACCATTTAAAATACACATGTGAGATTGCCCAGCCTATAAAACATGCCACGATAATCCTGTAAGGATAATTCACGATAGTGTACACGATACTTAAAATAAGTATAATAATTTACGCAGCGGTCGCAAAATTCAAAACCCCACGAGATTGGTATAATGACAGAAGTCACTATATTAATCGCGTAAGCTGATTATAGCAAAGTCAGAAGAAATTTACCTGACCACCAATTAAAAGACTGCGCAGACGCTGAGGCTAGCTAAAGGTTTAAGACCTAATAGCTATATACTGGTCAGTAAAGGATTCAGACGCTTCTATCAAGTCTTCCACAAAGAACCGTTATACACGCCATAATAGCGTACCTACAACCGCACTAACTAACAATTCCCTGAACCGCTCTTAATGTTTATAGATTCACGCTAATAATTAAAAATTCTAAACAAATGGAGCAAACTAGACGATCGTTTTAGGTCACTACAGGCTGCACTCCAGCAGTATCAAGGCCACGTCATTTTGGGTTGCTTACAGTCTGAAAGGGAAATCGGTGGATACTAGCTCACGCGGGAGGAGAAATAGGATTGGTACAGAACGGATTACTTGTTTTTAAATCGTACACGAAAAGCGATCATTGTCGATTGTATCATAATGACATGAAAAATACTCACTTTAAAAAATGTGTAACTGAAAAATTGTTGCCTAATTTACATCAAGAGTGTATAATTGTCATGGACAATGCTTATTACCATAGCATTTGCAGCAACAAATTCCCAATCTAAATTACAAAAAAAGCTGATATGCAGAAGTGGCTTTCTGATAATAATATAGAATTTATTGAAAGCTACACAAAATCACAGCTGTACCAATTAATAAAAAGACACAAACCGGCGCCAGAATATGAAATAGATAAATTATTAAATGAACACGGCCATACTGTTCTTAAATCGCCACCATATCATTATGACCTAAACCCTATCGAAATGATCAGGAGTTCGAAGAAACGAAATGTAGCAGAACTTAATGTTATGAAGACCGAAGATAGTTGAAATGCCTCAGTTAGTTGCAGACGCATTTAATAGAATAACAGTTGATGAATGGGAAAAACATTATGCCCATGTTAAAAAAATTGAAAAGGAATATAGAAAAATCGGCCAAGTGCGAGTCGGACTCGCGCACGAAGGGTTCCGTACCACTATCTATAAAAACGGCAAAAAAATCACGTTTGATGTATGGGAGCCCCCTTAAATATTTGTTTTATTTTATTTTAATTATTTATTCTTATAGTGAATATATAACTAAATATTCTGTGAATATTTTAAGCGTCTACCTGTTGCCGTTATCAAAAACGAGCAAAAAAATCACGTTTGTTGTATGGGAGCCCCCTTAAATATTTATGTTATTCTATTTTTTAGTATTTGTTGTTATAGCGGCAACAGAAATACATAATTTGTTAAAATTTCAACTGTCTAACTGTCACGGTTCGTGAGATACAGCCTGGTGACAGACGGACGGACGGACGGACGGACGGACGGACGGACAGCGAAGTCTCAGTAATAGGGTTCCGTTTTACCCTTTGGGTACGGAACCCTAAAAAAGGATGCTTATTTAGACGGACCATTCATTATTCATTTAGGAGCGACGAATCTGCAAGCTCTCTCCGACAGTCATTTCTCCTTTGGACTGATCACCAAAAGGACGTTTCGTTTCTGAGAGATTCGCCGTCAGAACCTTTCACCTATGGACTTTAGGCCGACAGAATGGTTCACATATGAGTGTTTCAACGACAGGACTTTTCTACTATGGTCTATTTACCGAGAGAACCGTTCATCACTAGACGATTCGCTGACAGAATGATTCGCAAGTAAAGTGTTTTGACGACAGCACTTTTCCACTATTTTAGGCAGCCCAATCCAAGTACTCCGCCTATGACAGAGAATTGTTGGTTATTACCAACAATTCTCTGTACTCAATTCAATACTTTTACAATAAATACAGACCATAAACCGTTAGTGCACGTCTTACAACCCTACCCTCCATCGATTACACTCCAAGGAGAATAAGGTACTTGCATTACATATCACAATTCAGTACTGACATACGTCACATAAGCGGATCTTAAAACACGGTTGTCGACGCTTTATCACGGATGGTGGAAACAATCTCTCAAGTTGGGAAAAATCACAGGAAAATGGCACGGAACTCGAACAGATGAAACGTAACAAATCACTACACATGCTACGGGTGCGGCCACCGAACAGTAACGAGGAAGTATTTTGTGACATATCTGCAGGAACGGCTCGTCCATATGTACAACAGGAATTCAAAAAAAACTGTATACAATAATTATTTGTGATAATTATTGTATATGGTTTTTCTGAATTCCTGTTATAAGTCATCCCGGAAAAAGAACCACAAGAAAATTAATCGGAAAAATTACATTTAGACCAGCACGAATACAGGACATAAAGGTGTAATTCATGCTTACAATGCCAAATGCATAGACACACGGTTTATCCATTAGGGAAATACCTACCGACAAGAATGTTTGCGCATGTAAACATTGACATCGTTGGCCCGCTGATAACTTCAAAAAACAATCGCTACATAATTACAATCATTGACCAATGTACTTTATAGCTGGAAACCTACCACGTATCGGACATTACAGCGACCACAGTAGCAAGAAGCGTATACGAAGGATGAATTGTAAGATTTGGATGGCCGGACTACATCACATCGGAACAAGGCGGCAGTCAGACAAAAAGATTTCATTTAGCCACGGTTGAAAGATTGCACACATGAATTTTTGAGATGCGACAGATCACGTCCAAACCTAACACCATCGTATGAAGGCCCATTTCTGGTCACCAAGCGTAATGCCAAAGTGTTCACAATCAAGCGTGACGATAAAGAAGTCGACATATGAATAGACCGCTTGAAACCAGCATTTTTAATCGACCAAGACGCAGAGAGTTGTGAAGATGAAGTAGATGACCAACCAATTATGGTAGATAAGCAACAACCAAATATCACACGTACCGGGCGTACGTGCCGCTCTACTATACGTTTTCAAATATAAATACGTACAAACTAGAAGTCGAGCCACAGTTTACAGTTGTCAGACATCAGGCTACTATAACAACAATATGGGTTTATCAGCAAGTCACTAGAACGAACAAATCAACATAATACAGAACAACCAGCCCAAATCTGAAGACAGCAACCTACAAGGAATTATCACAATGGAAAAATTTCGACAAATGAGATACTAGCTAAGCGCCATAATACTCATCATAATAATCTTGGATTCAACGCTTAAAGCAAACGTTTCGCAGAGCTGTAAAACGCCTAGAAGACACCAGTATTCTGGCAAGGCAACAGAAGAAAAAGCATACACACTTGATCTTTATTCTTATATCTTATATTCTTTTCTCATCTAGTCTTTATATCGAAGTCCTGCAACACTTTGCTGCATGGGTAAGCGTAAAAATAGCAGCAGAACTATATTTTCAGTATTTTATGAGCAAATTCTAGAGTATTAAATTATATAAGTATACTAGCTTATACCCGCGGCTTCGCACGCGTAGTTTTTGGAATTTCGACAGTTTTACTTATTTTTATTTTACTTCTTATTTTTTGGTACAGTCCGCATTATATAGTTAGTAAAAGTACCAAATATTCGTATTTGTGTAGTAATGAAGATATGTAACGATCTGTTCGGTTTTCATTAACTATTTGATATTGACTGAATACACTCAAAGCACCTCTCTATTAAATACACAACATTGCCTATTTTAAACACATAACTGTACAAAGTCACTAACTTCAAAAGATATTTCTACTTCATACAAAGTGTCAACCCCCTTTTCAGCCACCTAAGGGTTTGAAAAATGCTGAAATTAGCACTGAGCACTGAGCACATGTAGGTACAGCGGGAAACGAAAGGGCAGACGAACTTGCGAAAACAGCTGCAAGCAAGATAGCAAACCCCGACTACGTAGAGGTTCCACTCTCATATGTCAGGAAAAAGATCCGAGAGGAGTCGGTCCAGAAATGGCAAGCACGATACGACTCCTCCGAGACGGGTTCAGTCACGAAAACGTTCCTCCCAGATGTGAGCACAGCTTATCGCATTGTGAGAGGAACGAGACTAACCCACTTCCAGACGCAAATCCTGACAGGGCACGGCGGCTTCGGAGAGTACCTTTACAGGTTCAATCTGAGGCACAGCCCGGAATGCGAGTGCGACCCCCATATTAGCGAGTCGGTATGGCACCTAATACTCGAATGCCCCCGTTTTCAGCTAGAAAGATTCAACCTGCAGTGCTCTGTTCATCTGGAGCTCACAAAACAAAACCTGCAAAGGCTGATGGAGTGTAGTAAATCTCGTCCAAAGCTCCTGGCCTACATGGAGAAGGTAGCATCAGTCGCAACGCGGCGAAACAGCACCCATCCCACTTCTCCCCTCCCACCCTCTGACATGACACCTCAAATTGACTCTACACCCGGACATGACACGACACCTGACAAAAAATCCTTTGACATCCTAACTTGCGGAGAAAACGGACGACCAGGACTGCGCCTGAGAGGAGTAGCCTTATATATGGACGACAGCGAGGAGAGAGCAGGGATTGCCTTCTGCAATGCCTTGGCAGGGAAAACGGTCACGATCTCGCCGGGGCTCGGAGCCCTACTGAACGGAAGCACACGCAAGACCACCATGCGGCGCAAGATGTTCAATGAACTTTCAAGAGTGACAATCGGAAACCAGACGTGCAGAATAGTGCGAAAGAACAACAAAACTATCGCACTGTTCTGCGCGGAGGACGAAGTCACCGAGTTCGAACAGATGTGCGCAATGCTGAAGTTCATAGGGCAAGGAGCCGAACCTGCTAAGATCATTAGTGTCGACGCCATGGTCGTGGGATACCTCAGTGGGAGAACTAAGGACTACGAAGGAGCTCTCCTGGCCTCGCAGAATCACGAGATCGTGATATACGAGGACAGGGGACAAAACTTAAGTTTCCTTAAGGCCCAATCCCGGGACCCAGGTGCCAAACTGATTCCCAGGGACTGCTGGGACCACCCGATTGTTAACCCCCACGTCAGTGGGTCGGAACGTCTACAACAACGGGTGATGCAGGAAAGGTGCCTGGCAGAACAGAAGAGCAAGGAACCCAGCCACATACTCTCCACCATATTGGCGACCCTCAACAGGAGTGTCCAATCGGTGGCCCAACCTTCCGCAAGAAAAAAAAGAGAAGTGGAAAGAGCTCTGTCTATGGAAGCGGCGGTCGAAAAGTTCATACAGATGACTCCTCGCCACGGATCGGAGCCTCCCGCTGACCCCCGCACCAGAGCAGACATGGGACAAGTGATCCCCCCCAAACTCAGACCGGCTCGGGAGCCGCAAGACCACATGGTAAACGCCTTCATCGAGTTCGTGGCAGTCACCAGAGCAACGCGGAAAGTCAACATGGATACCTGCAACTCCATCTTGCAGACTTATCACCGCGGCTCACAGGAACTGCTACGGATAAAATTAGGCGAAGCTGAGGCAGCGATCTACGACAGCGACAGGAACCTAGTAATACTGGGTAACATGTCGGGGTCGTACATGGCAGCATACAGCGCAACCAGTGGTTTTGTTCCCCTGGACGAGAAGAGCGAGGAAGGGAGAATCACATTCGAAACACCGACCGAGGACCCGGTGGTGGTGGTAGCCAAGTGCACAAGGGTAATGCTGGACGACAGGATCCTCGATATGGCAGAAGCCATAGCGGGGGACCTGTTCAAAGGCGTAAGCCCGGAGCACTGGGTGAGACCCACTATCACGTGGGTTAACGGAGTCCCCGGCTGCGGGAAATCCACGTGGGTGGTGTCACAAGCCGACCTGGCTGGAGACATCATAGTGACAACGACAACTGAGGCCGCCACTGATCTCAGGGAAAAACTGGAAACGCGTTTTGGCGACCTAGCCAAAAAGAGAGTGCGGACTATGGCATCCCTACTAGTAAATGGACTACATAAGGGCGAAACGTGTACACGCCTAATGGTGGACGAAGCCCTTATGAACCATTTCGGATCCATAGTTATGGCAATACAACTAGCCAGAGCCAGTGAAGCCCTGCTGATCGGAGACGACAACCAGCTTCCCTACATCGACAGGAACAATCTGTTCACCACCCTATACAACAGACCCAACCTTGTGACGTCAATCTCCCAAAATCTCCTTTGTACGTACAGGAATCCACAGGACGTAGCGTATGCCCTTAGAGAAATCTACAGTGGCATATACTCGGCCAAGACTCGCACTAAATCCCTATCGCTGAAGCGGTTTACAGGGGAGCGGATCCCGAAACAGGACAACACGCTTTACCTTGTCCACACCCAGGCTGAGAAGGCACTCCTTATCAGCCAGGGCTATGGAGCAAATTCGGGTTCCCGCACCCTGACCATACATGAAGCACAGGGACTAACGTGCGAGTCAGTGATTATTGTGCGCACAACCTCCAAAAAATCCCACCTCCTCCAAAGTGTCCCCCATGCCGTTGTCGCGGTCTCTAGACACACGGACAGCTGTGTATACCACACAGACTGTTTCGATAACGACGCGACAGCTCGGTTTATCCAGCGAGCCGAGACCGCGACAACGGAACATATCAGGGACTATAACCTTAAGATGGCGATGAGGGCGAGAGACGAGAAGGTCATCAAAAAGTTGACCCAAAGCTCCGAAAACCCAGAGAGCGGTCTCTCCTCCTCCTCCCAAACCAGTAGACTGAGAGAGGGGAAGAGCGTCATGGCAAAGCTCCGGGATGCCATCTCCCTTCCTTTCCGGAAGAAACAAAAGTGACTAAAGCAGGGATAGAGATGAGAGATGCCAGCAGTCGTGCTCACTAAAATGTCTAGACGGGCGGCGGCGTTGGGGGGCGGGTCATCGAGTTCCCTAAAATATGGTTGAGCACGGTGATGGCTGCCCTCTGCGTCAACTCGTGAACGGGTGCCGCTCGGAGGGACTGGTCTGCCCGCGTCTCTCGTCCCTCTTTCTGCTTAAAACAAAAACTAGTAATAAGGCACTTATTGTAATCGCACTTGCGGAGCGATAAATAAAAAACTAACAATCTGACAAAAAAAAAATGACAAACAAACAAAGGCACGGGCCAAAGAGCCTGTGGATATGACAACTATTAATAATAAAAAAAAAAAAAAAAAAAATAAAAAAAATGCTGAAATTACTTTTTTGGTGTTTTGGTTGAGAATATATTTACCAAGCCTAAAGTAGCTCACTTTAAAAAAATCAATCCCTTAACAGTTGAACTTTTAACTCAAGAAATACTTTTGACCCCATTATACACTTTAAGACGTGGAATTTTTGAAAACGCTGAAACCACTTTTTTTAATTCTAATAGAGAGTATCTGTACAAAGTTTCAAGTTACGAACTTCAAAACATATTTCTACTCCATACAAACTGTCAACCCCCTTTTCACCCCTCTAAGGGTGGAATTTTGAAAAACGCTGAAATCACTTTTTTGACGTCTTGATTGAAAGTATATTTACAAAGTCTAAAGTTGCTCACTTTAAAAAAATCTATTTCTTAAACAGTTCAACTTTAGATCAAGAAAAAATTTTGATTCCCATTACACACTGGAAGGAGTGAAATTTTTGAAAACGCAGAAACCATTTTTTTAATACTAATAGAGAGTATCTGTACAAAGTTTCAAGTTACTAACTTCAAAAAATACTTCTATTCCATACAAAGCGTTAACCTCATTTTCAGTTACCTAAGGATGGAATTTTGAAAAACGCTGAAATTACTTTTTTGACGTCTTGATTGAAAGTATAGTTACAAAGTCTATAGTAGTTTACTTTAAAAAAAAAAATAACAGGTCATCTTTTAATTCAAGAAATACTTTTGACCCCTATTACATCATTTAACCCTTCGAAACCCGAGTGGTCGTATACGACCGCGAAATGTATGGGAAAACGTATATAACGGGTTCTGACTGCTCAAGGGGTAGAATTTTTGAAAACGCGGCAATTATTATGTTTTTGATTCTAATAAAGAATATCTGTACAAAGTTTCGAGTCACTGAGCTCAAAAAATATTTCTGCTCCATACAAACTGTCAACTCCTTTTTAGCCCCCTAAAGGTGGAATTTTGAAAAACGCTGATATTACTTATTAATTCCTTGATTGAGAGTATACTTACAAAATCTAAAGCAGCTCACTTTAAAAAAAAACAATTTCTTAACAATTTTGAAATTAAACAATTTTTAACGGAAGTATCGAAAAATTTTATTTATTTTGTTGTACCTTACGTTTCGAACGCTTTGCAGCGTCCGTGGTCGCAGGAAGACTTAATTTCAATGTGTAACAATCGCAAAAACCTAAGACAATGTCTTAACAATTCAACTTTTAGTTCAAGAAATATTTTGACCCCCATTACTTTTTTTGGACGCTAATACAGAGTATCTGTGCAAAGTTTCAAGTCACTAACTTCAAAAAAAAATTCCGCTCCATACAAATTGTCAACTCCCTTTTCAGCCCCCTAAAGGTGGAATTTTGAAAAACGCTGTAATTAATTTTTTGACGTCTTGATTGAGAGTTTATTTACAAATTCTAAAACAGGTCACTTTAAAAAAAAAAATTTCCTAACAATTCAACTTTTAGTTCAAGAAATATTTTGACCCCCCATTACACGCTTTAAGAGGTGGAATTTTTGAAAACGCTGAAATCACTTTTTATGAATTCTAATAGAGAGTATGTGTGCAAAGTTTGAAGTCATTAACTTAATTATATATATAATAATGAAAAAAAATATTCTGCTCCATACAAACTGTAAACCCCATTTTCAGCCCCCTAAAGGTGGAATTTTGAAAAACGCTGAAATTATTTTATTGATTTCTTGATGGAGAGTATACTTACAAAGTCTAAAGCAACTCACTTTAAATAAAAACAATTTCTTAACAATTCAACTTTTAGTTCAAGAAATATTTTGACCACCCCATTACACACTTTAAGGGATGGAATTTTTGAAAACGCTGAAATTACTTTTACATTTGGTTCATGACTTTCAATGAAACACCTTAATATTGAATTTCAATCGAATAACTTCAAAAACGTAAAGTTTCATATTAACTTTGCGCCCCCGTTAAGGGATGATTTTTGAGAAAAATATTTTACTCGTGTTTCATGCCTTTCAATAAAGAACCTTCATGCTGAATTTCATTCGAATAACTTCAAAAACGGCAAAGTTTCATACTAACTTTGCGCCCCCGTTTAACCCCCTAAGGGATGAATTTTGAAAAAAATATTTTACTCATGTTTCATGCCTTCCAATAAAGAACCTTCATGCTGAATTTCATTCGAATAACTTCAAAAACGGCAAAGTTTCATACTTCATTTGCACCCCCGTTTTACCCCCTTAGGGGATGAATTTTCAAAAATCCTTTCTTAGTGCTCCCCTACGTTGTAAAAGGAACCCCTGTGCGAAATTTCAAGTTTCTAACCCTTATAGTTTAGGCCCTGCGTTGATATGTCAGTCAGTCAGCTGCTCCTTTTATATATATAGATGTATATCTTTCCATAAGTATTTGATTTCATAATCCAAGCGACTCAAATTTTATTAGATTAACTTATATGATGTAATAATGCCTCGAAGAAAAATGGAAACCAGTTGCCGTGATTCAGGAACAATTTGGATTTTTAGCGTCATTAAAAAAAGGTTCATTAACCTGTCAGACCCCGATATACGTTTTCCCATACATTTATTGACGGAAAAGTGGTCCGCAGGTAATGAGAGATTAATATGGGAAAGCAAATATATGCGTAATTAACGTAGCCCACAGAAATATAACTTATGACAATCACCTAGCCTAGCATTATATAATTTATGCATAGATATTATTTTTCATACAAACATTTTGTTTTTGCCAGAATAATATAGCAGTCCATATAATCCCTATTCCCAGCAAGAACGCGCCCTACGCTCCAATATGGGGGGCCTCTATTAAATTCCGCCGAGTCACGTCGTATGGTTTTTGTGGGTGGAGCAATGTGCGCTTACAGCTCGGTAGCCGCCTCACGCGCACTCGCGAATTGAACATACAACAACTGTTTTGCATAGTTCACGCCGCAACCGTGCTATATAAGGAGAAAAGGTTAAAACCTAGTTAACACAGGAATTCCCCTATAGTGCGAGTGATGATATTTTATAAGCAAATATGTAATGTATTATGTATTTTAATGTGATTTTGCAAGGCTGAGTGTATTAATTAATTGTTCTTTTGTTGTGATTATTTATATTTACCTTGAATTATTTTGGATCATGTAAATATAACGTAATTTTGAAACTAGATAGGTAGATATTATATACCTATCTTCTTCTATTATTCGCTTTAATTGCGACGTAGGTATATTGTGAACTAGCTTTCTGCCCGCAGCTTCGCTTGCGTCAATATTATATTTTATTTAGCTTTTGTCAAAATAAAATATACTTTGCCTATATTATTGCTAGTGTCTAAAAATATTAAAATCGGTTCAGTAGTTTCAGAATCTGTCAAATATGAAATAATTCTTTTCTCTTTGTAGTATTAGTATAAAAGTATAGATATTAGATAATTTAATCTACCTATAGGTAGGTAAGCTCCGCTCTGATTGCGTTATGGCCACCTCACCTTCTACATATTAGACCTGTAATGGCTTGGCTTTTGGCTTGTTACTGGTGCAAGCAATCAACGGCCTTAGCTGGCTGATGTGCTTAAGCTGATGTATCATTCCAGGGTAGGAAGTTTGAACGAACAATTTCGAAGTTGCCATCTCCAGAGACCGGTCCAGTGCCGTTCAGAGCTCGATTGGACCACTATACACCCACTTCTGCAAGTCACGTCCCGTCATCAACGAGCCGCCTTCCACCTTCGGTCATAGTCATAGTATAGTCTTTCGAAAAATATACGATGGTAATTAACAGTAATTACATTTTATTGTCAATGTTGTACAGCATAGCCATGTATTAGTAAATAATTGCATGATGAGGGCATAAGTTTGAGGCGACACAATAATTGATTAAACGTAACAAGACAATTTTACCACGGAATATTAAAACTGCTGATGTTCAGACATGTTTGTATTATTCAATTAAAGTTATTTAAGTAGTTCAGACGTTCTTTACTATTTTAATAAGTCTAACATTCCACATAGTGTAATAGTATTCTTTAAGTTGACATATATTTAGAGCAGTGAATTTTATGAGGAATCATGTATTCCATACAATAGATACTATCTCAATTAAATTCAGTATTGGTGGCATAAAATATACACATGTGTCTTATGATTATCTTTAGTTTAAATATAATTTAACAGTTGTTTTTAGTTATCTACATATATATACATATTAGTTATTTATTATCTAGAATAATTTTAGTTATCTGCAAGGGACAATCCAAGCGTCTATTGTTATTGTATGTGTAGTTGGTATTACTTTGGAGATAATTAATAACAGAACAATGACAAGTGAAATTTATTAAAATCCCGGGGATAAAACAATGGTCGTATTTAAATAAATAATAAGTCTTACAAAGCATGTACCGTAGAAGCATAAATATTAATCACACAATATCATCAATGATATGCAAATTGTATCTTTAAATATCACGAATTACAATACAAATAATAAGAAAATAATCAATTAAAATTATATACTTAATTTAATACAATATATACATATAATTCATTCATCATCCTTCAATCAGTCACACCCCTGGTGTTACAAATGTACATAGGTTACGGTGACTGTTTAACATCAGGCAGGCCGTATGCTTGATTGCCACCTTAATGGTATTAAAAAAATTTGAATGACAGGACACAGATCTACCACGGTCCTCACCTCGCAATGGTAGTCACTGTCATTATCAGTACAGTCATCCGGAAATAAAGCATGCAGAAGTGCATCAGTAGTTTCATCTGCACCAACGGTGTGGGTATTATCAAGTTTAATATTAGAAACAAAGGCCTGATAAATGCGACTAATTGCCTTAAATTCGTGATGCACGGGAGACCTCGGTCCCTCACAATTTAATATTTTTACTATTCGTTTTAACAAATTACCTTTAGATTTTTCGACGGCAGCGCTATAGTGAGATCTAGCAATACACAAGGTACTCAGAGCTGTTTAGTATGAATCTAATTCGATGTTGCGTTTTCTTAATTTAGAAACCTTACATCGGGTACAACGCAGCTTCACAAGCGTATCATTCCACCATTCACAGCTTCTCTTATTTACTATAGCTTTTCAGCCCAATATAACGTCAGTGCAATGTATTAATGTATCAGACATAATTTGAACACTTTCTGTGACTGTAAGTTCAGCACGAGTGAAATCCCGGACGACACGACACGAGTTTATTCGGACGTCTACACTAGAAAGAGTGACGTCAATAGAAGACTCGCCCATTGGGCTACTAAAAGTAGGTGGTACTTCTGGGGTATTGTGAATAAGAAGATTCATTTCAACAATGAACTCTTCAACGGCAGAGCGTCTGTCAGCATCGGTTGCTCTCAGCTTACCGTACCATAATGGCGATAATGCATTTACGTCTGCTCCTATAACTACTTTATGACCAGAAAGCGCATGTAAAACTACGCAGATGGTGTAAATGAGGACTTGGTCTGAATACTGAAAATAACAACTGTCTTATATAGGGGGGCGTTACTTCAGCTACCACACAGTGTGTGGATATTAAGTTATTTATCGCTGTTATAGTTAAACCACTTTTTTGAACATAAATACCCGCGCGTGACCAGTTACCACAGTAGACTTATAAGCTAGAGCAGTATTTTGACTTCATACTGGCACCCAAATCGACACGCACACAAAGACAAACTTCATTTACACTTTAACCGATCTTGGCGGTACAAAACTACGCAGTGACACGTCGCGCGTCACCGAGACGGGACGCTGTATCAGTTGCACCGCACCGCACCGCACCCGCGCCGTCCGCCCCTGTTTCGATTTCGTAACGTGGCAGTGGTGGCTGTGTAGTATTTTGTCAGTTGCAGCTGCGATTTGGGCTCCTCTTTCGCTTACCATCAGGCAAAGAGGAATCACTATGCTAAACTGACATAAAAAAAATGTGTGCGAGTATCTATGTACGCGCGTGAGAAGTTATACTTTTTTGGGATCATTAAATAAATATTTAACATTATTAATTTAATAATATTTAGTGTTAATTATATTGAATAATAATATTTTAATTTATAAGAAGGGTTAAAGGAGTAAAATTAAAAAAAAAAAAACGTCTTTCAAGTAGTAGCGGCGATGTTTATGGAATGTATTACATAGAAGTCAAATGTCAAGTACAAATGTTATACATTTTTAACTATAGCGCCATCTACCGGTAATACTGTGAAACATTTAGCAGCTTCAACCTGCTAGTTTTGTGTCACAGTGATGCGCGCGCATCTTAAAATTTCACTCTCATCATTTTTCATAACGCGCCTAAAGAAGTATAACTTCAAAAAGACAATCAAAAACAGAATATAACAGGATATCGGGCAACCACAAGAGTTGGCGGGTGGTCATAGTGGACTGATATGTAGTAATAACATTATTTGACATTATTAATTTTTAGCAAACAGAGCCAATTAAATCTACATCACGATAAAATTGCAACATCAGAGTTAGATAAGCTCATTACGGACTATTAATTCGATCCACTTTTAGTTCAGGAGCAATACCAACGAGTCCAACTAACCAGTAAATTCCTACAGCTCAGTAACTGCACAGTAGACTTATAAGCTAAATCAGTAACGTAACTCAGCCGTGTCCTTGAAAAGTATACCTATGGCTGGGCAGATCGCTAGGGTTGGTGCCTACAAAAAGAAAAGCAAGCATCTGTAGATTTTTATTTGTACCTTGTACATATATTTCGTTTTACTTGTAGGTTTAGGATTGAAACAAATGTCTGTCAGTTGACGCTGCCATGCTGACCCGCAAGATGCTTCTTCACACTTCGTTTGAAGGATCCCAAATTGTAGGAAGGAGGGAACACAAGTGCAAGCGAGGTGTTCCACTTTTTAATGGTACGACAAAGATAGGAGTTGCCGAACTTTCTGGTACGCGTAGAAATGTTCTCAACAGTGGAACGATAACATCGCAAGCCTACATGTGTGGTTCTATAACGGAAGGGAGAGGGTGGGATAAGGAAAAACAGTTCTTCAGAGCACTCACCATGGTCAAGGCTGTAAAATATGCTTAGAGAGCCTATCCCTACGGAGTTGAAGAGGTTCTAGGTTTTTGGTGACCTCTTGGTCGTCAATTATGTGGATAGCCCGTCGCTGCAACCTATCGAGAGCCTCAAGCAGATACCATGCGGAGCCGTCCCAGAGATGAGAGCAATACTATATATATTATAGCTACACGCAGGATCGAACTTGTGTCTTATAAAGCAGGCAAAGCTGGTCCGGCGTGAAGAACCGGCGCAGCCTGTTCAGGACTCCGAGTTTTCTTGAAGCTGTTGAAATGATGCTCTCAATCTAATTACGCTGGTTAGGTCACAACGTATACCCATACATCTCGCATACTGAGAGAAGCGCCTTGAAGGCTTGTAGTGGGAAGGAATGGGGACATTTTTGTTGCAAACCTGAGTTTTCTCAGCATTAAACTCAACCAGGTTATTGGAACCCCATTTACTAATGAGATCCAAAACCCGATTCAGCTCAACGACAAGATTCTTACATCTCTCATCGATTTCTGTCCGACCAGCACCAGGCCTACTAAAATATGGCACATGGACCGTACTGTCATATGCATAGCAATGAATATTGCCAAGTAGCAGCATGTCATTGATATGAAGAAGGAAGAGGGTGGGCGTCAGAACGGAGCTCCGTGGGACACCGGCATCCACTGACATGAACCGCGAAGCGCATCCGTCTGCAAGGACGCGAATTCTACGCTCACGCAGGAAGTGAACAATCCAATTACAAAGCTAGAAAGGCAGAGCGTATGCCGGAAATTTGGAGAGAAGTGCTTTGTGCCAGACCCGATCAAACGCCTTAGCGATATCTAGGCTGACTACCATGGATTCGCTATATTTGCCGATTGACTCCCTCCAGAGGTGCGTCACATACGCTAGAAGATCACCCGTTGCTCGTTTCGGTCTAAAACAATACTGACGATCCTTAATTATGGAGTGATCTTCTAGGTAACGGATCAATTGATTGTTAAGGATCCGTTCCATGACTTTGCACAACACTGAAGTTACGGCATTGGGGCGGTAATTTGATGGGACAGAACGGTTCCCTTTTTGGGAACCTGCTGCACATTGGCCTCTCTCCAAGCATCCGGAACACAACCGGTTGAGTACGAGAGGCGGAAGAGGCGCGTCAACACTGGAGACAAATCCGCTGCACATTTTTTCAGAACAATCGCTGAGATACCGTCAAGACCACTGGCTTTTCGGACATCGAGTGACTGTAGTACAAAACGCACATCGCGCTGTCTGATGTGGATATCAGGCATAACGTATCCACTGGAGGGTATCGTTGGTGGTTACGTGCTACAGTCATCGATCCAGGAGTTAGCCGCAAAGAGACTGGCCATAAGATCGGCTTTATCCTGCAGTTGATGCGCCAGTGAGCCATCGGGGCATCGCAGCGGTGGTAGCGAGGGCTGGCAGAAGTTGGTCTGCACGACTTTGACCAGTCGCCAGTAGTTACGCGACCCAGTAGGGTACACCATTAGTTCCGTACAGACTTGTGTAATGCGCTGGGCGTCCGCTCTTATGAATGCACTCTTGCAAACCTTGGTGGCAGTGTTGTAGGCTGATTTCAGCGAGTTTATATCTTTAAGGGCGCGATCCCTGATCCAAGCGCGATACGCCGCCTGTTTGTTACTAACAGCTTCAGCGTATTCGCGATTTAACCAAGGGCGTCTCCGGCCTTTGATGACGACATCGGAGTGAGGAATGTAGTATTTACATGCAATTTGATCTAACCTGCTTTTTGTGCTTCCGCCACAAATTAGTTCATGCGGCCAAGCGCCGGCCGGCACCCGTCCACTACTATTAGTAAGTGCAACATGCCGACGCTGCCATGGCTGCTCTGGTAGTCTCTGCCTCGGCTACTGCGGTCATCCGCCATCTGGAACAGAATCCGCATGCCCCCGCCACCACCGTCGCTGCCACGACTGGCCTTGTCGTCGTTGCGACACGTGTTTCGCCTCTCCACGAGGCATCATCAGGCGTTGTAGACGTTGATTGTAATAATAACATGCTACAAGTGACAAATCCATCGCAGTGCCGTCCCTTATATTGAATTGAGGGTGGGGATGGATGGTGTGAGCGAAAAGATATTTAATAGTGGGGAATGGTTTACTTCAGTCTGTTTGTTCATGAGAGTAATTTTAGAATTTTTTTGTTTATTAATGTTGGGGTTACCCAAACGTTAAGCTGATGCTAAATGCTAAAGCTGAAGGTTATGCTAGATAGGAATGGTGACTCCAGGAGAGGAGAGCTAATAACCAAACCCGTCGAGTGCTAAACGTATACTGATTTATTGTTTTCACCTAAATTGCATTAATTATAATATAATTAGATACCTATTGCTTCGCAAGCGTTATTAATAAATTATGTCGATGTAGGTATAATATGTGCGAGGTAACTCGTACATCTTGCCAACCAAGACAAAGGAGGATGGCAGCTTAACTAAGATGATACCTACATTTTAGCAACCACACAATAAAGCTGAGCTTAATTTAAATGATATAATATTTTGTTTTTGTGGTACAAGGTGAAAACAATGCTAATGCTAGATTAAGATATACATAGCTAATGTGTAAATAAAGTCCAATTATAAAACGCACTATACGCTATTTAAGCCTCGGTGGGCTTCCAAATTTCACCGTAAGATTGAGTAGGAATCGTAACCGACACTGACCGCGGCGCGCGCGGTGGTTTAGGAGGCGAGACGCCTTTATCTACACTTAGAATGCCCATGCTCACTGATTTACGTAATTCACTGATCTCACTTCTCACTGGGTATTCACTAGACGCAAGAGGTACATCCGCCTCACACGTAGGGTGCTCCCTCTCAACAGGAACAGGAGCTTGAGTGCGACGGAGCCTTCTCCGTCTGATGATGACGAATGCTATAATGCCAAGTGCCAATAATGCAGCGAGCAATCCATAGGTAACACTATAGTGGTGGATATCATGGATGCTAAGATCAGTTGTAGATTCCTTTTTTAAGACATTTATCTCCTCCATTAACTTATGATATGCTTGGTCATGATTCTCAGGAGTGAATTTGTAGAAAGTTACGCTAGTATTAGAGATTCCATTCAAGACGGATCCCTCTGGAGCTTCGATGCTAGATTGGATATTTATTTTTCGCAGGAAATGATTATGAGCATAGATTGAGAATGAATCGCCCTTCACAGTACAACCTTTCGAAGATTAAAGACTAAGTAGGGGTAGGCAGGCATTGCTAAATATGTATCAGCTCCTCTACTCTGTGGGATGCTTAGAATTTTATCGAGCTCGTATACTTCGCTGCTGACTAGAGGAACCTTTATTTCAATAATAAGATATGTTTCGAAGACACTTGCGAATACTTTTAGTATTTTATACAAGTCTCGAGTAGTTCCTGGCTCTACAGGGATTTTTAAATCATCCTGTAGTTGAGATTTGATAAAGCTAATTTGTCGTTCAAGTTGTTCGCTTGATAGCAAATGTGTATCGAGGCGACCGTGTCGGATATCAGTCACCGTGTCTATAAGCGTGGTTTGCATGCGTCTCAAATTTTCAAGTATAATGTTGACTGATAATGCGGTTGATGTTACATAAAGACAACTGTTGACGTCGGAACGCATTTCTTTCACCTCTGCCATCATGTTTCTCTGCTGCTGGCTAATTAGAGAAAACTGCTCGTTCATGATTTTTTCGTTACGCTGTATTATATTGTATTCTGCTTCGATTATTAGTGTTTGATTTTTTATTAAGTTTTGTATATGATGTGTATTTAAATTAATTTTTTCGATATCCTTAGCATATTGTTGAGCAAAATTGTCATCCAATACACCAAACAAATAATTAGCTACGCTCCCGACACCATTTATCAAACCTCTCTTCTTTCGCTGGCTCGTAGAGGTTCGCAGTAATCGGTTATAGTGCTCAATTTCTGTTAGTTCATGTGCTAATTGCTTGACTATTCCCTTATATTGTGAACTAGACTTAGTAGTCATATTCTGTAGATTTTTAATATTATTTTCTAAGTTTTCGAAGGATTGCCAATAGTTTGTTAGGTTATAGTAGATTATAAGTCTCCATTCATCTCGAATATACTGCAAGTTCGAAATTTTATCAAAGTATAAAGCTCTATTGTCATTAAACGAAGTCGCATTGCTGTTCGAAAAGCTATGTGCACTGGATGGAGATATAATCATGGTAAATAGTAAAATTGCCAGCGTGAGTAAACCTTTAAACAACTTGCGATTACCTCCACGTGTACGACTAGATCTTGTCGCTTGGGATGCTTGAGTGGTTGGGAGATCACTGGCGACGTTGGCGTCGTCGCTGGATGCTGGATCAACCGGTAGCCGTGCAAGTTTAGTCACCGGCCGTTTGAGAATGTTGCTTTCAGTTTTGATGGACACCACTCTGACGTATCCATCCGCTCCAGGGTGTAGCTCTAGGACTCGACCTAGTGCCCATTTTCCAGGTGGTATGTTATCGTCCTTGATAAGTACGATATCGTTAATAGCTAGGTTCTTGGAGGGGGTTCTCCATTTCGTCCGCTCTTGTTTTTCAGTGGTGAATCGTCTGCATTTGACGCACTGCCGAATCTGCCGCTTTACTGTCCGCATTCCGCTGAGAATCCAATATTTTTCTCGGATAAACGATAGAGTTAGTCGTGGGCCGCCGTGTACGGTAGTATGATGTGCTTGATAGATAATCAAATCTGTATATCGAGAGTGGCTGGGTATTATTATCGGATGCTTAGCTGCGCTATTTAAGTTTGAATTGCTGAGGCGGCCACCTACTCTCAATATTCCCTCTTCATCAATATATGGAAGGAGATTTGCTAGCTTGCTGTTCGAGCGAACATGACCCTTGCTTTTAATCTCTGCTAGATCGCTTTCAAATTCGCTTGCTTGTATATGCTTGATTATATAATTGCATGCTTTATTTATTTCAATAGTTGATAAGACGGATGAGTCATGTTTCTGCGGCTCGTGGCGGCCGCGTGTCATTGCAACGAAACGTAATATCCAGCCGACTACCTTTACGGCACGCGTAATTAAGCTATTGTTTAATAATATTTTATCAATGAAACTCGAGCTCTCTTGTTGTAAGGCTACGTTTACACTGACCTTTTTCACTTCTAATGTAGGGGTCTCGTAAACTCGGTTTTCTGTGTTACTAGGATCAAAGTGACAGAGCCATTCTGGCCCGTTCCACCAAAGGTTGCTTGCTTGCAGTTTGTCTACAGTTAATCCACGGGTAGCACAGTCTGCTGCGTTCTCTTCCGACCGAACATGGTTCCAATGCAATGCTGGTATTATATCAGTGATCTGCTGAACTCGATTGGCTACGAACTGTTTCCATCGAGAGTTTTCACCATGGAGCCAACCCAAGACCACCATAGAGTCGGTCCATGCATACACTTCATACTCATTATTTTGTAATGATGCCTTCACAGTCTGCATCAGCTGAGCAAGAAGCAACGCTCCACATAATTCCAACCGTGGTAACGTAATGCTTTTATTCAATGGCGCTAACTTGGTTTTTGCGACGACGAGTTGCGATGTGTATTCGCCCTTATCACCTGTTACCAAGTATATGCAGCTAGCGTAAGCTTTTTCCGACGAATCGCAAAATCCGTGTAGTTGAAATATCTTTTGAGTATTTCCCAAATATCGAGGAATTTGAAATTGGCTGATGTTTGAAAGGTCTCGCTGAAGCTGAATCCATTCCGCTTGAAGCTGATTGGGAACACTGTCATCCCATAAAATATTTGATGACCATGTCTGTTGGAAGAGAACCTTAGCTCTGATCGTAAGTGGCGAGAGCCAACCCAGAGGATCAAATATTTTAGATATTTCAGCCAGTAGTTGTCGTTTGGTGACACATGTATCTGTCGGTTTTACTTCCTCCTTATTCGCAAAGATAGAACAATCAGTTGCGGGTATCCACTTAAGACCTAAAGTTTTTCGGGACTCTGAACAGTTAAAGACAAAAGGCTTGTCTAGCTGTTCCGACGACAGACCATGTAGAAGCTCTGGCTCATTAGCTGACCACTTCCTTAAATTCATCCCGGCGCCCTTTAATATTTCGATTAGCTGTTTCTGCAACTCCTTAGTAGCTGCAAGTGTGTTTTCTCCGCTGAGCAGATCATCCATGTAAAAATGATTTTTCAATGCTAGTGCTCCCTGAGGATATTCTGATGCGTCGTCAATGGCTAGCTGTTTCAGGGTTCGCATCGCCAAGTATGGAGCAGCTTTTGTACCGTAACTAACGGTGGTAAGAACGTACTCTTGGGGTGGCTCGTTCGGAGATTCTCTCCAGATAATAGATTGTAGATGCTGATCTTTCTCTCGGATCAGTATCTGTCGGAACATTTTCTCTATGTCCGCAGTGATGACATACTTATACTGTCTCCAGGTTAATATAAGTAGTGCTAGATCTTGCTGCAAATTCGGGCCACATTCCATTAAGTCATTAAGACTGTGTCCAGAGCTGGTTTTTGCTGACGCGTTAAATACAACTCGCAGTTTGGTAGTGGTGGAGTCGGGTTTTAATATTCCATGATGGGGTAGGTAATATGATAATTCCTTGCTTTCAGTCGTTGGACGCATGTGGCCTAATAGCTTGTATTCGTTTATAAAGTTTTTGTAGCTTTCATAAAATGTATTATTTTTTGCCATCTTGCATTCTAGCTGTGTAAATATTGCTGTTGCTCTTCCCTTTGAAGATCCAAGCTTTGCTTCATAATTAGACGTCATCGGTAGTGCTACTTCATATCTGCCGTCCTCGCGGCGGTTAGTAGTGGATCGATAATTTTCTTCACACCGTTGCTCCGCTTCAGTAAGTTCTGATGCTGTATGGGGGATATCCTCTAATTCCCAGTATTTTGCTATCTCCTCTAAATTGTTAATAACCACGCTGCAGTTAAAAGTTTTTACGTTTCCCGATAAGATCCATCCTAATTTCGTCTGCTGAGCTATAGGCGCATTGGGTGTGCCCTTGACGAGTCCGCTCATAATAACATCTGAATAAATACATGCATCAAGCAATATGTCGATAGGCTTAGATACATTGTATTCAGGATCCGCTAAATTCATATGCTGTAGATGAGACCACGATTGCTTAGAAAATGAGACATTAGGAAGATCGTTCACAATTCGAGGAATAACTAATGCTTCAGTGTTGAAACTGTAGTCCTTGTAGATAGATTGACATTCGAGAGATATAATGCTCTTGCTTTGTTTAGGACTGATACCTACGCCAGACACAGATGCGCTGAACTTTCTACGAGGCAAACCTATTAGCTGGGCTGCGTTTTCAGATATTAAAGTAATCTGAGAACCCTGGTCAAGAAGAGCGCGTAATGTAACATAATTACCGTCCTTGGTTTTTATCTGCAATAAAGTAGTGGCTAATAAGACCTCTTCATTATCTGCCGCAACGTAGTTGGCTGCATGAGGTTTATTGCTGACAGTGCGAGTCGATGTCGTAGCTAATGGCGCACGTGATATCTGATCCGCTGTGGCCATGACTAATGGCGATGATCCGTTACACGCGTCGTGCAAAATTGTGTGATGTGCATTATTGCAATGCCTACATCGTTTTATAGAAATACATTTATCGTTCGAATGTTTAAATAAGCAGTTTTGACATAATTTCAGTTTCGCAACTGTTTTTAATTTCATATCCGCTGCCATGTCAATAAATTTGTGGCATCTATAGAGCTCGTGATTGAAATTACACAACGGGCAATATGAACCCCGTGACGTAGATGCAGCTTGATATCCTTTCTGCGAAAACTTATTATGGTTATAGCTAGTTTTGTAGAAAGGTTTTGTCTGCTGACTCGGCGCTTGCTTCGCTGGAGAAGAGTATTCTCGTTTGTGCGTCGGCTCAAGGGCCATAAACTTGCTCTCGAGAAAGCTCATTAATTCATCTAGCGAGGCTAGATCTCTAGGTGACTTACGTGCTTCCTTGTATGCACAGTAAGTGTCGCTGTCCAGCTTCTTGGTGATTAGATGAGTCAATATTGGATCCCACGTAGTAGTATCCACACCGAGATTATGAATAGCATGGATACACTCTGTAGAAGTATCATAGAGTCGCTTAATCTCGTACGACGTCTGCTTGCTAATGCTTGGCTGATTGAGAAATATTTCTATCTGCGTTGTAAACAATACCTGAGGGTTATTATACCGATGCGTAAGTATTTCCCAGGCAATGTCGTAGTTTTCCGCTGAAATATTCAAGTGGTGAATTAGACGCTCCGCTTCCCCTTTCACTCTACCTTTAAGATGCTGCATCTTCTGCGCTTTCGAAAGGAAATTGTTGTTGTGGATGGACTCGGTATACAAGTCAAAGAAGGTAGGCCAATTGGTATATGTTCCTGTAAATGTAGGTATTTCCAGAACAGGGGTCGCTTGTTGAATATGAGACGTTGCAGATATTTTATGGTTCAGCTCCCTTTTTGTTTTCTTGAAGAGTGCTTCCTGGACCAAATAATCGTCTTGATAGAAATCACCCTCACCTTGAAGAATGTTGTCGATCTCCAGATGAAGCTTATTTATCGCGCTCCACCGAGACTGAAGGCCGCGCAGCTCGTCCTCCAGCTCCCATTTCTCGCTGATCTCACTCACCTTAATGCTCATCACCAATCGCTTGAATGCTCGAAAGTTAGTTTTTTGAAGAGATAAAAGCTCGTCAAGTTTAGTAACAACTTTTTGCTCTGCACCCGCTTTTGAACCTGAAGGTCTTTCGTCCCTAAAAGGTTCATAAGTAGCTAATTTAGTACGAAGTTCAAAATAGTAAAGTCTCGTTTTCTCATAGATAGATTCCTCGAAATACCTCTGATTTTTAATTTCGATTCCTGCTAGCTTTGTGTTATTTGCATCGAACTCTCTCCAAAGGCTATCCAAAGAATCCAAACGTAGTTCTAGGTACTCCGCAGTTTTACGATGCTGAGAGTCCTTGCTAAAGTTAGTGCCGATACGTTGAATTTCGCTGACGAGATGGGCTTGACGATCAAAGAGCGCATCGAGCTCCGCCATTGTAATTGACCAAGCAAATAAGGAACAGTCTTACTTGAATGCCGCTGCTAAGCGAGTCTTCCGACTCACGAAATTTTATGCTGAGCTGCTACTGCTGCTGCTTGTCTCCTGGTCCACAATCGCCTTGGCTCAGGAAACTCGTACGATAGTTCACAAACACTGATTAGTTCAATAGTTCGCGAAAACGTTCAAGATTAGTGGAAAATGTCTCCAAAATTGTCGAAACCAGTCACGTTGCAGTGCCACGTGAGGCTACTTCCGACCGCGCTAGTTCAAGTTCACAGGACCGACGGAATGTTCACTCGCGTTAGGTCCCGCTACGTTAAGCTTGAAGGACCAATGTTGGGGTTACCCAAACGTTAAGCTGATGCTAAATGCTAAAGCTGAAGGTTATGCTAGATAGGAATGGTGACTCCAGGAGAGGAGAGCTAATAACCAAACCCGTCGAGTGCTAAACGTATACTGATTTATTGTTTTCACCTAAATTGCATTAATTATAATATAATTAGATACCTATTGCTTCGCAAGCGTTATTAATAAATTATGTCGATGTAGGTATAATATGTGCGAGGTAACTCGTACAATTAATTTCTAATTGTTCCCTAATATTTAGTTTTAAACCTTTGTCTATGGTGTGTAAAATTTGATACGTATTAGTGGGGGATAAATTATGTCCTTTATCTATGAGATGCTCGGCGAAGTGTGACCTTTCTGGGCGATTGTTTTTATACGCCGATACGTGTTCGTGAAATCGTGTTTCAAAATTACGACCAGTTTGACCGATATAAACGTGTTCACATTCATCGCAGAACAGCTTATAAGGGACGGCACTGCGATGGATTTGTCACTTATAGCATGTTATTCTTACGAATAACGTCTACAACGCCTGATGATGCCTCGTGGAGAGGCGAAACACGTGTCGCAGCGACGACCAGGCTAGTCGTGGCAGCAACGGTGGTGGTGGGGGCATGCGGATTCTGTTTCAGATGGCGGACGATCGTAGCAGCCGAGGCAGAGACTACCGGAGCAACCATGGCAGCGTCGGCATGTTGCACTTACTAATAGTAGTGGGTGGGTGCCGGCCGGCGCTAGGCCGCATGAACTAATTGGTGGCGGATGCACTCAAAGCATGTTAAATCACATTGCATGTAAATTTGACTTTCGCAAAATAACGCCTGAATCTATTAACTATTTAATGTAGTATTCCATGACAACGCCGATCAATCAATATTGGCCGCGGCACTCGCCGTTAGATTATTCTCACTGAAACAGCGCTGCACCCATGGGACGGAAACAAAGTAGTCGTGCATGCTGTCCCAATCTGCTGACGAGTAGTGCCAGACACGACGCCTAACCTCCGTGGGTTGTGGTGGAATCGCGCTTGGCACTGTGCTGGATACTAGGCAGTAGTCAGATGTGCGCAGGGGCGCCCCGACTTCAACCCGGTAGCCAGCAGGGTGGGTGGTCAGCAGTAGGTTTAGTAGAGAGGGGTCCTGACTAGCAACATCTGGTATACTGGTGAGTTGGAGTACCAGTTGCGTGAAAGAGCGCACGCGTGGGCGGTCCTTCCGCTATGGTTAGTTGTGGAGGATCCCAACCAGGAATCGTGGTGAGAGTTAATGTACCCCAAACATACCATCTCTGCAGTAGGCTACTTCTGTGCTTCATCTGCCGCCAGACTCATGTACTCAAAGAGCCGAGTTATCTCCGTGTCCATAGTATGGGGTCGGTATAGGCACATGTAAATATGGCTCTGAAGGCCCAGGTTTACATGCACCCAGAGGACAGGAAAGGAGGAATCCTCTAGACAGCGCAGACGGCGACAACATACATCCGAGCGGATAAACAAACAGACCGCGGCTTCCGCGAGGAAATTCTCCTGAAGCACATAACCAGGGTACTGGAGGTAGCACGTGTCCGCTGGACGCTGAATTTGTGTCTCCGTCAGGAAGAGCATTGCGGCCATCTCAAGGTGTTGGTGGACGGCATTAAGGTTTGAATGGAGTCGGTGGATGTTAGCGAACTCAACCTTGAACAGGGTGGTGAGGGAGTGCACAGTTGTAAGACTTATTCCTATTTGCGCTGTCATGAGAAGTGTAAAGAACGGAAGCGTGAAGCGGGAGAGAATTGCCACGACATTGGGGTAGAAACGCGGTGGGCTGTTTCTCCATTAGTTTGTCGACAAAGGAGCTGTACTGATCCGTCGGATGGAAGGGCCCTCGAAGTATTTTTTTTAACAGTTTACTCATCTTGTCGTATCTTATTTTTATTAGAATATTTATTAGAATCCCTCCTCGATTCTTCTTTATTGTAGTATTGGAAGCTTTAGATATCCTTGTTTAGTTTCCTCCTTGAAATTCCTTTGTGCTCTCACATTATTTGATAATCGAGGATATCTGATTTTCAAGGCGGACATGTTCATTAAACAAAAATAAACAATATTTTAATGTAATGAAATTAATTAATATAATGACAAGAGATCACCCATGGACTGCGTCAGTATATGTAGAGTCATCAGTTTGATTAGGTATATATTTTCACAAAGGTGAACAATAACATTTCATTTATTTAACATAAACTCCTTGTTTTAAATGATTCATATTTGCATATCATTTAAGGTAACTAATCTTTAACCCACACTTTTTTGTATTTCTTTTTTTTGTATTTTCTTTCGAACAGTGTATTTTTACGTCAAGTAACATAAAACATTTTTTTATGTTACTTGAACTAACAACTTTTGATAGAAATGTTAATTTTTTAAACGTTGAAACATAAATATTACATATAACTAACCAACTGCGTTGTGACTCAATATATTTTAAGGATAAACGTGACATAGCAACAGGCACAGTTATTTTTATGAGTGTAGTCTATCATGGAAATGCCATTGTCATACTTAAGTGTCAATAGAGCTGTGAAGTATATGAGGATACTTGGGTTGTATCCTATTGAACCTGGATCGCCTAGAATTCATCGTTTCTGGCACAAAATATACAGACGTGTCGCATTTACTTTGGTGGTGGTATACACCATACAACAGGCGTTGAAAATTTATTTTGTAAGTACCTATTACAGAGTATTAGAAAAGTCTATAGATTTATCTTAGCGTTGATGAGTATATTAATGTAAACAACGAAATTTTAATTATAAAATGTTTTATTTACTAACATTCATAAGGAACATAATTATAGATAGATAGATAAGAACACATTTGATTTTCATAATACAGACATTTGAAAATACATTCAAAGGATTTTTAAATTTTAGAAATGCACTATGCAACAAGGCGTTCTTATTGCTAAAAGCAATCTTTTCAAGGCAACCTTAAGGTAACGAAACAGATTACAAAAAAAAAATATGTATTGTAATATATTTAGGGTATATACACTCAAATATTTCTTTTACTTTTTATCATAACAATAATGATCAATTAATCACATAAATTGTTATGAAAGAAAAGACTGTTAGTCGTAGGACTGCACGTTTGCAAAATTTCTTAGCTTCACAAACATGAAAACATCATTTTTGGATTATTAAGAAATATATTTTTTAAAAGTATTTTTATAAGAAATTATTTTTATCGTATATTATATAAATTATAAAATTATTTAATATAAATTATTAAATTTATTTTTATGTACTAATTATATAGTAATGGTAAAGCGAGGACAGTGCCTTTTCCCCATCCCAAAAATATCCGTGCCTAAAGAAATTTTCGCTCCAAACTAGTGAAATATTTAGGTACATACAGTGCAAATATGTACATAGATATATAGATAGATAAGCCATTTATTTGTATTTCCATGACACACAACAGTAAATATTAGCAGGTAAACAATGAGCAAACACCAAATACAATAGTAATCGCACAATAAATTGTGTGTCGCAGTACTCGCAGTGATACAAAAAGGCAGCGGCTCAGTGCATTATTTGCTCAAAGAGCAAACCACTGATTTTCAGCAGCTGCCTGATATATCCCTAGTGCGAGGCCCTTGTCTTGTCTTTTCTTCTCTCTACAAATGTTGTTTCGTAGATAAAATATTATCTATATTTAAGGCGATGTGGTGGTACCGACAGATTCTTATGAATAATTCTGATTATAATATTATTTTAAACATGGAATGGTGTGAACCGCAACTAGCTGGGACACATCGATTTTCGAACACGTATGGTACCCGTTTGAGTTGTTTTGTTGCAAAAAAAAGTTGTCGCCAGACGACTCGCACTAAAGCGGAGATCCGTAGTGAAATAATCTAAATGAGGCGATGTTTTGATTGAATTCGGAATTAGACATTAAATACGGAGTTTTAAAGATCTAACGAAAATAAATCATCACGAGATAATAAATGTTTGAGGATAATAGAGTTGCAATAGGAGTGATGCACTTCTGCCCTAAGAGCAACTCTTAGGTGTGACAGACACACTTTAGTCGGAAGCCTTGTCGGGTATTGGAATGTTTTAATATTATTAACTAATCTACTACTGGTCGCAGGAAGTCTTCCTGCGACCATGGATGCTGCAAAGCATTCGAAACGTCAGGTTCAACAAAAATAAATAAAGCACGCGATACTTCCGTTAAAAATTGTTTAATTCAATGTGTAACAATCGCGAAAACCTAAGACAGTACAACATAGACAAGACTAAGATCATGTCGAATATCCATGTTATACCTATGCCAGTCACGGTTGGAAGCACGAAGTTCGAAGTTGTCGACAAACATATCTACTTAGGGCAAGTTATCCAGTTAGGTAAGTCCAACTCCGGATACAACTCAGTTACCTAGCGTTCGGGAAACTTCTACATATTTTCTCGTCCAAAATATTTCAACGCCTGAAGACTAAGATCGTCGAACACTGTGTGTTGCCAGTGATGACATATGGAACTGAGAGGTGGTCCTTCACTGCTGAAAGAGCTATGTTTAGGGTTTCTCTGCGTGATAGAATCAGAAATGAACATATCCGCAGTAGAACTAAGGTAACCCACAGGATGAGCAAGCTAAAGTGGCAGTGGGCCGGCCACATAGTTCGGAGAACCGACAACCGCTGGGGAAAAAAGGTTCTACTACACCCATTGTGGGACGACCCCCACTACATGGAACGACAACCTTAATAGGTTTGTAGGGAGTCGATGGATGTAGGTGGCACAGAATCGAGACGAATGACACTCTAGAGGGGAGGCCTATATTCAGCAGAATACGGGCTGAGATGATGATGATGATGAATATGGAATGGGGTGTTAAAGAAAATAGAATTTAAGTGATTGCTTTGCACAAAGTGTATATGGAACCGTCGGTCATATTCAAGACACTTCAAAAGCTTGATATCAACCTATCTACGTATACCGTACAGATATACCAACATTTTCTGTGTAGAAGACCATAAAAGATCGGGGCAATCGCGTGCTGTTATAACTACGAAGGCTGTTAAAGCTAGAATTTGCCGAAATCCCATTAGGAAACAAAAAATATTATCGCGAGAAATCTATGAATTCCCGCTAGGATTAGGAAGACCTGAAGCTCGACGCCTATCGTCGATATACAGGACATACCTTGATCAATCCCTAGTTGAAGAGAGAGGATCAATCAAAATGTATTCTGTACCGATACGCAGAGGGAAAGCACAGAAATATCCTCTTTACTGATGAAAAAAAAATTCACGATTGAAGAGCACTATTACAAGCAAAATGACAAAGTGTACGCACACAGTTTCTAAATAACCCGCCCATGTGAGCGGAAAGATACAGCGTGATCATCATTCTGCGTCTGTAATGGTTTGGTGGGGGTGCCTTCTCAAGGAGTCAAAAAGCTTAATATTTGTGAAAAAGGAGTAAAGACTTCGACCAAAGTGTATCAAGGGACTGTCTTTGATTGTGTTGTGAAACCTCTCAGTAATACACTTTTTTAAAATGTACCGTGGACTTTCCAGCAGGTCTCTGCACCTGGCCACAAGGCACGGACTATTCATGCCTGGTTCGAAACCAATGTTCGGACTTTATAAGAGCTCAAGATTGGCCCTCGTCTTGCCCACATCTGGACCCCTTAGACTAAAAAATTATGGTCAGTGTTAGAGGGCATGACTTACTCGAAACGACACGCCGGCATTGTGTCTTAGGAAATCTCTGGAGCAAGCAGTGGCTATATTTCCCATGGAAACAGTGTGTAAATCCATAGATTCATGGCCAGGTACATTAAAGACCCGTATCAAAGCCAAAATGGCCATTTCGAATAGAATCAAGTTTTTTATTTTTTGCTGAGACTTCCATAAATATGCACATATAAATTTTGATAATATTATATATAATATTCTTTATTGCACACACAAATAGTACATAATAATCAGTGATAAATACAGTGTACAGTAACAAGTACAGTGTATTACATTACTTCACAAAAAATTAATGCATATTCATTTGTAACAGAACTTATGGCCGAACTAGTTACATTACGTATAGTTACATAGTCTGAATAAACTTTACTATGGTTACTCAAATTTTATCTTTGTTTAGGTACGAAAAGATGCAGACAAAGTGATTGCTATCTCCTTCGTATTTCTTACTTATTCTGGCTATATCTGTAAATTGATAGGCATCGAAGCTAAATTTCAACAAATTGATCAAGTGTTGGAGGTAATGAAAGGTAAGTTGTGAGTTCCATAACCAATGAGGGAAATGTCCAAAACTAACTTTTTGGAAAATTGCTTTAGACTATAAAATTAATTTTAAAGCATGTGATATCAAATATCCAGGATTAATATAATAAATTCAGAGATAATTATTTATACAACGTCGGGAGGTATACAAGCATATAGCCCACCTAATTTAAAGTCGTTACTGTAGCTTATGAATGCTTGCAATACTTACGCAAGGAGTCCTTAGGAGTATACCGGCAACCTCATTTACTCGCAGGAATAATTCTCCAGGTAGCTGTTATTTCGCTGTGGTTTTTTATGAAGTGGGCGTACTTCCCCATTTGGGCTACTTTGAAACGCCATACGCCTTTTAAAAGCACTAATACCAATACAAACAGACATGATCAAATATTTGTCGTATATGAGAATCAGACCTGCGAGCCTTGGTGGTGGTAGAATTTTTCGTAAACAAGAAATCAAATCAAGTTGTAAAGTTGACATGATGATTTTTGGCTACTTTAATTCGAGGTTTGTTAAAATTTTTTTTCGTTTTCGAACAAAACGATTTCTTTCGAACAAAACGAAATGGAGATATTCAAAAATAGCTCACTTGGTTCTTCTACATCTCAAACTTTTCATGCTCGTTCATGCTCTTCGTTTTCAGCTGCTCTTGATTTGGCCCTTTTTCAGTACATCACCATTTGATCGATATATGTGTATCTATTACGGTATCTATTATCTCATTTCAATTTCCTCGTTCACTCCTCCTCGATACACTTCTTTTATTATCGTTATAGTTATTTACACTGTTATAGTATCGTCCTAATTCTGACTTTGTCAATCATCCTGACACAACACATACTCTAAAGGTCTCTCTATGTATTATACTCTGTATACTCTAAATTTCTACATAATTTACCCTATTTCCATGGTTCTTCTGTAATACCCATATTTTACTGCCATAAATTAACCAAAAAAAAGAAAAGGCAAGTGTTTTACATACACGTATGTATCAAAATTGACAAGTTTATTAACAATAATAAAAGTTAATCACAAATATGGAAAGCAAATACTGCAGCCTTTTGCTTTCCATATTTAACATTAAAAAAAAAGAAATGGCAAGTTCTGTTTCAAGTATTTTCGCGACTCATATAGAGTATAACGCATCATTGATATCTTCATCTTCTTTATCCATCTCTATTTGTTATATAATATTAGATAATATGCGTTTTACATACACGTATGTGTCAAAATTGATAAGTTTATGTGGCTTTTTTCTTTCCATATTTGTGATTGACTTTTAATGTACCTTTTACGGAAGCGACTGCCGTTCGACATCCCAACCTCTAGAGAGCCAGAAAAGCCAGCGCCATAGCCTCGTCTGTCAATCAGCAGGTGCACCAACTTGCAGGTAATGTTGTCTTAGGCCCCAAAGAAGAAGGGATAGGCCTAAGAAGTGCTGGTTTGGCGTCGTATCCTTTACGACATGCGTGCCAATGAACTCACCTCTACTCTTGTGCCTCTTACTAGGGATGCCGAAGATCGCGCGACCTGGAGTTGTTGAAGTCGAAAAGCGAATTCCGGATTCTGAAGCGAGAGCTTAGGATGCGATCGGGACTACCGCTCGGATGATGAATAACAATTAGCAGCCCACGCTTTTTTTATATCCATACCTAGAACTAAATAGGCATCTCGCTCCCCTTTTAGATCACGCATGTACGAACTATAATAGCACCTACGTCCAAATATCACTCACGTCCTTACAGCTAGTGGTGGATTGACATTTCCTGGTTGCTTCGTTATTACCACAACATCTTCTCTAGCATATCTTGTGTCCCTACTGATACAAGAGTCCTCTCGGTGTTATTATTTTAATAGCGGTCTGATGCACTGCGGGCCGTATAAGGTCGCTCAGTGTGCTATTGGAAAGAGTTATGTTCGGGGTAAAGTGGAACAATTTTTGATAATCTATCTATAACTTCACACCAAATCCCTTGCGGGGTAGGCAAAGAGAACCGAGCGCCACGTGACTCATTCCTTACATACCTCACTCGCTTTTTTAACATTCATTGCTCTTCTCATGCACGTTCGCCGGTTTCTAGGGCTCCTGACATCACCTTCTGCGAGCTGTGTCTTATGGCTCAAGATTTTACTCCCAAGAAGTTTTCCCAATGTTCCATTCGCACTATTCCCAGCACTCACTTATCTTGCTTGGGGGTAGTTAGGAGGCTAGTTCTGTAACAAAAGCGTGCTAGTTCGCGACCCCTGCCAATCAATTAGATTGCAATTCTGTCCCGAAAACGCACTGATGTGCGGGTTAGGGCGTTCCCCGGAGGCGACGTGCACTGACGCGGCTCCGGTGTGAACATAGGCGCGGGTGGCGGCGGTAGAGGCCGCCACCTATCACGCTGCGCCAATTGCGGCGGGTCGAGAAGCTCCGAGTGCGGCATTGGCACGTGGAATGTGAGAGGAGGATTGAGTGATGAATGAGCTGATGGACGTAATCAATGAGAGACGCTTAGATGCTTTGTGTGACAGAGACTAAGCGCAAGGGGAGCGACATTAATGATCTGCCCGGTGGAATGATGGCCCTATGGTAGTATGGTTGGGGTAGACCGGGATGATTATGCCAGTGTGGGTGTAGCTGTCGTACTCTCCTCTCCCTTAGCTTCTGGTATAAAAGATTACTATTTAATAGGGCGTAAACTTCTCTGGATGCGTATAAAACTGGGCATCACTCGAGTATTTCTGGTTGCAGCATACGCTCCCGTAAGCTCAGCGTCAGCACTTTTTGTCTTTAAATCACTACTGTAGCCTATGAATACTTTTAGATACCGTCATGCTCATGTTTTGCAAATGAGGAAACCTTATGGGTAATGATAATTATGGGCCCTTTTACATACCAAAAGTTTGTTCAGAAAAAACTGTACTTGCTAAAAGTCGAAAATGTGTCATGCACAAATTAATCGCAAACTTTCGTAAACTCACATCATGTATTCAAAATTCGTGACAAATGATTCCAATTCGCAGCTCTACTTTGTGACTATGTAAATTGAATTGAATACATTGCAAAAGTAAATCTGCATATGTATGTGGTAATTTTTACATTTTGACTATAAATAGTCAATAGAGTCAGGGAAGTATTTAGTGAGTGGCCTATCAGATTCGGTAAAATGGTAGCCTGTGATTTAAGAAGCAGACCTAGTCATAAGAGATGTAGCTACTTCTTATCGCAATTACGATATCCCTATGCAAACGAATTTGGGTTTAGAAGGTATACTATTTTAACAAAAAAATGTAACAATTATCTCTTGATGCAACCCTGTGAAATCAATTTTTTAATTTAAAGTACATTATTATCCCAGAATGATACTGGCAAATAGAGCGATTGAAAAATCAAAATTTGTTACAAGTTTGAGTTGAACTTATAAATTTCGTAAGATCAGTAGGGGTTATTAGGAAAATAATCAATTTATTATGGTCAAATTTTACAGGGCCAATATTCAATCAAGGAGAAGTAGAACATCGTGAGCCTTTACTAAAATCAGTAAAGCGTGCCTTAATCTTAGGTCCAATTGTCAATTACGTAGCAGTGGCAGTTTGGATTTTTATGCATCTACACATAATAGTCTCCCACATCCAAGGAAAACCAATAGAGTTTGTAATATGGCTGCCATTTGATTATAATTTGAACCCGCAGTAAGTAACAATCTTATATCCATTGATTAGTCGAAGTTTACACCACTAATGAAAAATCGATGATTTTTTAATTCGTCAATTAAATACATATTTTTTTATTATTTTTGAGTTATTATTTTTATCGTGCTTTTCGATGTCGAGTTCCGTGAGGGGAATTTATTGAGAAAACATAAAGTTTATCGCTAGTGGATTAAAAATGACTCACTATCATCTTTAGAGTCAAATGTATCTCTAGTCATAAGTGGCGTATAGAAAACCATAGCCAAATAACAATTTCCTGGAGAGTTATTCTATCCCTACGAATCAGTGAGGTTACGAGTGAGCTTGTATTAGCAGCGTAGGTATCAACTTCCGAGCAATACACAGTGTAGTTTAAAATTCTGAGTAAAAATGTCCTTCTGCTCGCTGTCAAAAATTTTCTAAGCCAATGGTCTAATACTAAGATTTTTTTTAATACATTCATATAAATCATAGGAGCCGAGAAAGGACAAGACTCACCTACTACAATCAAATTGGTCGGATTTTGTGCTGGATCAGTTATGGCTGTTTCTGACTAACCAAGTTACTGGTAACCTCACTCACTCACAGGAACTCAACAATCTGTTAGGGACTTGTTATTTGGCTGCGGTTTTCTGTAAGGTAGAGGTACTTCCTTAGTTGGGGTGGTTTGACGCGCCCTACCTCTTTTGAAAATACTTGGATCAAGACAAATAGACATTCATGCATACAAATATTTATCCTGTGAGGGAATCGAAACCGCGAGCGTCGGTGTTAAAGCAGCATTGCTAACCACTCCGCCACGGAACTCATCAATTTAGATTGACTTTAGCTCTGAACGTAATGATCTGATAATTACTAGATTATATCTGCCTGCTAGATAAATTTTGGAGTGCAAAACTTAATTAAACGTAATTTTTTTCGCTTGTTATCTTTCGAAGGTTATAGGTTGGTAGTCCACTATAAGTAGAATATTACTACAGCCACAGCATTAATATGACTTGGTATACACTAATTGTTTTTCTGATCGGCAGTGCGCTTTAAGTGTCGGTGAAATTGGCTTTGGCTCTAAATATTACGGTTAGCCCATTACAGCTTAAATTTTACCTGTCGACTTGCTATTTAGAAATTTAATAACACGTTATGTTTATTGCTTATTTTTCTTGCCAAAGGTTTTACATAGCATTGCCCTATAATTGGATTATTACTACAGTCACAGCATTTGGTAATATGACATGTGATACACTAATTATTTTTCTAATGGACCAGTGTAAAACGCAAATATCTATTGTCAGGTAATTTTATGATTATTATTTTGAGACCCTTCAGTAACTTGTCATGGCTATTTTTTCTTTTCTATATATTTTGGTGTTTCATGTTTTATGTGATATCTACACAGTAGTAAGAGGAGTAAGATTACTTCTAAGTAGCATTTGGATCTTTCCACGCATACAGACACGCATCGTATACAAGTGTATGAGAAGTTTGTAGTGAAAACCCTCGCAGCTAAATCGTCTTTGAAACAACTGGTCACTTTTACATACTACTTAACGACTGTTCGCGATCTTGAAAATTAACAAGACTAGTTAATAATTGTGACAAAAAAGCCCAGCTAAACTTGTTGACATACTGCTTTTATGCCTTTACTGTGATATCAACCTAACGTAACGTAACCTAAGTAAATTCCATCAAATGTCCTGAACATTAGTACGAAAAAATTACTATGACAATGACATCACAATAATATTCACAGGTTGAACCTTAAATCCATTGTTGAAAAAAGCAAGGATGACCAAATTAAAACAGGACACACTTTCAACGATCTCGTCGAAACACGAATGAAAAATATCATTTTACATCACCGTGAAATTATCCGGTAAATATCACATTTTTTCAAAACCATAATGTAAACAACTATAAATATGAATAATATACTTTAAAATTCAATACATTTTTTTCTTCAGAATGGCGACAAGACTAAACGAAATATTTGGTTCTATTTTGTTATATCAATTTTTCATAGAAGGCTGGATTTTGTGCATGTTAGCATACAGTATTACCAATGTAAGTACATGGGAACTAATTCCATAGGTAATTTTTGGATTGCCGAATCCTATCCCTGTGTAGATGCGTTCATTTCATATTGCTCTATCTACTGCTCTTGGGACGGCCAATCAAGTGGCCAGGCAAGTCAAGTCAGTGCTGAGTGTCCTCCAGACCTTAGATTCTACTCCGACCAACGAAAACACGCCGGAGTCGAACGTCCTGATCAACTCTCTGGAGTACTCGGGTACCCGTAGTGCTTTTACTCACCTATAGCTCGCAAACAAGCCGCCCTGCGAAGTTACTAATTAATATATTTTAATGTAATTATTGACATATTTTTTATTATTAATTATTTTTTCCTTTAACCTAGTAAATGTTTTATATAGACACGGCAATGGACTGATTTATATCTCCTTTTAGGTCAAACTAGCTTTTGCAGAATTAATGTCATTGGTTGCATTTTTATTGACCATGTTGACTGAGACTTTCATTTACTGTTATTTTGGAAATGATGTCACATTCGAAGTAAGTTTATAAGATAAGATAAGATAATTTATTTGCTTAAACATGTGTAAGTTATACATCAGATACAGAGGTGCAAAGGTGTACAATGGATGTTAGTCTGCTTAAAACTAGGTTCAACATGTCTTGCTGTGATACAGCATGCAAATATATGCGTCATTATTAATTAATAATACCAATGTCAATATTCTATGTTAATACATTACAAAATTTAGAAAGCAAATTTCAACCGTAACATTAATGTCAATAATTAATTTTGTTTTAATAAAATATAATATAGAGTTAATCAGCTAAAGTTTATCTGTCATGTATTCATTTATGTTATAATAGCATTTGCTAGTCAGTAACCTTTTAAATCTCACTTTAAATACATTTGCACTTAGTTCTTTGTAGGTTTCAGGAATTTTATTATAAATTTTTGGAGCCATCCACATTATGCTCTTTTGTAGCATAGTTGTTTTGGCGGGCGGCAACCAAAGTCTATTTTTGTTTCGTAGATTTCGAATGACTTTGTCTTTTACTTGAGGGAATAGATATGAATTACTTCTAACAAATAGTGCCACCTCCAGTATATACAACGACGGGAGCGTCAGAATCAGAATTCAGAAATATTTGTTTTAATATTTAAAAAAATGGTCTAGTGCCAAAGTTCTTTATGAAAATGTAAATTAATATAAATAAAATGTAAATTTGTACTTAACGCTTCTTAAATCATATATTTATTGTACATCTTTTCAATTTTTTTGACAAATAAACTAGTTTCTTACTTTCTACTACCTTTAGCCTAATACGAGGATGTCAAACATAAAAATATTACTATAACTACTACTACTATAACTTCACACCAAATCCCTTATGGGATAGGCAGAGGGAACCGAGCGCCACGCGACTCGATCCTTACATACCTCACTCGCTTCTATAACATTCATTGCTACTCGTATTTTCATGCACGCTCGCGGAATTCTAGGGCTCCAGACATCACCTTCTGATAGAACACGACCAATTTGATCATGGTAGGTAAGTCTTAGCCTTCCTCGGCTCCTCCATCCTTCCACTTTTGCATTGTACTACTCTGTGTAAAAAGTATCGGGAATATGTCAATAAAAAGACCCGCGTAAAAGAGGTCGTTCTAATTTTTTTACTGCATGTTGGTAGCACTGTACTGATTTAGCGCGCAAAATTTGAGCGGGATCTGTCATTTAATTTGTTTTAAACTACACTTTTTGTTGGTCATAGTTTTGAGTCCTCGGCGATTTTTACAATGGAAAATATTGTTGAACAAAGAGTGTGCCTTAAATTTTGTGTTTCAAATGATATTTCATGTGGTGAATCACTAAAAATGTTGCGAAATACCTACGGCGAATCGTGTATATCGAAAACAAGGGCTTATGAATGGTATAAGGCTTTTAAAGAAGGCCGAGAAGTAGTAGTAGACTTGCCTCGTTCTGGTAGACCTTCAACCGCTACGACCAGAGAAAACATCGACAGAATCAAGAAGCTAGTGCTCGAAAATCGACGTATGAGTCTGAGAGAGTTGGCTAGTGAGGTGAACATATCTTTTAAGTCCGTCCACAACATTCTCATTGACATTTTAGGCATGAAACGCGTCGCCGCTCGACTAGTTCCAAAAGAGCTCAATTTTGTTCAAAAAGCGCAGCGAAAGCATGTCGCTGAAGACATGGTTTCCCGAGCTTCTACGAATCCGACCTTTATGAAACGTATAATAACTGGCGACGAGACATGGGTTTATGAGTACGACATGCAAACAAGCCAACAGTCTTCAGAATGGCGTCTCGAAAACGAGCCGAAACCCAAAAAACCGCGGCAAAGTCGCTCCAAAATCAAGGTGATGCTGACAGTTTTTTTTGACTACCGTGGTGTGGTTCACTCCGAATTCCTTCCAGAGGGAGAAACAGTGAATAAAGAATATTATTTAGGCGTCATGAAGCGTTTGCGTGAGAGTATCCGCCGAAAACGTCCAGATTTGTGGCAACACAACTCATGGATGCTGCACCATGATAATGCACCATCACACACAGCCATTATAGTGAAAGAGTTTTTAGCGAAAAATTCAACAAAAGTTCTCGACCAAGCACCGTATTCACCTGATATGGCTCCGTCTGACTTTTTTTTATTTCCCAAGTTAAAATTACCACTTCGAGGAAAACGTTTTGAGTCGATAGAAGCCATAAAAGAAAATTCGCTGAATGAGCTAAAGGCCATACCGCAAATAGCCTATGAAAAATGTATGGAAGACTGGGTGAAGCGGTGGAGATGTTGTATTGCAAGCGATGGGGCCTACTTTGAAGGCGATAAAATAAATTTAGATGAATAATTTGTATTTTTTGTTTTATTGACAAATTCCCGATACTTAGTACACAGAATGTATATCTGCTTCGTCATTCTTTCATACTGTATTCTTTCTACATGTCCGAAGCAATGGAACATGCCTCTTCTTATTTTAACACCGACGCTCACTTTCAGACCAACTCTGCTTCTAACCTCATCATTGCGAATACGGTCTATAAGCGTTACGCCACAAATTTTGCGCAACGCTCGCATTTCAACCGCGTTTATCCTACTTTCATGATCTCTCTGCCATACCCAGCTCTCGCTTCCATAAGTAAGCGTTGGGACCAGCACTGCATTGTGTATAGCCAGCTGCGTCTTCTGGCTCAGCTTTTTACTGCCAAGAAGTTTTCCCAACGCTCCATTCACCTATTCCCAGCACTCACTCGTCTTTCCACATCTGCGGTGTACCTTCCATCCCCGCTGAAAGCGCATCCAATATATATAAAATATTGATGGAACATAATTCTATTTATTGATTATTAACTATAATTACTTATTTACGACACTGGATACTGATTGTAAGTTTTGATACTTTTACTTCACGGCCTAGATCATTAATAAAATATTGGCAGCGTATGTTTCTGACTAATAATTAAGTTTACGAGTATGATTACTATATAGTCGATATGTAAGTTTTGGGGTTCATATATAAAGACATTGCATTATCCCGTTTACTAATACATTAGGACTGGCGGAGTCCGTTGCCTAAGTTTAAGCTTTCTTGGACGTTCAGTTTTTCACACGATGATTTTCTTTACCGCCTAGCAATAATAATTACCAGTATGTACGAGTGTATATATATATATGTCGGACAAATTACACAGCACCATCCAGCCCCAAAGTAAGCGAAGCTTGTGTTATGGGTACTAGACTACTGATAAACATACGTAAACATATTTTTTTTTATAAATACATACTTATTATACATAGAAAATACCCAAACCAAGATAAACAGACATGTTCATGCACACAAATGTTCGCCCTGTGTGGGAATCGAACCCACGAGCGTTGGTGTCAAATATAAGTATAATCTATTACTACTCTAATATATACTTGAGTAACACTATGAAACACTATAAACGTTTTCATTGACTTGATTGATTGTTTTAAACTCCTTCGGTTGAAGTTAGAGCCGTATCCCTGCAGTGGAATGAGTGAGAGTTGGTGTAGTGGTTCATTTATTTCAAACATCTTCAGTTCTATTTTCACCCAATTTCGGAGCTTATCTAAATTACATACGACAGGTTTTCTAAGAAAATGGGATGTTCTTACGTATGATATCTTTTTGGTTTGTTGGTAACTAATCACACTGGTTTGAAATTTTATTGCTTGTATGGAAACTCATTGCTGCAACCCGCGGCTTTCTGAACAATGATGTGATCTGCGTTGGTTTTTAAAAGATTTTCCTTAGTTACGATTATATAAACCAGTTTTTGTAGTTTAAGTAATAAAATAATACGCAGGTTTATATTTTAAATCAAAGATAGCAAAGCTTTACTATTTAATCTGATTATCCGAATTTTCACAATTATATAAAAAGATAAAGATAAAAATCATTTATTTGCCATTACTTAGACACGTCTTACATTCTTTAAAATGAAATCATATTGTACCTATCTTAATAATTTTCCAGTTTTTTTTTTACTTTTAATCTCTCTTTTTTAATCTACCAGCATTTCGGAAATGACCATTGGCGAAGAAGAAATGCCAAAAGAAACTTGCCAATGTGGGTATTTTTTTCATCGTTAATATATATTACAATAAACATATGTGAGTGTACATATAATTAAATCAAGTGGTACAATTAAAGATATATTAATACATGTGCTGAATCATTTCCACACATCTCTATCAGTTAGATATTCATCGATTCTGTAATAACACTTCTTGCACAGAGTATTTTTGATGTAGGTACCTTTTGAACATATTCTCAGGCAAGGACAGATCTGTTTTAGGTAATTTATTATAGAATCGAATACAAATTACGAGAAAAGATCTATTAGTCTTAGCAAGCCGATCTACTGGCATACGCAATCTATTCCTGCTTCTAAGATTTTCACAAAATTTTGAAAAAGACTATATACGAGCATACATTATCTTCTCATAAATATACTGAGAAGTAACCGTGAGGATATTTATTTCTTTAAATATTTCTTTAAGAGATTACCTGGCGCCCATGTTATAAATAGAGCGGATAGCTCTCTTTTGTAATACTCGTATAAAAATAGTTTCAATGTCAGCCGCTTTTCCCCACAATAGTATACCATATGACATATTATTATATTCTAATTGTATTCTATTAACATTAACAGGTTAACAGTAAAAGTTGTAGTTTAGGCCCTTTATACCATTTTTAAAACTCATCCCCTTGTTCTCAAGTAATTGACATATTTATAATATCTATGTAACACTTTTAATTCTTCAACCATATTAAAAAATGCAAACTGATTTTTCTGTCAAGTCTCTATTATTCCTATTTCCAAAACCACATTCTGTATAAAAGTAATTTGTAAAGTTGGCCTCAACAACTCTTTCGCCAGCGTAATTTATCGTATTTATATCTATGAGTGTCGCGTCTGTCCCTGAACAGTTTCAGGTAACATAAGTTTAACTTGGTTTACTTTACGTCGCCTTCGGTTTACCGCAACCGCAAGTAATGGGCAAATATATAGCACTTCTCCAATGACAGAGATTTTATTATCATATATTAGATCCACTATGATCTCATATTACGTGATTGTGGAGGGAATTTCTTCTAAGAATCGTTATATTGTAGAATAAACTCTTTGCCGAGATCTCTTCCCAAGTAACTTCAGTAAGAAAAAGAGTATGGAATAATGACGAGTTCGATGGCTCATCGGTTAGTGATGCTACTTTGGTATCAACCCTCGTGGATTCGATTCCCACACAGAACAAATATTTATGCATGAACATGTCTATTAATATTTGTCTAGGTGTTTTTAAGAGAGGTTAAACTCATCAAAGCAGCCTGTATGGGTAGTATCTCCACCTCACAGAAAACCGTAGACAAATAACAACTCTCTTGAGGATTGTTGTATTCCTGCGTGTGAGTAAAGTAACCAATAACCTCCTAAGGAGTTGTTGTGTTATCAGAAAATTTTCAGTTAAATATTTCTAGAGAGGTGCTGCGTCAAAAGCTTGTTAAAAAAGAACAACCAATATTGCTTACATTAGATCAGGGATTCCCAACCTTTCTTTTCTTGAGCATCCCTGAATTACGAATAATATTTTCACGCCCCCTTTATTTTTTTTAATTACAAAAAATTCTTCTTGAACTTCTTCTGGTAATTGTGAGATATTTACAAAAAAAAATGGGTTTCTGGTCATGTGCCATATAGGTGACTCTGAATTAATGTCTTGATAGTATCAGCGAAATTCGTCTTCCAGCAATAGCAAATGAGTTTCTATGTCAGCTTTCAAATCTTCATCCAGTTTGTTATTTTTAATTGCTGCGAATAGTCGAGAAAAAGATATTCCACCCCCTTGATATTTCCCTACGCCTCCCTAGGGTGTGCCCCCCCCCCCCCTGGTTGGGAACTCCTGCATTAGACCATTCATGCGACGTAGCCCATACACTATAGGTCACAGTAACCGATACAGTTGCTGTTGTTGAGTACACTTGAGTACAAGTGAACAGTGATAGTCCAGTGGATAAGAAACCGGCCTATTGACCAATCGATCCCTGGTTCGAATCCTGGCAGGGCATGAACCACTAAATTTGTGTTTTCGGATTTATGCTCATATTTGTAATTATCACTTGCTCGGTGGTGAAGGAAAACATCGTGAGGAAACCCACACGTCCCAGAAATTATATTTTCGAAATACGTGTGACCTAACCTAAAAAAGATCTGTATCCTCTCGGGGTTGTGTAAGTCTGACGGCAGTCACTCCATGTAAAAAAACAGTGTCTTCGCCAAATCCTTTGGCTTAGGTAGCGGACCCCGCTAATCCTAATGGTTTAGGAAACGAGATAATGCAAAGAAGATGAAGAAGAGGAGTTGTCGTTGAGTAAAAACCAATACCTAAAATATCTGTGTACGCATATAACTATATTTAGTAGTTAAATTTTTATCAAGGATAATTAAATTTTATTTAGCCAGCATTGGACCTAAGTTTATGTATTGCTAACTTTGTATTATTTTTTCAGAGTCAAATGTTGTTAACGTCTTTGTACGAGGTGGACTGGTTGCCTTTGTCAGTGAAGCAACGACGTACCCTTTTCATTTTTATGGAAAGATGCAAACGACCCATAATCCCCATGGCTGGAAAAATTATAACACTTTCCAACGGAACTTTTATATCGGTAATTTCATTGTTGTGGTTTAAAAAATATGAAGGTCTATTTTTCAGGCAAATTCAAATAGTATTCACAACAATTGGAATTTATTTAATTGTACTTAATTCGTATATTGTAGGTGTAGTTTGTGTCAGCAATTTGAACAAATTATAAACTTTGCGCATCTTCAACTTACCGGCGCATGACAATTACAGTTCTCCAATGCCCGACCGAAACCGACCAGTGGTTATTTCAACACTAAATCAAAAGCGATCCCACTTCAATAAGGTTTAGCGCGGTCTGCTATCAAAAGTATATGATTTGGCGAAGATAGTAATTTTTACATGGTGTCACTGCCATCAGATCTCCACAACCCAGAGAGAAAACCAATCCTTTCTCAGTCATTTAGGTTTCATGTAAAAATATTTTGTACGTCCCGCACGTACGTTTTCTCAACATGTTTACTTTCATCGCCGAGTAAGCGATAAATACACATATAAATACGAATGTATGTATGTATATCTTGACGCCAGATCCCTTGCGGCGTTGGCAACAGCAGAGAGAAACGAACGCCATAAGACACAGTCCTTACATACTTCACTCGCTTCTTTAATATTCTTACCTTATTTCATGCACACTCAAATAAATACGAATTTAGTCGGTAAATAGGCTGGTTCTTTATCTACTTGACTGTCACTGCTCTAACCCTGGTATTATGTACAAAATATTTTCAAGTACTAAATATATGATAATAAATTATTCTATAATAATTTGGCTTATTTTATAATATTTGTTACAGGTCCTTCGCAGCACATATTCTTTCTATGCGTTTTTAAAAAATTCACAAAATCATACATAATTCTAGGTACATTTACAAAATATTCTGCACATTACGCACAACTTGATATCTTTAAATCAGTTGCAATGTTCTAGGAAAATAAAAAAAATGTTTTAAAAAAATGCTTTCCGCCATTTAACATTCGTACAAATAACAATCTATGTATTCATAAAATTACATATATGAAATTATTATGTCATTTATTAAATTATAATCTCATTTAATAAATTTTTAAATATATCATTACAAAAAACTACATTTAATAATTTAAAAAACAACTTCCTCCCGATAGTGTGAACAAGGTCCAAACTATAAGTGGTCAAAGTCACAGGGAGAGACCCCTCTTCACAATACGTGCGTGCTAAGGAGGACTGCTTTCTGTATTTGGCCCTTAATCCAGCTTCACAACGCGAGCCTCATGAGGTGTTTATCGAAGCTCTTGGTTATTAAGCCATTGACAGACACAACAGTCGGAACAATAATTGTTATATCGACATCCCACATGTGGGTAATCTCGTGAGCTAAATCAAGATATTTTGTTTATTTATCTTTTTCAGCTTATTTATCTTTCACAAGATTAACGTCATGTGGGATAGCAATGTCAACAATGATTGATTGGCGCGTCGATCGATCTATTAATACAATGTCAGGCTTATTGGCTACAATAGTCCTGTCAGTGATAATAAATCTATCCCAGTATAATGTAGTATGAATATTTTTGAGAACTGCTTCGGGCATATACCTATAATATGGTACCTCATTAACGACAAGACAAAGCAAGTTGCTGATGGATAATCCTGGCTACTTGGTTATGGCTGTGTACTCGCCGTTAGCAAGATGACTATATAATAACCGGAAACAATATGCCTGAGAGATTCCCCAGGAAGATGGCATGCTCGACAGATGTCTAGCGTGCCATCTTTCATGATATATTTCAGGTAGTTATTTTTACCTTACCTTACCTCCTCCATAATTCCACAGATAAAACCATCAGTTTCCCCAAAAAGGTCGCTGAAACGTAACTAGAATACGAAGGCCAACGTATCCACATCAGGCCCATATAAGGTCTTGTTTAACGTCCGTGTAACTTTTTATTTTGCCATACAGGCCTGGGATCATCAGTACTTAATATTGCAAGTCTACGCCAGTTTTCTTTAGTCAAAGGCAAAGGGGCTTAATCCACGATCCACATTAACCACATTCTTATGCATTTCCGCTTCAGTATGCAGGAAATATTTCCTGAGGTGACGTATCTCCCGATTATGTGGGGTCTTGGTATTTAAAATGCCTCGACCTCCTTATTTTCGTGGGATATATAACCCCGTTACCAATGATCGCGGGTGATGCATACGGTATGCAATATGTTCGGACTTTTCGATTAATAGAGTCAAGTTCAGTCTGAGTCCACTTAAGTATGCCAAATGAATGTATTAAGACCAGCATAATCCAAACCATTACTAACGCATGCTGAAATTGAGACGCCAAACAAGCATGTGCACTGGATCGCCACTTCAGCCAATAGTTTTGAAGTTTGTCCGGTCCTGGTGTCTTCCAATCGGCTATGGACCGGACAGCGCTGATTATGCCGTCTTGCGTACTGGTTAGTTTGGGCATCGGCGTTATTGTTTTATATATCTGTTCGACTGTTTCCACCACCATATTAGAATTATTTTAAAATTTTAGAAGCAGAAATAAGTTGTGTATACCGTTACCAGCTTGCTTTTTACATACACTACAAATGCTGTGATTAAGGCAAAACATAATAATTTTAACTAACTATGCAATCAAAGAACAAGTATAAATTTTCTATAAAATGTATCTTTTTTGCTCATATAATTGGCATGAGATAGAACAGGACAAAAAAACAAAAACAAAGAAAAGAAACAAATATGGGTATTAACGCCACCGCATATAAGGAACATATATAATATACAACTTGTTTGTCACGCGATGTGATAGAAAATACGGACAACTCATTACTTGCACACTGAGAATCTCGTAACATAGGCATTATAATTTTAAATATTATGAATAAAATAGCAAAAATTTGTACGCTTAATTTAAGTATTGGAGCTGATCTTAATTTATATGCAGACGCTATTCCAAATCGGAGTCTATTGATTTCGTGAAATATAGTATCACTTTTTTGATTTTTCTTATCAATAAATAATGTATTGGCTATCTTTGCCATTAATAATAAATATGGTTCATTAAATTTGATTATTGCATGTAAACTAGTTTAAAATGGTTGATTATCTTGTAAGTATTTTCACATAGATGAGCTAAACAGCTTCATCATGTAGTAACCTTTGTCCACAGATTTCACATAATTTGTATATATATCAAAAAATAAAATGGTCCTAAATGAAAAGATGTGTTTAAAAGGCATTTAAAAATATTTTTATTGACAAACTTTGTTAATTTGTTTGTGATCCGATTTTGTTTTTGAGTATAATCCTATTTATATTTATTAATTCACGAAATTAGGTGAAGATATTATTATAAATTGGAAATGAATCGAGTTATCGATTTCCATCAGGCTAGTTGTACTGTAATTGTAATAGTTCATTTTAATTTCGCTATACGTAAAGGAAGCTACAACGTCACTTTTGGTTACTGAATATGTACGGTAAAAATTATAGTTATTGTTAATTTTTATGTAAGTAGTACTGTTGTTGCATATTTAAGTCAGTATATTAACACCGTAATGTTTTAAAAATAAAGAATCATTGAATAGAAATAATGTCATTTTTTTTATTTATTCTTACAACTCACGACCATTTGTTATTTGAGTTTAGTTTATTTGGAAAAAAGCTATTTATTCTCGTAAATGGTGAGCTGTCTTCTTGTCCTTCTTAGCTTTATCCCGTTTCCTAACCGAATAGGATTGGCGGTGTTCACTACCTAAGCCTAAGGATTTGGCAAAGATACTGATTTTGAAAAGGAGCGACTGCCGTCAGACCTCTCAAACAGAAAACCAGATTTTTCTTAGTTTAGTTCACACGTCATTCGAAATATAATTTCGTGCGGATTTCTTAACGATGTTTGCTATCACCGCTGAACAAGTGATAATTACAAATATGTACATAAATAGGAAACACGAATTTAACCACTAAATTCGTGTTTCGGATTTATGTACCTGAATAATTACTTTTGTAGGTTATGAAGTAGTAATTAGTGGATATGCTATTACAATATTCATTGGCAATTATTATGTAATTACATGTAGGCACTCTAGAATGCTATGTAAATGACAGGTTACGGATGAACCTTTAAATTTTTTTTATACAACATCGGGAGCCATGCAAGCATACGGCCCACCTAATGTAAAGCGCTTAACATAGCTTATTAACGCTTGCAATACATTAAATATTACTTGCGCGATGCCACCTCTGCTGCTAACGCAGCAACTCCATAGCAGCTTACTGGTGGCCTTACTCATACGCAGGAACACAACAATCCTCTAGGGATTTGTTATATAGCTGCAGTTTTCCGTGAGGTGGAGGTACTTCCCCAGAGGGTCTACTTTGATGCGTCCTACCTCTCTTATACCCAGATCAAGACAAACAGACATGTTAATGCACACAAATTTTTGTCCTGTGTGGAAATCGAACCCACGAGCGTTAGTGTCAAAGTAACGTAACAGAACGTTTCATCACTGCGCCACCCGTTTTTAATTGTAGGCCATCATTATTATATTAGTACAAGTGCTGGAGTTCGCGCTTCGCGCAAATCCCACCACTACTTTTACGGTTTTGTTATTACTGTTCTATACAAATGACCGATGACTGTAATTACAACCTGGAAGTACAAAATGTACTTTTTTAAATACTTCCGGTTATCAAATTAACTCCATTTTGATACCATTAGAAAGATGCAATTTAGTTTGACTTTCTGGTGAAAACCGCATCTCAATCGCATTTATAGTTTTATTTCTAGAGGCCAAAATGTCAGTGCAGAGAAATAGAGGGAGAAACTGTACTATTTAATGGGTTTAGGGATCGTCATTATTGCAGGTTCCGTAGCGTACCTTGGATGTCGTTGTAATAATACTGCAGTTTACAGACACTATATAGCAGCAGAAATAGTCCAGCAAAATGGACGGTTATCAACGATATTCTGTAAATACCCTTCAATGTCAGTTATTATTTGGCCGCGGTTTTCTGTGAGGTTCAGGTATTTTTATAGTGGGACTGATGTGCCCTTCTCTTGAAGTAAGTTTCCACTTCCAACTCAACTTTAGGTATCGACGACAACAATAATTTGCAGCATGGTTCGAGTTGTAAATATTGATGTAGGTACTGAAGCTGGATGATAAGGAAAGATGAAGGTGTTATCACGAGTGAGTTTTATGATAGCGTGTTGAGTATGTGACTGCAAATAATGGTTAATAGTAAAGTAAGTAAAAACAGTCTTACGTTTAATATTCCTTCCAGCGAATGCTTTGCTAAAAAAGGTGTTATTGTCAACTGATTATGTATTTCACAAGTTTCTCTATTTTTATTTCTATTGGAAATGTTTTTTATAGACGTGTCATAGTATACTACAGTATAGAAAATGTAAGTATGCACCGACCCACATATATTGCAACATTGCCGCGTGAGCAGCTTCAGCAAAACGCGCTCGGCTCGTGTGCTGACAACGCATCACGCCACTTCGCCAGGCGTAGGTAATCCGAGATGTCCTTTGTTTTTAAGCAATTATAATTTTTGATTCATTGTGTTTCTAGCATCAATCAGAACTGAATTAAGTGATAATTGCAATTTTTATTAAAGTCGATGAAACAATTTTGTTGTTTTTTTTTTGGTCAACCATATCACATATCTGACGCCATCGATATTTATTATTACATTTGTGTAATATTTAGTTTTCATATTTGTGTATTTTTTTTAGCAAAGTAATTCATACTTACAGAAAAAATATTTTACTTATGAATAGCTAATATCCTAATTACATTTATTAAGTTGTAACATGTGATGGAGCGGCAGAGCAGAGGGCGTGGGAGACTCTAGGCAAGGTGATTATTAGCTAGGCTATGTGCAAGGCCTGTAAAATTACTCGAACCCACGTCTTGTACAGCACACAGCCTAGCCTATAATCTCCTTGCCTAGAGTCTCCCACACCGCCTGCTCTGCCTTTGAAAAAGTATGTCCCTCCATCAATTAAATATATTTAACTACGTAAAAACAATAATTTTATATCCAAACAGCAATTTAGAATACTTAGAATTGATATTAAAGATCGCTCAACTATGTAATTTTAATTATTTTTTATTGCTATAATCTTGTCACATAAGTTACCATAAAGGTAACTTATGTGACAAGATTCACTTCACACACAAATTACTCCTGTCCCCACGTATAGTTCAATAGTTCCCTGACGTAATAATTTTAAAATTGTGTATTTATTTCTACACATATATTTTTTTGTACAACGGTTTCTAAACGCCCTTAAATGCTTCCTAGATTTTTAAGTATGATTTTGCTATTTAGAAAAAATAAACAAGTTCTGTCCCAAAACTAATACCCAAACAGATGTCCGCTAAGTTACTGTTCTTAAAAGTTCTAAGATAAAAACATAAATGGCTCTAACATTCACAATTGTGGCAATAAATGCCTGAGCATAATGCAATCTCATTCCGCCATTTTGTTTGTGTGGTAGCATCGAGCTAGTCTCCCGCAAGTCGACTAAGTTGGCAGGTGTTTTTATTCAGTGTCTCCTAAGTACCGGTCCAAAAAGTGTTAAATATGCACTATTTTTATTTGCAAATACTTTTATTTTGTCTAATCAAGTCTTATTCGTAATACAAGTAAGTATTTTCGTGTTTCACAAACAATATAGCGAACATATCTTTAATAATCTAGAAAATGTCCCCTGTGTTACCGGTCACTTAAGTTACCGTAATGGTAAATTAAGACATCGTGGTAACTCAAGTGACATAATATTATGATTTAAATGTACTTTTGTACTTAAGTCGCTGAAATAAAAGCTTGTGGATTGAAATTAAGCATGTGCATTTATAATGGGCGTTAGGTACTTGCTAAGAAAAGAGTTCTAAAAAAATAACTTTGCAAATGTTTACTAAAGAGAGCATTATTCTAAGAATAAGAGGTTGATAGGAGATTTGTTGGCTAAAGATAAACTTAATGAAGGAGTGATATGGAAAGTTCGAAAAAGACAACAACGTCAACGTACCAGGCAGCTCGTAAGTGTGTTAAATGAAACGCCTCCTGGAACACCCTCACCATCAAAAAATAGTAACGAAATTGAAGAAGTTAGAGTACTTCGTGCACAAGGATCAGTTTCACTTATTTCCCTTCCCCGAAATAGCCCAAGTATAAGAAGAGGAAGAAGATTTTTCTATAAAGTGTTAATGATTCTAAAAGTTGAAAATCTTGACCCGATAGTGCACTTAAATAGTAATTAGATCTGTACAAATGTACACCTGTTTTAATAAGTATGCAACTTTATGTATTTGCATAGGTGTGTAATCTAGCTTAAAACATAATCTAAACCAGATGAATATATAAATACATGTTAACCATATGAAAGGATATTTATTTCTTCTTTAATTACATTTAAATATGCCTACATGGCATATTTAAGAAAGGACATATGAAATTTAATTTATGTTTCCTGTTAAATGATTCTGAAAGCGACTGTAATGAATAAATACATGTAACTTACTAATCTGTTTCTCTTTATATAAGTTCGCATATTACTTTATCATACCTTCCTGATATGTTATGTTATGTTTAGGTTAAATCAGGTGGCGCTTTCTTTTATCCATTGTCTTTGAAGCTGACAAAATATTAATTTTCCTGGTTAGCCTGCAAAACTACTCGAACCAACGCCTTGCACACAGCCTAGCCAATAATCACCTTGCCTAGAGTCTCCTATGCCACGCCCTCTGCTCTGCCGCTCCAGAATGTTACATTTGCAATATAATATATACTTTCTAATACATGTATACGGCTAAAAACCAATTAATGTATGTATACAGCGGTAGAATCATACCGATGGGAAGTAGTACCGTGCCGATGTGTAGCCATGGTATGTGAGAAGCATATTATTATTATAAATACTGCAACTGCTCTTTGATTTAAAATTACGTATAACATACACAATGTATTTTAATAACGTCAATAATAATTAAACACACATAGTATTTATATCACTATTATAATATTTTGTACAATTTATGCAAAATTACAAATTAGCATTAGTTTTAGAATTCTTCAAAAATACGTAAAAAGTGTACGAGCTCCGTACGATCTACAACAAAAGAAAATATTAATTACAAATAATTTGTACAATGTGATGTTTTGTTTTTGAATTCATTAAGAAAAATACGTACCGAAATGAGTGTTGTATTAGAAAGTGGAATAACCTTTCCAGCCATGGTACGTATGGGGTATTTGCATCTCTCCAAAAACATGATAAGTGTACGTCGGTGTCTCGGTGAAATGGACAACCAATCCATCTCGTACACAGATCTAGTCAACAATTCGCTCTGGAAAAGATATTACTAAATAAGCGATAGCTTATATATTCAAGCCTGACTTAATCTACATATACACATTGAGGTACGGAAACACTGTAACTGCACACTATTGTATGACTCATTGCGTTGTCCTGTATAATGATATTTTGATAATAATAATAATTTGATACTTGTTACACTACGGAAATATATGTATGTCATGTATATTATGTGTACATATTATATATTTGTATCATGTATATTATTTATTATGTTGTAATTTATTACTAACACTATTTATTTTGCTCTAAATTACTAGTAATACAAAAGTGACGTTTCGGCATGACGTTCTCGGGACGTTTGAGCAGTCCGCTATCCACTCAAACATCCCGAGAACACAAGTTCGCAGTGAGAGTGATCAGATTTAAAAGTTTATTTTTGTTAATACAAGGTTTTTATTCCCCTGAAGGATTATATCGAATGGCAGTGACATCATTACTGATTCTGTTTATTAACAAAAAATACTCTAGGGTCTCGCTTCTCAAGTGGTGATATTAATTTTAAGTGTTGACAGATGAGTTACTCGTGTTATTTATGTTTCGAGAGAGGTCGGCTATGATTACTTTGATGTTATTGTGTTATTTCTGAGACTGTCGTATACGAAAGTAGTCGTTATTATGCGTACTTTAAGGAGGCATATCAATATCATAGTTTTGTAACACGTTTTTGTTTATTTTTCGAGTAAGGTATTTACGGAAACAATTAATCATACTGTCGAATGGCGGCTGCTCGACGCACAGTACGGGCTAAGCGAAGTTCGCAACGCGTGACGTATTCGGAAATTCATACGCTGGAGGTCTCAGTGGAAGGCTGTATTCACAACATTATTTCGGAATCGATCATCACCACATACTCATATAAATGTTTAATGATTAATGGTTTTCAGCAATTTGTAGTTTAAGTAAGTTTGTTTTCGATCTCCACACTTTAACGAAATAGTCAATGTGGGGTTTTATTAACGTGTTGTATATGGTATATAACATATTTGTTTAAAAAAAACCGTAAGGTGTGATTTGTCCACATAAAAACGGATGTCATCAGTAATTTTTACAAGAGCGGTAATCGTACTATGACTGGGACGAAACCAGATAGGAAGAGATTCAGGATGTGATTTCTGTTTAGGAAAAGAATCAGTTGTTGCTGAACTAGGCGTTCTAGGACTTTAGATAGGAGTGATTGAATTTATTAGGCAATGTGTTAATGTGGGCAACTTTCTAGTTGTTTGGAAAAACTCCAGAACTAATGGACTTGTTGATGATCAATGTGATGGTAGGAAGGATGATGTTAAGTATGGGTAAAATTATAAGACGACTAACGCTGTCATTCCCCACGGCATTCGATGCCATAGAACGTATATTATTTTGAAATTGGCAAATTGAGTAAAAAAGGTGGATAGTGTGAAGTTAGCAGCGATGAAAGATAGCCAAAAGTAGTAGTTGCCTTAGTACCACTATCAAATGAGGCGGAAGACGAGAGGTGTACATTGAGTGCATCTGTATCGACATTATTAGGATTACTATTGTATCCTTTCCCAACTTCTAGAGATTTTAAAAATTTCCAGACTTTAGCTGGATCTCCATTTTTTGGTTTTTTGTGCTTCCCTGCACATCCTGTTGCATATATTGCGGGCACGAATGTATTTATCGCGGTACATATCCTTTTAAAAAATAAGTACACCAAGTATAGCTCTTTTCATCGAAATTTAATTTTATAGTGAATACTAAATCAATGATAACAGAAAGGCTGTTTGCAGATACGTACATATATCTTTGTGACAGAATAAAGTATCCGATATATGGTGGTTTCGTTACATACATACGTCTAAAAGTGGCCTTCCGTCTTCGTTCATTCTTTTATCGCCATATGGATCAAGAATAACGTCATAACTGTCTCGTTTGGTCCCGACCCAACAGGTTAAATATCCACACATAATCAGCCTTTAATTCCCTTCTGTTAAATCTCGAATATTAATTACAGACGCTCAAAATTTCTCCAGTTCTTGGGTACATGCTGAGCTTATGGGAGCGTAAACGGCAATCAGAAGAATTAGCGAAGAGTTACTTACACTCCAGAGGCTAAGCGAGAAGAGAGTCTAATACCGATAATCGCACTGACATGATCGTCGAACCCCGATACTGTCCTTCCGCTTAGTCTCTGTTACAGATAAAGTATCTCAACGCCTATCATTAATTATATTTGTCAGTTTATTCATCGCATCTTTCAATCCACATCTTACATTTCATGTATACGGCACTCAGCTCTCCGCATCCCGCACCGACGGGGGCAAGTCGGTGTGCATTGTCTTCGGGAGATCACACCATAATTGCAATCTGTTGAATTGGCAGTGATCACACCGAGGTTGTTTCTAGCTCTCTTTAAATTATAGTCATAATAATTAAAGTAAACTTTAACTAACGATTAAAGTCATATTAATATGAAATATCAGAATTCTTAATTATGATATATTACGAGTATTAGGGGTTAAAGTATGAAATTGTCGATTTGTACTGAAAAATTTAAACTCAAAGAAAGTATGTTACTTAGAAAAGAAAACCTTTTCTAAGTAACATACTTTCTTATTATTTGTTACCTTTCGGTATATTAAGAAACGAGAATCGAAGGCACGATGTTACACCATAGTTATTTATTATTAAATTAATGTGCAAAAGTACGAGTATATTATTTAGAAACTATACGTCATCCTCCGTACTCGCCAGACCTTGCTCCAACTGACTACCATTTTTTTCGTGATTTAGACAATTTTCTACGTGGTAAAAAAATTTCTTCCCAGGAGGCAGTACAAAATGCTTGCACACAGTTTGTCGAATCTAGATCCCCGAAGTTCTGTCGCAAAGGCATAAATAAACTTCCGATTAGATGGCAGTAACGTATAGATAATGAGGGTAAATAATTTGATTAAATAAATATGTTACATTTTACAAAAAACGAGTTTTAATTTTTCAGCACAAATCGGCAATTTCATACTTTAACCCCTATTATTAACCCTTAATGAGATTTTTTACAACCCAGTGCCAATTTATCGTTCATATTTTCATAGTTTACAAAATGTTATTTTAAAAAATGTACTTTCAGTAGCATCGAATAAATTGCGTGATAGCGTCAATCGTATGATTTATCTTTGATCTATCATTACCTTTATAAGTTGGATAACTTGCTTAGTTTAAGTAGTTCATTTTTTGGCCTGTTACTTTTTTTTAGTTTTCTTCAAGATAACACTAGCGGTGACTAACTAACAAACACGAATGTATATACTAAATAACCCTAGTTTATTTAATTTTGTTGATTATTTACTATGTTAATTGTGGCACATATAGAGGTAGTAAACTATAACTATAACGGTAGTACGTAGTATTTTTTTGATACATTTGTGAGATGCAAGTGCCTGACTATTATCTTATATCTAGGATAATATATATGGTATAAGTACACTCAGGGCAGATCAAATTAGCCCGAGTAGGGATGTTCCTCCCGCGGTGAAGACTACTATCAAGTAACAACTGACAACCCTGGATGAATGGTTGTATTCCTACGATAGAAGGAATGAAGTTTAGTAGTTTGGCTAATAACATATCACTGTCACTTTAACTGTATAATTTGGGGACTTACTTCGAGAGTGACATCATTTCCATAATAACAATAGAGACCGCATTGTATAAAAATGCAAATAATGTAAAACACCAATGAGATGAAATACACTGATATCGAAGTGACCTGAAATACACAAAATCAAATTAAATTATTTTTTTATCAGAAGGTGATGTCAGGAGCCCCAGGAACCGGCGAGCGTGCATGAAAAGAGCTATGAATGTCACAGAAGCGAGTGAAGTATGTAAGGACCGCATCGTCTTATGGCGCTCGGTTCTCTCTGCCTACCTCGATGGTTGGCAAGTACCACCTGCTTGGGATCCAGTTCTAAAAATAATTAAGTCACAAACCCAGAGATCTACTCAAAAACGTTCGGACACCGTGAGCTATTTTTGTGTGAATCGGAACTTATATAATTAATCTATCCATGTCGGTAGATGTAATAATTGAATAACTAATGTAAAACAAATGTCACCTTAGTCTTCCTGCGACTACGGATGCTGTAAAGCATTCAAAACGTCAGGTTCAACAAAATAAATAAAACACGCGATACTTCCATTAAATATTATTTAATTCAATAAAAGACTTATTCTTGCGTTCTTGCATTTGTAAAAGTCTTAGCAAGTAGATGGCCATAGTGTCTTTGTAAAACCAGAGCTTCTTTGAGGTAAAGAAATTCTACCCCAAATTTATGCTCAATGTGCACGTACACCATCTGCTTGAGTGAATAATCATTGAACTCTGTCATTGAGTACAAATACATACTCGTATCAACGTGGGTAAGATTGGAATAGTATATCAACAAATAGATAATAAGAAAGGATGCTTTCTTATTATCTATTATTATGTATTTCCGTCCGAGATGAATTAATGAGAATGTACATTTTTTATTCTATAGTTATCAATATCTTTTTTATGATATCATTTTAATTATTTATATCAACAACAGTTCCTATATAAACAGTACTATTTACAATCTGACTATACTATATTCATGAAAAAGTAGTGGAGATTTTCAAAAGATAAACATTATCAAACTAACCTTACTCTTCACCCACGTGTACAGAGTTATTACGAAACAGTGGTTAGATAGCTACATGTAAAACAGAGTTAAAAATTACCTAATTTCATGCACTTACTTTAGTCATATTGTATGCTGATGTGCATATGATCCAACCTCCTACACAAAATTGGTAGAATATGGCTTTACCAAAAACATCTTGAATTGCAGATGCCATGCTGAAAATTAAATAAATTTATGAACGTGTAATGCTTCTAACTTTTGTTCCTAACTGTACAATAGCTTCTTCGTGTACACATAAATAAGACATTAGTATATTTTCTGGAGCATCTATATTCACAACACAATATTGGGTACAACATAACATTGGGTTGATACATGCTGATGAAGATGATTTCTTTTCCAGTTGCACTTATTTAACCAGCCAAATCTAAAGTTTGAACCAGGACTCATAATGATACGGCTCTAGAGACACAGACGTATAACATGCTCCATTGGGTAAGATCCCAAAATAATACATCCACACATTCGGAACTTACAGTGGACGTATACGAACGTAGCAGTCAGTATTTATGATGAATAATATAAAGAATTTGGTATGTAAGGTAAACCTTACTTCCAAAGCAGGAGTGATTACGTCATACGTAACATATGAATATATAGTATAAGCATTAGATTGATAGTTGACTGACGAACTACGGCAACCGCTTTACATTAGGTTCGCAGGATGCTTACGTTGTATAGAAAAAGAAAATAATATTATCTTATTGCACGCAGATAAACGCTAGGGTTACGGTTGATGATGTAGTGTTGGAGTACGTGAATGAGATTGTATATTTTGGTAGCGTTTTTAGCAGCAATAGAAGGTACACCGCTGATGTGGAGAGACGAGTGAGTGCAGGAAATAGGGTGAATGGAGCGTTGGGTAAACTTCTAAGCAGCCGAAATCTAAGCCAGAAGGTAAAGCTCGCTGTATACAACGCGGTGCTAATCCCAACGCTAACTTATGGAAGTGAGAGCTGGGTATAGCCGAGAGAGCATAAAAGTAGACTAAATGCGGTCTAGATGCGGTCTAGATGAGAGCATTGCGCAAAATTTGTGACATAACGCTTGCTGACCGCATTCGTAATGAAGACGTCAGAGAAAGAGTTGGTCTGAAAGAGAGTGTCGGTGTTAAGATAAGAAAAGGCATGCTCCGTTGGTTCGTACATATAAAAAGAATGCAGGAGGAAATAATGACGAAACAGATATACAATGCAAAAGTGGAAGGAGCCGAGGAAGGCCGAGACTAAACTATTTCGCTTTCCAAGACTTATCTACCACGACCAAATTGATAGTGTTATTTGAAGGTAATCTAAGGTAAAAAAAAAGTGGAAGGTTATGAGGGCAAGGAAGGCCATGAGCAAATTGGTCCTACCGTATGTAAAATCAGAGTAATATGGCGCTCGTTTCTCTCTGGCTACCCCACAAGAGATTTGGCGTGAAGTTATAGATAGGTATATTTATTTTTGTTGCTACACTGTCAAGTTGAGAACTTTTTTATACAAATTTTCATAATAAATTATTTTAAGAAACTGTAACTATAACTTTAAAAAAGTAAAGTACACAGAAAGATATTAATAAAATATTACGTGCCGTGTCTTGCCTCTCTCATTCTGCATACTGCAGGGTAGTAAATAATGATATTGACTTATTAAATTAAAAATAGGAATCGTAATTAATGTACCTTATAATTTTGCTGTAATAAGAATATTATACCTAAAATACACATAAAAAATTGCATTAAAAAATTGTAGTGCCTGCGGTTTTACGACGCTTAGTAAAAATTCTATACCGACATGGACATACAAACATAACATACGATATGGACATGGAACTAAAAAGAAAACAAATGTTAACGTGTTAAACAATTCCAGATAGATTTTTCTCGACGTCGAAAGTTTGAAATGATCTAGCTACCCATGTTTTAATATAGAATTCTTTATGAAAAAATAAAGGACTTTTCACAGAGCCGGCAACATTCGATAGATGTTTCAATAATTACTCTCAGTGACCATATGTCAACTTGTCAACAACATGTTGGAACTTTCAGTCAAAAATATCATATTCATATTTATTATCTTACTTTCTTTAAAAAATATGTCATTTATGAATTATTAATACGTAAATACCTGATGATTTCGTTGTGATGAAATATAATTTTTTTCAATCGTCTTTCTAAAATAAGATTAAATGGCTGAGATGTTCGTTTTTTTTCATTCTTGCATCTCTCAACAACACGTTTAAGATCTATTCTGTAATCACATGTAAATAAATTAAATATAAGTATATTTTGCCTTCCGACTTTGAATAAATATATAACAATATTATACCTGAGAATAGACAATTGTGTTTGACACAGTCTCAGTAGGGTAATAACAAAAATATCAATTGCGGAATTTCCGAGAGCTGCCCATGTATGTTGAATACTTATGTAGATAATTGCAAAGTAAAACCTGTAATGAACATAAAAACAGTTATATGTTACTTATAGCGTGACTTATACAGATAGGTCCTACCCTGCGTAGCGTACTTTTAATACGTCTTAAAACATCTTACCAGTCCATTGATTTCTACACCAATTCATTCTCGGTTGAGGCAGTGCGCCTTTGTCTTTCGATATCCGGAATGCTCACACACTTCGAACCTTCAAGCACCTCGTAGAACATTACTTTGTACATAACATATGTATGTATGTACGAGTATGTTGTTTATTTATTTATGCCTATTTATTTATTTACTTTCTTCTTGATTGAGAGTATGTTTACAAAGACTAAAGTAGCTCACTTTAAAAAAATCAATTTCTTAACAGTTCAACTTTTAATTCAAGAAATACTCTTGACCCTATTACACTTTTTAAAGGGTGGAATTTTTGTTAGATAAAGATAAAAGATAAAAAATCGGCCAAGTGCGAGTCGGACTCGCGCACGAAGGGTTCCGTACCATTATCTATAAAAACGGCAAAAAAATCACGTTTGTTGTATGGGAGCCCCCTTAAATATTTATTTTATTCAACTTTTTAGTATTTGTTGTTATAGCGGCAACAGAAATACATCATCTGTGAAAATTTCAACTGTCTAACTATCACCGTTCATGAGATACAGCCTGGTGACAGACGGACGGACGGACGGACGGACGGACGGACGGACAGCGGAGCCTCAGTAATAGGGTTCCGTTTTACCCTTTGGGTACGGAACCCTAAAAAGATAAAAATCATTTATTTGCCATTACGCCCTTACGGGCACTTAGACACGTCTTACATTCTTTAAATTAAATCATATTGTATCTTAATAATTTTCCAGTTTTTTTTTACTTTTAATCTCTCTTTTTTAATCTACCATCATTTCGGAAATTACCATTGGCGAAGAAGAAATGCCAAAAGAAACTTGCCAATATGGGTCTTTGTTAACGCTGAAATCTCTTTTTTTGGATTCGAATAGAGAGTATCTGTACAAAGTTTCAAGATACTGATTTCAAATAATATTTCTGCTCCATACAAACTATCAATCCCCTTTTCACCTTTTCACCCTTAGGTGTTGAATTAAAAAAAACCTTTCTTATCTCTCGTGGGCATTACAAAAGTAACCTCTTTGCAAAATTTCAACTTTCTAGGTTCAAGGGTTTGGCCTGGACGTTGATGAATCAGTGAATTAGACAGGAACTCCATTTTTATTTATATAGATACATTAGAAGACAATATTACAAATGAATTTTTGTTAAAAATAATATTATTTTATCAGTAAATAATATTATTTGTAATACTGCCTTCAAAGATATTAAATTTCCTATTAGGTGACATATAGACTCAGTTTTTATTTTAAGTGTTAAATAATAATACGCGTTTTAAAGTAAGCAGTTAATCCATCGTATTAATGCAACAGCAAAGCCGTCACAAAATATCTTTGTCTATTTTAAACAACCTCATGCTGTAGTTACTCTCCAAGATCTTGACATTTAACCTAAGAGCACTCGAAAAAATATGTGGAATGCGACAATTAACTTTGAGTGTGTGAAGATGATATAACCGCGGATGTCGAGCAGTGTTAGGATCAAATCGAATAACTTCTCGGAATACAACTCATTGCACATAAGTAGAATAGGCAAAGGCAGGCACAGTCTCTCATTAAACGTGTGGGTTCAGTACCATGTGTATGTTTAGGATCATTCTCACAGCTCGTTTCTTAACTAAATCACAAAATTCTCGCTAGTATCTAAAACGATATCGAAGTTCGATCGAAGAGAACTTCGCTGCGGACTTACACTTACGGAAATACACTTGCGAGATTGAATAATATATATATATTTATATATATACCTACATACGCTTTATGCAATATTGTCGATAAATTTGTTAGGAGGTTACATAATCGGACTAATTTTATTTAACCTACATATAACTTATATGGAACAAGCACTTGTTATTAGACCTACTGTACCTAAAACATGTATCTGAATATACGGAGCGATACATGATATGTACAACGAATATTTCATTCCTTATCATCTCTGCTCTGGAACATACTATGCGATATTAACATTTTAATTAATCTAATTATTACCCCATATTTGTCACATATGAATAGGTGTTTGAAAATATTTCATTAAAGTCTTCTTACATCTTAGAATAATGTGAATATCTAAACATATATTTAGAAGGTGATCTCTCAAAACTTGATTTTGTGAGATCAAGTCTATTTAGGTCTAACACAGCAGCTGCAGCGTAGAAGCATCATGACACCAGACTACATAGTAAATTATTCTCGAGCACAGTAAGAAACATTCACAAACAGACTTACACAGGACGTTTGCCATTAAATACACATTCGAGGCAATACACTATTGATAAAGAAAAGAAAAAGAACTTACTGCGGATTTAAATTTCCTTCAAATGGTAGCCATACTATAAATGGAACTGTTTTTCCTTGCAAGTGCATTATTACTGGATGTACATTGATAAGAAAACTAGTCAATCCAGCCATATAGCTAAAAACTTGGCCGACTTTAACGACACTTTTAGTTGCATTCAGTATTGGTTCACGATGTTCAGGTTCTCCTTGATTATATATTGGCCCTAATTAACATTAAAAATAGTAATATGTAGGTAGTCATTAATAAAAAAATCTGCATGATCCGTGGTTTTTATCAAAATTCAGTTTATTTTATTATTTGTTTAAGAAAGTATATTGCATAAGGTTGATCTAATGTACTCGTGAAAGTTATTCTCACACCGTATGTCTATTATATCATCATATCTTAGCTTTTAGATACAAACTCAATCTCACTAGATCCACACGCTAATAAAGCTACTTACTATACTTTATATAATCAAAGACTGCCAAGTAAACAACCAAGCTCCAATAAAGTCGGTGCATAGTCGAGATACAGCCGGTTTAAAGTCAAAGCTGTTATTAAAATATACATATCAGTCTATCTATTGCGGTTAGTACTAAATATTTTTTTAACGAATACTACACGGTGATAACTATATAACTAACATTCGGATTACGTTACATTTTAAGTAAGTCAAAGGCTATACTGCACAGAAACTTGAAAAATCAAATTACACAAATGTGTAACTCTGTCTCAGATGTTTAAACATGGAATTGGTTGTGCAATTATCAATTTAGAGTAATACTGACGTTTTTTTTTATATACCACTAAGGTGGCAATCAAGCATACGGCCTGCCTGATGTTAAACAGTCACCGTAGCCTATGGACATTTGCAACACCAGGGGCGTCACTCATGCGTTGCCGACCCTCTAAAAACCTCTTCACGCATTTCTTGAAGAACTCCATGCTGTAGTCCCTTGGAAAAATTTGGGAGCTCATTCCACAGCTTGAGAGTTCTCGGAAGAAAACTTCTCTGAAACCGCACAGTACGCGACCATTGCGGTTCAAGCGTGTGAGGATGAACTCCCCGCCGTCGGCGAGCGGTGCGGTTATAAAAAGTAGCTGTCGGCATCATTTCGAACAACTCTTCAGAACACAACCCGTTGTACAATCGGTAGAACACACAAAGGGAGGCTAAGTCTCTCCTTAAACTTAAGGGTTCAATACCGTGAGTAAGCTTAGGATTGTCGACAATTCTCGTCTCTGTATCGAATCACACGGTCCAAGCTGGTATCCAGGTGCTCCCGCCCAAAGGTGACTGCAATACTCCAAGTGCGGTCTGACTTGAGACTTATATAATACTAGCGGCCCGCCCCGGCTTCGCACCGGTGGACATTTATTTTTTAAACATTTTTATAAAATAAAAATACGAAGAGAAAAATACGATAAAAGAGTAAATGTATCTTTAGAGAGTTTTTTAAATAGTTTTTCTTAAGTAGCTTTTTTTTTCAGACAAATTACTTTAAGTGGCACGTACTTTTAGTGGTATTTAATTTTTTTTGTGTCTCCGTGAGGAAAAGAATGGTCGGCCGCGCGGTTTCCAGGTGATGATGGACCGCGTTGATGTTCGAGTGAAAACCCCTGATGTTGCAAAACTCCATATACGAGTACATTGTGGAAGGGGTGGCCGCTGTGGAACCTTTTTGCCTTTTCTTTTTGCTTTTTCATGTGTGATGAGGTAAATAAAATTATTATCATTTATGGAGCAAAAACCATTGTGGTATATCCTACCCGCCGGTAACATGACCTATAGGAAATTAATGTAATAGCACACTGGGCACATTGATATTTCATAGCATTATAGGCCTGACAGGCTCTCATTCTCTTCTTTCAAGAGTTATCTCGTTTCTTAAATACTGGCGGGACCCGCTACCGAAGGATTGGTCGAAGGTACTGATTTTGACATGGATAGACAAGTCTGCGGGAATCGATATGGTTACTGCTAAATATTTTCATACCACTAAAGGCGGCAAACCACATATACATATATATACACACATACATATTCTACCATAGTTAGATAGACAGATAGTGAGATTTTACACTGCATTTGAAGGACATTAAAGATTGTGCATAGCGAATAGAGAGTGGTAAAGCATTCAACAGTTACACAGCCCGTACCGAGAACGATTTAGAGTAGTATTGCGAAGAGTGAGATGGCATAATCAGACGAAGGGAAATATAATACGTGTACTGCGATCACAACCATCCCTTACCTCACTGAGATATATGAAACGTTCTTTCAAGTAACTGGGAGAAGTAGGATTGAAAAGAATTGAATAAAGCAGAGAGAGTACGTGCAAGTTGCGACGTAACCTGATAGGGAGCCACTTGAGCTGTGAGCGAAATTCGGAAACATGATCATATTTGCGATGCCCAAATATGAAGCGTATACAAAGATTTTGAAGGCGCTCAAGTTTGTTTAATTGGTCTGCAGTAAGGTTAAGGTACTAGAGTCGGCATAGTCAAGAATAGGAAGGAGCAAGGATAGTGCAAGGGAAATTTTGGTGCCAATAGGGAGAAAATTACGCAAACGACGAAGGGAGCCAGTTGCTGCAAAATAACTTCCTGCTGATGTTGGCTATCTATACTGACCAAGAAAAGGTTTTGCCAAAGTAAACGCCAAGGTTTTTCACACTCTCACTATAATGGACATGAACTATTAAATATTATTGGAGGAAGAGCCTCCCAATCGATGGTCTATAATAATGGCTCGTGTTTTTGTAGGATTGACTACAAGGCCGTTTGATCTATTCCATTCGGATATGCGTACGAGGTCTTCATTCACTTTCGCGATCGTATTAGGCAGATTAGTTACTGAATTATTGAATAAATTTGCAAATCGTCAGCATAAAGATAGCGAATATTTGACGTTATGAAATTAATGAAAAGAGAAAATAAAATAGGAGATAATACGCCACCCTGCGGTACGCCGGCAGTTGCAGGACACCACGAGGAAAATTTATCATCGAGGCGTATACGCTGCCCACGCCCATGCAGGTACGAATGAAACTAGTCAATTACTATAGGAGATATATTAAGAGAACGCAGTCGCTGCAAAAGTATATCAGAATCGACGGTGTTGAAAGCATTACTGAAGTCCAATAGACACAAGATAGTCAGTTGAGACGAGTCCTTAGCGAACCGGATATCATCTGTGATTTTAACTAAAGCACCAGTCGTACTATGACCGAATGAACCGGTCGAAAACCGGATTGGAGTGGATTGAGGATATAGTTTTTGGAAAGGAAGTCGATAAGTTGTTTTTCAACAAGGCGTTCAAGTAGTTTAGAATGAAAAGGGAGAATTGAGATTGGCATCTGAGATCTGAGTAAGAAGAAGGATTCGATTTTTAGGTAAGGGAATAATGTAAGAATTCTTCCAAGCAGAGACGAAAACACCAGAAGTAATGGATTTGTTGACGATCAGGGTGATTACAGGAAGAATAATGTCAAGGATAGGTAATATCATATGACGACTGATATTATCGTCCCCCACCGCATTCGAAGCAACCGAAAGTACAATCATTCTTCTCAACATCACATTCAGTCAACTGACTAAAGAAAAAAAGAGAATAGTCTGGAGTTGGAAGTGATAAAATCTCGTTAAGAGTTTGGTCTTTAACATTGCAATCTAAAGTTGCTGACGAAGAGATTTGCCGATTAAGATCATCGATATCAATATTATTAGGACAATCAGCTCGATTTTCTCCAACTCCAAGTGACATCAAAAATTTCCAGACCTTTGCTGGATCACTGCTTCAGAAACTCTGGAACCGCACAGTACGCGACCATTGCGGTTACAGCATGTAATGGTGAATTCCCGCCATCGGCGAGCGGTGAGGTTATAAAAATTTGCTGTCGGTATCATTTCGAATAATTCTTCAGAACACAACCCGTTGTACAATCGCTTGAACACACAAAGGGAGGCAAAATCTTTGACTTCTCAATACGACACTGCGACAAACATACGCTGTTAATCGGTGGCACCAAATTGCTGCTGCATACGTTAACGTTGCAGCATACGCTCCCTTGTAAAGTACCTTCAGAGTAGTAGGGTACTTGACTCCTCAAGAGGTCGCAGTTACCCTAGACATTTTGCCCAAACAGCTTCACCAATCCTAGTGGCGTGTTGCATAAATAACAGGCTTGGATCCAATTCCACGCCGAGGACTTTCGCTGACGTGACGGCCCTAACAGAGTCCGAGCCGAATTCAATCACTAGGGGCCGCTGACACTTACCCTTCACAATCATAGTTACCGCCTTTGTGGGGGAGAAGCTTAACTTGTTACGGGCACCCCAGTCGCCAACTAGGCTTAGAACTGTCAGAGCAGTTTTTTCTATGGCCGCTCTCGAATGAGATTCTATTATGACCGTGACATCGTCGGCATACGCGACCATTTTTACCCCAACAGGGAGGGCCAAACGTAGCAGAAACGCAGTTGTCTATAAGGACGTTCCATAGCGTCGGCCCAAGCACAGAGCCCTGCGGACACCCATGGTGAATTCCTTCCACAGCACCCGGTCACCAACGACTAAGCCCAGTCGGCGTCCGGAGAAGTAGTCCGCCAGCATCTTATAGATGTTGGAGGGACAACCTACCCTCTTCGCTTTGAGCATTACCATCGGCCACCAGGCATTGTCAAAGGCACCCGAGATGTCCAAGAATATTAACTGAACATACTTACATACAGAATTTATTTTTCACCACAGTACCGTGCGGGTAAGTATTCTCCGGGTTCGGGAATTATACTAACCAACGGGCGACCACCGGGTCTCCCTGACTGCCGCGCCAGCCTGTCGCGCCCACACAGCTAATGGTGATACGACATCCGCTGGTCCTCCCGCTGTCCGCACAACGACCTCTCAGTTAACTCACGACCTTACTCACGCACAGGAACACATCAATCATCCTTCCGAAGTTGTTATTTAGCTGTGGTCTTCTGTAAGGTGGAGGTGCTTCCCCAGATGGTTATGTGGAAAAGAAGTCATGCCATGCCCTACCGCAACAGATAGTAAATCAGAGGGAGCGGAGCATAGTATGAGCTCTTGCTGTATCCTACCTCTCTACTGCTCTCTCTCCCTCTCTCTTCCGCTCTAATTAATCAAACTAGGTGGCAACTATGATAGGGAGGTCTACCGGAGCAATTTAGGCTGGAGAACCGGAACGGTCCCGACCATCGTGCCCTTGCATAAAGGCAAGGGACAGTGCTAATAGCGCCATCAGTTAGCTTTGCAGCTTGCTAGCTTAGCACCTAAAGTGTAAGGAAAAACTATAGAAAAGAGAATGAGGGTGAAATTTGATGGGATGCTTTGTGAAGTACATGGTTGATTTCTAAATGGCAGAGGATATACGGATCAAGTTTTCTATCAAGATGTGGCTATGGATCAGAAGGATTTTTGTGGATCTTGAAAAAGCATCTGATAGGGTCGTGCAAAAGATCTCGGGAACATTTTATACGTATATGGGGTTTACCATAAATGGCTATGTGCTGTGCAATCCACGATAATTGTACAACACGCGTGCAGATCGACGGCAACCAGGTCTACAAGCTATCGTCCACCCGGACGGCAGTTTATCACCCTCGTATTTTTTTTTCATTTATTTAAAATTGTTTCATAATATATCGTTATAAAAACGGCACCTTAGTGTCGGTTGGTCGCTGCACATACAGTGTTTTAAGTAGTTTATTCAGTACAAACATTTTACTTTTGTGTACATATCTTGAATTTGTGGTGTAGTTTCTTCTTTTAGGTAATACGGAATGAGATAGTTAGAAGTTCATGTACCATACGTATTGATAAATTTAGGCAATACATATGTGTTTGATTTCAACGATCTTAGATTACTAGGTCTTGATTTTATCTCTAGTTGAGCTGGTTGTTTACATTCAGTTAATACAAGGAGTTTGACTTTATCGAAGACATTAATAACTTTGCAGTACTTAAATTGGATCTTATGTAGCGGATTCCACCTGTACTGGTGGATTAGAAAACGAGACGACACTAGGAAACGGTATATTTAAAGAAGTAGATTATACAGGGTAATACTCATTTCAACACAGAAAAAAATACAAATTTCCAATACTATCAAATGCTTGAAAATATTGAATTAAACAATTTTTAATGGAAGTATCGCGTGTTCTATTTATTTTGTTGAACCTGACGTTTCGAATGCTTTGCAGCATCCGTGGTCGCAGGAAGACTAAGGTGACATTTTCTTACATTGTTTATTTAATTATTACATCTACCGACATGGATGGTATAATTATATATGTTCTGATTCACACAAAAAGTATATAATTAATCCATCCATGTCGGTAGATGTAATAATTGAGTAACCAATGTAAGACAAATGTCACCTTAGTCTTTTGCTGCAAAGCATTCGAAACGTCAGGTTCAACAAAATAAATTAAACTCGCGATACTTCAGTTAAAAAATTGTTTAATTAAATGTGTAACAATCGCGAAAACCTAAGACAATGCTTCAAAATATTTTTATTATATCATTCGTACGCAAGTAGCTATATTTTTATTGTCAAGAAAAATTAGTTACCTTTCGATACATCTAATAGTTTTTCAATTTGGTCGCATTTCATGAAAATAGCCATTGCTTTGTAGAAGTAGTCGGTGAAAGTCAGTAATAAATACATAGTACCTATTACTTTGTCTGCATCATCTATCACCTAAGTCAAACGAGAAGAAAACTACTGTTTTTATTTGAAAACTGTTTTTAACTATATAAATACAGTCAAAAGATAGAAAGTGCGAGTTGAGTGTTCCGTAACAATACGTAATAGTTATAATAATTAATGTGTCAGTCCCACGATATGATTCAGCTCTTCACTCCACTAACGAATATACCTAGTCCGGCCATAAGTTCTGATGCAAATGAACATTAAACTTATATATACATATTTATGGTACTGCTTGTTCCTTTAGTAAGAGACACAATGTCGGGGTATCGTTTCATCATCATTCGTTCATCGTTTTAGCGCATTATGACTAGGTGTAGTCCCACTGAAAACACTTTTTAAAAAATGTACCGTGGAGGTACATTTTTTAAAAAGTGTTTTGCAGAGAGATTTCGCAACACTATCTAGGACAGTCTCTTCATGCACTTTGGCTGAAGTATTCACTCCTTTTTTCACAAAAATGAAGCTTTATAACTCCGTGATAAGTCACCCCCCACCAAACCATTACAGAGCAGGATGATGACACACGTAGTACCTTTCCAACTACTAGGGCGGCTTCTTTAGAACTGTGTGCGTACACTTTGTCATTTTGCTTGTTGCAGCGCTCTTCAATCGTGAAATTTTTTCATCAGTAAAGAGGATATGTCTGTGCCTTTCACGTGCGTATCGGGACATTTTGATCGATCCACTTTATTTAACTGTAGGCATTGATTTAGGGCATGTCCTGTATATCGATGGTAAGCGCCGAGCTTCAGGTATTATTTTATCATACGCGACAGAGTCCTAGCGGGAATCTTCATTACTCGCGATAAGATTTTTTATTTCCTAATGGGATTTCGGCGAATTCTGGGTTTAACAGCATTAACAGCCTTTGTAGTTCTAACAGCATGCGGTCGCCCTGATCCCCTATCGTCTTTAACAGAGGAAGTGTTAGGTATATCTGTCGATAGTACGATAACTAACATACGGTTGACACCAAGCTTTTATGTCTCGATAATGACCGACGGCTCCATACCCACTTTGTGCAAGGCAATCACTGCAATCCTGTTTTCTTGAACACCTCATTTCATATAGTAATTTGATAATTATAAACATAAAAATAAACACGAAAAAAATATGTAAAAGAGCGGGAAATCGAAAACTTTTTAACATAATAAACGCGTTCCAAATACAACATAATAAATAAATAAATAAATAATAAATAGTTAAAAAAAGAAAAGTTCTATGTAACAGTATTTATGGCCAGACTACTTAATAGATGTATAGTTGAGTAGGGATGCTCAACAATACACCTGACAAATTAATACACTTTTACGTTTATAATTTACACTGGTAAAGCAATGTGTCCGTAATCGTCATCATCGTGATTTCAGCTAAAGAACGTCTAATGCTGGACATAGGCCTCCCCCATTAATTTCCAGTGTGATCGGTTATAGCATTTTCATAATCTGAAATCACAAGAATATCGAGTGAATTTCGAGCTTTCCGACAGTATTTTCAAGTTTCATCGCTTTTCATTTTCGGGAAAATTCAAAAAAACGTTCTGAGTAACTATCGGAAATTATCTAAACATCATGTGATAAACCCTAGCCAGATTTATAAACAGGACCCATAGGCTACGGCGTCTCACACTACGAACCCTATGATTCGTCTAGTCTAATCTTAGCCGTGTACTTGATATTGTTTAAGACTTACAAGTAGTAGTTTTGAATGATCGTCTAGTTTTATTTTATTCACTTGAACTCAACGTATATATATATATATATATATTATATGTATTTACACGTGTACACGTGCGCAGATTACGTTTATAGGGTATCGTGGAATAGTTATAAAACGAGGCTGGTCCACATATATATATTTTCATTTTTGGTCAAAGTAAACAATTCTGTAACCTTCAGCCGATTTATCGTTTGTCTTAGTTAGATCGGATTGTGTGACCCTATTTCCCCCTCATGAGGTGGACAGTAGCACGGGCTCCTGACCAGAGTTCCTCAGTCGTGCACTTCAAAAAAAAAACTCAAGGACACTCAAAGATACAACCTGCTCACAAACGTTATATTTTAAATGGTGAGGTCCCTCCACTCATGGAGTGCTAGAAGATGACTCTGAAACTCAGTTCTCATCTACCAATACGCCACACTCAAATAGCCGCGGCTCGTTAGATAGGTATATCTAAGTCTGCCTACAAGACCAAACCATAAGTTAGACAAAGTTTACAACTGTGACCCGAATGGCCCAGGCTGATAATATTTACTGCAAAACCGCAGTCGCGTTAAATGTTGACTGATAATATCATCGTAGAACACAAAAACATTAAACACCTATGACATTGAAACAAAAGAACACAGGAACCTCATTAAAACTATACTCAAATATAGCATAGTTAATAGATTCAGGCGTTATTTTGCGAAAGTCAAATTTACATGCAATTTGATCTAACCTGCTTTGTGTGCTTCCGCCACCAATTAGTTCATGCGGCCTAGCGCCGGCCGGCACCCACCCACTACTGTTAGTACGTGCTACATGCCGACGCTGTCATGGCTGCTCCGGTAGTCTCTGCCTCGGCTGCTGCGGTCCTCCGCCATCTGGAACAGAATCCGCATGCCCCCACCACCACCGTCGCTGCCACGACTGGCCTGGTCGTCGCTGCGACACGTGTTTCGCCTCTCCACGAGGCATCATCAGGCGTTGTAGACGTTAATCGTAAGAATAACATGCTACAAGTGACAAATCCATCGCAGTGCCGTCCCTTATATTGAATTGAGGGTGAGGGTGGATGGTGTGAGCGAAAAGATATTTAATAGTGGGGAATGGTTGACGTCAGTCTGTTTGTTCATGAGAGTAATTTTAGAATTTTTTTGTTTATTAATTTCTAATTGTTCCCTAATATTTAGTTTTAAACCTTTGTCTATGGTGTGTAAAATTTGATATGTATTAGTGGGGGGTAAGTTATGTCCTTTGTCTATGAGATACTCGGCGAAGTGTGACCTTTCTGGGCGATTGTTTTTATACGCCGATACGTGTTCGTGAAATCGTGTTATAAAGTTACGACCCGTATGACCGATATAAACGTGTTCACATTCATCGCAGAACAGCTTATAGATGCTGGATTTTTTATTGGGCGGGATTTTATCTTTAGTGTTATAAAGTGATTTGAGTGAATTATGGGATTTGAGAGCAACATGTATGTTATTTTTTCTAAATATGTGAACTATTTTGTCAGTGATTTTTCCCAGGTTACTCGCAACATTGCTAACCCTTCTTTTTGAAAATAGTATCCTCGTAAGGTAAGTTGGCAAAATTTCTTAATGTACATATCCGTGAAAGGATATCTTTTGAGCCAAAACAGTCTTAAACATAGTTTAAACTTAATAGATAGTATAAAAAACTTAACACTACCCCCTTCTTCCAAATTAATTTCACTCGACGTTGAAAGTTTATTTAAAACTAGCGAGGATTGTCTAAAAATCCTCAAGTCCTCTTTAGAAAATAAATTCATTCATCCTGGCGAGACAGATGACATATTACGACTGACAAGACTTTGCATGTCTCAAAATTATTTTCAGTTTGATAATAAAAATACTATTTTCAAAAAGAAGGGTTAGCAATGGGGTCCCCTTTTAGTCCATTGATGGCTGACTTATTTATGGATAATTACGAACGCGAACACATAATCGGTAAACCACACATATTCTATTACTATAGATATGTCGACGATATTCTCATATGCTGGACAGGTACCAATCGTAAATTGGATCTCTTTGTTTCCAAATTAAATTAAATCCACCCTAAAATTAAATTCACTTTAGAAATAGAACAAAATAGTTCACTTCACTTTTTAGATTTAACCGTAACTAAAAATCAATCCCTCCATCAATTTTCGATGTATCGTAAACCCACTCATACCGGTACCACGACTCCCGCGTCATCCTGCCATCCTTGGCAACACAAGCTCGCAGCGTATAAAACTATGATACACCGTTTGATGAGCGTTCCATTAAGTAAGGATAATTACAACAAAGAACTTGATGTAACATATCAGATCGCGAAGTCAAACGGTTATTCCAAATCTACCATCGATAAATTATTGCATAAAAAGACGAGTAGTATCGTTAACAGACTATTGTACGCGATTCCATATATTTCGACAAATAAATACACTGCGAGTTTGTCATACCTGGGAAAAATCACTGACAAAATAGTTCGCATATTTAGAAAAAATAACATAGTTAAAATCCCGCCCAATAAAAAATCCGGCGTCTATAAGCTGTTCTGCGATGAATGTGAACACGTTTATATCGGTCAAACGGGCCGTAACTTTATAACACGATTTCACGAACACGTATCGGCGTATAAAAACAATCGCCCAGAAAGGTCACACTTCGCTGAGCATCTCATAGACAAAGGACATAACTTATCCCCCACTATTACATATCAAATTTTACACACCATAGACAAAGGTTTAAAACTAAATATTAGGGAACAATTAGAAATTAATAAACATAAAAATTCTAAAATTACTCTCATAAACAAACAGACTGACGTAAACCATTCCCCACTATTAAATATCTTTTCGCTCACACCATCCATCCCCACCCTCAATTCAATATAAGGGACGGCACTGCGATGGATTTGTCACTTGTAGCATGTTATTCTTACGATTAACGTCTACAACGCCTGATGATGCCTCGTGGAGAGGCGAAACACGTGTCGCAGCGACGACCAGGCCAGTCGTGGCAGCGACGGTGGTGGTGGAGGCATGCGGATTCTGTTCCAGATGGCGGAGGACCGCAGCAGCCGAGGCAGAGACTACCGGAGCAGCCATGGCAGCGTCGGCATGTAGCACGTACTAACAGTAGTGGGTGGGTGCTGGCCGGCGCTAGGCCGCATGAACTAATTGGTGGCGGAAGCACACAAAGCAGGTTAGATCAAATTGCATGTCAATTATAGCATTTTCATAATCTGAAATCACAAGAATAACGAGTGAATTTCGAGCTTTCCAACATTATTTTCGAATGAATTTCATCGCTTTTCTCCCGGGAAATTCAAAAAAACGTTCTGAGTAGCTATCGGAAATTATCTAAGCAGGAAAGTCGACAGAGAATAGGTGTAAAAAATACGTATAGTACAGGAATTTCGAGTGTTTTACGAGTGATTTTCGAATGGATTTTTATTTTCCAGAACCTCCATACTTTCCGGAAAATCGTTGAATATTCATTTTTCTGCTAGAATATCGTTATCTTAGCACATGGAAATTAAAACCAGAAGCGCTCAAAGAAAATGAACAACGCAGGATTTTCGAGCTAATTACGAGTGTCCGAACCGTATTTTCAAATGACCTCCATCGTTGGTCATTTCCGGAAAAATCAGAAAAAAATATTTTGCTGCTATAATATCGTTATCTTAGCACATGGAAATTCACACCAGAAGCGCTCGAAAACAATGAACAATGCAGGATTTTAGAGCTAATTTCGAGTGTCCCAACCGTATTTTCAAATGACCTCCATCGTTCATCATTTCCGGGAAATGGCTAAATATTCATTTTTCTGCTATAATATCGTTATCTTAATACATGGAAATTTAAACCGGAAGTGCTCGAAAAAAATTAACAACGCAGGATTTTCGAGCTAATTTCGAGTGTCCCAAACGTATTTTCAAATGATCTCCATCGTTCGTTATTTCCGAAAAATCCGAAAAATTCATTTTGCTGCTATGATATCGTTATCTTAGCACATGGAAATTAAAACCAGAAGCGCTCGAAGAAAATGAACAACGCAGGATTTTCGAGCTAATTTCGAGTGTCCGAACCGTATTTTCAAATGACCTCCATCGTTCGTCATTTCCGGGAAATCAGAAAAAATAGTTTTGCTGCTATGATATCGTTATCTTAGCACGTGGAAATTTAAACCAGAAACGCTCGAAAACAATGAACAACGTAGTGTGTATTTAATAATAAGTATGATGTAGGTAGCTGCGAAATGCGATTGTTGGATCTACCTCTAAACTACAATAAAGTCAGTCTCGTTTCACTGTTTGTTTCATTGGCTGTGCTCCAGATATTTAATCTAATACATACTATTTGGCGACGAAGAACCCTTTTTTTTCATAATAATCAGTGCAAACATTAATGAAAATAATCATGTCCATACCGGAATCTCGCTCAGTGAATAGTACAATCAATTTGAGTGGTATTAAAGAATTCAAGTTGTACGTGGACAAATGGCGGACATACATGAGCAGGTCATAAGGGTTGTACTATGCTTATTCTTCAAATTTAACCACGCCGTTATGTTTTGACACTTTTAACACTGGAAAAAATATAGACTTCTCTCAAACGGCGAATGAATTCAAGCCAGAAAGGAGAGTCCTGGTGGTCTTAATTTATTTCCCTGTCCCGACCGATGAAGTCACACTGGAGGCGAAGGCTTGATCTCCTCCCTAGCTTAGTTGGTAACTCAGGAAAGTTATACCAGCCGTATTGAGGACGACTATTCCTAATCAGCACAAACCGCTTCTGGTGCTTCATAACATCGTAGGCGAACCTAATGGAAAAACTACTTACGGCACTGCATGAGCAAATCTTCAGAGACTCCCACACATAGACAAGGGAACGTGTAAACAAGGAGGAAAGACTAGCTTTTATAAAATTGAGATCCGGTAGTGGCCGCACCACGGTGGTTATTAAGTGCTCCTCAGCTCTTCGAGACGCACTAGTGAACACGGGAGGTCTATATCTCGGTTGGAATGTTATCTAGGCAAACGATTACATAAGGTTAACTACATAAGGAATCCAATGGCGTACCGCCCAATAACGCTCCTCTCGTGGGCGATCGAGTGTGTGGAAAGAGTCTACCATGGGATGTTCGCAGGGCTTCGTGCTTAGGCTGACGTTATGGAACGTCTCCTTATGTACGTCGCTATCTATGACTGTGTAGAAGAAGTTTTAGTGGGCCCCGGTAATCAAGTTCGGCCATGAGTCGTTGAGGAGATTCACGTCGACGATGATCCTTGACGTAGAGATCGACTCAAGATTGCTGTTTGTGTAACATGCCACTTGTATAGGAGAGAGAGCTGTGAAAGAGGCTTGTTTTGCCAAAATATCTAATAATGATTACAGCATCATCTGAGGTATTCGTCTCTAAAATGCTCTACAAGGGGACATACTTGGCAACGCTAACTTATGCGGCCATCTGGTGTCACCGTATGGCAACCTACGTACTCGTATATCGCAGTGTCGTTTAAAGAAGCCAGCTACAGGTGTTAATACTGTTGACCAAGGCATATTGGTCAACTAGCATGGTTGCCCTGTCTATGCTGGCCAGAGTACTTCTTTCAGATCTGGAGATAACACGCGCGGATAGATTGCGCGCAGGCCCGTGGCCGGTAGGGAGTTGAGCTAGCAAAAGCGGGATATTTGGGTCGCTACGGTGTTAGAGTGGCAGGAAGGGGATCTCCATCATTTTTACCTGGAGATAGCTGACGACTGAGGGCAACATGGATTGAGTCAGACTATCAAACCTCCCAGATCCTCGTAGTTTACGGCATTTTCAGACAGAGATATACATATATGTATACGTAGAGAGAGCGAGTATCGAGCGGACAAACATCACATTTTGTCGTCCTGTCCATGGTATCACGATCTAATGAATGCTACTATACTATAAAAACGCGGTTCATACATCGATCGATTAACAATCGGATTTTTGTAGGTCTGAATTATCATATTTCTATTTATTAATTGATAATAAAAATTAGCGTACATACAGTGGAATAAAAAACTCTATTATTTTACATTTGAGAAGAGCAGAAATGAACTTAATATCTACATTAATAGCGAGAAACAAATGTATCTGGAAGTTTTAAATTACTACAGTTATAATGTAAAAGAATAAATAATTAAAAACGTAATATGATAGTCTACTTCATAAATTTTTATCATCTGCTGGATCGTGTATGTAAGTATTAAGATCAATATGCTATATCTATATATCTTATGCCACCGACGTTGAGTTTTACTTGCGTTCGAGTCTATAGGATACAGTCCAAGTATTCTAATAAAATTCACAATTCTACGTAAGCTTAAATAAGACAATGGAACTTCCATTGTGGGGTATTATACTTTTTATAATGGTAAAGAACGACTGCACTACCTGAAACACTACTCTAAATTAAAGTAATAAAATGCCTAAAGTCCTTAGGTTTGATTCAATTTCCATAGAAACTTTACCTTGGTACTTTTGTAATTACATCGGAAAATTGTCTTTTTAACTTATGTAGGTACAAGTAATTGGAAAGAATATTTTTATGCTGTAAAGTAAAGTTATTAAAATGCAATTACCGATTAATTAGTATCGTATATATTTGGAAGACATGACGATCGTGAATAAATAAATAGAAAAAGTAAAACTAATGATTGAAGTCAACAATAGTATAAATTTAAACAACAGTATCAACTTCTTCAGGTTTTAATTAAGCACGATTTCTTTTACTACTAGTATTCTACTTGTTAGTATTCTAATAAGTGTGTAAATGTTAGTGTTCGCTTTGTTGATGTAACTAATAAATAAATAAATACTATGTCACAATTTTTAATTCACATATTTTTACTTTAGTATCAAAGACATGAGTATACAAATTTAAAAATGATCACAAATTAATCATAAATAATTGCGTTAGCCCCGCAAAAAATACAAAAATGGGTAACTATTTATGTTGCTACCTTTATATGACCGATTCAACTTAATAGAACCTATCTAAATCCTTTTCCAAGACATCGTAAAGCATGCTGAAAATTGCGTAATGCAGTTGACAACTTTTCAACATATACAACTATATCCAATGTGCTTGTATCATACCAATGATACGAACACAGGTCGTCTATTTAAGCACTTACAAAGTTGGACTGAAAAAATCATCAAACAGTGTCCCTCCGCGGAATTAGTGTTTTGGAGGACTTCAGTGCCCATCATACTGAGTATCTTGGCTCTCAGTGCACTGTTTATGCAGGGAGATTTGCTCACGAATTTGCTCACGAATTTGCTCTGGCTTATAATTTCTAGCAACGGAGTCGTTCTCCCATGAGACTACCAGATATAGAGGACCACACAAGCTGTCTACTGACCCGTTCTGCTAACTACACGTCTGGATGAGTATAAAATCTCAGTGGATGCGCCGCTTGCCTTATCAGACCACTATATTAATCGGACCTAAGTGCCCTGCATCAGACGTGACCCACCTCGGCCTACCTGATGGCGTGACATATGGTACTATAAGTCGGCAGAATGGGATCGATTGTGTGAATTCTACGCATTGTACCCGAGGAGGCGGCAGCTTTGTTTTAAATCAGAGAATATTGAATGCTGTGCGACTGCAGTAGCTGCGGTGATATTGGATGGTATGGAATGTTAAGTTTCTAATTGCTTAGTGGCTGCTGCGGGAGCTACAAAGCAACCGTGGTTTAATCGGCGTCATAGAGAAGCCAACATCTCAAACACGTATATGTAAAAACTGTCTTTATATGCATGAGCGACAGATCTGTTATTCATACAAAAGGTGCAAAATTTGTGGCGAAGGTCACACAATCTAATAATTTATACGGATCAAGAATGGACAATTATCTGATTCCAAAATATCTGAATAAAACTACAGAAAATTCGAAAAACCTTAAGTTTAAATTTAAAAAAAATCTTTTTTTAACTAACTAAAATGTATTTTAAACGGCTCACCAGCCTTGGATAAGCCCTATGTGGTTTTAAAGCGTGGTGTATTAAAATTGTAAATGTAGTATTAAGAATATTGGAAATAAATGATTAAAAAAAAAAATGCGCAACCCCGATAACAACAAGCAAAACTGAAAAATTCTAATCATGTGACAAGTGATGACGAATAATTCTGATACCTACTGTGCCGATAAAAGTTAAAGCTAATAACAGTACCTATATAATATTACATTGAGAGCACTGTTAGGCCAAGTGTCTCAAGTCACACTTATTACAGAAAATGCTGGACAGCGCCTAGGCCTTCCTCGACATCATCTCAATGCATACATTTCCTAGGTAGGCTCAAGCTCGAAAAAAGGTAAAGGCAAGAAAGAGTTACATTGCCAATCAATCCATGATAACTTCTGCTTCAGCGCGCAAGCTGTAGCATGTCAAAATTGATAAATTGGCAACAGTTTCTATACAAAGAAATAACTGTTCTTATTTACAACATATTCAACTTGCGGACACCGAGCATATTTATAGCCCACATACTACTTGATGCAAATGTTTATTCTAAAATAATATTAAATGGGTTTATTAAGGCATCAGAGCGTCAACCTATTGCTCAACAAACAAAATTGGGCTGGATAGTTTCTAGAACCATAAAATATTGAACTGCAAACTGAAAAACTGAAAACATACAAGATGCACAATACTGGGAGATGGAAGAAATACCATCTGAATCAACTTCACTGACACAACGCGAACAATTCTGCAAAGAATTATTTACCACTACAATCAAAAGACTGTCCAATGGTCAGTATCAAATTCTCCTACTCCCCTTACTAGATTACGGTGATGTTGCAGGTCTCGACCTTTCGGAAGAATTACTAGATAAAATGGAGCGTCTTCAAAATGTGTGCATTCGATTTATTTTCGGCCTACGAAAATTCGCTCACATCTCAGAGTTCCGAAAACAATTGGGTTGGCACTCTATCAGGATACGTAGAAATATTCATACGATGACTTTTCTTTATAAAGTGTTATTTTCACCTAATTCTCCATCTTACCTCCGTGATAATTTTCAAATACGGGATATCGATAGTCGATTACGTACGGTGATAGTCTTCGGCTGGATATTCCACTCCATTCCTCTAAAACCTACTCTAATTCTTTCACGGTCAAGGCGGCCATGCTTTGGAATTCGCTCACCACCCATGTAAAACTGGCTACGTCATTGGATTCTTTCAGGGCTCGTCTTCTCAAATTTGTCAATGCAGTGGATTGAGCTAATACTCTTTAGTAGCTAATGTTCATGTAATATGTGAAGAATTACTATGTATAGCATTTGTATTTACTGTTAAGTATGTATATTGTTTATATGGGTATGTGTATATATGTATGTGGGATTTATATATGTATATATATGTCTTCTATAACTTCACGGCAAATCAGAAGTAGGCATAGAGAACCGAGCGCTACGTAACTCGATCCTTACATATCTGTGGGATTGCGCATGGGTGATCTAGTAGTGAATTGTCTGTTGTATGCAGACGATGCCGTGCTATTAGCAGATACACCATCTGAACTGCAAACACTGGTCACAACGATGAAAGACGAATGTATGGAGAAAAGCTTACTACTGAATGTGAAGAAAACAAAGATAATGGTATTTCAAAGAGAAGAATCCAGAACTAATGTAAGGATTACGATTGATGATGAAGTGTTGGAACAAGTGGATGAGTTTGTATATCTTGGATGCGCTTTCAGCAGGGATGGAAGGTACACCGCAGATGTGGAAAGACGAGTGAGTGCTGGGAATAGTGTGAATGGAGCGTTGGGAAAACTTCTTGGCAGTAAAAACCTGGGCCAGAAGGCACAACTCGCTATACACAATGCAGTGTTGATCTCAACGCTAACTTATGGAAGCGAGAGCTGGGTATGGCAGAAAGAGCATGAAAGTAGAATAAACGCGGTCGAAATGCGAGCGCTGCGCAATATTTGTGGCGTAAGGCTTGTAGACCGTATTCGCAATGATGATGTTAGAAACAGAGTTGGTCTGACAGAGAGCGTCGGTGTTAAAATAAGAAGAGGCATGCTCCGTTAGTTCGGACATGTAGAAAGAATGACGAAGCAGATATACAATGCAAAAGTGGAAGGATGTAGGAGCCGGGGAAGGCCAAGACTTACCTATTATGACCAAATTGGTCGTGTTCTATCAGAAGGTGATTGTTCAGAACGAACATACAACCGACCTGCCTTGCGTATAGAGGCCGGGCGAAAACGTCGCGTCAGCGCAACAAAAAATGAACTTCGACCACGAGCAATGAGTTGACTGCAAAATCACTGTGTCGACAAATCACACGTACGGCACACTAGTTAATAGTTACATTAGTGTATAGTAATTAACATTAGTATTTAAGAACATGTTTTTTGTAAATAAAAATCAGTCATTATCCAGAAGCCGTGTTTGACTCAAGCAACACCAGAAGTACCCAACAAGCCGTCGGAAGAGCCGGACCACCAGAAGTACCCAACAAGCCGTTGGAAGAGCCGGAGGGGGCTATACCTGTCCAGTACCACTCTGGACGGAAGACTCTCATGAGTTTCAACATCCTCTCACTGTGGCCAAGACACCCTTAGCCGTCAGTACGATCGGTCTTGTGAGTCTGCTCGACCGGCAGTGAGAAAACCATTTCCTGTGTACATTGCACGACGTACACACACCTGATCCCTACCCAAGTTCCGTCTGTTACTGTAGGTCTCTAGTAACAGATATCCTGTACATATTTATATACGTACTGATATACAACGTTACACTCTAACGTTGCACACTACCGGGTTAGCCGTTACATGTATCGTTAGGATAGGAAGGTAGAGACAATAGGGTGAAGTAGGGAAGAGTTAGGAGTACAGTAGGCTACATTTGTCTTAGGATAGGGAGGTAGAGACAATAGAGTGAAGTAGGGAAGAGTTAGGAGTACAGTAGGCTACATTTGTCTGTGTACGTGTACACACAGCGATACACCTTAACGTTGGTACGAGTAACTACCTGTTCTTACCATCACATGTATGGTTAGGACAGGGTGGTAGGGACGTTAGGGCCTAGTAGAAGAGAGATAGAGGTGTGGACAGAGAGGTAGGGAGTGCAGCTAGGCAGGCTAGCTATTCTATTCTGTACAGTTGATGGTTGCATCCACGTTTGTTGGCCGCCGACTGTACAGTGATGTCAGGATCCCTAGAAACCGGCGAAAGTGCATGAAAAGATAAATGAAAAAGTAAAAAATAGTTTAGTGTAAAAAATAAAAATGGGTGCGTGTACTTATGTACGCGCGTGAGAAGGTATACTACTCTGTGTAAAAAGTATCGGGAATATGTCAATAAAAAGACCCGCGTAAAAGAGGTCGTTCTAATTTTTTTACTGCATGTTGGTAGCACTGTACTGATTTAGCGCGCAAAATTTGAGCGGGATCTGTCATTTAATTTGTTTTAAACTACACTTTTTGTTGGTCATAGTTTTGAGTCCTCGGCGATTTTTACAATGGAAAATATTGTTGAACAAAGAGTGTGCCTTAAATTTTGTGTTTCAAATGATATTTCATGTGGTGAATCACTAAAAATGTTGCGAAATACCTACGGCGAATCGTGTATATCGAAAACAAGGGCTTATGAATGGTATAAGGCTTTTAAAGAAGGCCGAGAAGTAGTAGTAGACTTGCCTCGTTCTGGTAGACCTTCAACCGCTACGACCAGAGAAAACATCGACAGAATCAAGAAGCTAGTGCTCGAAAATCGACGTATGAGTCTGAGAGAGTTGGCTAGTGAGGTGAACATATCTTTTAAGTCCGTCCACAACATTCTCATTGACATTTTAGGCATGAAACGCGTCGCCGCTCGACTAGTTCCAAAAGAGCTCAATTTTGTTCAAAAAGCGCAGCGAAAGCATGTCGCTGAAGACATGGTTTCCCGAGCTTCTACGGATCCGACCTTTATGAAACGTATAATAACTGGCGACGAGACATGGGTTTATGAGTACGACATGCAAACAAGCCAACAGTCTTCAGAATGGCGTCTCGAAAACGAGCCGAAACCCAAAAAACCGCGGCAAAGTCGCTCCAAAATCAAGGTGATGCTGACAGTTTTTTTTGACTACCGTGGTGTGGTTCACTCCGAATTCCTTCCAGAGGGAGAAACAGTGAATAAAGAATATTATTTAGGCGTCATGAAGCGTTTGCGTGAGAGTATCCGCCGAAAACGTCCAGATTTGTGGCAACACAACTCATGGATGCTGCACCATGATAATGCACCATCACACACAGCCATTATAGTGAAAGAGTTTTTAGCGAAAAATTCAACAAAAGTTCTCGACCAAGCACCGTATTCACCTGATATGGCTCCGTCTGACTTTTTTTTATTTCCCAAGTTAAAATTACCACTTCGAGGAAAACGTTTTGAGTCGATAGAAGCCATAAAAGAAAATTCGCTGAATGAGCTAAAGGCCATACCGCAAATAGCCTATGAAAAATGTATGGAAGACTGGGTGAAGCGGTGGAGATGTTGTATTGCAAGCGATGGGGCCTACTTTGAAGGCGATAAAATAAATTTAGATGAATAATTTGTATTTTTTGTTTTATTGACAAATTCCCGATACTTAGTACACAGAATGTACTTCTCTGGCATCCTTAAATAATAAATCCCTGGAGTGATGTTGTGTTTATGCAAGTGAGTGACGTTACTACCTCACGAAAAATTGCAGTCATATAACAATTCCCTGGAGGGATGTTGTGTTCATCTGAGTAAGCTCCTAAGGAGTTGTCGTGGTAGCGGCAGAGGTGGCAATACGCGAGGCATACTTCATGTATTGCAAGCGTAAACATCTACAGTGACCGCTTTAAATTGGGTGGATCGTATGCTTGTTTGTTCATGCGAGTGAGTGACGTTACCACCGTACAGAAATCTGCAACCATATAACAATTCCTTGGACGGTTGTTGTATTCAGGCGAGTGAGTGATGTTCTACCTCACGGAAAACTGCAGTCAAATAACAATTCGCTGGATAGATATTGTGTTCATGCGAGTGAGTGTCGTTACTACCTCACGAAAAATATGCTCAAAACTGCAGCCGAATAACAATCCCCTGGAGGATTGTTGTGTTCATGCGAGTCAGTGACGTTAACACCTCACAGAAATTTGCAGCCAAATAACAATTCCCTGGACGGTTGTTGTGTTCAGGCGAGTGAGTGACGTTACATGACGTTATATGGCTGCAGTTTTCCGTGAGGTAATAACGTCACTCACTTGTATGAACACAATAATCCTCCAGGGAATTGTTATTTGGCTGCAGCTTTGAGCATATTTTTCATGACTTAATGAGCCGTTTAGCGGGCAGCTTCAACCTGTTACTTTTGCGTTACAGTATGTTAAAATTTCACTCATCATTTTTTCATAACGCGCCTAAAGAAGTATACAACTTCAATACAATAGTCAGCTCCTGGTCTATGTACAAAAAATAATTAAGAAAAACTTTGTATTATAGATCCCTGATGATTCACCTACAGGGGAATTTTTTTTTGTATATAGATAGACTATGCATTTTTGACGATTGTATAAACTATAAGCGACATCCCTACGTGTTTAGGCTATTACCCTTCGCTCAGGGGTCGAGTCGGCCTACTTATTTGATTTTACTATGATAGTGTGGATTAGCAAACTGGTAGAATTTTTTCAAACGGTAAAGGTACTATTTCCCTTTCCTCACAGATAGTTGCAGCCTGATATTAATTGTATGTCGCATTCTTATATTTCTGCGAGTAAGATACTTCTAGAAAAAGAGGCTCTCACACGAGTTAGTTCACAACTTTCAATAAGCAGGTCGAGTGGAGAATTGTTTCTACGTCCCAAAATACTATCGCTACTTAACAAACAATTATTAAAATTTGCAGCACTCCTACGAATGAATGAGCTTCTTAGTAGTGGCTGTGAAAGAAGCAGAGGTAATTCGGATGTATAAATGGGACCTTTATTGTACTTTGATAATACTTAGTGGGTTCGAGATATCAAATAAAACCATAATGTACTTGATTTGAATAGAAAAGGTGTATTAATAAAAAAAGCATCCTACATATTATCACCAAAGACAAATCTCTTTGCAATGTGGATATTCATTTATAGGTACACCGCCATCTAGCATCAATTTGGCAACTATATATTGTAAACAATTATACTAATTTAGAAGTAAATACCAAGCATGATGATTACCTGCAACAAATTCCAAGTTGTTACAGCATAAATCAAGCATATTTACAATGTGCTGGTAGCACGCATTTACCGCCACCTGGTGGTGACTTTGAACTTTGAACAACGCACAATATTATACTACAGAAAATAAGTAAGTAGTAAGGAGTCGTTAGATAGATGCCGTTGTCGCAATGAAAGTAATGTTTTTAATTTCTTTTTTAAATATATCAAATACTTTTATTTACATAATCAAATTGTTTGTAACAGGATAGACTAAAGAAAAATAGCAATCGTGTACGTACATGTGTACTGTTTGAATAAAATACGAATATAAATATATTTTTATTGAAAATAACTTTCGTGACAAAAGACTAATCAATTTAAGTTTATTTTTCAAACGGATATATTGTAATCCAAGTTTCTCAAACAGTGACACGAAACAAATTCCATTATTACTGCGTATCTTATGAAAACATCAAACAATACTGTTGAATAACATGAACACTCAGGGCCATCTAACACTTTTTAACTAGAGCACAAGAACCACGTAGAAATTCGTACACTATGACTGTGTTTTATAAAATTATTAAATTTGCTTACATTCTCTCTTAGTAAATTGTCAGTATGTAACTTTCTACGAGTATATCATTTCTATGCTGGTTTGAGTCTCTGACGTTGTGTCTAATGATGACGCAAAATCTCCGTTAAGAAATAAAATCCCTTTTTGTCCTGCAGAATCTCACTTTGTAAGTTTTTAGATAGGCTTCCAGGGTGTCATTGTTGATAGCTCGTTATGTAGAGTAAGTAGGGTTAAGAATATTTATTTCCCATAAAGAATATACGTAATTTACTTCCTGAGTAAACATTAAAATTACATTTATACAATGATATTTATAAACGTGTAGTGAGCGCACAGTAGATAGTACAGTAAATGATTGTAACAATCCTGTCGGAGGGTATATTTCATAAAAGTGATATCGACTGATTTGACGAAGCGATAACCAAGTGAAAAAGTAAGTATATGTAATTTTATTATTTTTAAATAATTATTATTATTTCCAATATTTAAATTTATATTTATTCCCTTACTTCTATGTATGTATGTGCGTTTTTTTTTTCGAATATTCGAATTTTGATTTCAGATTCAGATTCAGCATAAAAAAGTAGAATAGGAATGTTCAGGAACACCGTTCCTATCTCTTATGGAACATGGTCATAATGACGAGCCAGGTGTTCTTCTGGGAATGCAAGCTGGCGTATTCTCAGCTGGTTTCTTATACTTTTTGGCAATTTTTTGCAGTGACTATGTTGCTGACTAACTACCTAAGTAATTTACTTGTACATTAAAAAAATATATATGTACATTTTAATATTAATATTGTTCCTCTTTTCGTGAATTGTTTAAGAATGCGTAAAAAGAAAATGACCTAAGTATCTGTAACAAAAAATAAGTCTTTTTTTTGTATATAAGTTACTAGCTTATGCCCGCGGCTTCGCACGCGTAGATTTTGGAATTTTAGCAGTTTTACTTACTTTTATTTTACTTCTTATTTTTTAGTACAGTCGACATTAAAAAAGTATCAAATATTCTTATTTGTGTAGTAATGAAGATATCACGGCCTGTTCGGTTTTCATTAACATTTGATACTGGCTGTATACACTCAAAGCACCTGTTTATTCTCAACATTGCCTATTTTAAAAACATAAAAGTTTCAAGCCACTTGAAAAAATACCTGCCTGGGTTGAAATTAAAAAAAATCTTTCTTATCTCTCATATGCATTACAAAAGGAACCTATTGGTGAGTCAGTGAATTAGACAGGAACTCCATTTCTATTAATATAGATTAGCGTCTCGTTCAAACACAATTTCAACCCCCTTTTCACCTCACCTCACCTCGCTAAGGGTGGAATTTTTGAAAACGTTGAAACCATTTTTTTTGGATTCTAATAGAGAGCATCTATACAAAGTCTCAAGTCACTAACTTCGAAAAGTTTTCTACTCCATACAAACTGTCAACCCCCTTTTCAGCCCCTAAAGGTGGAATTTTGAAAAACGCTGAAATTACTTATTTGACCTCTTGATTGAGAGTATATTTACAGTCTAAAGCAGCTCACTTTAAAAAATATCAATTTCTTAATCATTCAACTTTTAGTTCAGGAAATACTTTTGACCTCCATTACACCCGAAGTGGAATTTTTGAAACTACTTTTTTGGACTTTAATAAAGAGTATCTGTATAAAGTTTCAAGTCACTAACTTGAAATAATTTTTCAACTTCACACAAACTGTCAAGCCCCTCTTCACTCTCGTGAAGATTATAAAAGTAACCTCTTTGCAAAATTTCAGCTTTCTAGGTTCAAGAGTTTGGCTTCGGAGTTGATGAGTCAGTGAATTAGTCAGGAACTCCAGTTTTATATATATAGATATTCGCCTTAGATTGTGATAACACGTCCTATTGTAGGCAATTTCTTAATATTACCAATCTCTTAATTTAGTATTATGGAAAGAGGAGATCTTGTTTCCATAAATATTTTTATAAACCAGCATACGGTCTGCCTGATGGTCAGCCGTCAGCCTAGTCTATGGACATTTGCAACATCAGGGTTGTTACTCCGAATATTGGAACAGTTTTTTTTTTGTTATAATAATCAAAGTGATTATCACCTACGCTACGTCGAAGTAAGAAATACGAATTAGAACATTGAAATCAGTCATCACTGAGGTCTGTACTTAATGAGCTACAAAAGATACCATAGCGCGTTTCAATTTGGCTTATGGCGCCACCTCTTAGCAATAATTGGAACTAATCGAAACTAATACATATATATTTTATGCCTCTGTTTTTAACCCCCGACGAAAACACGACGGGGTGTTATAAGTTAGACATGTGTGTGTGTGACACACACGCCTATGCGATGCTGAGTCTTTCTATGTCATCGTAGCTCCCGCACGGATAAACCGATTTAGATTAATTTTTTTTTGTTTGAAAGGTGTATTAGTCGGGAGTGTTCTTAGCTATATTTGGTGAAAATTGGTCCAGCACTGAAATGAAAGGGCGAATGACGAACTGACTTTCTGGACTGTCGCGGAGGTTTTAAATTTTAAACTGTTCGATATTTTCTGCATTCGACTTTTCGTTGCCGACTTGTCGACCGCGGTACATCCGTGCGCGCACGGCCCGCTAGATAGAAGAATTTCGACAGATTCGAATCCGCTAATGTAGGTAAAAACGAAAATATTTTATACTTATTAGTTTAGAAAAAAATATTTTACATTTGGTTCATGACTTTCAATGAAACACCTTAATATTGAATTTCAATCGAATAACTTCAAAAACGGAAAGTTTCATACAAACTTTGCATCCCCGTTTTACCGCCCTTAAGGGTGATTATTGAGAAAAATATTTTACTCGTGTTTCATTATATATTCTTTATTGCGTATTATTACACATACAATTGTTACATTAAAGGTGTACAAAGGTGAGCTTATCTCTAAAAAGGAAGGGCCTTTCAATAAAGAACCTTCATGCTGAATTTCATTCGAATAACTTCAAAAACGGCAAAGTTTCATACTAACTTTGCGCCCCTGTTTAACCCCCTAAGGGATGAATTTTGAAAAAAATATTTTACTCATGTTTCATGCCTTTCAGTAAAGAACCTTCATGCTGAATTTCATTCGAATAACTTCAAAAACGGCAAAGTTTCATACTAAATTTGCAACCCCGTTTTACCCCCTTAGGGGATGAATTTCCAAAAATCCTTTCTTAGTGCTCCCCTATGTTATAAAAGGAACCCCTGTGCAAAATTTTATATAGGTTACTAAAATTAAATGCATTTCAGTTACAGAAAGAAAGGTAGTATTTGAAAGTGGGATTATTTTTCTAGCCATGGGATGTATAGGACGTTTGCATCTCTCCATGAATATGATAAGTGTACGGCGGCGTTTTGGAGTTATGGACAACCAATCCATCTCGTTTGCAGACCTTTTCAACATTTCGCTCTGGAACAAAGTGTAAATTTAACATTTGGCACACATTTTGTGTTTTATCTCAAAAATCGATGAACACATTTTAAGACACTTCTCTAAGTAGTTTCTAATTAGGGCAGTTCTCAAATATCACCTATCTTAATTTCATTAACAATAAGACGTTATGGGTAAAAGGTTTGCTTGTCTTAATATACAGTTAATCTACGAAAAATCAAGTGTCAACTTTTCAATACTCGACGATCATACATCTAAGTCTGTTATCCAAAATTATAACAAAAGAAAACTTACTTCGAAAGTGACGTCATTTCCATAATAGCAATAAAGACTGCATTGCATTAAAATGCAAGTTATGTAGAAGATGATTGAGAGAAATTCCACGGAAGTCGGCTTGACCTAAAACCACAGTTTATCAATTACAAAACATTTTTTTTCTTTGTAGTTATCAAGAAACATTTTATAGACTCATATTAGTCATATTGTATGCTAACGTACAAAGTATCCACCCTCCTACAAAAAATTGATAAAAAACAAGGCCACCAAATACATCTTCTATTTTGTCAGCCATGCTGAAAATTTAAACAGTAAGAAAATCAAATTGAAAGTTTAATCTATAAACATATATTTTGCCACTATCTAGGTTAATAATGAGAATCGAATGTCACATTACACTGTCCTCGTATTCACTTTATATTACATTTCTCCATTAATGTGTATAGCTCCTTTAATGTCCACTTACCGGTTCTTAGAAACCTTAAAGGTTAAGGAACCTCAGTTGCATAAAATATGGCCAAATACGTCGAAGAAAGTGAGTTTTCTCGAAGAAAGTTTTCTATGAGAACTATGACGTACCAAGGCACCCCAACGGTGGACATCCACGTATAATTTAAACCCAGTAACAACTCCCTGCTAGACGTTGTGTTGCTGCGAGCAAATGAGGTTGTTAATAACCTCCTGAGGAGTTGTTGTGTTAACGACAACCTTTACAACAGGTGAGCTTCCCGACATTACCTATAAAAAAGTATACTATTGAGTATATTTACTGTTTTAGCTACTAGAACCGCACGGTACATGATTCCGGTTCCAATGTGTAAGAATGAATTGCTGCCGATGACTAGCTGAGTGGATACAAAAGATGTTAGCATCACACTTTCCGTGCCAACTACGGAAATATTCGTAATTCGGCCACTGTATCTTAGTGCCAACTACGATTATTTTCGTAGACATATTTTGGCCGTCTATACAAAAACATATTTCTTGACAAGGTTGATATTTGAAAGCTTGGCATTAGCAAAAAAAAAACAATTCATATTATTGTTGTTGTATTGTTGACGAATCATTCTATATAACGGCTCCTGAGGAAAAAATCTAAAAATAATCTGGCGCGGAACGGGCAATTAACTCCTGTGACTTTACTATCCTTGGCATGTACCAAAGGAGGCAAATCCCTCCTTAATACGTGAACTACCATGGTGGTCATAAAGACCAGCATTCAGTAGAATCATTGAGATTTATGTGGGTCCAAATGACCGGCACTACCTACCGAACTTTCATAGACTCTCTGAAGCGGGTGGCTACGTATTCAATATTTTTGGCAATTCAAAGTGACCGGCGGCGTGGCTCTAAAGATTGTATAGTATTCATAGCCTCTCAGTTTTACAAGCATTTTATGATTATATGGAAATGAAAGTAAAAGTTTAGATGAAACTAAAACATTTTTAAATGATTATTTTTAATTACGGAAATCGTTTAAATAAAAATGAAATAAAATAAAGTAAAATTAGGAGCAAGTAACGAGATAATTGGTGTATTTTGTCAAAACATATTCTACATAAATAGGGTTTATGGGAATATATGGAAAAAAAATCGTAACTTTGTTCATCTTATTTTTGACAGCCTTTCTTCCTTGAGTTTTTTGATTATTTTTGTAATAATTTAGAAAAAAAAATATTTTTGTTATATTTGTGATATTAGGTATATTTTTTATATTTAATATTATAAGTAAAAATATGATTAACAAGATAATTACACAAATGAGTGAAATAATAATAATATCCCCTAAAGTAGATGAGTACGCACTAACTCATTTGAATAGTTTAACAGAAATATCATTTTGAATAACTACGGATTACATTATGTAATTCACACGACTACATACAAATCACAAATTGTAAATTAATTAGCTACCTATAACCTATTACCATGGAGAGAGCCTGGCGATCCGTAATACAGGTAGGTTCAAATCTATCTAGCATGAGCACCAGTTCTCTTCACACGTAGGTCAGTTTTATTTGAACTATTTTGTAACAAGGTCATGTACCTACAGTACTAGTTTAATGACTTATGGAGAGAAAAAGTAAGATTTTTATTTATTTATTATAAAGTCTAATTTGTCTATTAGCTTGAGACTCAGTCGCCTTTGTATCGCGCCGCCTTGGCACGTGCCGTCTCTTGTCAAATTTTTGATATTTGTGCGGTTTTCTTTGTTGGCAAGACAGCTGCAGTGACACTGCCCTGTCGGTGTAAATCGAACGCCTGGTGACCTTGTCACTTTATTAATTTATCTCACGTCTACTTATTTTATTTATTTGATTAAAATGATAAATTTTTATTATTTATTTTACTAAATACCTAGTCTTAATGTCTTAATCAATACAATACTCTTGATAGTTAATAGATTCAGGCGTTATTTTGCGAAAGTCAACAATTCCCCACTATTAAATATCTTTTCACTCACAGCATCCACACCCCGACCCTCAATTCAATATAACGTACGGCACCGCAGCAGCCGAGATATAGGCAGAGATACCGGAGCAGCTATGGCAGTGTCGGCATGTTGCATCTACTAATGGTAGTGGGTGGGTGCCGGCCGGCGCTAGGCCGCATTAACTAATTGGTGGCGGAAGCACACAAAGCAGGTTAGATCAAATTGCATGTAAATACTTTTGATGTTATAATTACATGGTTTTGCTTCCGACACTGGGGATGGGGAACGTCTATCAAATTCGGTATTGAAACCAAATACTCATAAGCCCAAATCTCAGTATGAGTTAACTGCAAGATGAAAAAAAATTGGCCTACATTTGTAATACATGCGATTACACGTGATTTTTGGAACGCGACCACTGGAGGGTTAAAAAACTGTGCGAGCCGGCAAGTGTCACACACAGCATTTGACACTATTTCATCCCCGGCCCCGCCGCTCTCGTATCAAAGGTCGCCGATGTTTCAAAGAATAAATAAGTTTCCGGGTGCTCAGAATGGATACGAAAACAGATTATGTTGTTCTCACAAGGAATACTATAGTCGTAAGTATATGTAGATATTATAATCATTTATTGTAATAATAACAACATACACATATTATATATTATTATATTATATACCTGGTGATTTTAAAAAAACAAACCCCGGCTTAGTTTAAAGTACGAGATCTCTCACAAATTGCATTTTCTATATACTTATAAATTGTGGAGATATATTTTCTATACTATACTTTCAACATAGGTACTTACTTGTAATTTGTGGGGATAAATAAACTATTTGAATTTGAATACGTGTATTATGTAGGTACCAACATTTATATTGAACTATCGGTATATCAACTTATATTGTGCTCTAGTACCTAGGCGAATTTAATTAAATTAATGTAGATTAATTCTATCAAAGATGAACGCACACAATATATTATTTACATTTACGTACTGTAACCAATTCACTTACGTGTTTGTCTACAATTGGCATTAGTGGTTGCGAATGTATGAGAAACACTTTTATTTTAGAGTTGGTAAAGAATAAATTCATAAGTATGACTATTATTTCAACGCTCGTTTGTTGATAAAGAAAAGGGTCGAAAATACAGATATTTATGCAGAGAAGCGGGGTGCATGAGGCTTGTGATTGGACGCCTTGAAGTTGAGGGGTGCGGGGTGTGTTTTTCGACGGGGTACAACCGGCGCAAGATTGGATATAGGATAAATTCGGGGTGGTATCGACACAGTTCGTGTGAGAGAGTTCGAGAGACGCGGGATGGTGATTAAGTCGAGTTAGGAGTAGACAGTGGGGATAATGCGGTATTATTGATAAATCGTCTAGGAGTTATGTATTAGGCTCAGCACGATGAGTAGGTTAATTATAATATTTTTTAAAAGTTGATATATGTGTTTTAATGAAAATTATAATTCCGGTAAAACATTCAGTGAAGTGAAGTAAGTTTTGGTAAGTTGCTTCTAGGTGCTGATTTGCTGACCACAGAAATAATGGGTAATAATAATTTATCTATTTTATAGTATAAAAGATTAGTAATTTTCAATTAGTTAGTTAATAATGCATGGTATATTAATAATGCATGTAAATAATTTGGCATGTAATTAAAATGTTTGTGGATTATGAATGGTGTTTAGAGAAGTATTATATTGGTTTTAAATGTTTTTGGAACGTATGGACTCATGAATGAAGTTTAAACTAGAGTTAACGGTATGAAGATAATTTATACAGTTAAAAACTACACAAAACTACACATGTTGAAACTTACAATTTAAATTAATTTGGAATTTAAACTATTCGTTAATTGTGGCCAACAAAACTTGTAATACTTTGTACGTTTTAACTATAACTTCAGAATACAACACGATATATATATTTTATGGTGTGACAAGGAATTACATGTTAGAGAAATAAATTTAAACGAAGTACAAATATTAATTTTATACGTGCATGAATAAAATTCTTCACATATGGGAGCAGTGGTATCAGAGACTAGGTGCCTATATGGCATTCTTACACGTTAACCACTGCATTCATGTGTGAAGATATTCATGAGAATTAAATTTATACGAACTTCAGGGGTTTTCATCTTCGCCAAACTCTGAAATATATTACCCAAAGCCATTGGGTTCGTTTCGCGAATATATATTTTCCGTGTATTCCTCTTAAACGCTACAAACACAATTCTACAGACTAAACATACACACAACAGATTGAATGACATTGGAATGAATGTTTCGTACAGTGCACGTATTAAATAAACAGTATTTTAATATAAATTACTAATATCACTTACTTCTTCCAATTCATTCCCACTACATATTGACATTACAGACAGATTTAATTATAATATTGATAGAAATCGTCCTCTTGGGATAAATATTATTATCTATTATCCACATCATTTTTGGGGGTAAACAGTGTAATTCATTTGTGCTGATAGGAACCTCAGATCTGTGTCATTAGAGTAACAATCGTTTTAAATCCACTGTGGACATAGATCTGTTTAGGGAATGACTTCATAGACGAACAGACCTAAATTTATTAGCTTTGTTAATTCCTCCAAATAAATAAAAAAAAAGGAAATAAGATTTTTTTTTTAATTTTTTTAAAGCACAGTGGCTGAGCGGGGACTAAAAAGTCTATAGCAGAAAGTCACGGGTCTCAGGCGTAGGAGGAGCCTGACCTTTACTCAGAAAAAGCCACATGTTTCCTTTTACTCAGAAACGTCACATAGTCTAGTAACTAAAATAAATTAATCTCTAAATCCCAAAATATATTACTCCGTTAGTTGATCACAACACTTTTAAACTATCCAATTCACTACTTTTCATATAACCTTCTTTGAATGTCTGCTGTATGCTGGAGGCAACACTCGGGCGATGGTCGTTTGAAGGAGGTACCTGCTTCACAACGTGCGAGAGCTGAATTCTCAAAAATATAAACACATATGCTATTACTATATATATTGTAATATATATTACTATTTGATAGGTACCAAGCGCCAATAAGAGCTTTTTGCTTCAAACTTAAATAAAAGTCATCTCAAAATTAGATTATTATATAAAAATATAACAAAATAATTCACTTAACTTTTTAGATTTACTTTTATCTAGAAATTAATTGCCTATATATCGCAAATCCACTCATACCGATACTACCATCCTGTGGGCTGCTCCCACATTATATCCATATATTTTATATAAGTATTGTGTAAAACATAAAATATTATATAACTCATATTTACATTTGTATTATTTAATATGAACCCTAAATATATTTATATAATGTATCATATACTATTTACAATATTATATTTATAACATTTAATTTCATTTATTACAAGTACACAATTATCCACCATTACATTTATACCATACATAAAACTCATCCGGCATTAATCGTGTATCAGCTGATTGCCGTCCGTATGGAATGGAGTTGCGCCCACACCGAACGCAGCCTATTGTTCTCGGGTAACGTGTCGAAACCCGGCGCACGCGCAGCAGTCGGAATCTACACTCGACGCGGACGCACGCTTGTTTGCTCCCCGCTCTGTAACTGATACGCGCTAATATCTCGCTTGCTATTAATGTTATATGCTTGTGCTATATCTTCCTGTGCTTGTGAACTATCGCTCTGCTTGTTGAACTCTCTGCTGTACTCTGTACTCCTTCTGTCTTCTGTGTATGTGTACCTAGTAAACACTGTGTCTGTTACGTGCTGGACTTATCATTTCGCCGCCTACCTACCGCAGCTAAGTACCATAAACATTTATAAATACAACCTTTATATACAGCGAGTGATATACCCCATTTAACCATCAATTGGCTAAACTGGTGACCCCGATACGAACATTTAAAATGAAAGACAGCAATGATTTTGACAAAACCGTTGAGCCACAAAAAAGCGGAGACGAAAATGTCACCCACCGCACAAAAAAACCGGATCGCGTTTCCACTACCGAGTCATCCGACTTTAAACCGTACCAACTGAAGGTTCCGTCATTTTCACCGGACGACCCAGAAATTTGGTTCGCACTTTTAGAAGGGCAATTTGAGGCTTACGGCATAAAGGACGATGCGGTCAAATTTACCAACGTCATCACCAACCTGGACATGACCCACGCTAAAGCCGTAAAGGATGTTATCATCAATCCTCCGCCTCCGCCGCCAGATAATCAAGCGTCTTACTGCCTCCCACGAGAAAATGGTCAGGCAGCTGCTTACCCATGAGGAACTTGGAGACCGGAAGGCATCGCAATTTCTTCGGCATTTGCAAGACCTAGCTGGACCAAACGTACCGAAGGAGTTTATAATATCAATCTGGACGAGTCGCCTCCCCCAGAATATCCAGACGGTGCTCGCGTCTCAGCCCACACACTCCCTGCAGCAGCTTGCCGATTTAGCGGATCGCATCCAGGAGATCACTGCACCTGGACAAGTCGCAGAAACAGCATTCCATGACCCGGGACCCAGCAGCAGCAGTATTGCAGGCGAGATACACGAGCTTCGCCAGATGGTGAAACGCCTTGAGGCGAAACTGGATCAGCAATCCAGGCCTTCACGCTACTCCAATCGTGCGAGGCCTCCTCAGAGCGGCGCCACTTCGCGTTCAGGGTCAAGATCAGCTTCTAGCTACCGGCGGTACTCCATGTGCTGGTACCATGCAAAATCCGGTGCGGACGCCAAGAAATGCCAAAAGCCTTGCGATTTTGGGAAGACGACGTCTGGAAACGCCACAGGCAGTCGGTAATGGCGACTGACGATTGCCTCACCTCTCCGGGTCGCCTTTTCGTTACGGACTGCACCACGAAAACACAGTTTTTGGTCGACACTGGCAGCGACCTCTGTGTTTTCCCTCGCAGCCAGCTACGAGAACGCCGCGCAGCAACGAGCTACCTGCTCACCGCAGCCAACGGGACTGCCATCTCCACCTACGGTATCGCGCACTTTAACCTGGACTTTGGTTTACGTCGTACCTATCCCTGGCGTTTTGTAGTTGCGGACGTTACTAAGCCTATAATAGGGGTAGATTTTTTGTGTCACTATAATTTAATAGTAGATTGTAAACTAAAAAAAGTAACAGATAATACCACTACTGTATCTGCTCCAGCTTCACTTGCTCACGACTGTAAGGACGTTCTTTCTGTGAAGGTTCTAACTGGCGAATCGCGATACCATCATTTACTTTCATTGGAATTCCCGGAAATCACGCGACCAGCTGGTACACAACGCACTACACCTCACAACACACTACATCACATCCGCACTACACCAGGTCCCCCAGTTTCGTCTGCTCCCAGACGTTTGGCTCCGGACAAACTCAAAATAGCGATGCCATGATAGCAAATGGCACAGCTAGGCCTTCCGAGAGCTCGTGGTCATCTCCATTACACCTGGCGCCGAAGAAGGACAACGGCTGGCGTCCCTGCGGCGACTACAGGCAGCTCAATGCACGGACCGTACCAGACAGGTACCCAATTCGTCATGTCCATGATTTCACCCACAGCATCTCGGGTTGCAAGGTCTTCAGCACGGTTGACCTTGAGAAGGCGTATAATCAGATACCTGTCTGTGCAGAGGACATACCGAAAACCGCCATCGCCACGCCATTCGGTATGTTCGAATTCCCGTTTATGACGTTTGGTCTGCGCAACGCTAGCCAAACTTTTCAGCGTTTCATTGATGAGGTGACGCGCGGGTAAGATTTCGTGTATTGTTATTGTGATGACATACTTATCTTCAGTAGGAACCACCTACAGCACGAAAACCACCTAAAACAGGTATTTACCAGGCTCCGGGACTACGGCATGGTCGTCAACGTGTCCAAGTGTGTTTTCGGGGCTCCCGAGGTAACCTTTCTGGGTTACCGTATTTCGGAGAGCGGAACCAAACCACTGGACCAAAAAGTTCAAGCCATCCGTGACTTCGCTCCACCAAAGGACGTTAGGTCACTCAGGCGATTCCTGGGCATGGCTAATTTTTATAGGCGATTTTTGCCTAACGCCGCCCTTACCCAAACCTTTGAACGCCTTGCTCATGGGGGCAGTAAAAGGGTCCACACCCATTACCCTAGCTGGCGATGCTCTGAAGGCTTTCTCTGAAACCAAAGAAAGCCTCTCCAACGCAGCTCTTTTAGCACATCCAAATTGCAAAGCCAAGCTGACGTTGGTTACAGACGCATCAGATCTGGCTATCGGAGCCGTCCTCCAACAGCTAAAGGACGACGTATGGGAACCACTAGCGTTTTTCTCCCGAAAACTCAGCCCATCCCAACAAAAGTACTCACCGTACGATCGTGAGCTTTTGGCGATCTACGAGGCCATTAAGTACTTTCGGCATATGCTTGAGGCGAGGCATTTTATCATCTACACGGACCACAAGCCGATTAGTTTTGCCTTCTGTGAACGCAAGCATAACTGCTCGCCTAGACAGTTCCGACATCTGGACTACATATCTCAGTTCACGACTGACATAAGACATATTTCCGGCAAGAACAATGTCGTCGCCGACACCTTGTCTCGCGTCGATGAACTGAGTGCTCCAGTTGATCTCACCAGCCTTGCCCAAGCCCAAGAATCGGACGCCGAACTGGCCCAATATCTCTCTGACGGCTTATCACTCCGTCTCAGAAAAATGGAATTTCCTGGAAGTAGGACACCCATTTACTGCGACGTCAGCACACCAACTCCCAGGCCATTCGTCACTAAGGATTTCCGCAGGCAGGTGTGTCAAAGCCTGCATTCACTCAGCCACCCCGGTGCCGCAGCCACTGCACAACTAGTTGCTGAAAGGTTTGTTTGGCCTGGAATGCGAAAGAACTGCCGCGAGTGGGCTCGAACCTGCTCGTCGTGCCAACGCGCAAAGGTCAGTCGTCATGTATCTGCACCTTTGGGTACTTTCGACCTGCCCCGCGCGCGATTCAAGCAGGTACACATCGACCTTATCGGCCCCTTGCCAGTCTGCCAAGGCTATAAATACTGCCTGACGGCCATAGACCGGTTCACAAGATGGCCAGAGGTCATGCCACTGCCCGACATATCCGCGGAGACGGTCGCGAAGGCGTTAATCGCTGGATGGATTTCGCGTTATGGTTGCCCTACAGATATTGTGACAGATCGCGGCGCACAGTTTGAGTCCGCACTGTTCCAATATCTGGCAAAAACGATTGGTTTTCACCACAAGCGCACTACCGCCTACCACCCGGCGTGCAACGGACTCGTGGAGCGCTTTCACAGACAGCTCAAGGCCTCCATCACCTGCCACGTCCAACAAAACTGGATCGAGGTGCTTCCTTTTGTGCTGCTTGGCATCCGCAGCGCTTTTAAGGACGACTTACAGTCTTCTTCGGCTGAATTACTGTATGGCGAGCCCTTAAGGCTCCCCGGCGAATTTTTCAATCCGAGCACACCCGTTACTACAGACTTGTCAGATTTTACAGCGCGCTTACGCTCGTTCGCCGATACCCTTAAGCCAGTCCCAGCCTCTCGCCACAGCAAACACAGTGTATTCGTGTTTAAGGAACTAGCCACCACCGAACACGTCTTCCTTCGTGAGGACGCTTCGCTTGCGACTTTCCGACCAGCCTATTCTGGTCCACACAAGGTGATAGAAAGGAGTAATAAAGTTTTTAAAATTCTTGTCAAGGGAAAACCTGTAACAGTCAGTATAGACCGCCTAAAACCTGCGTTTATACTTTCAGACGAGGAGGACCTGCTTCGTAACACACAAACTTACACACCTCCAAACACCACTGACATACACACCTACACACCTCCAAAGACCACTGGCACACGCACTGACATTCCTTCTCCTGAATCACTTCTACCTCATAAAACTACTCGCTCAGGGAGACATGTCAAGTTCCCGGATTATTATCGACCCTAACCAGGTCTCTGGGGGGGAGTGATGTGGGCTGCTCCCACATTATATCCATATATTTTATATAAGTATTGTGTAAAACATAAAATATTATATAACTCATATTTACATTTGTATTATTTAATATGAACCCTAAATATATTTATATAATGTATCATATACTATTTACAATATTATATTTATAACATTTAATTTCATTTATTACAAGTACACAATTATCCACCATTACATTTATACCATACATAAAACTCATCCGGCATTAATCGTGTATCAGCTGATTGCCGTCCGTATGGAATGGAGTTGCGCCCACACCGAACGCAGCCTATTGTTCTCGGGTAACGTGTCGAAACCCGGCGCACGCGCAGCAGTCGGAATCTACACTCGACGCGGACGCACGCTTGTTTGCTCCCCGCTCTGTAACTGATACGCGCTAATATCTCGCTTGCTATTAATGTTATATGCTTGTGCTATATCTTCCTGTGCTTGTGAACTATCGCTCTGCTTGTTGAACTCTCTGCTGTACTCTGTACTCCTTCTGTCTTCTGTGTATGTGTACCTAGTAAACACTGTGTCTGTTACGTGCTGGACTTATCATTTCGCCGCCTACCTACCGCAGCTAAGTACCATAAACATTTATAAATACAACCTTTATATACAGCGAGTGATATACCCCATTTAACCATCAATTGTCATGAAGCCATATTTAGCAATGGAGTTTCCATTTTCGCAGTGTATATAAATCTCCAGTACACCAAACGGTGTACCATACATTTATATACGTCCGTCTTCCACGCGGTTCGTTCTTCAAGTCGAAATTTCCATTACGAAAGCGTTTAAACCAAAAACGCACGGTGCGTTCATAAGCAGTCTCCTCTACAAATGCAGCATTGATATTGTGAGCTGTTACTGCCGCGTTAGATCGGAACTGGTATTCAAAAATTACTCGGACTTTAAACTACTAAAGACTAAGATGAATAAAAGAGCAATTGAAATCCGAAATTCAAATGTTACACATTTTTTAAAAGAATATTTTGTAAGTCTCATGTGAAGAAATATCTTGTAGGGGTGTAGTGGTAGGTATTCTTAAACCCCTACTAATTATAGTACTCAACAACAGTAGCTTTATATTAAGGACTTCTAACTTATGACTTGACGGCTAATAAAAAATTCCAATGATGTTAACTGATATTTATTACGTAGGACAGACGAGTACAAGGTATCGCGGCGGTCGGTAGAATGAATTTATATAAATCAACTGACAACTATTGAACGATTGAATGAAAAAATATTAATTATCAATGAAGTCTCCCACTGTCCTTTCTTGCGTACGCGCAAGGGGTGTGGCCACAGGCTCGGTAACAAAGCCGCACGGTCGGCCATGTTTCGTCGCAGTGACTGCAGACAATAGATGCACACCTGTTGCACTATGATGAGTTACGCGGCCACCTCTTATGAATGACCATCGCACGATGTGACGTCAGATGGCGTGATCTCGTGCTTCGTTGTAGTGCACTGTCGCGGTAACTTGTATACCCGCCACACACTCCCCCGCTGCGACCGTTACTACGGGCGATAGTAGTTCGGGAAGCGAACTGTGCGTCCACTTCTCGTCTTCTTGATGGTGCCAGGGTCTTCGGTCGTCTGCTGTTCTTGAATGGCCGATGGCTGTTGGTCGGCTGTTACTGAAAGAGCTGGTGGTAAATACTCTTTGGCGAGAAACGCTGGCTTGAGACGGTCGATTGTAACTCGCTGTGTCTTGCCCCGCACGTCGATGTCGAACGTCTTCTTTTCTCTACGCAGAACCTTAAAGGGCCCGAGGTATGGTGCCTGAAGTGGTCTTCGTACTGGACCTTGGCGAAGAAAAACATGTGAGGCTTCATTAAGGTCTTTGGGCACGTAGAAGGGTCTACTAGAGCTAGTGTGCCAAGATGTGGGTTGCGGTGTCAACTTACTCATGTGTACGCGGAGTCTGCTCACCAAGCTGCTTGTGTCTACTGCTTCATCAGGAGCTGGTAGTAAGGAACTGTCCAGGCAAACGTAGAGGCTCACCATAGACCAGTTCAGCTGCTGATGCTTGCATGTGAACGCATCTGAACGCGAGAGTGTACGGACGTGTGAGCGTGACGCGATAATAATAAAAAATAATAATAGTCACTCAGATGGTTCAATAAGCATGGCAACAAAGTGCAATGGTTGCGATAATGTGATTTACGACATATCATTTATGGAGTGCTCGCAAGATAGATGCAAAAAATTATATCATTTAAAATGTTTGGGGTTTACAACGGAAAAATTTGAAGCATTCACCACAGAACAGAAGGCGCAATGGATATGTCCGGAATGTACGAGTAGTATTCCAAAACGGGATAATACGAATACGCCGATACGAGGAAGCATTCTGATGAACCAGACCTTCACACCGACCAGTTACGTAAGCACTGAACGCGGCAATCGCCACTACACCGGCGACCTGTCCATGGTGATGATGGACAATGACCTCAAGATACTGGAGGAGCTACGAGAATTTCGCAAAGAAATGAAGCTTCGAATGGACGAACAAGCAAGGGAGTACATAATTATTAAAAATAAATTTATTAGCAACGAAAACGAATTACAAGAATTAAAAAATATATTGAAGGTAGTTCAAGATAACGCAAGTCGCGTAGAGGAACTTGAATCACAGATCAAGTTGTTGAAAGAAAAGAACGAACAGTTGGAGTGTTGCCTTAAGGGGCAGAATGTTGAAAGTGTTGAAAAAGTTAGTAAAAGCAACAACCAGGAGCATCAAATGCAAAAACAAATTCAGCCAATATCGTTTGCGAAGGTAGTGAAGCAAAATCAAGAAACGAACAATGCAGATATGATTAGTGGTAAACAAGGTGGGGCCACGAAAACTAACTTTATAGCGAGCAGCGAACAGGAGCGACAAACAATAACGAAAAATAATAGTGGAAAAATATTGCCTACTATGTCTGAGAATGCTGTAGAAAAAGAGAAAACTGTAAAGAAGAGTGAAGAAGCCTGGAAAACTGTACAAAGGAGGAAAAGTAGGTATCCTAACAGCGAAGTAAAAAAAGGTGGTAGCACGAAAAGCTTGGAAATTAGGGGAATGGAAAGGAAGAAATATTTACATGTATGGCGGTTACAGGTAGGAACCACAGCAGAAAATGTAGAAAAATATGTAAAGAGTATATGTGGTGAGGAAGTATCTGTGAATAAAATCAAGCACAAGACCGAAAGAGATTACGCATCCTTCATAATAGGCGTTCCTGAAAGTAAATACGAAGCGTTATGTAGACCGGAAAATTGGGCTATAAATATTGAATATTGTGAATGGATCTGGTTTCGCAACTCACGAAAACCAGAATCGACCTACCACTCAAGTAAATCATAGTTTAATAGAGATTTACTACCAGAATGTAAGAGGTCTACGAACGAAGTTGGATTTTTTCAATATAGGTATTTCTTCCGCTAGCTCAGATTTATTCGCTATTACTGAAACAGGCTGTAATAAGTCCATATACGATGCAGAAATCATCCCACCGGGATACAACATTATACGGTGCGACCGCGCGGACGGACGTAAACAAGGAGGCGCGTGTTTAGTGGCCACACCGCAGTTAGAGATACGTCATGCACCGGTACTGCACGACGTAAACATTGACAATCACTGTTTCGAACTGGTTTGTGCGACTGTTTACTTGCAGAATAGATTTTTATTTTTGTGTTGCGTGGTGTACATACCGCCGGATAGTAATGATGAGGAATTTATGTTATTATTTAGGATTATTGAATTATATTGTGATAAATACGATAAAGTTTTAGTAATAGGAGACTTCAATTTATATTCTTGTTCTAGTAATATCAAAGATTATTTCGAGTACTTCCTAGCTTATTGTGGATTCGCTCAGACTAATAACGTATTGAATTGTAATGATCGGTGTTTGGACTTAGTGTTGAGTACATTCGGGGAAGGTGATAGTGTAAAAGTGCGCGCGTCGTACGAGCCGTTGGTGCCGGTGGATGAACATCACCCGCCGCTCGAGATTGAGGTGCGGCTGAGCTCGCGCCGTGCCGTCGACGTGGGGCTAGATAAAGGAGCGTACTCACAGGGAGGACACACGAAACAGGTACAATTACAATGGAATTTTAATAAGGCGAATTTCCCATTACTATACTCACAAATAGCGAGCGTAGACTGGTCTCCGATGTATAGTTTGGATATAGACGCTACTTTGACTTATTTTTATAATACTGTTTATGCGATTATAGATGCATGTGTTCCTAGGAAAAAACCGTATGGTGGAACATTGAGGTGCAATTACCCCGAATGGTACACTAGCGTAATAATACGGGACATAAAAACGAAAGCTAAACTTCACAAACGGTACAAGAAAACTAGAGCAAGTACCGCTTATGAAGCGTTTGCACAGTGTAGGACCAAAGTAAAAAAGAGCATAGAGAGAGCGCACAATGAGTATCGAGACCGTGTTCAAAGACAGCTGATGGAGGATCCGAAAGCTTTTTGGAATTACATTAAATCTAAAAATAATAATAATAACAGACAGAATATTTTAAAAAAAGGGGAAATTTTGACAGCGGAAGAATGCACCAAAGAGTTTGCAGATTATTTTAATTCGGTGTACAGTAGCGAACTAGCCGAGCTTAACGTAGGTAGGGCAATAGCGGAAGCGGGCGGAGAGAATGGAGCTGCGAGAGTGCACCTGGAGCGGTTAGAGTTGCAGGATGTACAACGAGCACTCCAACAGCTCAAGCCGAAGAGATCTGCGGGGCCGGACGGCATTCCACCCTACATCTTGAGGGACTGTCGTTCGGTGCTTTGCGAGCCTCTGCTTCATATATATAATAAACATCTGGAAGCGGCAGTAAGTGCTGAGAGGTGGGGCATTACGCGAGTTGTTCCGGTGCCGAAGGGGAGAACGATTGCACAAGTAGATCAGTACAGACCTGTAGCAATACTATCCAGTCCAGCGAAGGTCCTTGAATCTGCGGTGTACACGAGCATATACTCACAGATCAGAGAGCAACTATCAGATGCTCAGCATGGATTTAGACCGCGTAGAAGTACCAGCAGCAATCTATTGTGTTACTGTACTAAAATTATACCGATTGTGGATGGTGGGGGGCAGGTCGATGCTGCTAACTTTGATTTCAAAAAAGCTTTTGATTTAGTAAATAATGACGTGCTGCTTAAAAAGTTAGCCAGTGTTGGCTTCACACCTCACTTATTAAATTTTTTTGCTAGTTACATGCGCGATAGGAAGCAATATGTGGAATATGCGGGATGTAGGTCGGAACCATATTTTACGCGATCTGGCGTGAGTCAGGGAAGTAACCTTGGGCCTTTGCTGTTTCTATTGATGATAAACGATCTGCCAAGCATTGTAAAGGACGCGGAGTGCCTACTGTTCGCGGATGACCTCAAGTTGTTTCTCCCGATAAAACACAGGGAAGACTGTGAGAAGCTACAGAGAGACATAGATAGGGTGGTAGCATGGAGTAAATACAATCTCCTGCAATTTAATACCTCCAAGTGCTCAACTATTACTTTCTCTCGAGCGCGCACTCCTATACTGCACGATTATAAGATTGACGAAGTATCGTTAAGCAGGGTAGTTAAGGTAAGGGACCTAGGAGTTTGGTTTAGTGCAGATTTAACTTTCAGGGAGCACATAGTTAATGTCTGTAAAAAAGCGTACAAGAGCCTAGGTTTTGTCCTGCGTAGATGTAACCAGTTTACAAATATAAAAGCCATTATATCGCTTTATAACGCCTTGGTTAGAAGCCAATTGGAAAACAATGCACTCATTTGGGCTCCACATGAAGTGAAATATAGTGTTATGTTGGAGCGGGTACAAAATAAATTCATAAGGTACTTATACATGAAACAGTATAAAGTTTACCCGTTTTACCCGCTAATGTATCCAACCTTATTTATACTGGGGATGGTTGGATACAACGAACTCAGGGTTAGAAGGGAGTTGCAAGTACTTTGCTACATATTTAAAGTATTTCGGGGGAAAATATTCAATCCAGTAATTTTGGAGCAAATAGGACTTTTTGTACCTAATAAATATTTGGAAAGACGGCGCCAGCCTCGGTTACTGGCGGTGCCTCACGGCAGGACGAATCTATTGCACGAGGCACCGTTGACGCGCGCGCTCCGCACTGTCAACCTTATGGCTGACGATTTGGACATATTCATGTGTAGTCTGAGCGAATTCACAAGGGTGGGGCTATATGTCGTTAGCTATAGGGTATAAGGGTATTTAGGTTTAGAACAGAATGATGTTTTTATTATTTTTTAAGTGAATGTTACCTTACACTGTCGCATTAGGCACAGTTAGCCTGTAATGATAGCTGTAAGTTTTGTTGAAATAAATAAATAAATAAATAAAATGTCATCTTTCCACGCGCTGCGGATTCCGAGGAGAACCCATGGTAAGACTTCTACCCAATTTGAGCTTGTGTGGCAGGAGATTTTTGATCGCAAATAGCTTTCAGCTGTCTGTGAAGCCTAATCCATTGGCTGCAGGGTAGTAAACTGTGGTGAAGTGATGAGTCGCACCGACTAACGCAGCAAGCTCCTTGAAGGTGCGTGACTCAAACTGTCGTCCTCGGTCGCTTGTGATGTGCTCCGGACATCCGAAGCGCGATATCCAGTTTGACATCAGGGCGGCAGCACAGCTCTCAGCGGTGATGTCTTGCAGAGGAATCGCGTCAGGCCAACGCGTGACACGGTCGACAATCGTGAAGCAGTACCTGTTTTCAGAAGATATAGGTAAGGGACCAATTATGTCAATGTGTATATGAATGAAACGACCTGATGTAGTTTTGAAGGCAGTCAGTGGTGCTGATGTGTGTTTGGTAACTTTGGCTCGTTGACATTGCTCGCATTCCTTTGCCCATTGTCGACAGTCCTTTCGAACTCCAGGCCAAACAAAACGTTCTGTAACTAAGCGAACGCTAACTTTTCCTCCAGGTTGACTTAGATTATGAAGCATATTAAATACCTACTTGCGAAAAGCTTTGATGATAAATGGACGAGGATTCGTCGTGACGTCGCAGTATACTTCGAAGCTTGTACCTGGTAGTTTTACTTTCTCCAGTTTGTGTGAAGATCCATTCTTCAGCAGGTTCTCTAGTTCGACGTCGGTTGCTTGCTCGCTGGCCAGGGACTGGTAATCTAAGGGCAAGTGAAGTTCGTTAATGCGAGATAAAGTATCAGCAACCAAATTTTCTAGCTTTCAAGCTATGTATAAAATACTCGATGTGAACTGGCTTATGTAGTCCAGGTAACGAAATTGGCGCGGGGAACAGTTTTCGCGCTGTTTGACGAATGCGAATGTCAGGGGTTTGTGGTCCGTCATAACGCAGAAGGTTCTTGCTTCAACCATGTATTTAAAATGGCGTATAGCCTCGTAAATAGCTAGTAACTCCCTATCATACGGACTGTACTTCCTCTGTGATGGGCTCAGCTTTCTCGAGAAGAACGCCAGGGGTTGCCACTGGTCACTAATGCGCTGCTGAAGAACTGCTCCAATTGCAGAGTCTGAAGCATCTGTCTGTATGGCTAACTCTGCACGCGGGTTTGGGTGTGCCAACAAGGTAGCCTCTGAAAGCAATTGCTTACATTTATTAAAGGCAGATAGCAGTTCTGGAGTCATGTTGATCGGCTGCGAACCTTTGATTTTAGGGCCGGCTAAAAGTGCATTGAGTGGTGCTTGAGTAACCGCTGCGGAAGGAATAAAGCGTCGATAAAAATTTATCATACCGGGGAATCGTCTCAGCTCCTTTACTGTTTGAGGGGCTGGGAAGTCCTGTATGACTTGAACCTTGGCATCGAGTGGTTGAATCCCTGCCGCTGAAACTTTGTAGCCCAAGAAGGTAACCTCTGGTTGCCCGAAGACACATTTGCTAGTGTTTATCAGCACACCGTATTCTGCTAACCTTTCAAATAGCTGCCTGAGATGCTGCTGGTGCTCGATCCTATCTTTGCTAAAGACCAGTTGTCGTCAATGTATCCATAACAGAAATCCATGCCTCGTAGAACCTCATTCATGAAACGCTGGAAGGTCTGAGCTGCGTTGCGCAATCCAAATGTCATGTACGGGAACTCGTATAAGCCAAAGGGTGTGGTGATAGCTGTTTTGGGTATGTCCTCCTCATACACTGGAATTTGATTGTACGCCTTCACCAGATCTATGGATGAGTAAGTTGTGCTACCTGTCAGTTGTTGAACAAAGTCATGGATGTGCTTGACCGGATATCTGTCGGGGATCGTCCGTGCATTCAGGAATTTGTAATCTCCGCATGGACGCCAGCCGTCGTTTTTCTTACGGGCTAAGTGAAGCGGTGATGACCAAGCGCTTTCAGATCTGCGCGCTGTACCGTTCTGCAGCATGTCGTCGAACTCTTGCTTCGCTATTTTCAGCCGTTCTGGGTCTAAACGACGTGGGCGGCTAGAGACTGGTGGGCCAGGGGTGGTGCGGATGTGATGAACTGTGTTGTGTCTAGGGGTTTCAGGCTTACCAGCGGGTCGAGTAATCACCGGAAACTGCTTTAGCAAACGGTGAATGGCAGTATCATCGATGGCGGTGCGCACTGATGATATAGCCTCTGCAGAACTCTGATGTGGTGCCGCAACTGTCATTGACGTAATGCCGTCTATAAGACGTTGATTACGACAGTCGACCAGCAGGTTGTAGTAGCCTAAGAAATCAACACCTATGATTGGTTTTGAAACGTCGGCTATGATAAAACGCCAGGTGAATGCTCGACGAAGGCCTAAATCTAACGTAAGTGGTAAGTACCCATACGTGGCTATGATAGTCCCGTTAGCTGCGAACAATTCGTACTTGGCTTTTGTTCGTGCCTCCCGAACAGCGGATCTTGGGAACACGCACAGGTCTAAACCCGTATCTACAAGATATTGCACCTTGGTTCTGCGATCTGTTATGAACAGGTGGTTGGTACTTAGGCAGTCGCTTTCCGCCACTAATGGCTGCCCTGGTAGTTTTCCGCCTTCTTTTTGTAACTGCATGGTTGAGTACATTTCCTTGCTTGATCGCCGAACCTGTAGTGATACCAGCAGTTTGGATGAGTCTGTGGTCGTGAATGGGATCGCCGAACGCCGTCGAGACTCATGTTGAGTTGCGATGCCACTATGGTTTGCAGGTTGGTGGGAAGTCTACTGGACCAGATGGTGCGAATGAACTCGTCTGGAACAGAAGGTCCAGCTAAAAATTGCAGGTGACGGAGAAATTGAGACGGCTTCCTATCACCTAACTCTTCATGCATATGCAGCTGTTTCATCTTCCGCTCTTGTGAGGCTGACAGCCGTCGTATCAGCTCCGCCTTCAGCTTCTCATACTTGCCAGTAGCTGGTGGTGACACTACGACGTCTCGTATCTCTGCCTGGTGATGTGGCTCCAGTTGTGACAACACGTAGTAGAACTTAGTGCTATCAGTAGTGATATTAGAAAGTAAGAACTGACCTTCTAAATTCGCAAACCATAATTCCTGGTCGCTTGGGTTGAAAATGGGTGTCCTTATTCTAACTCGACATGTTTCCATCTGTCCTGACAGAAGATCCTTGTTAGCACTATTGCTAGTACTCATTTCTTCCTCTCTTCTTTTCTTCGGGGTCACCAATGTAGGGGTGTAGTAGTAGGTATTCTTATACCCCTACTAATATAGTATTCAACAACAGTAGCTTTATATTAAGGACTTCTAACTTATGACTTGACGGCTAATAAAAAATTCCAATGATGTTAACTGATATTTATTACGTAGGACAGACGAGTACAAGGTATCGCGGCGGTCGGTAGAATGAATTTATATAAATCAACTGACAACTATTGAACTATTGAATGAAAAAATATTAATTATCAATGAAATCTCCCACTGTCCTTTCTTGCGTACGCGCAAGGTGTGTGGCCACAGGCTCGGTAACAAAGCCGCACGGTCGGCCATGTTTCGTCGCAGTGACTGCAGAAAATAGATGCACACCTGTTGCACTATGATGAGTTACGCGGCCACCTCTTATGAATGACCATCGCACGATGTGACGTCAGATGGCGTGATCTCGTGCTTCGTTGTAGTGCACTGTCGCGGTAACTTGTATACCCGCCACACACTCCCCCGCTGAGACCGTTACTACGGGCGATAGTAGTTCGGGAAGCGAACTGTGCGTCCACTTCTCGTCTTCTTGATGGTGCCAGGGTCTTCGGTCGTCTGCTGTTCTTGAATGGCCGATGGCTGTTGGTCGGCTGTTACTGAAAGAGCTGGTGGTAAATCTTACACCATGAAGGTTTAATGTCAATTTATAGTATCTGTTACTATAAAACGGCAATTACATACTTTAATTCTTATTAGGATCTATTAGAAAATCTTACACATAAAAATTCTAATATCTCTCTTATGAACAAACAGACTGACGTAAGCTCTATTAAATATCTTTACACTCACACCTTCCACCCACTCCTCTATTTCTATATACTGGACGGCACCACGATGAATTAGTTATTCGAAGCACGTTATTCTAACGACTAACATGTACAGCGTCTGAGGATGTCACGTGGAAAGACGAAACATGTGTCGCAGATACGACCGGAGCAGCCAGGGCAGCAAGAATGGCAGGTGCATTCAGATGACGGATACTCGCAGAGACGACCGGAGCAGCAGATGACAGCGGCGGTATGTATCTACCAGCAGTAGTGGGAGGGTGCCGGTTGGCACAAGTTCGCATGAACTAATCGGTAGCGGAAGCACAAAAAGTAGTTCAGATCAAATTGCATAAAAATATTCAAACAGAATAGTGTGTCCCATTCCTAATGATGCATAGCCGTATCGTCTATGCTATCAATGTCCTTGACGAGGTTTCTCGGCTCGGCTGTCCAAATTAAGACGTTCCAGGTGAACGGAGGAAATATTCGTCTTAACATCATTTAGTTTATCAGAATTACAACATTAGTCATTTTTTCGGTTCATGTCTGGTATTGCTATGTATACTACTCGTGATATTATTTATACATTCTATTGTTTTGGTACAGTAGGTTGGTATGCTCACAATTCCAATCCCTAAAATGATTTTTTCCTAACATATTAGAATTTACACAATCAATGATATTTTTTATGAGGCGACAAATAACCATCTATTATTATTCGTTAACAGTTCCCAAATGTGAAGTTCACCGAATATACACCTAGTTGCATACTGGGACGACCCTTTAGTGATTCACTTTGATATTAACCCTTTCCATTCCAACTACCGAAATATTCGTAGTTCGGCCACTATATCTTAGTGCAGACTAAGATTATTTTCGTAGATTTTATATACTACAGACAAGGTTGATATTTGAAATCTTGGCATTAGTAAGGATAGATCGGGTGTTATTAGAAGGTATTGTTACGGTCCCTAGGAACCGGCGTGCTTGAATGAAAATAGCTATGAATGGTAAAGAAACGAGTGACGTATGTAAGGACGGAGTCATGTGGCGCTCTCGATTTTCTCTGCCTACACCGCAAGAAACTGTGATACTTACTTATAGATATACATCTTACTACTTAGAGTGGCAGAATAAGTATTGGCCTTATTGACATGAATTTATTGTAATATCTAATTGACAATTTGAAAAAAGACATACCTATGTTGGCAAGTTTCTTTCGGTATTTCTTCTTCGCCAATGGTCGTTTCCGAAATGCTAGCAGATAAGATACAATAACAATATGATTCAAAAAATGTGAAACATGTCTAAGTGCCTGCTGAAGCGCAATGGCAAATAAATATTTTTTACATTTTATCTGTTTATCGTGTTGCGTCATTTAAAAGTGTCATATTCTAGTAAATAGGTAAGAAATAATTTCACCTTCTAATACACGTATACGGCTAATAAGCAATTGTTGTATGTAGTGATACAGCGGTTTATATAGTATATGTATATAGCATATACTTTATATACTATACTATACCGATAGGGAAGTAGTACGGTGCCGATGTGTAACCATAGTGTGTGAGAAGCATAATTATTATTATTATAAATACTGCAACTGCTCTTTGATTTAAAATTACGTATAAAATACAAAATTTATATTAATAACGTCAATAATAATTAAAAACACATAATATTTATATCACAATTATAATATTTTGTACAATTTATGCAAATACAAATTAAGCATCAGTTTTTGAATTCTTCAAAAATACATAAAAAGTGTACGAGCTCCGAACGATCTACAACAAATGAAAATATTTAATTACAAATAACTTGAACAATGTCATGTTTTGTTTTCGACTTCATTAAGGAAAATACATACCGAAACGAATGTTGTATTAGAAAGTGGAATGATCTTTCCAGCCATGGTGCGTATGGGGTATTTGCATCTCTCCAAAAACATTATAAGTGTACGTCGGTGTCTCGGTGAAATAGACAACCAATCCATCTCGTACACAGATCTAGTCAACAATTCGCTCTGGAAAAGATATTACTAAATCAGCGATAGCTTATGTATTCAAGCCTGACTTAATCTACATATACACTTTTACGTACGGAGATACTGTATCCACATACTATTGTATTGACTCATTGCGTTGTCCTGTATAATGATACCTGTTACACTACAGAAATATATGTATATTATATATTTGTATCATGTATATTATTTATTATATTGTAATTTATTATTAAAACTATTTATTTGGCTCTAAATGGCTAGTAATACAAAAGTGGGACCGCTATCCACTCAAACATCCCGGGAACACACGTTCGCAGTGAGAGTGAACCGATTTAAAAGTTTTTTTTTGTTAATACAAGGTTTTTATTCATCTGAAGGAACATATCGAATGGCAGTGACATTATTACTGATTCTGTTTATTAACAAAAAGTACTCTAGGGTCTCGCGTCTCAAGTGGCGACATTAATTTTAAGTGTTGACAGATGAGTGCTGTTTCTGTTTCAAGAGAGGTTAGCTATAATTACTTTCATTCTCATAAATAACACAATAAGCGTTATTTCTGAGACTGTCGTTTACGAAAATAATCATTATTCGTACTTCGAAGATGCATACATATAAATATCAGAGTTTTGAAACAAGTTTTTGTTTATTTTTCGATAAGGAAGGTATTTACGGGAACAAAAAATCCGTACTGTCGAAATTTGAGTGATTGACTCAATAGTCTAATTCTAATCCTGTATATTATAACGTATTCGTAGATATTTTTATGGTACTAATATGGAACAAATTACTGCTACAAATATGGAACAGTTGCACTGTAGTTACTTTCAGGAAAAGGTTGAAAGAATACTATCTTACTCACAATAAGTGATATTATATGCATAGTACTTATATATTTATATGTGTAGTTATTTATATGTATTGATATTATTAGATACTTTGTAGGTATTTTAAATGTGAACATGTATATGTATGTATGTACGTATTTTTGCATATAAATATACGTACGTCCTACGTCCTTCGACTTTCGCAAAAGCAGTCAGAACCCGTTATATACGTTTTCCCATAAATTTCGCGGTCACTGTTACCCTACTTTGACACCAACGCTCGGGCGTTCAATTCCCACACTGAACAAAACATTTGTTTGCATAACTTGTCTGTTTGTCTTTGCCTGGTTGTTTTAAGAGAGGTAAGGCGCCAAAGCAGCCCCTCTGAGGAAGTACCCCCCCCCCGCACAGAAAACCGCAGCCAAATAACAACTCCCTAGAGGGTTATTGTGTTCCTGCGTGTAAGTAAGGTTTCCAGTAAGCTCCTTAGGAGTTGCTGTGTTAGCAGCAGAAGTGACATCGCGCGAGTGATACTTAATGTATTACAAGCGTTTATAGACGGTAACCACTTCACATTAGATGGGCCGTATTTTTTTTATACTACGTCGGGAGGCATACAAGCATACGGCCCACCTGTACAATCTCCATGTAACCCTAGTTTATTTAATTTTGTTCATTATTTACTATATTAATTGTGACACATATTGAGGTAATGAATGTACGTAGTATTTGATACATTTGTGAGATGCAAGTGTCTGACTATTATCTTTATCTAGGATAATATAGTACACGGTATAAGTACACGCAGGGCAAATCAAATCAGCCTAACTATAGATGTACTTACCGCGGCGAAGACCACGGTTAATTATCAACTCCCTGGAGGAATGGTTGTGTAATGGTACAACGTAGACTATATCTTAAAGGGTTATATTTGTGGAATTGATGGCGAATTTTAGTTATGCTTATTTTATATCGAGGGGTCGTATGTTTACATACGCTTTTCGTATGTGAATATTTCAAAAAGGCGTACCTTCGGGGAGATCTAACTGCATGTCGTACGTTTAGGTGCTGTTTGATGGGAATAAGTTATGCATGGTAAAAGGAATTCGTAATTTGCATTTGGAGTTTTGAAATAAACAATTAGATATCCCGCCGAGCGCAAAGCATATAATGACTAAGAAAGGACGCGGCAAATGTCTCCAATTGATACAAAACAACTTTAAGGCTAGCGAGAACAAAAGAGGCGGCGTATCTATTGTATTATAATGAAAACGGAGCGGCTTTGTTTCATAGTACCCGTGCATGTTGGGACGACGATTGCAATGCGGCGGCGAGAGCGTGGGAGAGAGGTTGCTGTTACTATGCGATGGGGTGTTGGCCAATCAGAGTGAGCGTCACGTCAGCGTCGAGTGAGTGGGGTATGCTAGCGACCGACGGCGGGGAGTCATTCGGTTCTGGGACGAGTACGCGAGACGGTCGTTCGGGAAAATCCCTGCTCGTATCATAATTATTATTTTGTTTTGGAAAGATTCAAAGTGTTTAAAGAGGACGTCTAAACGTTAATTCATCTTTGGTAATCGTAAGATTTTAAAGGGTTTAGAGTTCCGCAACTCCCCGCGAAACGCGAAGGCGCCAAGACCAGCGTAGCTACGCCGCCGGGGACAGCCAGCGGCCGCCCGACACTGCGCTGCACAGCACGGGACCACGAGTTCTACGCGGGACGCAGCTTGATATAATTGCGTTAACCTGCAGGCAGATAAGTCTAGATTTTAAGACCTGATTCTTTTCTGTGTTAAGTTTTCCCCGCAGGTGGTGACCGCGTTCGCGAGTAAATAGTAAATAACATTCGCCGATGCCTAAATTTGTGGCATAGTTGCTAATTTAAATCTTGTCTTGCTTGGTACCTCTGGTGTAGGCGAGATTGTATGACCGCATTTATACCGTCTCTCTGAGGCGATGGGCCTGGTGCGTATGAGTGGCGAACCTATATAAAGCGGGGACCCATTTATACGTGCTTTAGCGGCGGCAGAGTACCAAAATTTTATACTATCGTACTAGAGTATCATACGGTTCTGATAAGTGCATGCCTACTGTTCCAGTCGGAGACCGTTCTCCTGGCTAGCCTGACGAGGCAAAGGTACTCTCACAGCCCGATTGTTTTAAACTTAACTACAATCGATAACAGCACTGAATTGTTTACTCAGACCAATTAATAAGCACATATGTGGAGATTGTCCAGCTTGTAAATATCCCACGACTATCCTATAAGGATAATTTGCGCCGTGCACACGCAAAACGAATAAAGTATAATTATATATGTAGCGCATACTAAATCCCAACTCCCACGAGATTGGTATGATGACAGAAGTCACTATGTTGATCGCGTAAGCTGGTTATATCATACGTCAGAGGTAAAATACCTGACCATTACTTATAAAGGTTGCGCAGACGCTGAGGCTTAATAAAGGTTTAAGATCTAATAAACAATATCCTGGTCAGTAAAGGGTTCAGGAGCTTCTATCAAGCTTCCACAAAGAACTGTCATCCACGCCATAATACCGTACCTACAATCGCTCTAACAAACAATTTTCTGAACCGCTCTTAATGTTTATAGATTCACGCTAAATAATTAAAATTCTAAAACAGATGAAGCAAAACTAGACGATCATTTAGGTCATTACAGGCCACACACCAGCAATATCAAGTCCACGTCATTTGGGTTATCACAGTTGTATTCCTACGAAAGAAGGAGTGAAGCTTAGTAATTTGGCCAATAAGATATCACTGTCACTTTAACTATAAAATTTGGGAACTTACTTCGAGAGTGACGTCATTTCCATAATAACAATAGAGACCGCATTGTATTAAAATGCAAATTATGTAAAACCCCAATGAGATAAAGTGCACTGATATCGAAGTGACCTGAAACACACAAAATTAACATATATCTTTTTCAATTGATTATTTTTTTATACAGGCACAATGAAATACATGGACGTATCCAAATACATAATCCAAACAAGTCATACGGCTATTTTAATGACAATTTAAAACTATCCTACGAAGTATATTATTCTGTAATATCAATCTAAATTATTAGCCATTGATTACGGTGTGGTATTAAAATTTATTACCATAGAAAGATTTTGTTGTGAGACTACGAATATAAAACTCTACACACAAATGTGTGCTTACATTTGTTTGTGTAGAGTCATTTACAACTACTACTTACAAAATTGCATAAAATTATTTCTCATGCACGAGGATCAAAAAATGCTTAAAGATTAATATGTCATCGAATAAGACCGAAACTACATGGAAGAAGTACATGGAAGAAAAAATGCTCTGAAAGAAGTAGAAACTGTGCTTATGGCTTGGTACGGTACCATCACTTGCAAACCAAATGCAGGCTAATGTGATGTAGCAAATGATTTAGTAAATTAATGTATAGAGCTCCTAGTTTGTCTATTGATATTTAACAAATCTTATATAATTTGAAAGGTCCTTATACTGTATAAAATAAAAGAATGATACATACGTAAAAGTCACACACATCTCATAATAATCCTATACTAAGTGAAAGTAATTTACATGAAATCCTAAATTGTGTCATTGAAAAAATTCAAAGATTAATCCATCTATTGAAAAAACATCGCTTCATTCGGTAGTAAACGTAAAAAAAAACTCATTGAAGATGCGTCTCTTCACAACAAAAGGCTAAAAGACTTATTCTTGCGTTCTTGCATTTGTAAACGTATAAGTAAGTACATGGCCATAGTGTCTCTTTAAAACCAAAACTTCAATGAGGTAAAGAAATTCTACTCCAAATTTATGCTGCAAGTACAGGTACACTATCTGTTTGAGTGAATAATCATTGAACTCTGTAAACCTTACGTCTCATCAAGTACAAATAATTATCAACGTGGGGAAGATAGGAATAGTATACCAACAAATACTTAGATAATAAGAATGGATGCTTTCTTATTACCTATTTAAGAGGATGAATGAATGAAAGTGTATTTTTTTTATTCTATAGTTATAAACTTGAATTAACTCTTTTATGATACCATTTTAATTTTTTTATATACCCAACAGTTCCTATATAAACAGAACTATTTACAATCTGACTGTACTACATTCATGAAAAAGTAGTGGAGATTTTCAAAAGCTAAACATTATCAAACTAACCTTACTCTTCACCCAAGTGTACAGAGGTTTTACAAGTTTTTACGAAACAGTGGTTAGATAGCTACATGTGAAACAGAGTTAAAGATTACCTAATTTCATGCACTTACTTTAGTCATATTGTATGCTGATGTACATATGATCCAACCTCCGATAAAAAATTGGTAGAATATGGCTTTACCAAAAACATCTTGAATTGTATCTGCCATGCTGAAAATTAAATAATTTTATGAACTTGCTTCTAACTTTTGTTCCTAACTGTACAATAGCCTTCTGTGTGTATACGTAAATAAGACATTAGTATATCTGGAGCATCAGTTAAGGTGTACAACAATAACGTGGGATAAATACATACTGATGAAGATGATTTCTTTTACAATTGCACTTATTCAACCAGCCAAATCTAAAATTTGAATCAGGGCTCATATTAATACTCCATCGGGTGAGATTTCAAAATAATACGCTCACTCATCCGGAACTTACAGCGGATGCATACGAACGTATACGCTCTTTATGATAAATAATATGAAGAATTTCGTATGTAATCACCCTACTTTCAAAGCAGGATTGATTACGTCATACGTAACATATTGTAAGGTAACCCAAATGACGTGGCCCTGATACTGCTGGAATGCAGCCTGTAGTGACCTAAAATGATCGTCTAGCTTGTTTCATTTTGTTTAGAATTTTAATTATTAGCGTGAATCTATAAACATTAAGAGCGGTTCAGGGAATTGATAGTTAGTCGGTTGTAGGCACGCTATTATGGCGTGTATAACGGTTCTTTGTGGAATACTTGACAGGGGCGCCTGAACCCTTTACTGACCAGGATAATGCTTAGGTCTTAAACCTTTAGCTAGCCTCAGCGTCTGCGCAGTCTTTTAACTGGAGGTCAGGAAAATTTCCTCTGACTTTTGCTATAATCAGCTTACGCGATTAATATAGTGACTTCTGTCATTATACCAATCTCGTAGAATTTTGCATATTTTTTTGATCGCTGCGCAAATAATTTTACTTATTTTGAGTATAGTGTACACTATCATTAATTATCCTTACAGGATTATTGTGGCATATTTTATAGGCTGGGCAATTTCACATGTGAGTTTAAATGGTCTGAATAAACAATTCAGAGCCGCTAGCGAATCCAGTTGAGTCTACAGAAATCGGGCTGTGTGTAATTTTTGCCGCGAATCGGCTCACCTGGAGAGCGATCTCCAGATGTAATGATAGCATGCACTTATCAAACCCGCGAGCTATGCTAGAATAATACTATAAGCTAAAGGTACTCTGCCGCTACTAAAATTAAAAAGCGCATTTAAATGGTGTCCCTGGCTATCACAAGTGCGCCATTCATATACGCCAACAAATAAAAAAGCCCTTCGCCTCAGCGAGATTGTATGAATGCGTCATCCAATCTCACCTACCCAGAGGTACCTTGCAAAACAAAATTTAACTTAGCCACTATGCCACAGATTTAGGCATAGGCGTATGATTTTACTTTACTTCGCGCACGCGTATTCTGTGGAAGGACACAACACTGAAAATTTAGGTTAACATAACGTGGAATTTCAGGATAACATGAAACATATTCTTAAGGCTAAACTTAGCTTTCGGCAGGTCAACTTAATTGGGCTGAGCTGCGGTCCCGCGAAGAACTCGTGGTCCCGTACTGTGCAGCGTGGAGTCGGCGACCGTAGGCTGTCCCCGGCGGTGTTGCTACGCCGATCTCGGCGCCTTCGCGTGTCGTGGGGAGTTCGAGTACTCGACCCTTTGTACGCGTATTATTTTCGACAAGAAGTATCTCTAAACCGAATTAATTATTATGATAAAAGCCGCGACGTCGCACGACCGCACCGCGAGAACTCCGGAATCGAATGGCCAATAATTATTATGATACGCGCCACGATGTCGAACGTCCGACCCGCGTGAACTCCCGAAACCCAATGAATCGTCCAGCCGCGCGCCTCCATACCCCGCTCCACCGCGCCCCCGTCTCAAGCGCTGGGTGACGCGCACTCTCATTGGTCACCTCAACTATCGCGTGGTAACAGCGGCGGCTTCCCACGCCCAAGCTGGCGACTCATTGTCGCCGTTCTTTTCATGCACGTGCAAACCTTTTAGAGCCCCGTTCATGTTTCAATATGATACAATAGATAGGCCGCCTTCCTTTGTCTTCGCCCGTCTTTTGTTATCGATAGCTTTTAAAATTGCTTTGTGCTTAATTTGTAGACGACCGCTTTCCAATTTTATGACATCCGGACGGCCTAACTAATTGTTTTATTTTCAATGCTCACCATGCAATTTACAAATTCCTGCCACCATGCATAGCATTTTTATGATATTCATACGACATGCGGTTATAAATGCCCGAAAATTACACGTATGAAATGTCCAACCCCCCCCCCCGCTGTCGAGGGGGAGACATACAACCCCTCGAAGTACATGTATACATAGCTAAGTTCGCTATCAATTCCACAATATAACTCATCAAATTATAATCTACGTTGTATCATTACAATATGAGTATGTGGTATAAACATTAGATTGATAGCTGACTACGTCTACCGCTTCACATTAGGTTGGCAGTATGCTTCCAACGTTGTATAGAAAAAGAAAATATTAATAACTTATTGCACGCAAAAAAAAAATAATGCAAATCTTCCTAATTCGTGTTTGTATTTACCTACCTCTACATAGATTTTGTTTACGTTGAATGAGCAGCAATAGCTAAGTGTACAAATAACCGGCCTAGTCCCCAGTTTAAAATTATGTACACATTTGTAATTATCGCGTGCTGGGCAGTAAAAGAAAACATAGTGAGAAGCCGCACGCATCAAAATATTTCGAAAGACGTGTTACCTGACCTAAGAAAAAAATAATTTTCCTTCAGGGCTATGGTCTGATGGCATTCGCTCTTTGTTTGAAATAAAACTAGTTAAAATTCACAATACGAATGTTCTACTCATTTGTTTCCAAACCCCAATACATACAATAATTTAATAATTTATCTACCCGCATTCCGCATCAACATTTCCATGCTGTGAGCTACAAAGAAATAATAAGTCAGGAACTAAGGTCAGGAACTCTAACTCAGAACAAATTCCACACAAAAAGTGGCTCTATGTGAAACCAAAACGACGTATGTTCAAATTACGAATCAATTATGTTACACTAATGCGTGTAATCACGTGCCTAGTGATTGGTTTAAATTCAAAACAAGAGCACAGATTGGTTCGTGCGCAGACTGCGATGCCAATGGTAGCAGTTGAGTCATAGCGGCGTGGACGATGTTATGCTATAAGTGAAAAGGAACAAATATATAATAAAATAATATTTTTCATGCTATAAAATAAACAATTTTTTTTGTTACGTTTTAATTACAATTATTTGTTAAGTTGTTATACATACGAATGGATTATAAATTGGTATTTAAATAGAAAAATGAATTGGTGAGACCATAATTATGTATCTATGTAAACATTTTATTGCACAAAATAAACAGAACTAATTAAACAATATAATTTAAATGCAATGGCGGACTTATTTTCCTACATGCCAGCAATAACGTAACATAGTAGATAGGAATTCCACTACGAATAATTATTTATGGCATTATTATTTTGACAACATGTATAGCCTAGTTAGCAGTGTATCTATCTTCTGCGCATAGGTTCTGGGTTTGATTCCCGTCTAAGTATTATTTGAACGATGAGTTTAAATATCCTTCTTCTTCAAGCGGTAATTCGCGGTTGCATCCACTACGGAGCCTGGGATCCCTAGAATGGGTTACATCTTGATGTGACGAGAGTCCAGCTTATATTGAAGCGACTACCGTGTGACCCTTCTGTTATCTATGGTGTGACCTCTGTAGCTGACGTCTTTCTAGCCTAACTGCAGCTATCCACTTATTTTGACGAATTAAATCGGTAGAGAAATTAAACAAAATAAGCAAAATGAAAAGTAAACAAAATTAGCAAAATGTGTTAGTTATAAAAATATATTTGATAATTTTATTTAAATATTTTATCAAGAGGAAAAAAAGAACGTACTAAAGTCTAAAATTGACTTACTTCATTTGGCATAATATTGACGATCTCGATTTTGAGCATTTTTGATTATAATTATATTTGAGCAACTATTATTAGTTAAAAGTGATCCCAGGCCATTTAAATCTTGTATGGCTCCTGCACCACTTCACAACACACCCTAGCATGATGATTTTTAGTTGATTTACTTTACAGTGATAAAAACGAAAACGTATACAAAGATTTGACGTGTGCTCGCTTGCGTGAAAAATGTTCAACTAAATGATGCGTGTACACGACTTTTAAGCCCTGCCCTAACTAACTAATTAACTTGTACACGATTTTCGTTGGGTCATTTTTTGAGTGCAGTTACATTTCCTGATTTATTATTTATTCGTAGGCTGTGAGCCTCACATATGCCGTTCGACAACTGCCCCGCGAACCCGCGCTTCCCCGCAACTCGCCCCGTGCCAGCCGGTGCCTGTGTTTTTTCGACATCGATGCAACTTGGAGCGATAACTCGCTATAACCAGCGAGTACGTTATCAATAATTTTGTGTACGCGTGTGAACAGTGATCTGTGTTAATTGACACTAACTTTGTCACTCTTATTTTTTCGTCATGTTACATTCTTATGAAAAGACAGTACATTCAGAACTTTAAGTGCGATTGTGAGTTTTTGTGACGATTTCGAACTCTGTCACCCCATATAGAAAATGTCTATGACGATTTAGTTTTTGTAATATGTGGGAATTTCTTTATAAAAAATAAATCAAAAGTATTTTGTGAGGATAATAAAAACATTTATTTATAATTCTTAAACTTAAAAATTGACGTTTCTAGCGCCAAACAAAAAAGTTACAAAAATAGCTTTAATTTTGTTAAGTTAACTTTAGACCCCCAACTTTATTATAAATTTATGAACAAAACAAAAACTCTAATTGTTTTTCTAAGTTTTCTTATCTTATGAACTATGAAATAAATATAAAAATCTATGAAAATACTTAAACATCAAAAATCACAAGGGAAATGCACATACTACTTAGCAAAGTAAAAATTTTCAGTCAAACATAGGCATGTCATTTCAGACTCAGCATTTAGCATAAAAACTATAATTATAAGCTAATAGTCACCTTCATGACATTTTGTGCATTATATAATATCTATGCGAGACACAACCTTCATACATTTTGAGCAACTGCTTGAAGTTTTGTGGTCTTCGACTCTTGGATATAAAAACTGCAAGATTTCTTAGTTCTCTTACTTTGGCTCGGTCCCTGTTCCGATGGATCTTCTGGAAGTTCACCTTCATGAAGAAATTTGTCTATCATGTCTTTCGGCTCCTTAGAAAGATTTGGGGTAGATCTTCGACTAACAACATGAGGAGTCACCAAAGCGTATCCAAGTTGTTCTATAAATGTGTAACGACTTACGTAATTATCAGGGTTTGAAGCGCAATAAAGAATATGACTGTTTACTCCTGATATATTCAACATGGCACAGAATATTGTAGTCGACCATCATGTTTTCTATATCTTGGGTATCAGACTCACTTTCTGCATCTTCTTCACTTTCAGTTTCGTGATTACTTACTTCAGATTCATCATCACTCAAATTTAATGCTGTTTCGGGATAAACAGACTCTAGCTCATTTAACAGATTTTTAATCTGATGGAGATTCAAATTTTTATCCATATTGGGCTAGAAGCCTACAAAAGAAACAAAAGTATAAAGAAGTGCAAAAATAAAACTACTTACGTAACTTCACTCGTGGGGAACCTAGCTTACTCCAACGACTCGTACCTCCTAAACTAAGCACGATAGCCTAGCGCGCGTCCGCTCCCTGCAATACCTCTGTTGATACTGAAAATACATGGACACTCGGCCGCGTGACTTATAAAACAGTTAAAAATATTAACGAAAATAGTGCGATGGGGTGATCTAGGCACCCCACGTGTGTTGTTAAGGGTTAACGTAATTATTTAACAGTAATTGAATCTAGACAACCTTGCACTAAAGGTCGATCGACACTTGTCAGTGTACCTGGTGATAGACCTTGTGTGTGTATCATATGTGGTGCACGCGTATAACTTAAAAACCAGATACAGTCCATTTTCAAAAATTATAGGTATTGGGAGTCACAAGCTCCAAGGAAAATACCGCCGCCAAAAATTACCCCTTTGGTGGATATTTTATATATCCACTAATTTGTGGCCCTTCGAGCCGGATTTCTCTGTTTAATTAAAATACATTTATAATAAATTTCATAGTGAAACAGTAATCTACATACCTACTTCATGCATGCTATTGCAGTTATCTTTACAATCGCATTTTTGGAATTATTTTTATACCAGATAGCATTATACCTAGTTCGATTATACTCATTATCGTAGAGTAGGTAGTAGAGGTACTCGAGAATTAATTGTGGAATTATTCCATTTATACCGCTTAAACATTTTGATTCAACCCACACAGATCTTTCATATTTTTCTTTTTTCCCCACATAGATAAATACGCGCTCCGGGTTCAATCGCAGATCGCAATCGTACCGCATTTTTTTGAATAAATCCGCATTAATTTTGCAGTTTTAATATAGAACTACCGCACGCAATTTTTTTTCTCGCATTGTAATAATTCGTTATTGTTTCTTCTCTTTAATTTTAACTTTGTACTCCACCGTAGGTAAGGAAGGGAACAAATGCGGATCGGACGATGGTTCTGCCAATGGCGAACTTAGAGTTTTGGATGCCAAGCGCAATGCATACTTTGAAAAGCTACAAAACATTTACTCAAAGGCTCTCAAAGCACATGAAGATGACATTCAACGTCAAACATTTATTAGAAATGCTGTAAATTCTAATAAATGTTTTAATTCGTAATGATCGCATTGGCAAGGGTGCTGGGGGTGTCGCAATTTATCTTTGTAGCGATATACCATACAAGGTTCTGGCTTCCTCTCCATCCTTGTACTCTTCTTCGGCCGAGTTCCTGATTTTGGAAATACTCGTTAAGGGTGTTAAAACCGTTCTGGGAGTCGTATATTGTCCGCCTAATGTCGATTACTTCTCTAATCTTGAGACAGTTTTTGAACCTATTTGTTCGGAATACTCACATCACATTATCATGGGTGATTTTAATACTGATCTTACGTGTAATAAATACTCTGCGATCTCGTCTTCTTCACAGTTTAATCAAGTCAGTCAATCTTAATATTTTGGCATCTGAGCCCACTCATCATAATCCTACTTCGCGTGACACGTGGCTTGACTTGCTTATTACATCTTCTTTAGATCACGTCCTTAATCATGGTCAGCTTTCCGCTCCTGGTTTTTCCAAACACGATTTAATATTCATGCAATATAAATTAAAACCACCTAAGGTTAAGCCTGCAGTTATCTGGATGCGTAGTTATGCACGCATGAATATCGATGTGCTAAGGCGGAATGCTGATAAGATGGACTTTTCTTCAATTTTTGAAGCTGAAACAATGGATGGAAAGGTGTCCAACCTCAATAACTGTATACTAAAACTGTTTGATGTTCACGCACCGCTAAGAGCAGGCAAAGTAAAGCGACCTCCTGCTCCTTGGATTAATAGAGATATCCGGGTTGCAATGATGTCAGATCAGATAAGAACTGGGAATTGTACAAAATAGCGCGAAATAACTATAATCGAATAGTAAGAACAGCTAAACGACAATATTTTCACGATAATGTTACGAATACTTCTTCTGCCAATATATGGAAATTTCTTCACTCACTTGGTTTAGGAAAATGCTCTATGCAACCTAATAATCCATTATTCCTTACTACTTCAATAATCATTTTTCGTCAACATCTCTTTCATTCTATTAAACACCATCTCCAATATCTCTTCCATGACTTCGCCATGAAACATTTTCATTTTCTCCTGTCTATGAGGATGAGATACGTAAAATTGTAGTTTCTATTACGTCCAAAGCCATTGACTGGGACGACGTAAGTAGAACCATAATCCTTCCAATAATGGATAATGACCTTTCTGTCCTATTCCACATTACAATTTTTTCCTTTTTAACAAGCACTTCTCCTTTCATCTGGCGCAAAGCATTAGTAATACTCCTTCCGAAAATTTCATATCCTCAATTATTAAACCATTACAGACCCATTTCTATTCTACCCTTCCTCGCGAAAATTCTTGAAGCTGTTGCACATTCATTTCCGCCTTTATATTTTCTAACAACTTACTTTGTCAATTTCAGTCAGGGTTTCGCTCTGGGCATAGTACTGCTACTGGCCTTCTTAAAATCGCAGAGGATATTCGCATGGGTATGGAAGATGGGCTGATCACTATTATGGTTCTCATTGACTTTTTAAATGCTTTCAACATGGTAGACCATGACATCTTACTCGCAGTCTTAAAGTTCATGAACTTCTCATCCTCAGCATTGAAATGGTTTTCAAATTATCTTCGGGGTCGACAGCAAGCGGTTGGCATGAGCCGTGATATATCAAATTTGAATGATCTGTCAACTGAGGTTCCCCAGGGCTGTATTTTAACTTCTATATTGTTTTCCATTTTTATAAATTTTCTTATGTTTTCGTTGAGTTGCTCTTATCATTTATACGCGGATGATCTGCAGGTTTATGTGAAAACGACATCTGATACGCTGAACACGGGAAGTTCTCGCTTGAATGATAGTTTATGCCAAATAAATTCTTGGTCAAACAACTTTGGAATTCCGGTGAAGCCTAATAAGTGCCAGGCTATTCTCTTAGGTAGCTCAAGGTAAATAGATAAAATTGACATCAGTTCTATGTCGTCCATTATATTCAATAATTCTGTTATTCCTCTCAGTAAGAGTGTTAAAAATCTTGGCTTGTATCTTGACTCTACTTTGACACACAAGTCACTGAAGTCAGTCGTAAAGTAATATCGACATTGCGCTTTCTAAATCGATACAGAAACTTTCTACCTATTGAAACTAAGGTCACATTAGTTCAATCCCTTAGTTTACCACTAATTGATTATTGTGATGTGTGTTATCCTGATCTTCACGAAGATCTTCTTAATAAGCTGGACCGGCTTATTAACAGCGCCGTACGATTCATCTTCTGTCTACGGAAATATGACCATATTTCGTTCTACCGGGCAAAGATTGGATGGCTTCCCATTCGTCAACGTCGACATTTAAGATTACTTAGCACACTTTTTACATTTTTTTTTAATCCCTATTCTCCTGAATACTTGAAATGTAAGTTTCAGTACCTTTGTGATTCTCATAACCGTCAACTTCGATCAAATGACTCCCATCTACTCTTAATATCACTTTTCCATTCGGGCTTCATGTCCAATTCCTTTACTCCACAAGCTTCACGACTCTGGAATGCGTCCCTACAACCCATTAGAAACTCCCCAAACAAGTTTACTTTTGAAAATAAGTTACGTGCCTATCTTTTAGAGAGCCAGTCCAATCAGTAATCATCCAACGTGTGTTGTATAATTAGTATGTATTATATTATTAATAGAGAAAATGAGAAAATATGTATGTATTATTAGGGTCTTGTATGTATTATTGTGGTTGTGTATGTATTATCGTAGTTATTTATTTATGTATTTATATTAGGTGACCATATAAAGAACAATTTTTTTATATGGTCAATTTTTATTATAACCATTAAGAAATCTACTTATTTTAATTTTAATAAAAACCGCAATCACGTTTTTTCTCCACTCCCTATGGTTGACTGATAGAGAATGCAATTAGCATTAAGTCCGCCTTTTGAGCCAACTGTATTATGGTCAATAAAGTATAAAATAAAATAAATAAATAAAATAAATTTAGATCAGTTACGGATCGATTTTGAGCGTGTTCTCGATAGGTGCAATGCCCTTTTGATAGAAGCGAATCCCAAAGCCGCTCTTAACTATTAGACATAGATCGCATTTGAGGAGCTGTATTGTCAAGCTAAACAAATTTATTCTGAGCTAAAGATATGTCTATCTCAAATGCCTCAACAGTCAATTCCTACCAACTCAAGCGTTCAGCACAAAATTCCCACTATTGATTTAAAGTCCTTTAATGGAGACATTCGTAATTAGCCTTTATTTTACCAGCAATTCAAAAGCGTCATTTATAACCATCCTAACTTGACAGATAGCGACCGCCTTAAATTTTTAGTCGGCAAGTTGACCAACAAGGCAAGGTCCGTTTGTGCAGGATTGCCGCCTACCGCAGAAAACTACCCTATAGTTTGGAAAGTGCTTATTGATAAATATGAAGACATCCACGCCCTTGCTGCCGCTTTCGTTAATCAGATCTTAGACTTCAAGCCCATAAAAAATAATTCTGCCTCGAGTATGGAGTAATTTTGTTGCGTCAGTTAAGGCATTAAAACAGTTAAAATTAGAAGACTTAGCCGATTTCTTATTTCTACACCTTGGAGTAGGAGCAGAAATTAGATCCCGAGTCGGTGAAATTATTTGAAATATTTTATCGGAAAGAAAAATGTTCATCATACGGTAATTTAATTGAATTTATTACAGACCAAAGTAAAGCTTTATCCCGTTCAAATATTTTGTAAAAATCTACTACGCATTTAAATAATAAAAATACAAAGTCTAATAATAAAATGGTTCCTAATCCAACTAAGTCATTTGTCAATAAGCCGGTCGCTGCTGCTGTCTGTTCATTGTGTCACAATAAACATACCAGTGTCAATCATTCTTAAACATGACGCTGCATGAAAGATATAATTTTGTCAAAACAAATTCCATCGTCGCCCCCGCTCGATGCGAAACAGGTTTGACGCGCGCATAATTAATTATCTTTTGAAGTTACTGCGCTCACGTAAGTTAAAAGTGCGAAATGTAATAAGTTAGTGTCTAACAAGAACCCTGGATAGCAGTGTTGCAAATGTAATAATGTAAAGTGGTTACATAGTTCTTGTGTAACTATAACCAACGAACAACTTAACGCCTTGTCTACAACCAATTTGATTGACTGGAAGTGTAGTAACTGTACAGGCAATGCTAAGCCAAAGCGCCTATCCTGTATCCTGCCTGATGCCGAGGATGAAGATAATACGGATACAGAGATAAATACAAACAATGTCACCAGAAAAATACTTTTAGATATTCGCGGAGAAGTACGCGATATAATACAACAAGAATTACAAAGTACCCTTCAATTCTGTTCTGATAAGATTGATGAATATGAAGAGAAACTTCGAGAGTATGAGAATCACACAAAAACATTAGAGAATAAATATACTGATCTAAAAAATAACTATCAAAATTAGGAACTGAAAAACGAAGTTTTGGAATAAAGATTAAATATAGTGGAACAGATTTTATCATTTAACAATATTGAAATACTCGTATGTGGCGTGACCGAAAAACCAAATGAAAATATAAAAGAAATCACAACAAAAATTTATCAAAAAATGAATCTCAGTAGTAATGACATCATAAAAGCATACCGAAAGAAAAATAATCGTGTGACTAAATCACCGTCTACGATAGTCGTCTCTCTGCGAGATGGTTGCCGAGATCGGCGGTTGGTTGGTATTTCATGGCACGATATTTTTGTTGCTTCTCTTGCATACAATGTATATTATGAGAGAACTACGTCATTTTAATTTAACTAGTAAGAATGTAATCCCTACTTTTGTATGATTTAGACTACCAGGTTACGCTATAATAATACGAGTATAATACATAATAATATAATAATGACTGTCACTATAATATTTCTTTCAAATTGCCTGTATGTGCTATATGCAATACCGAAAGTTTGTAAGGTGCCATAAACAATATTTTATTTCGTTGCTTTACCACAATAACTTAAATATAAAACATAATTAAGGGGTGCGATAATACTTACGGTCTAATCTACTTCTAATCATTTCGATGCACAGGAAGTGCAAGCATCATATGCAAGCATTATACCAAATGCTCATTATGATTAATACAATTGACAATGTACACGTAATTTAGTAATCTTTGTTTCAAATACGTTTTTACATGATCACCTAGTACCGACGGAGTGCTAACAGTAGCAGCTGACTAAATATTACAATCTAGAATTACTTGTACCCGAATAATCTATACGAGTAAAGATTATTTAGATAAACATTTTCTTGGTATTAATGATTTTTTTATAACAAGCAATAGTTAATGTTCTTTTTCATGTCACTTATACCATACTGCGTTAAAGCAGGGTAATAAATTAAAAGCTGTGCGTATTTATATGTAGCCATGTATTTCATTATGGAAGTTTAATCATAAGTCATAACTCAAAAACGACTTACCCATTTTAACGAACGAGATGTATATCGTTTTGTTGTTAACTATTTAAGTATCATAAATCAAACAAATTAATTATCATAAAACATTTATATATTACATATAACATTTGGTATCTACGTAATTGTAACATACCTAGTAATTTGTTGGCTGAAATGTCAAAAGCTAGCATTGGGCAGTAAAAGCTTGAGCCAGAAGGTACAGCTTGCGAAACACAATGCAGTGCTGATCCCATTGCTAGTTTGGAAAACAAGAGCTGGGTATGGCAGAGACAGCATAAAAGTGAGATAAACGTTGTCGACATACTAGCGTAGCGCAAAATTTGTGGCTTAAAGCTTGTTGACCGCGTTCGCAAGAATTAGAAAAAAGATATACAACGCAAACGTAGAGGTGTGGAAAATACGTTTCCTCGGCTCCTACACACTTTAACTTTCGCTTTCTAAGATTTACCTACCATGACCTAATTGATAGTGTTTTATTTGAAGGTGATCTAAAGTAAAAAGAAAGTGGAAGGTTATAACGGCGAGGAAGGCCACGACACTTAGTAGGAATTTTATTCCGACATGGACATTAAAACATAACATAACATACGATATGGACATGGAACTAAAAAGAAAACAAATGTTAACGTGTTAAACAATTCCAGATAGGTTTTTTTCGGCGTCGAAAGTTTGAAACAATCTAGCTTATCTATAGCCTACCCATGTTTTAACATAGAATTCTTTATGAAAAATTAAAGGGCTTTTCATAGAGTCGGCAACATGCGATTGATGTTTCAATAATTACTGTTACAAGTTGGAACTTACAGTCAAAATTGTCATATTATTATCTTACTTTCTATAAAAAATATGTCTTTTATTTATAAATTATTAATACGTAAGTACCTGATGATTTCGTTGTGATGTAATATAATTTTTTTCAATCTTCTTTCTAAAATAATATTAAATGGCTGAGATGTTCCTTTTTTTTCGTTCTTGCATCTCTCAACAACACGTTTAATGTCTATTCTGTAATATCATGTAAATAAATTAAATAAAAGTGTATTAAAAAAGTACATTTTACCTTTGAATAAATATGTAACAATATTATACCTGAGAATAGACAATTGAGTTTGACACAGTCTCAGTAGAGTAATAACAAAAATATCAATTGCGGAATTTCCAAGAGCCCCCCATGTAAGTTGAATACTTATGTAGATAATTGCAAAGTAAAACCTGTAATGAACATAAAAACAGTTATATGTTACTTATAGCGTGACTTATACATATAGGTCGTACCCTGCGTAGTGTACCTAGTACCTTTTAATCCGTCTTAAAACACCTTACTCCACTGATTTCTACACAAATTCATTCTCGGGTGAGACAGTGCGGCTTTGCCTTTCGATATCCGGAACGCCACACACTTCGAACCTTCAAGCATCACGTAGGACATAACTATCTTTCTCTTAACATTACGTGATCAGCTTTATTATAATGATTTTCTCCTCAGTCTCATTTACTATGTGTATATTTATTCAATGTATCAGTTTGATAAATTGTGTGTATGCGTATATTTTATCCATACATAACATATGTATTTATGTATATTTTGTATTTATTTATACCTACGAGTACTTATATAATTACGTTATTTCCTTTAAGTTATGCTCTTCGCCACCCTACCTTGTTTTTTTTTATTTTTACACTACCCTAAGGTTGTCTGAAAGAGATCGAGCATGCATGAGAAGAGCAATGAAAGTTAAAGAAGTGAATGAGGTGTGTAAGGACCGAGTCCTATGATGCTCAGTTCATTCTGCCGACCCCCAAGGTACCTGACGTGAAGACATACAAAAGTAGTCTTCAGTGAGAGAGAATTTATACTAATACTAGCAATATCCCGCTATGTCGAAGGAACCACTTTTTCTTACTTTCTTTTTATTTTCTCGGCTTGGCTCGGCTAGAGTTCGTATCATAATGTTGAATAGTCTATAACATGTCTCAAAAAATATTTTTTCTAAACCAACAGGTAGTTCAGAGATTAGTGCATTCAAATAAACAAATAAATATCTAGAATCTTAATAATTTCTATCTTTTGACATGTCAATGTGAAAATGTTTTATTTTTGACATTAATAATATTTTAAATACATTTGAAGAGAATATTACAAATTAATATTTATTACAAATAATATTATTTTATCAGCAAGTAAGTAATATTATTTGTAATACTGTCTTCAAAGATATTCAACTTTCTATTAGGTAACATATAGTCTCAGTTTTTATTTTAAGTATTAAATAATAATACGCGTTTTAAAGTAAGCAGTTAATCCATCGTATTATTGTAACACTAAAGCCGTCACAAAATATCTTTATGCCTATTTTTAACAACCTCATGTTGTAGTCACTCGCCAAGAACTTGACTTTATAACCTAAGTACTCGAAAATATGTAGAATGTGACTGTTAACTTTGAGTGTATGAAGATGATATAACCGCTGATGGTGAGCGGTGTTGGCATTAAATCGAATAACTTTTTGGAATACAACCCATTGCACATATCTAAGTCGAATAGGCAAATATAGGCACAGTCTTTCATTAAATGTATGGGTTCAACACCATGTGTAAGTTTAGGATCATTCTCACAGCTCGTTTCTTAACTAATTCACAAAATTCTCGCTAGTATCTCAGAACTGCCCTAAAATGAATATAAACTCCATGAGATTTCAGAACTGAACTTCGCTGCGGACTTCGACAACAAAAATCTGCAAAATGTGTTCTGTTACTTTTATCTTGATGCCGTTGAATTGGGCCTTGTTTATCCGACTTAATTGACAAAAGACAATTAACTTGCAGCAGACATATCGTCGGGGACAGAAATACCCTTGCAAGATGACAGCATTGTTACCTATCCATGCTATTCAAGTAGCTACTATCTATAATAATTTAGGCTTTAGCACAAAGACTTGGCAGCTCGATCGACTTAACAACTTAAATAGAAAACCCCGATGCCAAACGCGATTGACTAAAGATAAAGATAAAAATTCTTTATTTTGTCAATGGCTTTTCGCGGACATTTAGACACGTTTACATATTTCAAATAAAATCTTATTTTATCTTATTCATTATTCATACTTTTAGTTTTTAATACTTTCATTTTTCTTTTTTAATATACCAGCAATTCGAAAGCAACCATATGCAAAGAAGAAATACCCAAAAGTAACTTATATAGGTTCACAATAAATGTGAAAATCTTATGTGAATATCTAAACATATATTTAGAAGTTGATATCTCAAAACTATATTTTGTGTAATCAAGCCTATTTAGGCCTAACACAGCAGTTGTAGCGTAGAAGCATCATGAGACTGGACTATATAGGTATAGTAAATTACTCTCGAGCACCGTAAGAAACATTCACAAATAGACGCACACAGTACGTTTGCCATTAAATACACACGAGGCAATACACTATTGATAAAGAAAAGGAAAAAAACTTACTGCGGATTTAAATTGCCTTCAAATGGTAGCCATACTACAAATGAAACTGTTTTTCCTTGCAAGTGCATTATTACTGGATGTACATTGATAAGCAAACTAGTCAATCCAACCATATAGCTAAAAACTTGGCCGACTTTAACGACACTTTTAGTTGCATTCAGTATTGGTTCGCGATGTTCAGGTTCTCCTTGATTATATATTGGCCCTAATTAACAACAAAAATAGTAATATGTAGTCATTAATAGAAATCTGCATGGTCCAGTTGTTATCAAAATTGAGTTTATTTTATTATTTGTTTAAGAAAGTATATTGCATAAGATTGATCTAATGTACTCGTGAAAGTCATTCTCTATACACCGTGTGTCTATTAGATCATCATATCTTAGCTTTAGATACAAACCCAATCTCATTTGACGCACTCACTAGTTTAGCAAGAAACTCTGACAATAGTATATTGTGCAACTAGTGCGATAAGTTGTCGATTGACCGAGCGAAGCGAGTGGAGTTGCAGATACTAATTTTTATTACGAATGCGGAACTATTCCATAGGCCAAAATTGGGGTCCTGGGCCACAGCCCCAGGGGTTTCCAGAGGCGAAGTCTTGGTGGGGGGTTAAGGGCGGGTCGCCCCCCCCCCCCCCAAACAAAAAGAAAAGACTCTTTTTTTGAAAACAAAAAGTCATTAAATTAAATTAAATTTTATTAATTTTTTTTCTCGACAATTTGCGTGCGTCAAGGAAAATTTGCGTGAGACAAGGAAAATCTGTGTGCGCTAAGTTTACTTGTCGCACTTAAATGGAGTGTGGTTTACTCAAAACACATGTTGTAATTTTAAAATGGGCAAATAGCGACTTATCACCCGTAACAACGGGCGCAAAAATATTACTTATCCCGCATGAGTAATAAAAATCGGCCAAGTGCGAGTCGGACTCGCGCACGAAGGGTTCCGTACCATTACCTATAAAAACAGCAAAAAAATCACGTTTGTTGTATGGGAGCCCCCCTTAAATATTTGTTTTATTTTAGTTTAATTATTTATTCTTAAAGTGAATATATAACTAAATATTCTGTGAATATTTCAAGCGTCTACCTGTTGCCGTTATCAATATCAAGCAACAATGAGCAAAAAATTCACGTTTGTTGTATGGGAGCCCCCTTAAATATTTATTTTATTCTATTTTTTAGTATTTGTTGTTATAGCGGCATCAGAAATACATCATGTGTGAAAATTTCAGCTGTCTAACTATTACGGTTCAAGAGATACAGCCTGGTGACAGACGGACGGACGGACGGACGGACGGACGGACGGACGGACGGACGGACGGACGGACGGACGGACGGACGGACGGACGGACGGACAGCGGAGCCTCAGTAATAGGGTTCCGTTTTACCCCTTGGGTACGGAACCCTAATAAAAAACGATGCAACTCAACTATGTATTACTTTCATATAATCAAAGACTGCCGAGTAAACAACCAAGCTCCAATGAACTCGTAGCAGGGTCAAAGGAGGCCTCGGAGCGGGACAGGGAGGACGATCCGGAGGCTGTCCCGCTCCGGAGACGGCGAACGGGAATGCGGCATAGGCGCTACGCGCACCTATTGCCGCCTCCCTAACCCGTGGGACTAGGGGTCAGGATGGGAACCTGGCCCCATAATGGTCCCGCCGCCGGAGGGGTTGTCCCAATTTGCCGGGATGACCCCTAGAGAGAAGAAGTCCGGCCCCTTTTGAGGGGCTGGCCAGTCCAGGCACCACACCAACGCGGCCGATGGCATTTCGCGGGGTCGTTTAGTGGGTATACCGTCGGGCAGCCGACGGGGAGTTCCACGCTACCACCGGAGGCCACCCAGGCACAGGTGGTGTGCGTAACGCATTTTTCCCCGCGTCACAAAAAAAAAAGGTCGAGATACCGCCGGTTTAAACTAAAGTCAAAGGTGTTATTAAATTAAACATATCTGTCAATCTATTGCGGTTAGTACTAAATATTTTTTTACCGAATACTACATGGTGATAACTATGTAACTAACATTTGGGTTACGTTATATCTTAGAATTGTTAAGGGTTACTGCACAGAAACTAAAAAATCAAATTACACAAATGTGTAACTCAGTACGTAGGAAACAGATGGTTAAATATGGAATTGGTTGTACAATTGTCAATTTAGAGTAATTCTGATGTGTTATTGTCATTTATGAAGCAAAAAACAACGTGGTGTATCCTACCTGTCGGTAACATGGACTCGGAAAATTAATATAATAGCAGACTGGGCACGTTGATATTTCATAGTATTATTGGCTTGACAGGCTCTCATTCTCTTCTTTCAAGAGTTATCACGTTTCTTAGTTCAATAATACTGGCGGGACCCGCTACCGAAGGATTTTTCGAAGGTACTGATTTTGACATGGATGGACAAGTCTGCGGAAATCGATATGGTTACAGCTGAAATAATCAAACTAGGTGGCAACTACGATAGGTCTTTTGGAGCAATTTATGCTGGAGAACTGGAACGGTCCCGACCATCGTGCCCTTGCATAAAAGCAAGGGACTGTGCTAATAGGGCCATCAGTTTGATCAGCTTAGCACCTAAAGTATATGGAATAAATTGAAAAGAGAATGAGAATTTTATAGGATGCTTTGTGAAGTACAGCGTGCATTTCTAAATGGTAGATGATATACGGATCAAGTTTTTTATTAAAATCTGGCTATGGACCAGAAGGGTTTTTGCGGTATTGTGGATATTGAATAAGCATTTGATAAGGTCGTGCAAAAGATCTCTGGAACATATTGCACGGATATGTGGTTTATGATAACTTGCTACGTGCTGTACAATCCACGATGATTGTACAACATGCGTGGTCGACGGCAACCAGGGCGGCAAGCTGCCGTCCACCCGGACGGCAGTTTATCGCCCTAGTTTGATACCAACATTGATCAGACAGGGATGCGTGCTGTCGGCTCGGCTATTCATCCTGTATTTAGGCAGTTATTTTCAGAGAAAAAGAAATATAAATGTAAGAATGCGAATCAGTGGGTTTTATGTAGATGACGTGGTATTTATACCAGAATCAATAATACTACTCACAATTCCTGATTGGTACGCGTGGCGTCGTCGCCGGCCACACCTACTGGCAGTGGCTCGCGGGCGGACCAACCTTCAAAATAAAGCCCCGCTGCCACGCGCTCTGATCACCCTCAATAAAATAGCAAAGTAAATTGACATATTCGCGAGTTCTCTGAGTGAATTTACAAAGGTGGCAGTATTTATTATTTGTTATAGGTACGTATACTTTAAAAGGGTGTTGCTCTATTGCTATGGGTGTGTAACACGTAATAATAGATGTAAGTGTTGATTAAATAAATAAAAATAAATAAACAATGGTAGATGATAGTATGAAAAAAGCCTTACAATTGAATGCGAGAAAACCAAAATAATAGTATTTGAAAGAGAGACAAATAGAACGATCACGGGGATTACGGTTGATGATGTAATCTTGTAGCAACTGGGTGGGATTGTATATCTTAGAAGCACTTTCAGCAGGGATGGAATCCTGAAGTGACGACACGAGTGAGTACAGGGAATAGCGCAAATGGAACCATGGGTAAACTTCTACATTTGTGGCATAACACTTGCTGACCTCATTCATAATGATGATATAAGACGTGTTCCGCTTCTTCCTCAAGATAGACGGACTCTCAGGAGAAAAACCAAACTGGAAGGCCCCAATTCCAAATACCAACCAGGGTGAACAAGGTCTGATCGCCCAACCAGTATGCATAGAACAGAAAACTATTGAAGATCAGTGGTCAAAAGCGTCCCGAGACTGCATATCAATTTTAAAAGCCACTCAAGTGCAGCGAGAAACTTGTGTGTTCATCTTGCAGACCCATCGCCAAAAAAAACAAGATTGCTCGAGGAAAAACTCGAAGAGGCAAACGCAGCCTACGTAATAAAAGTAAAATGACGGGAGAGTACATGGTGGCATATAGTGGAATCGCGGGATTTGTGGAGCAGAACAAACAACGAAATCAACAGGAGGGAAAGGCTGCATTCAAGACTCCAATTAACAACCACATACTGGTAGTCGTAAAATTCATAAATGTACTGCTGGAAAACGCAATTTTGGACAACGCTTACACCGTGTCCAGAGTAGCTAGCTATGGCAGCACCGTGGGTTTTGTTACTCCTAATATCAAATGGATGAAAATATTTCCAGGCTGTGGAAAAACGACGTGCGTGGTAAGAAACTTCAACGTTGAGACAGACATCGTAGCAGCAAATGCATTCAGGGAAAAACTGGATTCCAAAGTCTGACCCGATATACGATGCGCACTGCAGCGTCGTTGCTAGTTAACAACATAAGAATGGATATGAGTTTTAAGGAACTGATAATCGACGAGGCCCTAATAAACCACTTCAGAGCCATGGTGATGGCAACAAGGCTAACGGGTTCCAGAGACCTTCTTATGATAGACGACCAGAATTAACTTTCATACATCGTCCGGCATAACATAACAAAAGGTATGGACGGGCAAACTCTGTAGAGTTAATTTATTAAAAATAAAAAAAATATTACGTAAGAAAGAGAGTTGGTCTGAAAAAGAGTGTCGGTGTTAAGATAAGAAAAGGTATACTCCCTTGGTTCGGACATGTAGAAAGAATGCAGGATGAAAGAATGACAAAACAGATATACAATGCGAAAGTGGAAGAATGTAAGAGCCAAGGAAGACTCAGACTAATCTACCATGAGAAGATGATCTCAGGAGCCCTAAGAATGGATGGACTAGGAAAAATAGCTACAAAGGTCCGCGTCTTATGGCGCTCGGTTCTATCTGCCTAATCCACAATGGAGCTAACGTGAACATATATATATACATACATTATAATTCATAGAAGTGAGCTGCAGTATTGGTAGCCTAGTTGATAAAGGACCATCTTACCAACAGATTTATCCGTGGTTCAAATCCTGGTCATCAGATTTTCACTTTCTGATAAAGGAAAATAACGTGAGGAAACCCTCACGTCCAAGATATGATATATCGAAAGAATTGTGACCTAAGCTAAAATGGTCTAATTTACAGTCTGAGTTGTGGACGTGTGACCGCAGTCGCTCCGTGTCAAAATCAATATCTTCGCCAAATCCTTATGTAGCGGTTTCCACCTATACTGGTGGATTAGGAAATGAGATAACACTAGGAAAAGGTATATTTAAAGAAATAGATTATACAAGGTAAGGTAACGGTAGCATTCTTACGCAAGTACCTAAATTTTTATTGTCAAGAAAAATTAGTTACCTTTCGATACATCTAATAGTTTTTCAATTTGTTCGCATTTCATGAAAATAGCCATTACTTTGTAGAGGTAATCGGTGAATGTTAGCAATATATACATAGTACCTATGACTTTGTCTGCATCATCTAGCACCTAAGTCAAACGAGAAGAATACAGTTTTTAATTGTACTAACTATATAAATACAATCAAAAGGTAGATAGCGCGAATGGACTGTTCCGTAACGGGGGAATTAAGTTATCAGAATTAATGTGTCAGTCCCGCGATATGATTCAGCTCTTTACTACATCAACGAATATACCTAGTCCGGCCATAAGTTCTGATACAAATGAATATTAATTATAAAACTTATACATACATATTTACTTAACAAAACTTATATGTACATATTTATGGTACTGCTTGCTCCTGTGGTAAGAGACACAATGTCTGCGTATCGTATCGTGCAGGCCATGTCCTGTAAAACTGACCATAATTTGCTGTCTAAGGGGTTTAGATCTGGGTTAGACGTGGTCAGGCCTGTCGTCAGCTCTTATAAAGTCCGGAATATTAGTTTCGAGCCAGGCTTGGATAGTTAGTGCCTTGTGACTAGGTGCAGAGCCCTACTGAAAAGTCCACGTTACATTTTTTTAAAAGTGTTTTGCTGAGAGGTTTCACAACATTATCTAGAACAATCTCTTGATGCACTTTGGCTGAAGTATTCACTCCTATTTCACAAAAATGAAGCTTTATAACTCCGTGATAAGACTCCCCCCACCAAACCATTACAGACGCAGAATCATTACCATGTAGTACATTTCTAACCACTTGGACGGCTTCTTTAGGACTGTGTGCATACACTTTGTCATTTTGCTTGGTGCAGCGTTCTTCAATCGTGAAAACTTTTTCATCGGTAAAGAGGATATTTCTGTACCTTTCACATGCGTATCGGTACAGAAGGCGTTTTGATCGATCCACTCTCTTCAACTGGCATTGATTTAGGGCGTGTCCTATATATACGACGATAAGGGCCTAGGTTTAGGTTTTATTTTGTCATACGCGACAGACTCCTAGCAGGAATCTTCATTTTTAGCGATATTTTTTTTTGTTTCCTAATGGGGTTTCGGTGAATTCTGGCTTTAACAGCATTAACAGTCTTTGCAGTTCTAACAGCACGCGGTCGCCCCGATCTTTTATCGTCTTTAACAGAGGAAGTGTTGGGTATATCTGTCGATAGTACGATAACTAACATACGGTTGACACCAAGCTTTTGTGTCTTGAATATGACCGGCGACTCCATACCCACTTTGTGCAAGGCTATTACTGGAATTCTATTTTCTTGAACACCTTATTCCATATAAAAAAATGTAAAACAACGGGAAATTGAAAACAGGTTTTAACATAGTAAAAGCGTTCCAAAATCAACATAATTAAAGTTTAAAAAAAGAAAAAATCTATGTAAGAGTATTTATGGCCAGACTACTTAATAGATGTATAGTTGAGTAGCGATGCTCAACTATACACCTGATAAATTAATACACTTTTACGTTTATATTTTACGAGGGTATAGCTATATGTCATCATCATGATTTCAGCCAAAGAACGTATAATGCTGTACATAGGCCTGCCCCTTTAATTTCCAGTATGATCGGTCCCGTGTTCTTTGCATCCACATCTCACTACGTACTTAACCTACCCACTTCTAAGCTTTTGAACAGTTCAGCTTACTCATCTTTAGAGCCAAATTGGTAACTTTAGTACCTAACTAAAATAGGAAGCATTTCAGAAGACCCTTTACTGGCGACGGAGTAGAAATACTGGAGCAATAAGTTAAAAGCATTAATAAGTTGTACATAAGTTGAACTTGTATGACATCTAGTTGTAGTTAATTAGTCTATATTCATAGTAAAATATTGTGAAATTAGAAAATCTAATGAAAATATAACGAAAAACATGTAACAGAAAATCTAGTAGTGTCATATTTGGCAATAGAAAAATAAATATGTAGAAGTGCTCCCGGTAGCGGCTATTGTTCACAACAATAAAATGTAAGTTTTCGTTTATTGATACTAATATTCGTTTTTTCTTAGATTGGGTAAATTTGATCATTATTCGGTAGGTTTTCACGATTGTTATACGTTAAATTAAACAATTTTTAACAGAAGTATCGCATATTTTAATTATTTTTGTTGAACCTGACGTTTCGAATGCTTTGCATCGTCCGTGGTCGCAGGAAGACTAAGATGACATTTGTCTTACATTGGTTATTCAATTATTACATCTACCGACATGGTTGGATTAACACACAAAAAACACTCACGGTGTCTGAATGTTTTTGAGTACAAACCCGAGTTATTTTATTTATTTAATTAATAACCAATGTAAAACAAATGTCTGCTAAGTCTTCCTGCGACCACGGACGCTGCAAAGAATTCGATACGTCAGGTTCAACAAAAATATATAAAATACGCGATACTTCATTCAAAAATGGTTTAATTCAATTTAAAAATTTTGTTGTCCGAATATATAAATGCGGTTCATACATCGATTGATGAACAATCGGATTTTTAGAGGTATGAATTAACATGTTTCTGTTTATTAATTGATAATAACAATTGGCGTACATACAGTGGAATAAAAAACTCTATTGTTTTACATTTGAGAAGAGCAGAAATGAACTTAATATCTATATTAATAGCGAGAAACAAATGTATCTGGAAGTTTTAAATTACTACAGTTATAATGTAAAATAATAAATAATTAAAAAAGTAATATGATAGTCTACTTCATAAATATTTATCATCTGCTGGATTGTGTATAAAACTATAAAGATCAATATGCTATATCTGTATATCTTATGCCACCGACGTTGAGTTTTACTTGCGTTCGAATCTATAGGATACAGTCCAAGAATTCTAATAAAATTCACAATTCTACGTAAGCTTAAATAAGACAATGGAACTTCCATTGTGTGATATTATACTTTTTATAATGGTAAAGAACGACTGCACCACTTGAAGAACTACTCTAAATTAAAGTAAAAAATAAGGTTTGGTTCAATTTCTGTAAAAACTTTGCCTTGTTACTTTTGTAATTACATCGGTAAATTGTCTTTTTAACTTATGTAGGTACAAGTAATTAGAAAGAATATTTTTATGCTGTAAACAAAAGTTAATAAAATGTAATTACCGATTAATTAGTATCGTATATATTTGGAAGACATGACGATCGTGAATAAATAAATAGAAAAAGTAAAACTAATGATTGAAGTCAACAATAGTATAAATTAAAACAACGGTATCAACTTCCTCAGGTTAAGTACGATTTATTTTACTATGTCATAAGTTTACTATTCACAAATTTTTACTTTAGTATCAAAGATATGAGCATACAAATTAAAAAATGATCACAAATTAATTATAAATAATTGCACATTTATATGTCCTATTTAACTTAATAGAACCTATCTTAATCCTTTTCCAAGGCAACGTAAAGCATACTTAAAAGTGCATAATACAATTGACAACTTTAGAACATATACAACTTATGTGTCTGTATCATACCAGTAATACAGACATAGTTCGTTTATTTAAGCAGTTACATAATTTGACTGAAAAATTCATGAAACAGTGTCCCTCCGCGGAATTAGTAATTTTGGAGGACTTCAGTGCCCATCATACCGAGTAGCTTGGCTCTCGGTGCACTGTTTATGCAGGGAGATTTGCTCACAAATTTGCCCTGGCTTATGGTTTCGATTCGTTATTATGATTCGTTCTCCCTTGAGAATACCAGATATAGAGGACCACGCAAGCTGTCTACTGAACCTTCTGCGTACTACACGTCTGTATGAGTATAAAATCTCAGTGGATGCGATGCTTGTCTTATCAGACCATTATATCTGCAATAAAATTGCATATCTGCTTAAGTCTGTGTATAGGTATACATTTCTATGCAAACAATGAATTTAATCCATGTATTATGCGATTTAGGGTGCTACATATGCATATGTGATGTTATTTTATGGATGGCTCGCGGTTATATCCATACATATAACTTTATTCTCAGGAAAACTGATAACGTGATTTACACAAGTATCTTTGTTTTATGGACATACATAAAAACTTTAAGGTCTTATGTAATGAAAGGTATAAGGTTATGAAAAAAAAATTAGGGTATGAAAGCAAATTATTATAATTAAATGTTTAATAATTTGTGTACGAAATTAGACTTCTGTATGTTTAAATTGTCTACATGTTTTATGATTTACTTAATAGTACCTACATGAATAATCTTTTTTTTATCTATATTATTTTTATATATAAAATATTAATTAACAAAATATTTTTTTAGATTTTGGTTTACATTGCACAATGTTTTTTGTACTAGCTAATCATTAGAAAATCTTATTAATATCTAGCCTGAAATGTTCACAATACCACGACACATAAAATAACTTATATCAAAAGATAAATTACTAGTTGTTTACTAGACATTTGTAGAGCAAAAATAAAAAATATGTATTTAAAAAATGAAAACAAACCAGATTCACCTTAAACATTTTTATACCTACAGCTATAAATCAGTCACTTTCACTATCACTATAGGGATTGTCATTGGCGTTAACTCTGCTTAGTGTTAGAGATTTGAAAAAATCTGCGTATTGTGAAAGTATTATTCCTGAATCAACTAAACTAATGAGATCCTTATACTTGTCTTTGGTTAAATTAATTGGAGTTTTGTAAGCTAATTCAAGAGTCGGGATTGAATCATTGGCATTGCGTGTATTCGAACGTATTACAACAGTATCATAACGGGTTTGGCTAAGATCATACTTGTATAGTAACTTATTAGGCTGTAATTTATCCACAAATACCTCCCTGACATTGTTCCATAAAACCTTGGTCCCTTCTGTATTTTTGCTGCAAACTCTGTTTAGACCAAAAAATCTATATTGCGTCATGTTTCGAACCTCGTAAGGATCTCCTGAACATTTGGCCCAGCGAACAAGTGGACGCCATTTATCTGGAGTGTAAATGGTTTTCTTCTCCGCTGCTCATTCTATAAGGGCATGCACGCTGTCACCTTCGTTTTGTGTGTGCCCTTTCTCAAGAAACCGGTGAGTTATAGTCACATTGAATTTTGTAGCAGCATACACATAGAGAAAGAACACGAATCTGTTTCTGTTTTGGCCGGCGCAATTGTCCGACCAGAATCTGTATTCCTTAACACCATTTTTTACATTATCCTCTATAAAGTCGAGCACGTCTCTTAGAAGTCACCTGTTTGTGATTTGCGTGGCGTCCTCTCTTGTCTTCCTCCATGATGGCACTGCCATCATACTTATTCCAAGCTGTGTTAATAATTTAGCCACTAACAGACAGCGTGTTTATGAACATAGTCTTGCAGACGTTAACCGCTTTACTCTGGCTTTGCTCAGAATTGACGGATTTTGAAAGCGGTAGAGAGTACTTCAACGTATATTTACGATTATTAGGTATATCCCGATTTAAACATGTGTCCTTTCGCTCCTTTTTAGTACACTTCAATACAAAAGCCCATTGTTTTTCCCGGCTTCCCAAACTCCAGAACTTTTGGAAGCAATCGTATCTTTCGTCATGAGATATCTTATTAAAGCACCTATACCGGCATTTACAAGGCACACCTTAAATCTTGTCATCGACTACCTTACCCTTTTTAGTTACGTACTTTTTGCCAAGGTTTTTCAGGCACTTTCTTTTAACGTCTGACCACTCGGATGCACGACGTAGACGAGTAAGACGACTTTTTTTGAGTGGTTCAGAACGTTGATCGTTACTGGATTTGTTATGAGCACTAGATTACAAGTTAGTATTTACTGATGGTGACTGAATCCAGTCATACTCGTGGATGGGACAAAAAGCACATTACAATTTACGTGTGTGTTTAGCGGAGAAGCCATAGGGGTCGGGATATTAAGTGCATGATTTGGTGTTGAAACTGAGAGAAATTCTCCGATGCTGATTGCGGGTGAGTTTTCAAAGCTGGATGGTAGTTCAAGTGCAAAAGGTGTTAGTTCATCGTTATTTGCAGGCATTCAAGGTATTAATTCATCATTTTCAAGAGAGTTTTCAGCTAAAGCGAGTAACTTAGGGCTAGTTTTGTCGGGAGTAATGATGGGCGTAATATTTCCTTGACCAAAAACATCGTCCCACACTTCAACCATGTCTTCATGAATGTTTCTAGCTTCCTCCGGCACTGGCGATGGCGATAAAACTCCATAATAGTTAACGCAAATATCTAAAAATAAAAAACAAGTACATATTAGAAATTTGTAAAAACAAAATAAAAAATAAGTCATAGCGGTCATAAATAACTACAAATAAATTATTTATGATAAAATAAAATAATAATTTACACATTTTCTTGGTAATTTTCAGTTGGTAAAAAGGTATATCTCAGGTTCTTCTTAAGAATAACACATTTACACATAAGCCACAAAATTTCTAATTTATTTCCAACGAACAAAGTCACATGTGCACATGGATCAGTATTATTTACGTAATTATTCGAAGAATAAAGTAATGTTTTCAAAAAGTATATCAATTTTTTCAAGAAATCAAACTTTATAAAATCATTTTAATTATCATGTCATTAATGAATCATCTTGAATATTATAATAATTTTCAGTGCTTTAAACATGGACTTAATTTCCGTAGAATAAAGTTCTATGTGCTCATGGAACGGTTTAAATAGTCTGTGTGGCTTATGAACATGTATTTATGCGAAAATGTATAAAATAGATGTAATTTAAGTAATCTACTGACTCATAACACCACAATTGACACAGCAAGCTATATTTACTTACCAGGATTATTCGATTCTTCATGTTTCTCCTCTGGAGTATCAACGATATTATTTTCTTTATCCGGAAATAACACGAGATTTACCATATGCTTAGACAGCGAACTCATTATTTTATATACATATAGTTTGTAAATAAAATGATTCCCACAATACGAAACGAACCTATAATCAGAGCGAGTGTACGCGCTACCGCCTTTCCGCAGAACAGAAGCATAACTGACGATACGCCGAGGCGCGCGCGGCTCTTTCGAGCCAAGGGCGACACAGAAGTATGGCGTATAAGACGTCGTGATGTTGTTCTTCGGAAGGAAAATTCACATGTTACTTTATTCGAATGATATCTCTGGACTTCTTTAATATTTATTTTTTTTGATTTCACTATTTAATTGAATAGGTTTACCTAGACATAAGAAAACAATAAAAGCAATTCCATCCTATAATCACATGTAACTTTGTTCTACGGATAGGTCGAACTGTATATACGAACTCCCAAATCATCAGTATTAAATGACATAATGAACACATCGTTTCCTAATATAGACAACTTGGAACATCACAATCAAGAATATGTAAACATTCAACAGAAAATTGACATTCATAAAACCCAGAAATTGGAACAATTACAGATATATGTCAATGATCATTACACCATCACATATGTGGTATTGGCACTGACAACTACAACTGTCCTGACACTTATAAATATACGAGTAAGAAGATGCTATTTAAAAAGGAAACAGCGGATCGCAACCAAAACCTACAGACATTAAAGTAACTTCTTTTATTAATATGGAACATTGAGAAACCTACGCATCACCACCCTCCGCGTGCCGGATGCCCTTTGCAATACGTAGCCCCGTGACAAGTATTGATAACGCTACTTCTCCTATGGCGGACCGTAAAATTACATATAATCTCAATAGTGAGACAGTCGATCAATAATACTATAATTTTGTAGTGCCAGAATATGTTTTGTACTTTACTAATTTTGCATTAATTAATGTTTTGTTGATATTGTGAACATTTTATATTCAGTGAGATACCAATATGTACGAGTATCGTATATTATTAGTTTTAATATTTATGCTGACTCGCACAATTTTAATACTGTTTCATTTTATATTACGTTTAAACTTCAGTGCAATAAATACATGCAGCAAGGACAGTCGTTTGATTTTCGCCCACCTGACATCATCCAACAATTACATAGATAGATAGATAAAATGTTTATTTTGCAACTTCCAACACATACATGCTATTGCAGTCCACAGTGTACATACAGTAAACAAACAAATTAGAGACATTACTTATTTACACATTATATATAGTACATACTTCAACAGCATGCGTGCGCTGCAGCGATACAAAAATGGTCATGGCTCAGTGTGGGTTTTTGCTTATGCATGCATGAGCAAAACACTGATTTTCTGCCACAGCCATTGGACTGATTGAATATATTTTATAATATCAGTATTATAGGGAATGGATTGGTAAAAGTGTAGTGTGAGACAAACCAGATGTGTAAGTTTATATAAAAAATACTAGTGTAGGCGTAGTAGACATATTCACAAGTATAACGGTTACTGAAAAAAATACGTGTGTAAAATTATGTATAGTACATGTATATATAATTAAAACAAAAACACTTTCTATATTGCAAAATCCGCTACCGAACAACCTTGTGGAATACCCAGAGTTTGCTTATTTAGAAGGAAGGCCTTAAATTGTTTCTTGAATGAAACTTTTGATTTTAAATGACTCAAAGGAGGTGGGATATTATTCCAACATTTAGTTGCTAGGTAGCGGAAACTACCAGTGAAAGCTACAGTTTTATGAGAATAAGTCATCAGTACAGATCGTGTTGACCTGGTGCCATAACGAGTATGAAAAGGTGATTGTTTCAACTTAGAGAACAAGTATTCAGGTTTTTTGAACTTTATGACATCAAACATAAGACTTGCAAGATGTAGATGTCTACGTGAGGTCATGTTCAGTACAGTAGCTTTGTTCAGGTACGGTGTTATGTGACTTCTTGGCGGTATTGTGTAGCAGAAGCGTTCACATGCATTTTGAACCCTCTGAATTAGACGACGACTCTTTGACTGTAAACGCGCACCGTAAACAATGTCTCCGTAGTTTAGCTTTGAGAGAATTATCGATTCACACAGTGTAATCCGCACTTTTTCACTGAGAAAACCGCGAATGCGATACAGTACCTTTAGACGACAAAAACATGATCTGACTAAACTTATGACATGATTTTCGAAACGTAAATGGCTATCTAGTGTAATCCCCAGATTTTTTGCTTCATTTACTCGCTCAATTATGGTTTTATCAATTTTGACGATTGGATTCCCTGCTAATACTTTTGTTAGTTGATGTTTCGTTCCAAAAACCATAAATTTTGTCTTTTTGGCATTGAGTATCAAACCGTTACGACTAGCCCAGTTAGCTACATTTTGCAGGTCCTCATTTATTCTTAATATGACACTGTCTACATTGTGAGGATGTGATGAAAGATACAGTTGAACATCGTCAGCGTAAAGGTGATATCGACAATGCTTGATGGCATTAATTACGTCAGCGCTATAGATAATGAAAAGTAATGGCCCAAGTATCGAGCCCTGCGAAACACCACGGCTCAAAGGCTTCGGGTCAGAAATCAACATGGTGCCATCCTCTCTCAATAACTTAACAGACTGTGTACGGTTTTCAAGGTAATTCTCGAACCATTTTAAGGAATTCGGGTGTACTCCATATTAAGATAGCTTGGTCAAAAGCAATGGAATATTGATACAGTCAAAGCGCGGGAAAAATCGAGCAGCGCCAGACATGTGAAATTGTTAGCATCTTGCTCAAAAAGAATATCGTCGACAACATTCATTAGAGCTGTTACCTCCATGCCCTTGCGGAAGCCTGACTGAAAGGGAGGTAATATATTTTGAGCTTCTATGTACTCACATAATTGTTTATGGACAGCCTTTTCTAATATCTTAGAGAGATACGGTAAAATGCTTATTGGTCTCAGATCCGTTAATTCGTTAGGGTTGTCTACTTTAGGCAATGGTGTGACTAACGCTGAACCCCAAATACTAGCTACCTCTCCAGTTAGCATAGACGGATTTACAATGGCTGTAATGACGGGCAAAGTTCTTGGGAGCGTGAGGAGGATCATGTCCCTTGTGATTCCATCAACTCCAGCACAGTTGGTAGTAATCAATTGTATGTACTTAGCGACTTCGGTTTCTTCGACAGGTTTTAAAACAAAACACGTTTCACTAAATTTATGGAATTCGAAGTAAGTCAACTCAGATAAGGGAACTTTATCACAACCAGGTATATTAAGAAAATTATCATTGATATTATTCGGATCACTGAAATGATTAGGAAGGCAGTCGCCTTTTTTTGGGTCATTCAAAATTGTATTCTTTAAGTTTTACCAAAGTGCTTTCGAGTCTTTATAAACATGATTAATATGATGATTATAATATGCTTGTTTTTCATTTGATATGCTTTTAGAAACTAGTTTTTTTAGTTCAATGTAATATTTTTTACAGCTTTCGGATTTAGTCTTACGGTACCTTACATACGCTTCGTTCCGCTTGTCTATCATTATTCTAATTGTATCCGTAATCCATGGCAGTTGATTATTTGGTTCGATCCTAACTGTTTTAATAGGCGCATGTTTATCAAAAAGAATCAGCAAAAGATAATTGAAACTTTTAACCATACATTCTACTGAATCGGTTCTCAGGACTGATTCCCAGTCCATGGATTCAAGGTGTTGATTAAATTTAAACATATTTATATTTTTAAGCGGTCGGTACGTTATTGATTTACGCGGAATCTTAGTTCGTTTAATAGGCAGAGTTACATTTACCATGGCATGACCAAGAGAGACAGTGATATTTGAAACAGATACGTCACGTATAGGAGTATTGCTGCATACTACATCGATAAGTGTTTCGTTGTTTGTAGAGAAATGAGTGGGTTTATTCACTACTTGTTCTAATCCCATATAATCCAAAAAACTTATAAACTTTAATGTTTTTCCGTCCCGAGAGTCGAGCATATTAATATTAATACATGTGTTTGGGCAACGTACAGCCCTTTACAATTATAATATAATAAATAATGAAATTTAAAAGAATAATTGAATGTGATGATGTGATTTAATGATATATTTATTGCAGTAGACCCTGTAAGGTGACATAAATGCAATATTGATGCATCTCCTAATATTGTGTTAATTCTTAGTACTACTGCCTCATGTATTAATTTTATATTGCACTTCCTGTATGTATAATGCTTATTGTCACACGTATAAGTACTTTTTCATAATTTTAATTTCGGTCTCTTGTTTCACTTGTAGGTTTGATAATTAATATTTTAGATCAATTATTATTTTTAGCTACTCTATGAGAAAATCCACCAGCGCTCTCTGTCTTTATAATTGACACGGTTGAAAATGTATAGAGTTTATATTTAACATTTGACTTCTGTAATTACATTCCAATAAACAACACGGCAGCTCCTAATTGAATGACATCTTTAATTGTAATCCAACAAAAATTCACCATTCCTCCGAGCAATACTTTACCACCCACCGTCAAAGTGCACCCTATGCCCAAAAATGGCGACAGATCAGATCCATTGAATTATAGGCCTATTGCTATAACCTCCCTTCTCTCCAACGTGATGGAGCGTGTGATAAACATACGATTCCTGGTATATCTAGAGGAATATGACGTGATAATCCATCGTCAATACAGCTTTCTCCACAGTCGTTGACCTGGTGATCTTTCAGGTGGAGTCGAGGTCAGGCACTGGCTGTCAGCCTAGATATGTCAAAGGCGTTGATTGAGTATGGCATCGGAGTCTTCTATCGAAGTTATAATCATACGGGCTGCCCGAGGGCTTGTGTAAATAGGTTGCCAGCTTCTTAAGGAGCAGATTCATAACTGCCGTGATAGACGGTAGTTGCTCCGATATCATGGAAATCAATGCTGGCGTCCCACAGGGCTCTGTATTGTCCCACACGCTGTTCCTGTTGCATATTAATGATTTGTTGATCAATCAATTGATGGCATTCATTGCTAAGTAGATGACACCACTAGTGACAGTTATTATACAGGTATCCCTTGTTCCCTTGTGGTGCAAAGTCGCGTTAAACATGTGTATGAAATTGAAGGTACTTTATGTTTCTGTCTGGCGACGGTTGAACTAAGTACAATTCAACGCTAAAAAGACCCAAGTTTGCGCGTTCACCGTCAAGAAAACCCCATTTGCTGTATTTCCTTATTTACAGAACACGCCACGTACCATTGCTAAGAGCATCGGGTTCAGTGCTGAATTCACCTGGAAAAAAAAGGTCAAGCTGGCGTCCAAGAAACTTGGTGTGCTCAACAGAGCCAAACAGTACTTCAACTCGTACTGAGGATCGTTGATGATTCTAAACTAACATTTGGTATTGAGCCATTAAGTTTAAAGAAAGATTTTACTTCCCTTTGAGTGTTCTACCGATTGTTAAATGGGTTGTGTTCCGAAAAGTTATTCAACATGATGCCACCAACCTCATTTTACAATCGCACCTCTCGCCACCGGCTGGGAGTTCATCCTCATACACTGGAGTCGCAATGGTCACGTACTATGCGGTTTTCTTTTTTTGAATGTTTTTTCCGAGAACAATAAAGTTGTGGAATGAGCTCCCTAGGGTACTGTCTCTGGAGTTGTCAAGAAAGGCATGATGAGGTTTTTATAGGGTCGGCAACACTAGAGTGTCACCCCTGGTGTTGCAAATGTCCATAGGCTAGGGTAACTGCTGACCATCAGGCAGGCCGTATGCTTGTTTTCCACTTTAGTGGCATAAAAAATATTTTTCTAAATATTCATTTTACAGCTACGTAATTAACAGAGGAAAGTTGATATCAAAAATAAACATAAACATTCATACTGGTCAGAGATATGATTAATTTCAAATTTATATATTAATTATTTAACATAATGGTTATAGTAGGAAGAACGATATCAAGAATGGAAAAATCATAACACGACTTATCTTATCAGCACCCACAGCATCAGACCTAATAGACAGTATGCTCCTCTTACGAGTAACATAACAATCAGCAAATTGACTAAAATGATATGTTCCACCATTTCATTTTAGCAGCATAGCAGATACAGCATCTCAACTGCAAACACTAGTCAATATGATAAAAGACTATGGTATAAAGAAAGGTTTGTAAAACACGTGAAGAAAACCTCACATGCATGCAACCTCAGGTCGAGTGGAGAATTGTCTCTACGTCGCAAAATACTGTCGCTACGTAACAAACAATTGTTAAAATTTGCAGTACTCCTACGAATGAATGAGCTTGTTAGTAGTGGCTGTGAAAGAAGCAGAGGTAATACGGATGTATAAATGGGACTTTTATTGTACTTTGATAATACTTAGTGGGTTCGATATCAAATAAAACCATAATGTACTTGATCTGAATAGAAAAGGTGTATTAATAAACAAAAAGCATCCTACATATTATCACAAAAGACAAATCTCTTTGCAATGTAGATATTCATTTATAGGTACGGTGCCATCTAGTATCAATTTGGCAACAATATTGTAAACAGTGATACCAATTTAGAAGTAAATACCAAGCATGATTATTACCTTCAACAAATTCCAAGTTGGTACAGCATAAAACAAGCATATTTACAATATGCTGGTAGGATGCATTTACCGCCACCTGGTGGCTACTTTGAATACTATTGCACTTTGAACAACGGACAATATTATACTACAGAAAATAAGTAAGTAGTAAGGAGTCGTTAGATAGATGCCGTTGTAGTCAATGAAAGTAAAGTTTATAATTTCTTATTTAAATATATCAAATACTTTTATTTACATAATCAAATTGTTTGTAATAGGATAGACTTTAAAGAAAAATAGGAATCATGTGCATGTGTACTGTTTGAATAAAATACGAATATAAATATATTTTTATTGAAAATAACTTTCGTGACAAAAGACTAATCAATTTAAGTTTATTTTTCAAACGGATATATTGTAATCCAAGTTTCTGAAATAGTGACACAAAACAAATTCCATTATTACTGCGTATCTTATGAAAACATCACACATCTTATGAATAACATGAACTCAGAGCCATCTAACACGGAGCACAAGAACCACGTAGAAATTAGTAGACTGTGACTGTGTTTTCTAAAATTATTAAATTTGCTTACATTCTCTCTTAGTAAATTGTCAGTATGTAACTTAGTTTACTTGCATACTTTCTATGTCATTTCTATGCTGGTTTGAGTCTCTGACGTTTTGTGTCTAATGATGACGCAAAATCACCGTTAAGAAATAAAATCCTTTTTTGTCCTGCAGAATCTCACTTTGTAAGTTTTTAGATAGGCTTCCGGGGTGTCATTGTTGACAGCATTATGTAGAGTAAGTATAAATATGTAATTTTATTATTTTTATATATTTATTATTATTTCCAATATTTAAATTTATATTTATTCTATTACTTCTAAAAAATTGGTACCTTATGTGTAGAATAAATTAACAGAAAATACTGAGAATATTTATTCGTAATATGGTTAGTACTCTATGGTCAAAATAAATAAATGCTCTTTTTTAGGGTTCCGTACCCAAAGGATAAAACGGAACCCTATTACTGAGACTTCGCTGTCCGTCCGTCCGTCCGTCCGTCCGTCTGTCACCAGGCTGTATCTCATGAACCGTGATAGCTAGACAGTTGAAATTTTCACAGATTATGTATTTCTGTTGCCGCTATAACAACAAATACTAAAAAATAGAATAAGATAAATATTTAAGGGGGCTCCCATACAACAAACGTGATTTTTTTGCTCGTTTTTGCTCGATGTTGATAACGGAAACAGGTAGACGCTTGAAATATTCACAAAATATTTAGTTATATATCCATTTTAAAAATAAATAATTAAATTAAAATAAAACAAATATTTAAGGGGGGCTCCCATACAACAGAAGTGATTTTTTTGCCGTTTTTATAGATAATGGTATGGAACCCTTCGTGCGCGAGTCCGACTCGCACTTGGCCGATTTTTCTTATACTTTTTGTCAATTTTTTGTGTGCTGTGACTATGTTGCTGACTAAACTACCTAAGTGATTTACTTGTACATTTAAAAAAAATCATACATTTTAATAATTAATATAGTTCCTCTTTTCGTGAATTGTTTAAGAATGCGTAAAAAGAAAATGAGCTCCTAAGTATCTGTAACAAAAAATAAGTCTTTTTTTGTATTTAAGTAGTAAGTATATAGGTTACTAAAATTAAATGTATTTCAGTTACCGAAAGAAAGGTAGTATTAGAAAGTGGGATTATTTTTCCAGCCATGGGATGTATAGGACGTTTGCATCTCTCCATGAATATGATAAGTGTACGACGGTGTTTTGGAGTTATGGACAACCAATCCATCTCGTATGCAGACCTTGTCAACATTTCGCTCTGGAACAAAGTGTAAATTTAACATTTGGCACACATTTTTTGCTGTATCTCAAAAATCGATGAACACATTTTAAGACACTTCTCTAAGTAGTTTCTAATTTGGACTATTCTCAAATATTACTAATCTTAATTTCATTAACAATAAGACAGAATAATAATAAGATACGTTTAATCTACGAAAAATCAAGTGTGTGAAAACTTACTTCTAAAGTGACGTCATTTCCATAATAGCAATAGAGACTGCATTGCATTAAAATGCAAGCTATGTAGAAGATGATTGAGAGAAATTCCACGGAAGCCGGCTTGACCTAAAACCACAGTTTATCAATTACGAAACAATTTTTTTCTTTGTTGTTATCAAGAAACATTTTATAGACTTACATTAGTCATATTGTATGCTGACGTACAAAGGATCCACCCTCCTACAAAAAATTGATAAAAAACAGGGCCACCAAATACATCGTCTATTTCGTCAGCCATGCTGAAAATTGAAATAGTAAGAAAATCAAATTGAAATTTTAATCTATAAACATATATTTTGCAAATATCTAGGTTAATAATGAGAATCGAGTGTCACATTTACAATTACATTACACTGTCCTCGTATTCACTTTGTAATACATTTCTCCATTAATGTGTATAGCTCCATTAATGTCCACTTACCGGTTCTTAGAACCCTTAACCTCAGTTGCTGATAAAATATGACCAATACGTCAATGAAAGTGAGTTTTCTCGAAGAAATTTTTCTATGAGAACGAGGACGTACCAAGGCACCCTCAACGGCGGACATCCACGTACAATTTAGAGCCGGTAATAACTCCCTGGTAGACCTTGTGTTGCTGCGAGCAAATGAGGTTGTTAATAACCTCCTAAGGAGTTGTTGTGTTAGCGACAGGAGTAGAAATGTGCGAAAACTACTTTACGTATTGTAATCGTAGGTAACCCCTTTACAACAGGTGAGCTTCCCTATATTACCTATAAAAAAGTATACTATTGAGTATATTTACTGTTTTAGCTACTAGAACCGCGCAGTACATGATTCCGGTTCCAATGTGTAAGAATGAATTGCTGCCGATGACTAGCTGAGTGCTTTTGTATCCAAAAGATATTAGCATCACACTTTCCTTGCCAACTACGGAAATATTCGTAGTTTGGCTACAGTATCTTAGTGCCCGTAGTTGGCACTTTCGTAGACATATTTTGGCCATCTATACAAAAACATATTTCTTGGCAAGGTTGATATTTGAAAGCTTGGCATTAGCAAAACAAAAAAACAATTATTACAATCAAATATCTAGGCTTTATTAGAGAAAAGAAACTGAACCATTCTATATAACGGCTTCTGAGAAAAATAATCTGGCGCGGAACGGGTAATTACTCCTGTGACTTTGCTATCCTTGGCATGTACCAAGGGGGGCAAAGTTTCTCCTTAACATGTTAACTACCATGGTGGTCATCAAGATCAGCATTCAGTAGAATCATTGAGATCTGTGTGGGCCCAAATGACCGGCACTACCTACCGAACTTTCACAGACTCTGAAGCCGGTGGCTACGTATTCAATATACGAGTATTTGACAATTCAAAGTGACCGGCGACGTGGCTCTAAAGTTTGTATAGTGTTCATAGCCTCTCAGTTTTACAAGCATTTTATGATTATATGAAAATGAAAGTAAAAACACTTTTAAATGATTCTTTTTAATTACCGAAATCGTTTAAATAAAAATGAAATAAAATAAAATAAAGTAAAATTAGGAGTAAGTAACAAGATTTTGTCAAAACATATTCTACATAAATAGGGTTTATCGGAACATATGGAAAAAAATCGTAACTTTCTTCGTCTTATTTTTGGCAGCCTTTCTTCCTTGAGTTTTTTGATTATTTTTGAAACAATTTAGATAAAAAATTCTTGATGTGGTGGTGGGTGCAATTTGATCGCCTTTTCGCAGTAAACTAGTGCTGTGCCATTTTTTTGCCGAAAATCAATAATTCTCTTTTTTTGTATTAATATATTTACTAAAGCAGTATTCAGCAACACAGCAGAATAGCAACAGAGGAGGATAGTTTCACGCTGAGTACGGCACAACCTCACCGTTGCTCAAAAGCAGGCCCGGGTGGAATGGTGCCGTATAAACAAATTTGAAGCAGGCTCATCTCGGCGTGTTTACGACATCACTACCAAACGCCTACCAAAGTGAAGCGATCTAAAAGCGGGAGGAAGATTATAATCGCGAGCTTTTTCAATTCGACTGGCTACCTAGTATCAATTCCTTTACATAATCAAAGAAGCATCAACGCCGAATGTGATACTATCTAATGTTGTGTCTGCTATTTTAAACTGGTTCACATGTAATAATCTGTTGCTAAACTCAGCTAAAACCAAATGCATCAAATTTAGTTTTCCAAATGTGAGTTCTGCCAATACAGAAGTTCTCATTGGGAATAATAAATTAAAATTTGTTAATAACACTGTGTTTCTTGGAATTACAGTAGACTTCAAATTACAATGGGGCCCCCACATAAATAAACTTGCCGGTAAGCTCAGCTCTGCTGCATATGCAGTTAGGAGAATCAGGCAATTGACGGATGTGGCTACTGCGAGCTTAGTCTATTTCAGCTACTTTCACAGCATTATGTCGTATCGTATACTGTTGTAGGGAACGGCGGCTGACATTGAGACAATTTTTATCTTACAAATAAGAGCCATTCGCTCTATTTACAACGTGGGCTCCAGAAAATCCCTCAGGGAACTGTTCAAAGAAATAAATATCCTCTCTGTTACTTCTCAATATATTTATGAAAACATAATGTATGTCCGTAAAAATTTAAAGTCGTTTTCAAACTTCAGTGAAAAACTTAGAAGTAGAAATAAGTTGTGTATGCCGGATTTTATAATAAGTTGCCTGAAACAGTTCTGTCCTTTCCTGACAATGTATTCAAAAAGCACAATAAAAATACTCTCTGTAGAAGGGCTTATTATAGAATTGATGAATATGTAACTGACAAAGATGTCTGGAAATAATTCAGCACAGACTACCTATCCTTAATAATCTTTAATTTTACCATTTGATATCATTATTGTACCAATATGCATATGTATTTGTTGTTTTTGTAATATCTAATTGACTATTTTAAAAGTGACCTATATTGGCAAGTTTCTTTCGGCATTTCTTCTTAGCCAATGGTCATTTCCGAAATACTAGTAGATAAAAAAAAGGAAAAAGTAAAATGAGAATTAAATAAGATACAATAAGATTATATTTCAAAAACTGTAAGCCGTGTCAAAGTGCCCGCAAGGGCCCAATTGCAAATAAAGATTTTTCATCACTTTATCTAATGCTTGGCAGAAGTGCGCGGCTGTGCATACCTCGCTCAAAACGAGGTACTTTATCCGTGCGGTGACGGAGAAAGAATATTAAAAATCACCGGCTCCTCTCTTCCCGTGGGTGTCGTAAGAGGCGACTAAGGGATTTCCTGAGTTTCCAGCTTTTCAGCCGGTGGTAGGGTAAATACCCGCCTGGTTGGTTACCACCATACACACGGCGAAACACCCGTGAAGTGACATCTGTACGTACCTATGAGTACGTCGCGTTTCAGGAGCTGGTGTATAACCAGTGCTCGGGGGATTGTTGACGCGATATTGCGGGAACAGTGGTGTATTCTTTCTATCCATAGTCAGTAGGACTGAGCTGACACGTCGGCCAGAGAGACCCGTTGAAACGGTTGTTCCGCTGGCCGCCGGCGGTATAGTACAGGGGCCCAATTAAAACTAACCACCTTGAGAGGCTGCCCTTTCATACCGCGCATAATCTCGGGGTAGATCTTCGTTCCGGTTGGTGACTGGATGGTGGGGACCCAGCGACTACCTCCAGGGCGGTTCGTGTGCCCTTCCGTCCGACGGATCAGCACAGCTCTTTTGTTGACAAAATATGCGCTTCTTCTCCAATGTCGTGACAATTCTCTCCCGCTTCACGCTTCCGTTCTCTACACTTCTCATGACAGCGCAAATAGGAATAGATGGTCTTACAGCGGTGCACTCCCCCACCAGGTTGAGTTCGCTAACATCCGCGGACTCCACTCAAACCTTAATGCCGTCTACGAACACCTTTAGACGGCACGGCCCTCATGCTCTTCCTGACGGAGACATAGATTCAGCGTCCAGCGGATATGTCCTACCTCCAGTACCCCGGTTATGTGCTTGAGGAGAATTTCCTCGCCAAAGCCGGGGTCTGTTTATTTGTCTGCTCGGATGTATGTTGTCACCGTCTGCGCTGTCTAGAGGATTCTTCCTTTCCCGTCCTCCAGGTGCATGTAAACCTGGGCCTTCAGAGCCGTATTTACATCTGCCTATACCGTCCCCATACTAAGGACATGGAGACAACTCGGCTCTTTGTACATGAGTCAAGCGGCAGATAAAACGCAGGAGCGGTATCCTACTGCAGAGATGGTATGTTTGCGGGACTTTAACTCTCACCACGACTCCTGGTTGGGATCCTCCACAACTAACCATGCAGGAAGGACCGACCACGCGTTCACTCTTTCACACAGCCTGACGCAACTAGTAGACCAGCCTACGAGAATACCAGATGTCGCTGGTCAGGAGCCCTCTCAACTAGACCTACTGTTGACGCACCCTTTTGGCTACCGGGTGGAAGTCGGGGTGCCCCTGGGCACATCTGACCACTGCCTAGTTTCCAGCACAGTGCCAGGCGTGGTTCTACCACAACACACGGAGGTTAAGCGTCGTGTCTAGCACTACTTGTACAGAAGATTGGAACGGCCTGCGCGACTACTAAGCTTCCGTCCCATGGGGCAGCGTTGTTTCAGTGAGAAGGATCTTACGGCGAGTGTTGCGGCCATTGTTGACGAAATCGGCGTTGGCATGGAATACTATATTCCTCACTCCGATGTCGTCCTCAAAAGCCGGAGACGCCCTCGGTTTAATCGCCTCAAAGTTCTCAAGTTCCTACGTGGAGTATTGCTCGCATCTCTGGGACGACTACGCACGGTATCTTCTTGAGATTGCAGCGACTGGCTATTCGCATAATCGATGACGAAGAGGTCACCAAAAACCTAGAACCTCTTCAACTCCGTAGGCTAGGCATAGGCTTGACTCGCTCGTATTTTACCGCCTTCACCATGGCGAGTGCTCTGAAGAACTGTTTTTCCCTATGCCACCCTCTCCCTTCCGTCATAGAACCACACGAGCAGGCTTGCGATGTCATTGTTCCACTTTTGAGAAAATTTCTTCGCGTACTAAAAAGTTCGGCAACTCCTATCTTTGTCATACCATTAAAAAGGGGAACGCCTCGCCCTGTGTGAACATGTGTTCCCGCCTTCCTACAATATGGGATCCTTCAAACGAAGCGTGAAGAAGCATCTTGCGGATCAGCATGATAGTGTCAACTGACAGGACACTGTATAGTCTTTTTTTCAGGTGTAGTTGCGATTTGGGCTCCTCTTTCGCTTACCATCAGGTAAGCGAAAGAGGAGCCCAAATCGCAATGAGGAACCACTATGCAGAACTTAAAAAAAGTGTTCGTTTTTATTTTCGTAAAACTTTCTGAGTGTCCTACGTATACACATAATTATGCTTATTAGATTAATGTACATTAACCTAATGTTGATTTTTGATATTTATGACGATTTTCATTATGGTAGCTAACGTATTAAACTTTATATCTCAATAGTGTAGTAGTGTATCATTCCTGTGACGACCACAACAAATGTTTAACATATATAACAGAAAACACATACATGTATAACCGCTGATACCGGTGCACTATGTGCAGGTGTACAAAAAGACTCAATAATACAAGAATAACAATAGTCGCCTCTACGCATATCCACTTCTTGTAATAAGAGATGCATACATCGGCTGCTACCCTAGATATTCTGGTCGTGTCTGCGACATTGCTGTAGTAAGTCGACAAACTCTCGTGAACTAACTGTTGGCAGCACTTAATTCTCGCAAAATAATATCTTAGTCTTATTAGTCTAGTATTAACTATTAGCATTGTGAACGCTGCTTCCAAGCATTACGCCACAGATTTTTCACAACGCTAGCATTTCGACCAGATTCATTTTACATTCATGCTTTCTCTTAACTTCAATAAGCATACTGTATAACTACATGACATTATTCTATATTGTACCTAGTCTTGCCATAAATACTGAAACAAAGAAAAAAAAAATTCTATTGCAAATAATATTTATTACTTTTACAGTGTGTTAGTTTCATAAATAAATATAAAACAATTTAAAATATAAAAGCTTATTCGAAGTGGTCTCATTGCCATACAGTTTTTTTTAACGTTGAGGCCAGTTATCAATAGAAACACGCACTCTTTCCATGGGAAAATTCTTCAGTGCCAATCGTACGGATTGTTTTAGGGACTCCAAATTATCATGGCGTTTAGAGCAAGCCGTACTCTCTAAAACTGACCATAAATTATAATCCAGCGGATTAAGATTGGGACTAGACGACGGCCAGTCTTCAGCTCTGATGAAGTCCGAAACGTTCGTTTCCAACCAAGACTGCGTAGACCGAGCTTTATGACCCGGCGCCAAGTCTTGCTGGAAGGACCATTCTTGGTTATTGAACATGGTGTTGTTAAGGGGCTTCACTACCTTCTCAAGAATGGTATCTTGATACACTTGTGCCGATGTTTTGATACCTTTTTCACAAAAGTATGGCTCAGTCTCTCCTTCATAGTTAATACCCCATCAAACCATCACTCAAGTCGGATAGTGCCCACGTTGCACTCTGTCGACTAATTGGGAAGCTTCCTTAGAGCTTTGAGCATAAATACTGTTTGTTAAAATGTTGCTCAATTGTTAAAAATTTTCTCATCCGTAAACAAAATTTTTCTGTGACCTTCCTTTGCGTACCGCTTCAGTAGTTGTTTCGATTTTACCAACCTATTTTAAATTATCAGTTAAGAAATTACCAGTACGTCTCTTATATGCTGCAAGTCTTGACTGTGCTATCTTCATCTCCCGAGATAAAATCTTTTGCTTTCGGACAGGATTTCTTCGAATTCTTTTCCTTACTGCTTTGACCACCTTTTTCGTACTAACACTACGTGGACGGCCAGATCTTTTTCTGTCACAAACAGAGGAGGTCTCATTGTACCTATTAATAGCCCGGTACACAAACATTTTACTAATATCAAGCGTATGGAGAGTTTTAAAAATTGCATTTGGCACCATACCTACTTTGTGTAATGCAACCACAGCGATTTGGTTCTCTTTATCACCCCGCTCCATTTTAATATCGCAAAATATTGTACAATTTATTGGCGCCAAAATGAGAAAACTCAATGAACAATCATATAAAAATGACAGATTCCAAATTCAAATGTAATATTTTGTTTATTTTTAATTGTAACAGTATTTATGGCCAGACTAAGTATTTATTTATATTTTTTCTACAAACATTAGTCGGAATGTTTAATTTAGAGAGTAGTTTGTCACTTTTGAAAATAAATGTTACGTTTGTGTTTTAAAGTATTTGATTTATCAATAATATTAATATCCAATCTCATTACCACGAGTTCGGTGGCGTAGTAGTTTGTAACGCTACTTTAATACTAACGTTCGTGGGTTCGATTCCCACATAATACAAATATTTTGTGTGCATGTTTGTTAATCTTGATATGGATTTATTCTATGTATGATAATTGTGTATTTACAAACATAAAAATATATTTACGGATGTTATCAGTTGTGTAGTTTGTCAGCCAATATATATTTTTTTATTATTATTTAATAAAGATCATTTTATTTACCGGTTTATTACGTTATGATGTGATATAATTTTTTTGAATCGTCTTTCATAAACATCACTAAATGTCTGAGATGTTTTGATTTGTTCATCTTTGCATCTTTCAACAAAACTTTCGAGATCTAATCTGCAAAAATAAGAGTTATGAAAATCACTCGTATTATTTGATTTAGCAGTTAAACGCAATATAAGATAAACCTAAATTTCAATGACAATAGTAGTTATATAGTTTATAGTAAAATTGTATATTTTTTGAGGTGTAAGTGGCTCAATGTCACCTTTAGAGCCAGAGCCAACCTCACCTGCACGTGGTGCACCCTGCTTATCAAAAGAGGAGGCTCTGGCGAAAAAGAGTTGGGCACGACATTAGCCCAACTGCGGAAGTGCCCCAACCTCACAGAAGTCGGCAGCCAAATAACAACTCCCTGGACGGGTGTTGTGTTACTGCGAGTGAGTGAGGTCACCAGAAGATGAGAAGTTGTTGTGTTCCTTACATGACATTCTTTCGACTTACCGTATTATACCGCCTATGAACGCTAGCAATAAACGGTAACCACTTTATATCAGGCGAACCGTGTGCTTGTTTGCTGTCCGTCGTAGTGTAAAAAAATATTTCATTTATACATTTCGTATATTATATTAATTTTTACTTGAGTGGTATTAATGGACCCATGCGAAGCCATTAATAGGGGAATTTCTCCAAACTGGGAAATTACCTCCATCTTTACGGCCCTACAGCCAAATCATAACTTTACTGATGGTTTTTATATTTACTACACGACGTAGTGTACTATATATGTCTGTAAATACCTGAGAATAGACATTTGGGTTTTACATTGCTCTAATAAGAAAATAACCAAAATATCATTCATTGTATTGCCGAGAGCCAGCCACGTTGTTTGAATCCACATATAAATGACCGCGAAGTAAAACCTGCAAATAAACCAAGATTTTAAATTCACAAAAATATAAATAAACGTCGTTTTTCGTTATCGTGATATTAAAGTACCAAAATCAATGTATGATGTATAATCGATCAGTACCTATGTTTTTCTCTTAGTCCAAACCTACTTCTGTACCAAATATTGTTACGATCCGTTAAGGAGTTCATTTACGAGATAACAAATACCTCAAAATTTTATTTTACCACATAATATTTGTAGCCATGGTGTTAAATATTAGTAGAAATTATAATATCAGCCATGCGGTTTGATATACTATTATGTGCGTGCCTTGTATGTATGAATTAGTTTGTCATATATGTACTTTATGTGTGCATGAAGTGGGATATCATACGAGTATAACCTTATGTGTAAATGAATAGTTGGTAATATTGCCAGTGAGCGTATATATTGATATTTGGTGGGAGAAAACTCATAAAACAATACAGCAATGACAAAGAATACGTGTTTTGGTCATAATTATTTAATGTTTAAATTAGTAATTATTTACGACCTAAAAATTAATTGTTTCGTGTTTCTAGTGATCATGGAAATAATATAGTATATATACAATATATATATATATACAATTAAGAGACATATGAAACAAGGGTTATTAGTTTTGTACGTTAATTTAAAAAGTTTTCAATACTTCTACGATTATTTTTAGCGTTATACCGTTTCCTAATACGAGATTGGCAGCGTCCGCTACATCATACAAATCATAGTAGATGAGACTAAAATTAAATTATGAAACGTTTACGAAGTAGGTTATAATACCCGTAAAATGAATGAAATCACATCCACATAGAGTTGGGTTGCTTACCTCCCGTACTAAGAAGTTCGGCGACTCGTTTCTTTGTCGGACTATCAAAATGTGGAATTCGCTTCCGGCGCATGTGTTCCCCACTTCCTATAACCCCGGGTCGTTTAGACGTGGCGTGAAGAGGCACCTTAGCGGGCCTTTAAAGGGGGGGATAGCCAGCACAGCGCTAATCACTGAGATGGCTGTTCTCGCATCTGGTTCTTATTGACGCTTTCCATCAGGCGCGATAGGGACATTTTGATAGGCTACATTAAAAAAAAAAAAAAAAAAGAACCTTTTTTATTAAATCGCAATCACAGTTGTACTGTAAATCTGAATGTCTAATCATAGATTTGGCGTGAGGAGAATCTTTTATTTAAACAAAATTAATAATACATTGAATTTAAGAAAAGGATGTGTTCATAAATAATTGGGTTACATATTATATAGAAATAAGACTAAGAAATAATATATCGGTATATAAAATATATACTCGTTAGCAGAGCTTCCGGCAATGATAGCCTAGTGGACGTTATCCACTTGGTCTATTAACCGACTGATACCTGGCGCAAACCCTGGTGTAGGCGTGTACCACTAAATTCGTACTTTCGTATTTAAGTACATATAAAAAAGAAAAGCATCGTGAGCAAACCCGCATGCCCAACACATAGTAAGAGTGTCTCGAAAGACGTGAAACGTAACCTAAGAAAGCTCTAGTTTTCTTTCTGGATTGTGGAGATCTGAAGGCTGTAGCTCCATATCAAAATCAATATTTTAGTCAAATTGAAAACGCGATAACGCTAGTAAAAATAGTAGTAGTAGAAACTCCGGTACTTGTATCATAGTACCACAATAAACTTAATATATAATTACTCACTGTGGATCTAAATTAGAGTCAAACGGTAGCCATATTGAAAATTCGATTATTTTTCCTTGAATATGCAATATTACTGGGTGAATACTCCAAAGCAAACAAGTGAAAGCAGACATATAGTTGAAGACAGGACCAACTATTAAAGCTCGTTTAATTGCTTTCAGTATTGGCCCACGATGTTCTGGTTCACCTTGATTATAGACTGGCCCTAAAATCAAACAAGTCAATAAACCAAAAACACACAGAACTAAACTTACTTGAGTACTTGAAAAATACAAACCTTTTGTGATTTCCAATAGCTGTTCAATTTTATGATATTTTTTGTCGACAACAATGATTTTAAAGATATAATCTGTATATGTCAAAAATAAATAGATAGTAGCCATCACTTTATCCGCATCATCACGTACCTACACATGCATTAATAAATAATATGTAAGTACCCCCGAAGTTTCTCGCTTCATAATATTAAGTACTCGTATGATTTGAGATCTGTTAAACCGGTTTTCTTTAAATGTAGTTAATAAAAAACTAAATAACAGACACATATATAGACATTAGGAGGCTTCAAATCAGTTAGAAAATAAAATATGTTGGATTAAAACATATTTTTAATAAAAGGCCCGAACGAATCAAAAATAAAGGCAGTAATTATAATGGACAAGGTATAGGTGGAGTTTTATAATTAGATATAGGCTAGATAGTAGATCATACTACCACCTGAAATTGGGAACGAAATTAGCTAGATTTTTTTTATGGTGTAACATTATTGCTTTATAAATTGAATGTATATATATATTATTCTTCAGTTGTGAGGAAAGTCTTCAGATAAAAACTTTGATTTATTTTGTAATTATAGGATTAATTTTAGATCGGTACTCTGCAATTTTTATATTCGATTTGTGCAAAATGAAACATTTATTTTAGTATTCCTTAGATTTATACTGAACAGGAAATCTTGGCGTATCTAACTTATAGACAATGTTAATAAAATATACACTTAATACTCCTAAAACACTCTAAAATAACTAGTGAGTAGTAGTTTCGGAGATTCAGCTTCAGAAACCTTGTATAGCCTGATACCACTTTTATGGAATCTTTGTGCATTAATTCACACACAACAGAAGATCTGAGGAACGACGAGACTAGAGTTGGACGACGTCGAACTAATTTGAGATTAGGAATTTGAATGAAGCACATCGGTTGGCGACAATAAGCGTAACATATTCTACATAAGTGGCAAAGTCTTATCTATAGGGAGTAAAGATGAGTCGATAGGCTCACATTTTTAAATGTGTCACTAAATTTAAGCATCACCTCAGATTATTACGGACCTTAGAGGTTTTAAATGTAAATCGAGTACCAAAATTTAAATTAACAATTACTTCATAAATTTTTAATGTCTGCTGAACGACGTACAAAACCACAAGAGTTAATACGGTACGCCTGTATACTTTATGCAACCATCGCTGTACTTTATTTGAATTCGAATCTATAGGATACAATCCAAGAATCCTCATCCAAATTACCACTCTATGTAAACTTTCATAGGATAATAATTGAACTCCCATTATGAAATATAACACTTAAATAATGAACGCGCGAGCTAACTGAACGACATTATTTGCTTAAATGAAAAATACACAGAAAACCTCAGAGGGTTAATATCTTATGGAGGGCGTCTCTAATAAGGTGTAATGTTGTCACTTTTCATTGAATCTATCTATATAAAAATGACTTGCCGGTCGCGAACAGACTAAAACCAATAAACTGAAATTATAATTTAGTTTATAACTTTGAAACTTTATGGGTGCATTCATTTTGTAGACGTCCATAGATAAGTGTTTTTTATGTCCATAGAGAAAGAGGATGTGATAGCGTTACTTAATATGAAAGTTAGCATTTAAGTTATAAGTTTAAAATTAAATATATTTGCTTATTTTATTTTTCATTTGCAAAACTTCTTGTAGTTTTAGTATTATTAGTCAATTAACAAACGAGGCAAAAGAAAGATAGAGCATAGCTTCGTAGCAGTTACAGGCTCGCTTCAGTCGTGAACTGTATCCTGAAATTCCTTTTATAGCGAGAATTTATCACTATGCAAAAATGTACAATATTACCTAGATATTATTATGATAATAGATAATATATAGGTAATATATATAAATTTGCATACTAAAAAGTTCCTAGGCAAAGCTGGGCGTCTCGTGTAGATAATATTTGAACATCTCAACAACATTAAAAATGAATTGAAAAAATATCATGACAAGTTAGAGCCTGTTTATAAGTGCTATAATCACTTGAAGTATATTAAATATTACTTACTTAATATACTATTTAGTATCAAGTGTAAATTAAGGACCCAATATACAGTCAACGGGAATTTCGTTGGCTTTTGTATCCGATTTTATTATCTCCAGTTTTTGTACGGTGCAAGTAATCTCTACCTTAGCAAAGATGGCGTTCACATAATAATCTCTCCACCAGTTTCCACAGTTGTTATATTCCTGCGAGTGAGCGGGGTAGGCAGAGAGAACCGAGCACCACATTACTCGATCTCTTTAACATTCATTACTCACATACACGCTCGCCGGTTTCTAAGGCTTCTGACATCAACTTCTAATAAAACACGATCAATATGGTCACTGTAAATAAGTCTTAGCCTTCCTTGGCTTTATATCCTTCTACATTCGCGTTGTACATCTGTTTCGTAATTATTTCTTCCTGCATTGTTTCTTCGAGTCCGAACCAACGGAGCATGCTTCATCTTATTTACTAACACTCTCGCTCAGACCAGCTTTGTTTCTAACGTAATCATTGGGAATCCGGTCTAAGGCGTTACGTCACAAATTTTACCCAAAGCTCGCATTTCGATCGCGTTTATCCTACTTTCATGCTCTCTCTGTCATACCTAACTCTCGCTTCCATAGCTGTACCTCTGCTGAAGGCGCATCCAAGATATACATTATCATTCACTTTTTCCAACGCTATAATATCATGAACTGTAATCCTTATATTGTTTCTGGTATCTTCTCGTTCAAATACCATTATTTTTGTCTTCTTCGCATTCAATAGTAAGCCTTTCTCCGTACTATCGTCTTTCATTATTGTGACCAATGTTTGCAGTTCTGATGGTGTTTCGCTAATAACACGGCAACGTCTACATAATGCAGACAGTTTACTACTAGGTAACCCATGCGTAATCATGCATAAGTTGTATTGTGTGTCCTGCGTCCATAAAATACCACCAAAGAGTCGCCCTCTGCACAGTCCTACTAAAAACTCTATATTTCTGAGGCCTGTGGATTGCCGTGAGACACATAAAATTATAAAAAAATTAAAAAATTAAATTTGCTATGGTATAGACGAACTTCCACCACCCTTGTTTCGACAATGTGCAGATGAACTAGCGTTACCATTGACTATACTTTATACATTGTTCGAATTTCGGTACAGTAAACATCTGCTGTTATTGCTTGACCAGACCTGAGAAAACTATAGTGAATAATGCCATGAAGAGAGCACCAAACTGTTACCTTTACCTTTTTATTTAGCTTTGCTTTAGAACACTGTTGCGGCATTTGACCTGGGGTCAGCCATTGCATTTTTCGCTTCTTTAAAATAACCGTAAGCGAAAAATGCAATGAATCCACTTTTCGTCACATGTCGCAATTAGATCCAATATTACTTCATTTCTGTACCGATTACGTACGTTTCAACACGTGTTTTTTCTGCAGATCAGTCAAATTATGAGGTACCCATTTTTCATATTTATTTATATTATTGATTTGATGCAAAGGAGTCAATATTGTAGGTAAGGTAATGTGAAACCATGCGCTAATTCCTGGGTAGTTTGACTTGGTTCGGCTTCTACCATCTCCTTCAATTTAGCGTTATTTACCTGCGTGGGCGGTCTTCCACGTGGTTCGTTCTTCTAGTCGAAGTTTCCATTACGAAAGCATTTAAAGCAAAAACGCACAGTGCGTTCATTAGCAGTCTCCTCTCCAAAAATAAAATTAGGTATCATGTGAAAAAAGTTTTACTCGAAAATCTCAAAGTTTTAATGTTAATTCAAAGTACCTATTACAATAAAACGGTAATGTCTTTAACCCCTATTCTAAACGAATATTTGAATAATAAATCTATATGATAATAAATCAAAATTTAACTATCGAAACTTAATTGACTTAATATGTGTATCTGATAGTTTAAATAATAGAATAAAATGATTAATTTTAGACGAAAACTATCTGACATAATGATATCAATAATTTAATATACACTGACCAAATTGACAAAATGATTAAATATAAGATAATTTATTAATTGCCGTCTCTTTTCGGCTACTATTGCCAAAATGTAAATAGAGCCAACGTCTCTCCTGTTGCGGTGCTCATCCGGATCCTTAATGATCCTATATATTGTACTTATTTACTTAAGACCTATTCACATTAAGGATGCAATAAATAAATAAATAAAAAATTTGCTTTCTCACGCCTACTAAAATCAAGACATCCTGGGGTCAAGTACATATGCTATTGAAGGTAACAAACGTGAACCTCATTTTATGAATGCCGGACCCGAACCAAGACCTGTCAACCGCAGTAAGAGTAGACCATCGAAATATCGCAGCAAGTATTTCCAACAAGCCTGTCGAATAGTTGCTGAGATAGGAGGGAGGTGTTTCTTATTGTAGCTTCACAAGTATGGCCTGCCATATCAACGCTGACCGTTTACGTAAGTGTGCGCTTCAAGGAAACCGCGCGATGTCGACAACAATGCAGATGCAGCGAGACCACCAAGATACTGCGTTTTCGAGATCGCACCGAGTTAGTTTTAAATCAATTTTGTTCCTCACATCGGGCAAAATAAATTTAGTTTCTAATTTTTATTAATTAAATATATTATTTTAAAACATGATTTTTTTTGCATCTTCCACCCGCAGCCCACGTATTTTGTATGCCGTAATAGGTTTCGTTCCATACATAAATCTAGAATTGACTAATAACAATATTTAATATAACAAACGTTATGATTAAATCTATTAGCTAATATCGAGAAGCAACGATATAAATATACACTCATTCGAAAGACAACAATCATACATGGAAGTAATATTTGGAAACGAATTTCTATAAGATGGAGAAGTTACAGATACTTGCCTAGTTAGGCGGCTTATAATTAAATAAGTTCATGATAGTACATAATATTACGGAGTGCTTTAATAATTGTGTACCGAGAAGGCGGCGTATTTCAAATCCATCCCGATATAAATATCCTGAGTGGTTTTCAATTCGTACGAAGCGGAATATAAAGTCTAAAGCCATCTTCCATCGGTGTTTTAAAAAGAATGGTCATTCGCATGATAGCCAAAAATTTATGTAACTCAGAGCAATGGTAAAATTGAACATTAAGGAAGATTTTAAATTATACAAAATGAAAATGGAACACGATTTAATAAGAGACCCAACTACTTTCTGGAGTTACATAGGTACAAAGAAAAAACGTTCAAAATCGACTGAATTTCTCTTGGATGGGAAACCTGTCTCGAATAGCAAAGCAGCTAAAATATTTGCTGAGCATTTTCAATCGGTTTATGGGAAGAATACGCCTAGCCTCAATGCACCTGAAGCAATAGCAGCGGCAGGTTCAGAAAGCGTTCGCATTCAAGTCAATCGGTATACTATTGGAGATGTGGAACTTGTAATCAGACGATTCAAGCCCAAGCATTCAGCCGGTCCTGACGGCATTCCTCATATATTGTGAAAGACTGTGGTTCGGTATTTATAATGCCTCTACTTCATATATCCTATATAATTGAAATTGAACATTAAGGAAGATTTTAAAGGAAGGTTTACCAAACCATTACATCCGGTTTGATAAACCACAAATCTTCGCCAAGGAGAATCGCTACATGCCGAGAATGTTGCGCGAGGCTATTGAAATAAGAAAACACCGCAATTTCAATAGAGAAGATGGTTGGCAAGTACCACCTGCTTGGGATCCAGTCCTAAAAATAATCAAGTCACAAATCCAAAGATCTACTAAAAAATGTTCGGACACTGTGAGCGATTTTTGTGTGAATCGGAACATATATAATTAATCCATCCATGTCGGTAGATGTAATAATTGAATAACTAATGTAAGACAAATACCACCTTAGTCTTTCTTGCGACCACGGACGCTGCAAAGCGTTCGAAACGTCAGGTTTCAACAAAATAAATAAAACACGCGATACTTCCGTTAAAAATAGTTTAATTTCAATGTGTAACAATCGCGAAAACCTAAGACAATACTATATCCTATATAACTTGTGTTTGCAGCACTATTTCTACCCTGAAGTGTGGAAAGCTTCACATCGAACTATAAGTCGAACTATAAGGTGCCTCTCATAATTGTTACCTTTGTGCTACATAATGTCTAATTTGGGAAAATCAACCAGTCTATTATCATCGGTGCTCAGAGAATGCATAGGTATTTATTTGATATAGGAGCAAAAGAAAATCTTATTTGCAATACTTTGCATGTGCAATGCTTGCCACAAATTCCAGAAATGACCTGCAATTTTACGCCTCTCTTGCAAAGGAAGCAGGTGGTGTCTTTAGAACATATATTCGTAACTTATAGCATACTTCATACATTTATATTATATACATTTAAAAAAATGTTTTGTATGTATTCTAGCCTATTTTAAACTTGGGACTAATATTCACAAGTGCTATGAGAAATATAAGATTTTAACGCCTTTAACACTAATAAATTGGGAACTTGATCTTATGACGAGACCTGCTTTATCATCTTTATTCGCAAAGTTGACTAAATGTTTATCATATAACATCTTAGAACGCGAAACGCCGATGTCTAAATTAATCCGTTTCAATAAATTATCTTAGAAACTTTATTCGTAAACAACTGTTACAATGTTAAACTGTATTATGAATATAAATATTGATATGTGTACACCAAGAAGGTGTGACAATGAGTGTCATGACATAGTTATCATCGAATTAAATATTCAATAATGTCGGAGTCTCTAAGCGTCTAAATGTCTTTCTTTTCAACCGTTGAGAATTTATTATGTTTGTTGACAAGGGCAACATGCAATACCTTTGTAATTACCTACATACAACGACAATATAATATTTACATTACGTATAACGCATAAATATATATATCATCATTTAAGAACTAACAAAAAGTAAGAATGTACATAAAAAGTCAAAATAGTACAAAAGGTTTTATTTAAGTTCTTAGCATTATCCCGTTTCCAAATCCATAAGGATTGGCGCGGTCCTCTACCTAAACCTAAGGATTTTCATTTACTTAGAGCGATAGGTTAGGTCACATGATGTTTACCTTCACCGCCGAGCAAGAGTTATTTACAAATATGTTCATAAGTCCTATAACAGGAATCTACAACTAAATTACAAAAAAATATTTTTTATTCCACTATAACTTCACACTCTACTATAACTTTCTATGAGGTATTGTTAGAATACTTACGTCATCTCCGGTAACATAGGTTAAGTGGTGTGTTAATAAAACCAATATGTCAGAATACCTACTCCATATTGTGCAGACTGAAAATTTTGTACTTAATTTTTTTGTTTTGTTATTTCTTCTTTTACTCCTGTCTCCCCAAAATCCCCAAAGGACAAAGTTCACTATGTGGTTTTACAAGAAAGACGACAGAGTGTTAGCAACATATAAGTGACACCCCTGATGTTGTAAATGTTCATATTCTACGGTAAGTGCCAAGTGCCATTAGGTCCGGAAACTAATAACATAGTTCGTCCATCATGGGAATCGAGTATCGATAACTGTTAAAGGGCCAAAGATTACTATAATAAAATATAATAATATTAAATAGTCGAAAAGATGAAATGCATTGAGGGAGAAACTTAACTTTGTCATTCGAAAACTGTTGTACGCATCGACAGATCGCGGTTAATTTACCAATTGCAAAAAATATGTATTATTTTGTGATGTAAGTACAAATGTACCGTTTTCGGATTTTTAACTTTACTTGTTTTTTTTTTAATTTTAATGTAAAGAACCGCACTTCGAAACCTCGCTGGACTTATCTAGTAGGTACTGGTGAATCGTACATACATATATTTTGGTAACTTTGTAATGATTTTTTAATTTATGTCTATTGTTACATATATTGTGCTACATATCATCGCTTCTTGCCAAATTTCATGATTCTAGGTCAACGGAAAGTAACATATAGATGTCAAATATGCAGCAAAAACAGGCCATAAATGGCCATAATTATCTTTTTATTGTATGACTTAGAAATTTGATTTTTTCCCAATCGCTACAGTTTGTCGGTCGTCTGCAATATCGAGGTATTGCAGACGACCGACAAACTGTGGCTATCTTTACAAGATCGTCTGTCCATCGGGTGGGGGGCTATCCTATGCTGCGTTTTCTGGTTCGTGGTCGCCATTCATTCATTCATTGACATTACATACTGTCTAACAATACATTTTTGCGAAAAAAGCGTGGCCAGGGTCATAGGGTTCCCTAATATCAAAAAAAAGGCAGAATTAAAAAAGTTTTCATTATTCATCATTTCCAATAAGAACGTTTGATCCTGAAAAGTTATTTTATGTTCGTGAATCGACTTCATTACAGCATCTAAAAACTGTAGACGGAATAGTCAAAAACATATATCAAGAAACTTGCCGGCCAAGGGGTTTGAGAATGATAAGCATTGTTAAAACATTCTGAATGGGGCGGAAGGCTCTGAGCTTCCATCTAAACATATAGAAATGTTTGTGTCGCTATTATTTGTTATCCGGTTAAACCCCTATAACTGTGGGAATCTTTTAATGAGTATATTTGGGATGATACAGGGCATATATTTCGCGACAAAAATTTACTATTAACACTTACTTATGAGATATTTAACGAATCTTCTACAATGGTCGTTACATACAACATACATGTTACATAAAAATATGTATATTTATAGTGTTTGCCAAGTATTTGTCAGTTAGACATGCAGGGCCCATACCACGACGCAGAAAAAACGTCTAAAACATGTCAAGTACGGGGATCCCCTTCAATATTTTACATTGTTTTATTTATATCATTTGCTATTATACTAACAATGGTAATACATAATCTGTAAAAAATCTCCTATTGCGATTCAAAAGATGCCACTTTGTTATAGACGAACAATAACGGAACCTTAGTAATAGGGTTTTGTAGGTGTTATACGGAACCCTCCAAATGGTAAAATCAATTTTAAATAGATAACAATTTTATATGCATTTATATACCTACATATATGCACTAAATTTATAAATAAGCAAAGAAAAACCAACATTGATTAAAAACTTAACCTTTACCAGAAATTTGTGGTAAGAGTTAGTAAAGTGTGATAAAATAAAATTGAAAAAATGCAATTACGCTCTTGGATATTATGAAAGCCTTAGCTTCCATTATGGGTCAAAATGTACTAAATTTTCTGTTTTCAATATTAGTTGGAGTGATAGAATCCGTATTTTAGTGAGACACAATCTAACCATCATCATTATCTGAAATGTTCTAAAATTCCAAGATGTACATAATTGTATATCTTAGTTGGTTGAATTTGGGTGGTTGAACTAACCAACATAGTTACATACGGATGGATGTAATTGCCTGCAAAGCTTTAATCGGAAATGAAGACTAAAAACGGGTGTAACTTTTAAAACGTAAAAACGATTACTTACCATACTAAAGCGAACAGCTGATCAAATACTTTGTATGAGGAATTTCTAATATTGAGTAACAAACGTTTCTATTATTGATGAGTAGGACCGACGTGCAGCACAAGACCATATTAGGCAGTGGACATCTTCCGACTGAAATGATGATTATTGTGACGATGAGTAGATAGGTAGGTTAGGTAGGTACATTGTACGTCCAAAGTATTAGTAAATATTAAATCACCACCCTGTGAAAATAAAGTACGAAAATATTACACTCCTTTTTTAGCAGTCGTGTAAATAGGGATAGAGAGTTTGTTCTAGTTGTGTATGAGAGGTTTCCTTTGTTTGTCACGTTTACCCCGTAGATAAGAGAATGAGCAGTCGTTAGCTATGTGTTATTGCTCACTTAAATCTCGACGGGTTTGTTGTTAACGATCCCACCGACTCATATTGCGAGCATCGCCTATTAAAGCTCCGCCAAGTTTTGAGACATTAAGCCATTTGTCGTTGTTTGTGTCGCTACACGTAGTAATTGTGCCGCAGTTAGAAAAAATTTCTTTGTATTAAAATATATATTCAAAGTGAAATTTCAAATAATATGATTAGTACTTTTATATTTATCTAACAAAGGTTTGTTAATATTATGTATATTTTAATCGTCCAAGAAATTATATTGACATGACCTAACCTAAGAAAAGATCAGATTTTCTCTCTGGGTTGTGGAGACCTGACGGCAGTCGCTCTATGTAAAAAACAGTATCTTCGCCAACTCCTTAGGCTTAGGTAGAGTACCCCGCCAACTCCTTAGGCTTAGGTAGAGGACCCCGCCAATCCTAATGTATTAGGAATCTGAATAACGCGCAGAAGACGAGTTGGGCGGAGCGTAAACTTCACCAGACCAGACCTTTTGAGGATTAAGTTAAGGTTCAAGATTCTATTCTCTTACTACCTCTTACTCTTACCTCCAGTTTTACCTTGTTGATCACAGATACATCATTGAACAAATGTCAAATGGTCGTCAGAATGAATGATAATTCGTTGAAAGTTTAACGAGCTCGGTAGCTCAGCCGTGAATGATGTGACTTTGACACCGACGCTCGTGGTTTCAATTCCCACACAAGATATAAATAAATAAATATTGTCGGACAAATTACACAGGGCCATCTAGCCCCAAAGTAAGCGAAGCTTGTGTTATGGGTACTAGACAACTGATAAACATACGTAAATACATTTTTTTTTTGTAAATACATACTTATCATACATAGAAAATACCCAGACCAAGACAAACAGACATGTTCATGCACACAAATGTTTGTACTGTGTGGGAATCGAACCCACGAGCGTTGGTGTCAAAGTAGTGTAACAACGCGTTTCACCACTGCGCCACCGAGCTCGTCATCAGATAAACATTTGTGTGCATAAACATGTCTATTTCTCTTGGTCTGGGTATTTTTAAGAGGGGTAGGGCACATCTGATCAGCCCGTTGGGGAAGTGCCTCCACCTCACAGAAAACCGCAGCCAAATAACAACTCTCTAGAGGGTTGTTGTGTTCCTGCGTGTGAGTGGGGACACCAGTAAGCTCCTAAGGAGTTACTGTGTAAGCAGCAGAGGAGGCATTGCGCAAGTGATACTTAATATATTACAAGCTATAACAACAGTAAAAATATTTCTATTACCATCGGCTATTTGAATAATCTAAAGAATTTTATCAATATAGTTACCAAATTTTTTTTTAATATACCAATTTTTTGTCAGTGTCTATAAGCGAAAGATTCTGCAAGAATATTCCAGTAGATTCGGGTGAGAATTTATGAGCTGACTTTAGTAATCGCCCAATTCTCAAAGGGATTAATAAATAAACGTGTGTGCTTTACTGAAGTCGAATATTTAAATTAAATTACGATTTATTATACTCGTATAAACTTCTGCGGAAAGATCGTCAATAAGGGAGATAATTGGAATTGGAGAAGTTGATCAAATCACTATATTGCTGCTGAAGATATGTTTATGAAACGCAATAAACTCAAGAAGCACGTCTGCAGACTTTGTCATTATCTCATCAAATATTTGATCTCATCGATCAAAGTCACGTAACTAACAGTAATATTAATCTGTACCGCGAGAAATTAATCCAGCTTCATCAATATAATAGAAACTTAATCGGGCCGATTACATGTGTACAATGTTAAATTATAAATGGATTACGAATATAATTTCCTTATTTAACTCTTAAATCAATAGGTATTCATATGTCATCCATGTTTTTAATTTAAGTTGTAAGATATGGAGTCTGTTTTTCCTTTGTAAAAAAGTAGGAGTAAACGTTGCCACATTTGATAACTCAATATAATGTGGTGGATTAATAGATACTCGTATCTTCAACTTCTTGCTATTAACACAACAAATAGGTTGATAGGCACGTTTCATCATAAACGTTTATTATATACGTATTATTTGGTATATCTATTTATGTAACTATAAATAAACCAGTTGGAAGCAGTTCGAACATTGAAAATACATGTCTTTCTAATAGAATAGAATCTGATGACTTTACATTAATATGATACTATTAATCTATCTATCTATCTATAACTTCACGCCAAATCCCCTTACGGGGTAGGCAGAGAGAACCGAGCGCTACGTGACTCGATCCTTACATACCTCACTCGCTTCTTTAACATTCTTTGCTCTTTTCAGGCACGCTCGCCGGTTTCTCGGGCTCCTGACATCACCTTCTGATAGAACACGACCAATTTGATCATGGTATAAATACTATTAATCATATCATGTTAATTAATAATATTATGTGATTGATGGAGGTCGAAAGTGACCACACGAAATTCTTAATAATGGTTAACAATAAGTTCATCCGTTGACTTATTTTATTGAAACTTTGTTATGACAGGGAGTGTAATTTTAAACGCTAAAACCGAACATAAAAATAATGATGGTGTAGCAATATTATTATTATCTTTTTAATAAAGTAGTCTCCTGCTCTTCTGATTCATCTTACTGCATCCTGCCTCCAGGCACAAAATAGTAGAGCGTTACAGAAGGACCCCTAGCCGTCGCGCTTTAATGTTACCTAAACTTATCTAAATCGCTAGAGTTGCTACTGTATTGATTCAGAATTTCTAAATTGAGATGTAAAGATAAAAAAAAACCGGCCAATTGCGAGTCGGACTCGCGCACGAAGGGTTCCGTTCCATTATCTATAAAAACGGCAAAAAAATCACGTTTGTTGTATGGGAGCGCCCCTTAAATATTTGTTTTATTTTAATTTAATTATTTATTTTTAAAGTCAATATATAACTAAATATTCTGTGAATATGTCAAGCGTCTACCTGTAGCCGTTATCAATATCGAGCAAAAACGTGCAAAAAAAGTCACGTTTGTGTAAGGGAGCTCACTTAAATATTTATTTTATTCTGTTTTTTAGTATAGTGGCAACAGAAATACATCATCTGTGAAATTTTCAACTGTCTAACTATCACGGTTCATGAGATACAGCCTGGTGACAGACGGACGGACGGGCGGACAGCGGAGTCTGAGTAATAGGGTCCGTTTTACCATTTGGGTACGGAACCCTAAAAAGAGCATGACATAATCTATTGCCTCTTTTAAAATTATAAAATTTAGACGATAAGACAAGAAAACAGTTTCTCTTCCTGACAGCTTTCATTTTGGGATAGATGACGAGAGAGAAGAGTCTGACGAGCTCGGTGGCGCAGTGGTGAAACGCGCTGTTACGCTATTTTGACACCGACGCTCGTGGGTTCGATTCCCACACAGTACAAACATTTGTGTGCATGAACATGTCTGTTTGTCTTGGTCTGGGTATTTTCTATGTATAATAAGTATGTATTTACAAAAAAAAAAAAATTACGTATGTTTATCAGTTTTCTAGTACCCATAACACAAGCTTCGCTTACTTTGGGGCTAGATGACGCTGTGGAATTTGTCCGACAATCTAGACTATTTATTTTTGTATTAATGGGCCATTATGTCCAAGCTATCCTAATCCATTAGAATCGCTTGAGTGTAATTTTACTAGATTTATTTCGTAAAGATTCATCTAACAGATTGTATGCTTGTAATAGGGGTATGAGATTTTTGAGTGAAACTTCTTTCACACGATACCTATGAAATTTTTCTTTTAAAAAATGTGTAACATTTGATTTTCTAAATTCAATTGTTTTTTTTTTTATTCAGCTTAGACGGGATAGATGGATACTTCGAAATCCAACTAAATTTTGAATACAAGTTCCGACGCGGAACTAATGCGACAAAAACGGCTCGTAATATTAATGCTGCGTTTGGAGAGGAATGTGCTTAATGAACGCACCGTGCGTTTTTGGTTTAAACGATTTCGTAATGGAAACTTCGACTTGAAGAACGAACCACGTGGAAGTCACACAGGTGAATAATGCTGAATTGAAGGAGATGGTGGAAGCTGATCCGAGTCAAATTACCCTAGAATTAGCGGCATGGTTTAACGTTATCTTAACTACAATATTGACTCATTTGCATCAAATCAATAAGATAAAAAAAATATGAGAAATGGATGCCTCAAGATTTGACTGATCTCCAGAAAGAAACGCGTGTTTTAACATATATTGCCTCGTTGAATCGGTACAGAAATGAAGGAATATTGGATCGAATTTTGACATGTGACGAAAAGTGGATTCTGTACCATAACCGTAAGCGAAAAATGCAATGGCTCAAACGCACAGTGCCCAAAACGAAAGCTTACCAATAAAAAGTTAATGGTTTAAGTTTTTTAAGTTTGGTGGTCTCTTCATGGCGTTATTCACTACAGCTTTTTCAGGTGTGGTCAAGCAATAACAACAGATGTTTACTGTGCCCAACTTCGAACAATGATGGCGAAACTGGCAGTGAAACAGCCCCGACTCGTGAATCGATCTTCACCATTATTGCTCCATGATAATACAGACCTCACACTGACAACAACAAAGGCTGCAGTTAGAAACTATACATCATCTTCCGTACTCTCCAGACCTTGCTAAAACCGTGACCAGACCGTGGTAAAAAAAATTCTTATTAGGAGGCGCGAGTAGTAGCGAGAGTACCCGAGCGCGGTAGCTCAGTCGTGAATGACGCGACTTTGACATCAACGCTCGTGGTTTCGATTCCCACACAAGGCAAACATTTGTATACATGAACATATCTGTTTGTCTTGGCCTGGATGTTTTAAGAGAGGTAGGGCACATTAAAGCAGCCCGTCTGGCGAAGTACCTCACAGATAACCGCAGCCAAATAACAACTCCCTAGAGGGTTGTTGTGTTCCTGGGTGTGAGTGAGAGGTAGGCCGTATGCCTCCCGACGTAGTATAAAAAAAAACATATGAAATAATTGCTATGTATACTTTCTTTTTACTTTGCAGGGTGATATGTAGATATTGAAATATATGTAAGGATCTTCTTTGCTTGGGACAGAGTCACAGATTGTCTGCTATACCTAACGTATTTCATTCGGCTATACAATCGAGTGGGTTCTATTTACTGAGTTAGTGTTTTTGGTACTTCATATACAGATTTGTTTGTTTGAAAAATATTTCTGTAGCAACTTTTCAGTACTTGTTTTTTATACATCTTTATATTGTTCGTATGTTATAATATGACACATGCCAAGTTTTTATAACACCCATTTGAGACTTCTTAGTGTTAGCGCCATCTTTTGTAGAACTTTGTAATCGAAACTGCACTGTTAGCAGGCGTACCGAGGGGTTCGCTGTCGCTTTTGTTATTTTTTATAATTAACATAGATGGTGCTAGTAGTAACTCACATAATATTAATCGAGAGTAATTAAAATTGTTATGAGCGAACAAACTATAACATATTATACCAACTAGTCATTGTAATTTTGTAAATTAATGTAAGTGGCTTACTACTTATATTAAGAGTCACAGCACTTACATTACTTATATTAAGAGTCACAGCTAAATTTACCTGAACGTAGCGCATTATATATATATAAATGTAACTTCACGCTAAATGCATTGCGGAGTAGGCGGAGATAACCGAGCGTCACATGACTCGATCCTTACAAACATAACTCGTATTGCATCCTGCTAATAAAAAACTAGACTATGTGGATAGAGTTATAGGGCGCATTAAAGCGGGCTAACTAGGGGAAATACACCCATCTCACAGAAGATCGCAGCCAAATAACTCCCCAGAAGGTATTTTTTGTGCCTGCGAATGAATGAGTTGTTGTGTTAGCAACAGAGGTGGCAACACGGGAGCGATACTCTGTAAATCGTAAAGGTTCGTTGGCTGCGCTAAAAGCTTCACATCAGGTGGGCCGTATGGTTATTTACCTCGTGATGATGTATATTTTAGTTTACTAAAGCGAAATAACAAATATGAAAAGTGAAATTATGTCTATTTTGGGTTGAGTATACGGTGTCTATCCTTGCCAGATACGCCGTGGGTTCTAAACGGCATCACTTCAAGATATTAGTAATCACAGCAGGAATTGTATACCTTTTGCGGACTTCCCTTAATCTCGTGTTAATTTAAATACATCTGCTTTGCATATTTATGACTAGCTAATATGATACCCACAACCTTTTAGAGTTGTTTTTTTTTAAACCAGCCTTCTGTTTAACATATGTATATGTTTCTTTGTTTTCTTTATATTATATAATTATGTTTCAACCATTAATTTTTTATTGGTAACTAGTTTCATGTTAGGCATATTATTTAACTATGCAGCATATAAAGTGAATGCAGCACGAAGAAGGCACTGGTGTCCAGGGTGTACCCACCCACAGCTCCACCCGCGGTGTATTTAGTAAGAGGTGACCTAAACTTTGTTTTATGTGTATATTATGATCTACGATGATTTATGTCTCGGGTCTAGCATATAGTAGTTATTCATTATTATTTAAAAATATGTTCCAGATAATTCACAGAGAGAAAGAACTATTTGATCAAGCTTTTTGTTGTAAAATCGAATTGAATTTAAAACAAAGCACAGTATTACCAAACCGATGCATAGGCATATTATTATGTTAATGTAATGCAAGGGTATATAATACTCTTGCAAAATTTCACAAAGTTAATAATTTTATATGCTTACGTAATGTTTCACAAATATATTGAAAAAATCAGAGGTGATATTTATTTCGTTGGAACGTTAATTAAATTGTTATAATACCTATATTAAAAGAGCACAATTATTTTTTTATTAATAAGTAATTGATTTTAAATTGATTCCATGTCAGCTGTAAATATTCCATAATAGGATGTCGTGTCGCGTAATACTCTAAAAGTAACGTTATATGTTACTAAGAATTATAAATGATTAAAGGTACTTGCAGTTAGACTAGTATTTAAGCATTAACTAACGCATGGGAGAGATGGCAGAATGCTATAGGGGTTTTCTGTGATCTCTTCAAAGCTATTAATTGTGTTGGTCAACGGGCATTACTTACCTTACCTACTTACCTAACTCTACTCAAACTGAAGCACTATGAGTTAGAGGTTAAGTTTAGTACTTCATTGCATTTTATTTAAACTACAGAACATGGTCTAGGTTCTGTTGGTATAAATATTTTTTATACCACTAAGGTGTCAAACAAGCGTGCGGCCTGCCTAATGGTAAGCTTTCATCGTAGTTTACGGACATTTGCAACACCAGGGGTGTCACTAAAGTGTTGCCGACTCCGTAAAAGCCTCTTTACGTCTTTCTTGAAGAATGCTGTATACCATGTTGTAGTGTCTTGAGAAAACTTCGGTTGGGAGTTCATCCCGAAAACTTGAGAATTCTCAGAGTAAAATTTCTCTGGACCCGCATAGTTTGGCATGATAAATATGATTTAAAAAAATGCAGTAATGTTAATTTCGGGGTACGCAGGGTTCTTATTAGAATTTCTTTATATTTTTAGTAATCGTGAATGATCTGCCCTTCATGGTACTGTAAACAGCATATATATTAGTATTACATATATATATGTATATATTATTACTGTTTGGGTCTATTTCAGCTAATTTCATAGTACTACATTGGATAGTATACTGTTTTAGCGAAGGCTATTACTGAAATATATTACTACTTTGTATGTTTCTTAGAAAATAAATAAATATTGTATTGTATTTATACTCTATTTATAACATAGACTCCAGAGAATCACTAAGGGAACTGTTTAAAGAAATAAGTATCTTCACTGTTATCTTTCAGTATAATTATGAAAAGATAATGGTTGCTCGTAAATAAATTAAGTTGTTTTTAAACTTCAGTGAAAATCATAGAAACTAAAATGTTTTGCATGTGGCGGTACATCTTCTTGCAATAAATGGAAATTATTTTCTTGTAAAATGTATTCGACTGTATAATAAATGTATTAGAACTATTTCAGACAATTTAGTCGGAAATAGTTCTGTCTTTTCAGTACAAGACTTTATCTTTAAATATACATCATAAATACTCCTTATAAAAGTTATGTACTTTATAGAATTAATGAATATGTAACTGGCAAAGATTTCTAGAAATGATCTTTTAACATGATTTTTAGGATGCTTGGCGTCGAGATCTCCAGTGAAGTGCAATATCCAAGTCACAGTTGGAGAAGCATGTTAAGCTGGCATCCAAAAAAATTGGTGTGCTTAACAGAGCAAAGCAATACTTCAGCGCGGAACAAAGACTTATGTTGTATAAGTCTCAAGTCAGACCGTACTTGGAGTACTACAATCACCTATGGGCAGTAGCACCTGGATACCAGCTTGTACTATGTAAATCGATGCAGAGACGAGCTGTGAGAATTGTCGACGATCCTAAGCTTACATTCGGTATTGAACTCTTAAGTTTAAAGAGAATTTACCTCCCTTTGTGTGTTCTACCGTTTCCACAACGGGTTGTGTTCTCAAGAATTGTTCGTTATGATGCCGACAGCTAAATTTTATAAGCGCACTACTGGCCGAAGACGTGGAACCCTCACACGCTGGAACCGCAATGGTCACGTACTGTGCGATTCCAGAGAAGTTGTCTTCTAAGAACTCTCAAGCTGTGGAATGAGCTCCTAGCCGAGGTTTTTCCAAACTACAGCATAGGGTTCATCAAGATATGCGTGAAGAGGTTTTTAGTGGGTCAGCAACGCATAAGTGACACCCCTGGTATTGCAAATGGGCATTAGCTACGGTGCCTGTTTACCATCACAGACGCCGTAGCCTATGCCCATTTGCAACACCGTATTTGCAAGGCCGTATGCTTGATTGCCACCTCAGTGGTCTAAAAAACATAGGTATTTACTCTTCTTTCCATCTGATTCACAATTACTGATTATAAAATATTTTCAAGCCCGTTCAGCAAAGTTAAGTGATAAAATATTTAATCGTGAATATCCTGAAAATTTGACACAAAAATTACGTGTATTTAATTTTATTAAAATTATTGTAACAGTCTTCTAGAGAATTAGGTATAAGCGGCAACAATAAATTTAATCTCACGGAAATGGTCCCGTAATCCGAGATATTTCCTCAAAAAGTTAAACCCTCGTGATTCGTCAGAGACAGTGCGGCTCGTCGTGTCATTGTTATCATTGCCTGAATTACACAGGTAATGGCCGCATTCACAGCGCACGTGCCCCGACATTCATTAAACTGGCTAATTAAACCGGATATTCCACGACGAATTCAACTTTTGAGACGCCTCGGCACTTTCCACATATTTATTTGCAAGAATATTTCCACAGTAGAGAGTTATAAGCAGTAGGATAACTGCAAAAAACTTTCAGAGCAATAGCACTCACTCACTTACATGCTGCTGTCTGGTTGTAAGCAAAATCAGTCGGAGGCTGGTCTTTAGAAACGAACGATCATGTTTTACGCAATGTGGTGTATTTACGATTGTTTATGTGTGCGTTTGCGTTTGTTTGCGCGTGTGTTTGTGTATTGCACTCTCTACCAGTAATCCCGCCTTGCCGGTAAGCTCAACTCTGCCGCACGTGTAGTAGAATTCGCAGCTCTTATTGGCTAGTTCACGGATCAACATCGCGTCACTTATTTGCTTATATGGTAAAATACCTTCTCATTGGTCAGTAGGCTCGATATTTATGCGCTAATAAAAAAAATAAAAACATAAAAAATATTTTTATGTCATTGGGTCCTCGCGGGCAGACACGTCTGACATTTTTGAAATATAAACTTATTGTATCTCATTCAACTCTCTTATGTTACTATTTTTTAATCTGCTAGCATTGCGGAAATGACCATTGGCGGAGAAGAAATGCCAAAAGAAACGTGCCAATATAGGTCTCTTTTAAAATTATAATGATATCAAATGATAGAATTAAAGATATAGGTCGTCTGTGCTGAATTATTTCCAGACATCTTTGTCAGTTAAATATTCATCAATTATATAATAATCCCTATTACAGAGAGTAGTTTTAATGTACTTATTGTATACATTGCCAGGACAGGACAGAACTGTTTCAGGCAACATAATATAAAATCGAATACAATTTACAAGAAAAGATCTACCATTCCTAGCAAGACAGTGTGTACTGGCATACACAACTTATTTCTGCTTCAAAGTTATTCACTTAAGTTTGATAACTACTTAAATTTTTTATGGACATACATTATGTTTTCATAAATATATTGAGAAGTAACAGTAAGGATATTTATTTCTTTAAACAGTTCCCTGAGTGATTCTCTTGTGCCCAAGTTATAAATAGAGCGAATGACTCTTTTTTGTAAGATTAACAACTGTCTCAATGCCAACCGCCATTCCCCACAACAGTATACGATACGACATAATGCTGTGAAAATCGCTGAAATAGACTAAGCGCATGGAATAATCCGATATAACTGATATGCAAAGTATTTGAAAGACTGCACATATCTAGAACAATCCATATCTACAATTGTGACATTTTTAAACTTACTACACAAAAATTTCAGCATACAGTTAGGTTTTTCACATTCAAGCAATTATTAAAGGGAATTTCACGTTTGTATCGGGTAATGCCGTACGTAACGTAGCCATTTATTGACATAAAAATTAAAATCTATTGGATTTTTGACATTCGTTCCAGTTAATAAAATAACATAATCATTTGTTCAAAAAAAATTGTTCATGTTACTGAACTATAATAGTAAGATACATAGCATAGCGTATTTTTTATGGGTAATGATGAGTACTATAAACATGTAGTACATTAAATTATGTATCATCAGTAGTTATCGTAGCGCACGTCAAATTCAAAAAAATACTTTTGTAGCCCAATTTCTGATACCTCGCTTCGCCGGTTCCTAGGGCTGCTGACATCACTTTCTGATAAAACATGATTTGAAACATTTGGTCCAACAGAATCCAATTCAAAAGGATCCAAAAGAATGTCAGTACGAGTGATGTGTATAAAGGCCACCTTTTATGGCGCTCGGTTGTCTCTGCCTACCCCGCAAGGGACGGGGCGTGAGATATACATACATACAAAATATAGCCTAGCCTATTTGACCCACTGATAATGCAGTTTTCTATTTGTGAACGAATTTTTAAAGACGGATGAGTATTTATTGGATTTTCATCCATTACATACATAACATACAAAAAATCAAATCTTTCCTCTGCATAATAATAGGGGATATAGTATGAAATTGCCGTTTTAGAGTAATAGATATTTTCAATTAATATTAAACCTTCATGGTATGAGATTTTCGAGTGAAACTTTTTTCCCATGATAACTATGAGGATTTTCTTTTAAAAAATGTGCAACATTTGATTTTCGAATTTCAATTGTTTTTTTTATTCAACTTAGACGGGAAGATGGATACTTCGAAAATCCGAGTAATTTTAGAATACAAGTTCCGACGCGGAACTAACAACGCAGCAGAAACGGCTCGCAATATCAATGCTGCGTTTAGAGAGGAGACTGCTATATGCTATATATGAACGCACTGTATGTTTTTGATTTAAACGCTTTTGTAATGGAAACTGCGACATGAAGAACTTACCACGTGGAAGACAGCCCACACAGGTGAATAACGCTGAATTGATACTGAAGGAACACAGGATTTAGCGGCATGGTTTAATGTTACCTTACCTATAATATTGACGCAAATCATCAAATCAATAAGATAAAAAGACATGAAAAACGGGTGCCTCATGATATGACTGATCTGCAGAAAGAAACACGTGCTGAAACTTGTGTTGCCTTGTTGAATCGGTACAGAAATGATCGAATATTGGATCGAATTGTGATATGTGACGAAAATGGAATACTTTACGATAACCGTAAGCGAAAAATGCAATGGCCGACCCCAGGTCAAACGCCGCTACAGTGCCCTAAAGCAAAGCTTACCATAAAAAGGTAATGATAACTGTTTGGTGGTCTCTTTATGGTGTTATTCCTTATAGCTTTCTCAGATCTAGTCAAGCAATAACAGCTGATATTTACTGTGCCGAACTTCGTACAATGATGGCGAAACTGGCAGCGAAACAGCCCCGACTCGTGAATCGATCTTCACGATTATTACTCCATGATAACGCAAGAGCTGACATGCTCGAGAAACCGTTGTAACTCTACAGGAGCTTCAGTTAGAAATCATACATCATCCTCCTTATTCGTCAGACCTTGCTCCAACTGACTAAAATGTTTTTCGCGATTTGGAGAATTTTCTACGTGGTAAAAAATTTTCTTCCCAGGAGACAGCACAAAATGCTTTCACATAGTTTGTCGAATCTAGATCCCCAGAGTTCTATCGCAAAGGCATAAATAAACTTCCGATTAGATGGCAGCAATGTATAAATAATGAGGGTAAATATTTTGATTAAATAAATATGTTACATCTTAGAAAAAAACAAGTTTTAATTTTTTAGTACAAATCAGCAATTTCATACTTTAACCCCAGAAAACCCTCACGAGCTTACTAGTTACTCACTTGCAGGAACATAACAAGCCTTCTTCCTAGCGTGATCCCGTTGTCTAACAATACAGGGCTCAACGATTTTAAGAGATACTTTTTTAGGTTAGGTCCGATATCTTTCGAAATATAATTTCTTAGACATGTGGGTTTCCTTCCGATGTTTTCCGTCACCACTGAGCAAGTGATAATTACTATAAATATGCGGTGAACATATTAGAAGCCGAAAAAACTTGCTCAAGTTACGCATGGTGGTACATCGGCTTGCTAAGATTGGTAAATCTTTTGTTGAAAATTGTATTTAATTCTGTAATAAATTGCCTGAAACAGTTTTGTCATATCCTTACAATGTATTCAAAAGGCATATCTTAAATACTCTTCGTAAAAAGGCTTATTATAGAATCGATAAATATTTAACTGATAATGATGTCTGGAATGATTCAGAATGTATATTTTTTATTATATTCTTTTATTTCACGTGTTTATCCCGGTCATTTGATAGGCGTGCGCGGGGATATGAATCCAACGCGTAGAGGCCCCTTCGAAAGGAACGATGTAATGTATTATACCCGCCGTGACCTGCTTCAGGGGATATCAGTGGGATAATATACAAATGAACAGGTTACGGTAGGTATTGGAACTATTGCGAATGTGTTGGAAATTATTGGGCTATTAAAATGAGATCTGGAGGGATTATTAGAACCGGGCTATTGCAGAAGAGGGACGGACGCCTGCCATAACTATCATCTGATGTTACTTTCAGCAGGCGGTGACTCGCCACTCACTAGATGGACCCCCAAAATGCCAGAGAAAGTCGGCCGGGGGCAACACCGGTGTGAGTGACTCAAGGGTGTCGAGAGGTGTGCTGCGCTTTCTCCGAAGAAGACCGACGAAGACACGCCGGAGACGAAGGCCCTGATCGACTCTCTAGAGCACTCGGGTACCCGTGGTGTCGTTACGCACCAACAGCTCGCCACAAGCTGCCCTGCGGGGTATTATTATATTTATTATTTTACCACTCGAAGTGATCATTATTATTGTGTTGTGATATTGAAAAAGATTTACTGCAATATTTTCTTGCGGTATTTCTCGAAATACTGGTAATTCAAAAACGAAATACGGAATCTATTAGAAATTAAATAAATACAATTCAATAAGATTTGATTACCTTAAACATGTAAGACGTGTCGAAATGCTTACGAGGGCTCAATGCTAAATAAACAATTAACCTACTGCTTACATTTTTCCTCTGTGACGTTCAGATAGAAGGCGTATATTCAACGTTTTTCTAGTGGAATGTTAAATATAAGTCTAGAATGTACGAATGTAATTTTCTGCAGATAATTATACATTCTCTGTTTTTAGGTTCAGAATATTTATCACAACTGTCACTAAAAGGTTATTTAAGGATCACTGAATTTAACATGTTTATGGATAAAAAGTTGCAAGCTACGAATAAATAATAAGTCAGGAACTGTAACTCAGAACAAATTCCACACAAAAAGTGGCGCTACATGAAACCAAAACGACGTATGTTCTAATTACAAATCAATTAGGTTCCACTAATACACGTGCCTAGTGATTGGTTTAAATTCAAAACAAGAGCATAGATTGGTTCGCGTGCAGACTGCAATGTCAATGGTAGCAGTTGAGCCATAGCGCCGTGGACGATGTTATGCTATAAGTGAAAAGGAATAAATATATAATAAAATAATATTTTTTATGCTATAAAATAAATAGATTTTTTTTGTTATGTTTTAATTACAATTATTCGATAAGTTGTTATACATACGAATGGATTCTAAATTGGTATTTAAATAGAAAAGTGAAATGATGAGGCCATAATATGTATGTATGTAATCAATTTATTGCACAAAATAAACAGAACTAATTAAACAATATAATTTAAATGCAATGGCGGTCTTATTTCCCTACATGCCAGTGATAACATAACATAGATGATAGGAATTCCACTACGAATAATTATTAATGACTATATTATTTTGACAACCCGTATAGCCTAGTTATCAGTGTAGCTATTCTTACGCATAGGTCCTGGGTTTTATCAAATTTTTCTTTGAATCCACCTACACATAATAGATCTCGACGAATTGTCTACATTTTCGTGTAAATATTGAACACTCTGATAATGAAAGGGATGCAAACCTTCCTTTTTTAAGATTCGCCATACAGATATCTTACTTAGACCATGCCGCAACGCTAAACGTCTAATGCTGATTGTAGAATTAGCAAACAAATCCTTTAACATGGCATTTCCTATGGAGTTGTCAGTCACTGTTCATTAGTCACCGGGATCTCGTACCAACCTAAGTCAGTAACCAAGGTACGGCGCCATAGTAGCAGCGACGAGAATAACGGAGCGACTAACAACAAAATGGCTAACTTCGTTTGTTCCATCATGAATTCCCCCTCCCTTCCCGTCCGGCAACCTAATGGTTCCTGAGTGCACCTAAATGATGCCTTAATCAGCATACTTTAATAGACGAGCTCGGTGGCTCAGTCTTGAATGACGCGACTTTGACACCAACGCTCGTGGGTTCGATTCCCACACAAGGCAAACATTTGTGTGCATGAACATGACTGTTTGTCTTGGTCTGGATGTTTTAAGAGAGGTAGGGCGCACCAAAACAGCCCGTCTGGGAAGTACCTCCACCTCACAGAAAACTGCAGCCGAATGACAACTCCCTAGAGGGTTGTTGTGTTCCTGCGTGTTAGTGAGGTCACCAGTAAGCTCCCAAGGAGTTGCTGTATAAGCAGCAGAGGAGGCATCACGAGACCGATGCATAATTTAATATATCGCAAGCGTTAAAGGGCTACGGTACCCGCTTTACATCAGGTTGGCCGTATGCTTTTATGCCTCGCGGCGTAGTATAAAAAGAAAAAACTTTATTACTAGCGCATTTTATATAGATAGAACATAAGTAATTTTGTTGTTTGAAAGCTAATGAGTAAGGAGTTATTATAAGTCATAATGATCCCAGGTAATATGGCAATAATTTTGAGAAATTTAGACATGGAAATTTAGTGAAAGAAAAATCATTTTAATAACTAATAGCACAGTTTAGGTAATGATAGCAATTTTTTTGCTGGCTAATTGGTAGTATATTCTCACTGATCACTAACTGATACGATTATTTTTTTATTAAACGAAATCCGCAGACTACTTTAAAAGAAATCGATATTTCTATACATAGAGCTGACGGACTGCTTTGATGCGCCCTACCTCTCTTAAAACATACAGACCAAGACAAACGGACATGTTCATGAACACAAAAGTTTGTCTTGTGTGGGAATCGAACCCACGAGCGCTGGTGTCAAAGTCACGCTATTTGTGACCGAACTCGTCAAATCTCTCGATACAAATTACGATTGTAGAATGTAAATGGATGAGTAATACTAAAAATGTATTTAAGTTTCTAATTAAGTCGAACTCCTAAAATAACAAGCACACTAGTGAAGCACATAGCAGAGTAACCCGATATGTTTACACTGCAATTTTGTTTCTCTCGTCCCGATCGCACCCAATAATTAACACTGCGCATCCCGAAGGGATCAAATGTAGCTACATCCAAAAGCGAACGGCGCCTTTCATTGGGTTTTCCGAATTAACGCCATTGGAAACGGAGATTTGAAACCGAGTTTCGGTGTAACAAAACGTGACATGATTCGCTGCGCTGACATTTCGTTTATTAGTAGTAAAGTCCTTCTTACTGTGAGTAGATGTAATAGAAAACTGTTTAGCCAACACAGTTCCATTCTAAGTAAAAGAGGAAACTGTTGGTTTGGATCATCATGTTGACTTGGATCCTTGTTAACTAATTTTGGTGGCAGGGTTCCGTACCAAAATTAATTAAAAGAGACTAGAGAGAATACGATTTCTGCGTTTTAAAAGTAATGTGTGTGAGGACATATTTTGATTAGATGCCTGTAGCTTGTATACATATATATTATATCCCGTAGTTATTAATTGTTCTCGCGTAATAGAAGTGTATGTACGTGCATACGTACGTACTGTGTGTCTGTCTTAATGTCTAAATACTTTGTATGGTTGTAAATGTTTCTTGATTTTTCTGTATAATCCTGAATGTCAAGCGTAACTCCATACATTTTTTTTCTCTAAGCTGGTAAGAGAGAACTTTGTAAAAATAACAGTTTATTCGATTATGTATGTATGTACATATTCACGCTAGGTCCCTTGGGGAGTAGGCAGAGACAACCGAGTGCCACATGACTCGATCATTACAAACCTTACTCGTTTTATTATTATCAATTGCTCTGCTTATGCACGGTCGCCGGTTTCTAAGGCTCCTAACATCACCTTCTGATAAAACACGATCAATTTGGTCATGGTAAGTAAGTCTTGGCCTTTCTCGGCTCCTACATACTTCTACTTTTGCGTTATATGTCTGTTTCGTAAGCAGATATCTGAGCCCATAATCGTATACAAAACAACAAGTATCCCTTGCTGGCAGGGAATAAATATTTGACCGCAGAAATCGGAAGTAGGTACTTCTCCCCAATGAAACTATCCAAAGTCGATAACGAATCCACAGGTTACCCCGTAGACAACAGAGATTGATATTGACTATAATGGTGATTCACCCACATATTGGAAAAAATATTTTCATTCACTTTTTCATAAAGTGAGTTCATTTACTTCTACCAAATTCAACGAAAGCAATTTTCATTGAGGGTCTATTATGCTCAAGAGCCGGATGTAAGATTGTGATTGGATGTTATGATTACCTATGTCGAAATGTTTTTGAGGAAGGATGCTAGGTGGTGATTGCAAATTATTTATGACTAGCGATTCTGAGCAGGATTCCCGCGACTCTGCCGGCTTGGAATTGGAATTCGTCCACAATTTCATGGATTTCATTATCCCGCGTAACCCTAATTCTACTCTAAAAATAAAAGTAGCCTTAGTTACATCAGTTATCTGCCAGTGAAAATTCCATAAAAATCATTCCGACACACAAAAATTTTTATTATTGATTTGCATTTGGTAAATAGCTATTATTTTGACATTACAAACAGAGACTGCAACTATATTTATTTGTGTAAATGGCGTTAATAATATTTCATTAAATTAATTTGATTTATTTAATTCCTCGATTTATTGTTACTTGAAGCAATTAAAGTCCTCAGAAACAATTTTCAAATTAAGAGAGCTATGCTCAGAGATCTTCAGAGGGTTCAATCTGGAGCATGAATATTCTACGGTAGACCAGCCTAATCTGCCGAGTCAGTGGCGGCTGATGGGGAAAAAGCTTCTAGAGCGTAGAGACTAGGATGGGTTTGGCGTCTTCCCTCTTCTAGATAGACCGATGAACTTAAACGAGATGTTGGAAGTTGGGTGCGGAAAGCGAAGGATAGCAGATTGGGAAAAAGACGATGCAGACGATCGTGATAATTTCCGTATTCAGATTTATGATTTTTATTGAAATTATTAACTATTACACGAGTAGTAAATAATAAATGAAAAAACTTTAAGATTTCTGAGTCGTGAAGTAATGTCGTTACAAAATTTGTAACAACATTACTTCACAGACATTACGACATTTAATGGGATCATAATGTAAAGAGACATTTTCCTGGATATAAGGGTAACATCATTATTGATCATCGTCATTGTTGTCCTTTATTTTCTATTGTTCACATATTTTTTTTTTGTCTTCTAGCCATTACTTACTATTATTAATACTTGCTTTACATACAAACTTATTTATATGGTCCAAAGAATATACTGCCTAAGTCGTACTCATCCAATCTAATCGACCATATTTACCAGAGGGAGACTTTGTACAAAACTCGTCTGCATGGGTACCACTGTCCCACATATTTCTACCCACAAGCAGCTAATCAGCAGGTCTAATAGGTACCTTCTCCATACGTTTGTCGTTCTATTTTACTGGATGTTCTAAGTAAATAAATATCTGACGAGCTCGGTGGCTCAGTCTTGAATGACGCGACTTTGACACCAACGCTCGTGGTTTCGATTCCCACACAAGACAAACATCTGTGTGCATGAACATGTCTGTTTGTCTTGGTATGGATGTTTTAAGTGAGGTAGGGCGCATCAAAGCAGCCCGTCTGGGGAAGTACCTCCACCTCAGCCAAATAACAACTCCCTAGAGGGTTGTTGTGTTCCTGTGTGTGAGTGAGGTCACCAGTAAACTCCTAAGGAGTTGCTGTGTAAGCAGCAGAGGATGCATCTAGATATTATGACCTAATTTTTAATTCTCTTAAATTCTGTATTTAATCATCTACACGCCGATATACTTTCGGCAGAATATATATGACTTTCACTGTATTATTGTAAGAACATCATTTATGTACCCATATTCGGTAAATAAAGACATTCATTCATTCATTCATCGTGCGAGTGATACTTAATATATTACAAGCATTAATAAGCTATTGTAACTACTTTACATCGTATCGTAGGTCGTATGCTTGTATGCCTCCCGACGTAGTATAAAATATATATATATTTATTTATTTATATATATATATATATATATATATATATATATATATATATATATATCCGAAGAAATTACACGTTACCATCTTGTTGTACTACGGGTACTAAACACCTTATGATATAGAGAAGACACCTAGATCAAGACAAACATACATATCCATGAACCTACGAGCCGTCTTGCTGAAGTAGCTATAGCCAGCCATTCCACCAACGGGCTCGTCGAATAGATGAATACGAAATCGATGTTCGAGTTCCTTGTTTCTTTTCAATATTAAATTGCGAATTTGAGATATAAACAAGACCTGTACACGAGTACGATTCGACATTACGCAATTACTCTTAGTTCTGACCTATTTACGTTTCATTTCGTATGCGCACGTATTTGTATATTGAAAGTCAAGCCTCGTTCAATATTTTACGTACCGTATATTTCATATTTTTACTAGAGTAATCATCAAATAAAATAGGTAAGGTGCTATGAAAGATACAACAGCGGCAGTTGCTGTTGCCCGTGTCACAAACGAGCTGCATCAATATTAATATATACTAGTATTTATATATATGTAAGCATCGGGTGCATTTGTATTTTTGAAATAATTGTGTACTACCTATTAATATTGCAGTATTCTTCAAACAAAATAGTACAAAGTGTGACGTACAACATTGCACGATGAAGGCATCAAACGGGCTACATCAATAAACATTGCAGTAGAGTTGTGAGTCGTATGCAATCAAGCACACTTGCGTCTTTTAATAAATAATTTTCTACGTACGAATTTTTACTACAGTACTCTTCAAATAAAGTAGTCATGATGTACGGAGTCTTCTGCGAAGGTCACAATAGTGGCTTTTGTTGTCCATCAAATATTCTGCATCAACACACTAAAAGGAGACATAATCAGTATGTCATTTGTTGCATTAATCTAAGTTTCATTTAGATATTAGTGTTTTCATTCTTAGATTCGACTACGAGATTCGCTAGAATCATTTTGATAATTTTATGACGAGCCCAGTGGTACAGCGGTTAATAACGCGAACTTGACAACGACGCTCGCAGGTTCGATTTCCACACAGGACAAACTATGTGTGCATGAACATATCTGTTTGACTTGATCTGGGTGTTTTTAAGAGTGATAGGGCGTATCAAAGCAGCCCGTCTGGGGAAGTACCCCCACCTCACCGAAAACCGCAGCCAAATAACAACTCTCTGGAGAATTGTTGTAATATTTCGTGTGAGTGAGGTCACCAGTAAGCTCGTAAGGAGTTGCTGTGTCAGCAGAGGTGGCATCGCGCGAGTGATACTTAATGTATTACTAGCGTTCATAGGCTACAGTAACTGGTACATATCAGGTGGGTCGTATGCTTAAAAAAATCGGCCAAGTGCGAGTCGGACTCGCGCACGAAGGGTTCCGTATCATTATCTATAAAAACAGGAAAAAAATCACGTTTGTTGTATGGGAGTCCCCTTAAATATTTATTTTATTCTATTTTTTAGTATTTGTTATTATAGCGGCAACAGAAATATATCATCTTTGAAAATTTCAACTGTCTAACTATCACGGTTCATGAGATACAGCCTGGTGACAGACGGATGGACGGACAGCGGAGCCTCAGTAATAGGGTTCCGTCTTACCCTTTGGGTACGGAACCCTAAGAATGGTCGTATCATAAAAAATCATATAGCGGCATGTAGCACGCATATTGAAATAATAAGTATAAAGACGGCACAGGGATAGGTTAGACGGAGAAAAGGATATTGGCAACTTATGCCTCCTGGCGTTGTATAAAAGAAAATCATATATTATATTTTGTACAATATGTAGCGCGCATATTGTAATAGTGAGTATAAAGACGGCACAGGGATAGGTTAGACGGAGAAAAGGATATTGGCAACTTATGCTTCCTGGCGTTGTATAAAAGAAAATCATATATTATATTTTGTACAATATGTAGCGCGCATATTGTAATAGTGAGTATAAAGACGGCACAGGGATAGGTTAGACGGAGAAAAGGATATTGGCAACTTATGCTTCCTGGCGTTGTATAAAAGAAAATCATGTATTATATTTTGTACAATATGTAGCGCGCATATTGTAATAGTGAGTATAAAGACGGCACAGGGATAGGTTAGACGGAGAAAAGGATATTGGCAACTTATGCTTCCTGGCGTTGTATAAAAGAAAATCATATATTATATTTTGTACAATATGTAGCGCGCATATTGTAATAGTGAGTATAAAGACGGCACAGGGATAGGTTAGACGGAGAAAAGGATATTGGCAACTTATGCTTCCTGGCGTTGTATAAAAGAAAATCATATATTACATTTTGTATAATACGTAGCGCGCATATTGTAATAGTAAGTATAAAGACGGCACAGGGATAGGTTAGACGACAAAAAGAATATTGAAAACTTAATATTGTGTTAATGGCATATTAACATGAGTGAAGGCACGAGGTCACGGAGGAAGTCTGGTACACCCTATTTGTAAGTGTGTGTATGGCCTTAAGCTCTGGCAAAGATTCGCTTAAAGAAATTTACTACATCTTACAACAAAAAGTAGTATAAGATAAGAACGACAATAAAATTACCCTCTAGAAATCAGTTAACTTTTAGTTTAGCGTTAAAATTTAGTACTCAGTTAACTTTCAACTCAATTTAATGTTTGTGGTAAGTAAGCTAACTTTAAGATAGAGGATAATAATTTATTCTTATATCAGGTTCTTTTCATTCAGTTCCTAAGTTTAAGTGAAAATTGAATATTAGTGATACATTTTTAATTGCATGTTCGGCTAATAATCGTAATCACTTTATACATGCTGTCAATTAAACAAACATTATGATGTCATATTATTGTATTATCATCTGAAGTACATTATTTTCAGGATCACCGTGCCTATATGAAATCTATATGTTTGTCTGTGCGTTTGTCTGTGTGTGTGTTGTTTTCAAATATTCGAATTTTGACATCAGATTCTGATAATCAGCATAAAAAAGTAGAGTACAATGTTCAGGTACACCGTTCCTATCTCTTAAGGAACATGATCAAAATAGCCGACAAATAAAAAAAAAATGAATTGTTATATACCTAATTGACGAGACAGGTGTTCGTCTGGCAATGCAAGCTTGCGCATTCTCAACTAGTTTTTTATACCTTTACCTGATGTAAAGCGGGTAACGTAGCCTATTAACGCGTGTAATATATTAAGTATCGCTCGCGCGATACCTCCTCTCCTGGTTACACAGCAACTCCTTGGGAGCATACTGGTGACCTCAATCACACGCAGGAACACAACAACCCTCTAGGGAGTTGTTATTTGGCTGCGGTTTTCTGTGAGGTGGAGGTACTTCCCCAGACGGGCTGCTTTGATGCGCCCTACCTCTCTTAAAACATCCAGACTAACACAAACAGACATGTTCATGCACACAAATGTTTGCCATGTGTGGGAATCGACCCACGAGCGTTGGTGTCAATGTCGCGTCATTCACCACAGAGCCACCGAGCTCGTCAATATTTTGCTAAGTGTATATATTCAACTATGAGAGGGTACTGCAATGTAGTTACTTGTATTTTGTATATAGTGACTATGTAAAAATACATATGCTATATGTACTTAATAGAACATTTACATAGTGTGACTGTGTTCAAGGTAAATGACTTTCGATGAGCTCGGTGGCGCATTGTTGAAATGCGCTGTTACATTATTTTGACACCAGCGCTCGATTCCCGCATACACAACAACTCTCTTGAGGGTTGTTGTATTCCTGCGAGTGAGTGAGGTCACCAGTAAGCTCCCAAGGCATTGCTGTATAAGCAGCAGAAAAATTAATATATCGCAAGCGTTGATAGGTATGCTGCGGTACCCGATTTACATATGGTGGGCCGTATGCTTGTATGCCTCCTGACGTAGTACTAAAAAAAGGTTCATTACAAATTGAGTTTGTAACCCTTGGACATCATTAATAATTAATAAGTTATTTATTAGTTAGCTTTTTTTTGAAAGGCCGCTCTAGGAGTAAAAGTACACATCAAAACAAACGAGCCTAAATACGATTTCTAGCAAATTAGAAAGAAAACGAGACAGCTACATAATAAATATTTCAGTCCTGATGGAACATCCTATATTAGTAAGTTCGTATAGATCGACGACTATCGCAGGCTGCACGATTGTGTAAATTTGGTTAAAGGCGTATACATTACACAGCGCAAACCGCAGAAATCGGAGTGTGACGTCGCAATCGGATTTGTGTGAATGTAGGTAACTACCTAATTATTTACCTTTAGACGTGTAGTCGAATCGTAATCAAAATACTCTTAACCTCAAATCCGGGGAAGTATATTTTGTTGTATTGTATATCTTCACGCCAGGTCTATATATAGAACAAAATATCTCCTATAGGAGATATTTTGTTCGTCTCGTAATAGGTTGATTTAGATTTATATTGTGTGGATTGCCCCTCATACATAATGTCATAGATCCTAACAGTACGTAATACCCTAAATAAAGTAACTATTAAATTATTATATCATATTTTATGTTAAATACTACGACTGAGATTTTGACGAGATGCAGTGGTGAAGAGGTTAGTAATGCTACTTTGATACTAATGCTCGTGGATTGGATTCCCACATAGAACAAACATTTGTGTGTATAAACATATCTGTTTGACTTGGTCTGAGTGATTTAAACCGCAGCCAAATAACCCAGGGGGTTGTTATTTGACTGCGGCTTTCTGTGAGGAGGAGGTACTTCACCCACCCGGCTTTTTCATGTGCCATATCTCAAGTAGTATTCTGGCGATTGATTTGTGATTTAACTATATCCATCGTATTTACTTGCGTGTGTGTGTGTTTATTTTAATGTTTATTTGTAGATCATTCATCATCATCATCCAAGCATTAATCTCGGCCGCGTCCTACGCTTTCGTTACGCGTTACGAATAATGTTTATTTGTAGGAATGTAATGATTGTTGAAGCACGATAGTTATCTTTATGTTCAATGATATTTTATTTCATATACGTGTACAAAATATACATTCTAAATTCCTTATCATAGGCGAATTAGTAACCAAGAATTATCAACGCTACAGTAAGCATACTGTACCTACGGTTAATGATTACCGTTGTGATTAATGATGGCTTCTCCTAGGGCTTCTTTTTTACTCCTTAGTTTTGACACCGTAGCTACTAACCCCGGGAATTGTAACATTCCATAGCTGCAATTAACACGTCACAATTCTTATGACGATATACGTTTTTAACGATAAATAATGAGTATTAAGCCCCAATTACTCGTATAAAGAAAATATAATAATTGTCTTAGGTGACCCACACTAGTAAAGATTACTTCGAAGATTTATTAAAAAGTATATTAAACAAAGACTTCTATGTATACTACTAAACAGGCTGAGTGACATAAATATTGTGTCTTAGTCTTAGCTCGGGAGCGCGCCGGCTGAGGTGCGGGGTATCGGGGGAGGGTTGCCGATGCAGTGAACAGGCTGCTCACGCAGACGCGACATACGATTGTACTTTACCTATTACCAATTTGACTTCGACTGTTACTAATACCATTTTAATATAATGGTAAATTAAAGTATATTGTACATAACACTATATACACTAATAATAGATAATCCAGGGGAAATCTACGATAGTAATAATTGTGTAATTATGAGGAAAAATAATTGAACTCATATGACTTTGTTTTATTCAACAAAATGATTATACATAAGTATCACTTCTATTATTTTGTACAAATTTTACCCACTGCTCTCTTTTTCCAATCCCAAGGCGAGGAAATCTAAAAAAAAATAAGAAATAAATTATTTTCAAGAGATTATACACACTTGCGTCAACAAAAAATAATAAATATAGTACATACAGTAAAATATTAAAACTTACTTATGAAAAGATATTACTTCAGAAAACTTTTTTGTTCTTTGAAAATATTTTTTGCAGTATCTAAGTATGCAATTCGGCATTATTGTGAATATATTGTGATTCAATGGGTACCTAAAATATAAAATCACAGAATTATCTACTTGCATATTAAAATTAAGTTTCTACCTATTTCCATGTCTGTTTGAGCACCTATTATATAGATCTATGATGTGATCGTTAGTAGTGCTACTTACACTACTAAAGAGTAAACGAGATGGCAATAGTGTCATGGCTATTATTCATGTTAAGTACAGTTTCATAGTAAAATACAGAAAAAAGTAGTTACTTACCAATAATAACATTTGAATCACTTGAAATAAAGTATTCACGTAAATATAATAATGATTAATTGTTATTTCGTGACATTTAAAACAAAAAAAAAATATTTGTCGATCGCCACGTTCTCGGTTAATTACGAAACAAAGGAGTGATTACTTATCCATACACAGCCATTGCAATGCTCACATTTAATTGTGTTTGGGGAACTACAAGTATTGGGATTACTTTGAATTATCACATCTGCCTTGAAACTTTTACATACTTTAGACACAATTGTGTTGTCAAACTTTGTAGAATATGCTTCTCCCTTTCTCTTATTATGTTACGCACTGGATTTATAATTACATAAATGTACTTATTAACACAAAAAAAAAACAAAATAGGTTACTCACCTCTTTCATAAAAAGCTACCTAATTACTTACGTGGGTTCACGACTCAAGACAAAAATTACACTCCCGTGTTGACATTTTTTACTAAAATGTAAACTTCGACACAAGTTCGGAAGCTAGTAAGGGTAAGTGGGGAAATTCGGCATACCGCAAGTACTTTTTTACACACGAAAGTGGTTTGACTCCATGCGAGTAATTAATTAAGGGTTAGTAATTAATGTATAATTCAACTGTACCTTTATTTGCCAAAATTGTCATTAGCTTTTTGTAGACACTTATTACTACTCGTAATAATTACATTTAGTTCTCCTGTCAGCACTGAAAACGCCGTTGCCCAGCACAAATTCAAACACTTACGTTTCCGCATCTGAGTGCATTGCTGGACGTACTTGCTGTCGCTGAGGCGATAAAGGCGCCACCAAGCACATCTCTGCTTATTGACTACTTCTGCTGGCGTTTAAGGCTATATCATTATTATATCGTGACTGCTGACACTGTAGAAGTCTGTGAGTGTTACTACCGGCGTTCAAAACGCCGCTGTTAATCATGTAGCCGGGCGATTCTGCTCGCGCTAAAGGCGCTCCTGTCCGATGTATCGCTGGACATTCATACTAGCCGTGATCCCCGCCATCGTACGTATAATTAGATGAAGATAGACATAAATACCAAGTTGCTAACAAACACCCTAAGCACTCTGTTTGTTAAACGTACCCTGAAGGAACTACGCTTGCGGCACAAATATGCGCCCCTAGACCTTTGCTATTTGACTCGAAAGTTTCATTAATTACACATCCTGAGGGCTCTTTGAATTTTGAAGAGTTGTATCTTATACGTTATTCTGATTACTAAAAGCATTTTGCTAATAATAATTGAAGTATTAAAAGTATTATTATATACATTTTTAGGATATGAAAATGAGATGGATGGGGTCCAAGATTAATTGCCTCGGTATGTGTCCTAACTTCTGTCCCACATGACTCAATCCATATACATCTCACTCACTTCTTTTACATTCATAGTTATTTTTAGGGTTCCGTACCCAAAGGGTAAAACGGAACCCTATTACTGAGGCTCCGCTGTCCGTCCGTCCGTCCGTCCGTCCGTCCGTCCGTCCGTCCGTCTGTCACCAGGCTGTATCTCATGAACCGTGATAGTTAGACAGTTGAAATTTTCACAGATGATGTATTTCTGTTGCCGCTATAACAACAAATACTAAAAAATAGAATAAAATAAATATTTAAGGGGGCTCCCATACAACAAACGTGATTTTTTGCCGTTTTATAGATATTGGTACGGAACCCTTCATGCGCGAGTCCGACTCGCACTTGGCCGATTTTTATGCATCGTGATAATACATCCTGTATAGATAGTATGACTACAGCAGTTGAATTGTGCTTCATGCTTTTTAATATTAGAATTTGAATTGTGTTTGCTATATGTAAATATAAATATCACTATATGTAAATGTTTACCAATTTCCATTGGCACAGCCTTTACAAGATCCAGTTTCTATTTCCACTATTGATACGGGATCTGTGCCTTTCAGTAAGCTTTGAAACAGTGTCGAGTGCCATTATCGATATTGATTACTGAATAGCGCCAAATTCATCACTCTCGTCTCGTATTCACCGCACGAATTTATTCAAGTCTTATACGCACAACTGTAAGTAACATCTAAGTAGAATATTAACTAATTTAAGTGATTAACTGATTACTGAATGCATAAGAAAGTAAGTTATGTTTTAAGCAACTTCAAAAAAGAAATTTCTATGTTCATCACGTGCTTTTTTTAATGTCAGTTAGTTCAATGATAATTGATATCTTGAGAACAGCATATTCAATTTGAACAGTGTAAAAATATGTTGTGAAAACTACGCGTATTCTATGTCGTTGTATCTAATTTTGGAACACGTAATAATGATTATACTTTTATAGCGATCATGTATTTTTTAAGAAGATTTGCTGTTAAACTAAGAAGCCATGGTATGGAAAAGATTATATTATTTCAACTGATGGCTATTTGTGTTCAATGTTTGTTAGATTAGACGAAGAAATTTACATTTCATAGTCGGTTTGAACGAACGATTCAAACGAAAGAGACTGAGACTGAGATTGAGAATGAACAAACTTTAAAGGAATGAAATCAACAGTAATTTTGGAAAGTACTACATTATAGAAATGTATATTTTTTTAAGTAATTTAATAAATTTTGATTGCCAAAGGTGATAAGTTTTCCTTATCGCCGAGACACCTAGTGATAGACAGTGTGCGATTCACAATACAAGTTATGCGTACACCGACCAGATAGCGCTAGTAGAGGCGTTTCAAGGCTAGAAAAACAAGTTTAGAATTCGTTTAAGTACGCATTAGAACACCTTCATTAAATGAGAATTTATATAGCTTGTAACAGATAACCGTTATATTAGCGCTTTTCTTATCTCACTGTCAACGGAGAATTATCCACCAGCTCCCTGGTGTCCTTACTCATTCGTAAGAAAACGAAAGAACCCACTAAGAAATTGTTGTTTTGTTCTGGAAAATGGAGGTTCCTACTCAGTTTTATTAAATACACTGTGTTGTATCGGGTATTGCTGTTCCGTTATATGATTCTAGGATGTAGAACCTTGTAACTTTTAGCACAAAATACCTTAATGCAAAAACTTAAAGTTACATAATTTGAGGAGGATAGATTTTCTGCGAGATTTAATAGACACATAGATTGACAAATTCAGTAATGAATACATTTGTAGTAAAACTAGACTTAACACTGAGGCTCTAAGAATTAGTAAGCTAAAATGACAGTGGGCAGACCACATAGCTCGAAGAACTATTGAAGCAGAAAGGTTCTCGATGGTAACTGTGAACGTGACGATCCCAAGGAGCCGTTAAATGCAAGCAGCATTGGACCGATCACTGTGGACGTCTAAAGGGCGAGGCGAGGGTCACCTGAAATGATGATAATAATGATTTTTTTTTAGTGTCCAAATTTCTTGTGCTAGAAACGTTTATTGAAATAACGAACGATTTTTTACAAAAAATAAAGTTTCCGCAAAGAGCTAACAACAAATTAACGTTTCTTTATCTTTTATCTGTATATTTATACGGAACCAATCTGTCCCTAGATGTTTAAAATTATTACTAAATCGGTTCAATATCAATGAAGATATTATGGTAATACACAAAAATACCGAATCCCTAGTTTTTAGAGTAGTTTGAAAGCATGTTTGTCATGCCATAAACTCGTAATAATTAGCAGCAATTTCAAAATAAAATTACGTAATACTGGTCTGTCCCAAAGCCAAGTAGGCAGTAGGACTTAAAATAATTGCTTTTCTCGTACCTTCGTGCGGTGCCTAGATCAACAACTAATCCTATAAAAAACTTAGAATTAGCCGACCGAATCGTGTCACTGAACTTATATTACTTATGTAAACTGGATATTTTTCCGCAAACTCCCGCAAAGGTCCCATAACGAAGTAAAATAGCCAAATAAGAAGGTCTTAATGTCGCAGTTAGTTGAGAATTCTCCCTTGTGAATGCTGGGTCATTAGCGCTGTGTTATTGCGAATTGCCCTAAGACTCTGTGGGGTTGATCCGAGTCATGTTTAATCTGAATTTTCGTTATACTGTATTTTGAGTCCGTATGAAATTTTACGGAACGGTTCAAAGCGGCTTACGTATGCAAAATTAAATTACACTAATAAATTCCATAACATTCTCGTGTATTAGTCGAATACAAGCCAACGTTTCATTTACATGGAAAAACGGATCTCAGAGTAAGCCCCGCATTACACAACATTATGATTTCAGTACAGTGTACTGGGAGCTTTTAGATTATTCAAAAGCTATAATTTGGCAATTATGTAATCAGACCGTTGAAACAAATATTACACATTGATTTTGTCCTTTTATTTTATATAATACGAAATGTTTAAAGCACGGAATACGTAATGGTAGTTCGTAGTATATTAGGTATATAATTAATGCAATGCGACATTTAAACCATTTTAGTGTGTTATTATTATCCCATAGTTTTTATTTTTGAACTTATTTATCGATTTCTCTATCAGTATTTTGATATTAACCATTGGCGAAGAAGAATTGCCAGAGATATTTGCCAGCATACCAATCTAGATATTATATCACATATTTCCACTGTATGTGTATATATTTCTACTGTATCAATTACATATTCATTGATTTTATAAACTGCGATCGAATATGACTCATTTGCATAACAATTGCTAGGTTGGTTCTTGAATCTCTTCACATGCAAAGCAAGGACACTTTCAGGCTGTTGCATTGCAGATTTTTTAGAAATTATAACAAAGGTAATCTCAGTCCCAGCTAGCTGATAGATTAAGTTATCAATCATGCTCAAGCAACATATCCCTGCATTTAAGATTGACTGTTGTACTATTGCTAAATAAAAAAAAAAACTTTATATTTTTTATGAGCCTAGATTTTCTAGCCTAGTATTTTCTAAGGCGTACGAAGAAGTAATAGCAAAGATATTTATATCTGTGAATGATTCACTTTTGTAATATAAACTATTTCTATATCAACATATGCTCCCGACAATTGCATACTACAGAAATGTGTGTTCTTAAATGGAGACAATTATTTAGTTCAAAACACGTTTATTAGAAAACTTTATACATATGACTATGGACTACTATCCATTAGTTACATTTGATTTAAAAATATTTTTATAAAACTAAGAATTATACACTTGATCTGAAAATTTTGTTACATACTTATAAATGTCATTATATAAAAAACCGAATAAGAGCGTGTCGGATTCGGGTACCGAGGTTTCCGTACAAACTTGTTGATATGTAAATATGGGAATCGAGTCTCGAAGATTATACCCGTTTCTTTCCAATTATGTTGTAAATATCACATGCAAAATTCTTTCCCAAAACGTATAATTACAATATTAGTTTCTTTATCTAAAGAAAACATTAACTGTATTGTGGAAGAAACTCAACTTTGCCGTTGGAAAATTGCTGTCTCCATACATCGACATAGGTTGCGGGTAGTTTTCCAACTGAAAATAAGTTCGTAATTGCATTTTTTTCATTGTATCTACAAATTTATAGTTTTCGAATTTTTTCCTTTACTTGTGCCATTGACACTTATTACATTGCTTCTTGCCAAATTTTATGATTCTAGGTAAACAAGAAGTATATATATAGGTTTGTTGTTTGTTTCCCTTGCGAGAGTCAAAATATGCGACATAAAAGAGCTATAAATGGCCACAACTGTTGACTTCATTGAAATCAGATTTTTTACACTACTCCGTGACTCTAGTTTTCTTCTTCTTCTTAGTAATCACGTTGCCTAATCTTAAGTTAGAAATTAAGAGCGGTAGGGTCCACTACCTAAGTCTAAGGATTTGACGAAGACGCTGATTTTTATATGGAGTGACTGCCGTCAAACCTCTACAACCCAGAGCAAAAACCAGCTCTTTCTTAGCTTAGGTCACACGTATTTCGAAATATTCGAAATATAACTGGACGTGTAGGTGTTTTTCTTCATCGCTGAGCAAGTGATAAATATACATATAAATCCGAAAACACGAATTTCGTAGTAGGTACATGGATACCAGGATTCGAACCGGGTACCACCAGGTCAATGGGCCGGTTCCTTATCTACTGGGCTATCACTGCTCCAAGACTTAAGTGTGACTTAAGGACCAGGGCCATTTTTCTCTTTGAGTTGCGGAACCCTAAAAAAGGTAAACTTTTTATGATCTCTAATTGTTGTAAAGTATTACTAAAATCAATTAATACATTTTACTATTGTATTTTAGTTTTTACAAGGAAGTGTTGAGCTGCCTAAAATCCGACATATTATAGATAGATAACACTTTATTCATTTCACCAAAACACACACAATGAAACATATAGTACAACACGATTACAATAAGGAACATTACAGTATGCAGTGAATTGATCAATTCTCTGCAATCTGCATTCTATGCATTAAATTAATAAGTATTGAATCTACAAAGGAATACTGAATTAAAATATAGACAGATAAACATACATAGGTATACCTATACGTACCGACACAAATACACTATTAACATAGACATGATGTATATACGAGTATAAGGTGTAACATCGTGTGTGTCGTAGAGAAACGAAAGGGCTACAGCTCAATGAATTACCTGCGTTAACGCAAGTCACTGGTTCTGCTATCACCCATGAAGAATCGCGAGAGGCAAGCAAGAAGCTTCAACAGGAGATGTATTGCAATTTATACAGATAAGATTAATGACGTTCAAGCAAACTCCATAGGCATATCATACGAAAAATGTGGTGATCACGGTAAATATACAACAAAAAGCAGGATTGAAAAGAATGAAGAGAGCTAGTGAAAAGGGCAAGATGAATAGGATAAACTTACTCATTTAACGCCAAGCTACAAGATCGAACCTCAAACTCTACAGCAGCGTCAATTGTTTTTTAAACATGTATTTGGATGAGATTGTTCCAATGCCGTAAAAACCTCTTCACGCTCTTTGTTAACGTTTACCCAAAGGTTTCTTTAAACCTTTAGGTAAACGTTAACAAAGGGTTTTCAAAAATAAACTCGTCTGGAAGAGATCAGTATGCAGCCAATAAGGTTTCATTGTGAGCGAATGATTTACATGCCATTGGGTAGAGGTTACAGTTGTAAAAAAAAGCTATGGGTATCATGTCACATATTGTACATTTGGAAGAAAGTGATGCAGCGCCTTTCGTAAATAGGTAACTAATATAGATTTTAGAATACCTTGTTTTGCAAGTCAATTACCCTCATTTATATGTATAGGCATAATCGAGTACTTATATGAATATTTATTGCAATGCCTATTTTATTTTTCTCCGCAACTAAATATGTTTTTGCGAGAAATAAACTTTTTTCCCCAGTCACGGGTGAAGGCTAGGTTAGTACTATGAAACGAGGGTCTTAAAATCCATCACGCACGGCGCCGATCTTATTTAGATAAGTAGGAGCTGCCTGTCGGAAGCCCACCCTGCTTAGTTCACTTGACTGATTGCTGCTAATGAATGTCACACTTTAATCTTTCCGTTAAATCCTCAGTAACAGTATTTTTTCAGTAATTTATTCGTTAAACTACTATTTTTAACTGATGTTTACTTATGGAAGCGAGAGCTGGGTATAGTAGAAATATAGAGAAAGTAAAATATGCGCAAAACTTGCGGCATAACGGTAAAGGTGTTATGACCGAGAAGTTCGGTGTAAATATAAGAAGAGGCATGCGTCCGTCATTCGTTGGTACGGATATATAGAAATAATGCAAAAGCGTTGCCCATCTGTATCGTCATACTGACGAAACATATGCAACGGAAAGATTTCGGAGCTGAGAAAGACTAAGTCTCGCCCATCACAACCAGATTGATCGTGTTATGTCAGAAATTGGTGCCAGGAGCCAGAGAACCAGCGAGTATACTTGAAAAGCTATGAATATATATATCTATGAATTTTATAGTAGTGAATGAATTGTACAATGTGACGCTTGGTTCTCCTTGCGACCTGCTCCTTGAACCGGCGAGCATATTGGAAAGACCTTTGAATTTTATAGAAATGAGTAAAGTATAAACTGGGAATTGTGGCGCTCGGTTCTCCTTGCCTACCTCGCAAGGGCTTTGGCGTGAATATATTGATACATAGATAGGTAGATAGTTTAAGATATACACCCGTCTTATTTTATTACTGCACAAAATGATACATTTTTTTGAAATATTATTAAAAAAAAATCTTCTATTTACAATTTTGGTGACCGAGTATTAGAAATAGAAATTACAATTTGAAGTGAACCATGCATGATTAAAATTAACATACCTATAGCGTAGCAACTTATAATAGTATAACTAGTATCTTCTTGATTCAAATATTTTTCTGATAACATTTAATTTCTTTCTGTAACATCTATCTTATATATAGGTATATTTCAATCAACACTGTCTTCAGATGTATTTTTCTATTATTTCTTCTGTTGTCCATACAAACTTATAGACGCTCAAGCTCATAACACATTCTCATTGCAAGGTCTCCTGAGGAGAGAGGATTAACAGCGGTTGCTACCAAACTGACAATAAACAGTGAAGTTCATTTGAGTCTCAGGGGTAAAACTATAGCTGCGTTGGAACTCATGATGAAATTAAACGAAAGAATTAGTAGCAAGCATGGAAATTAAGGGAATACCTTTGGCAATATTGACAATAATATCACACAAGAGACATTATTAAACTAAAGATGGTAGCTGAGTGAATCGTTTCAACAAAATCCTAACAATACTTATTAGTCATAATAGTAGGCCGAATTATGTAAACCAAATCGATTACTGCATTTATTAAGGGTGTTACGAGCTGTTAATGTCACAAAAACATACGTTCGTGAGTCTAGTACATAATGGAGACTATTGACATTTAAAATTTCAATAACGTTTTAAGTTTCAATAAGGTTGTTGTGTTCCTGCGTGTGTGGTCCCCAATAAGATAATTAATATATCACAAGCGTTTAATAGGCTACGGTACCCGCTTTACATCAAGTGGGCCGTATGTTCTCGACGTAGTATAAAAAAATTACAAAACAATAATAACATTTGATTGATTGCAGTTTATTCGATCACTTTTTTACTAAATGTATTGTTTTATTTTAATTAATATCCCGATAATATTTTAATTACTTGTCTATATTATGCATTATACTCGTATTGTGCATTTGTATTAGCACCATCGTGTATCAGTGAAAGTAATTTACTTTTTATTGAGGTATAGATATTTTATAGTAAGTTTGAGATGTACTTCTATCTTTTCCTCAATCAATAAATCATAAAAAAAAAACATTTAAAGACCGCACGTACCTATTATTACGTACGTACCATTAAATATTAAACAATGCTACAGATTGCATCGACCATTAAATGTTCAAAATATCGAAAGATATAAAATGCAGCAATCCAGTTAAAAGTTCGACGGCAAAGACCGACATAGTAAAAAGACTTTTACAGTCGAAAAACGCTCCGTTGTTATATTATCTACAGAATGCGTTGTTTGTTTTATGAACTGTTTCATTTTTCAGAATTCTGAATACGGACTACGGAAGCAACTGTCACATGGCCACTGCTGTTTGCACAATTCATAATATTTTCTTTATAGCGAATGCACTAGTTTGACAGACGTTACTTTGGGTTTGTTTGTGTAAATTTATAAAGGATATCCGGTGGCAGAATTAGGATTTAAATTTCTAATTATTGTAATATTTTTGAACGGGTAGTCACGTTTGATTTATCGTTTGTAGGTTATATGCGTTACTTATCGACGATACTGCAGAGAGCCAGTAAATGTTAGAAAACGCTATAGTAGAGAAAGCAAATTGAGCTCGCTATTAAAGCTATTTACTTAATTAACAACTACTTTTATGTTTCTTGTCGAATATTAAATTTGTATTTTATTTACGAAAAATTACGTAATTGTAATAAGAACAGTGATAGCCCAGCGGGAAAAAACCGGCCTATGGACCAGCAGGGTCCCGGTTCGTATCCTGGCATATATCACTAAATTTGTGTTTTCGGATTTATGTACATATTTGTAATTATCGCTTACTCGGCGGCGAAGAAAAACATAGTGATATTTTTGCGAATCTCTATGGTTGGTAACAACACATGTTATATCAATGAGTGACATATGTTTTCATACTGGTTTATTGTTTAGGAAAGAATATTGCCAAAAAAATAGTCGCTGAAACTATCTGCGTAAAATATTATAGAATAGTATGTAGAATAATCATTATCACGGCTTTGGACACTATTACTTCATGTCATCAAGATCGCCAAATCCCTTTGAAAATTTATCTGTGAATACCAATGTATCGACAAATATAGTCGACAGTAAACTTTTTTATTAAATCCGATAAAATATTTTGAAGCGAATGAAATTAAGGAATATAAATAAATATATATATCACTCTTCATCGCATCTACAGCGCAATGCACGAAATACGGTCAACTTGACTACAATGCCACGAATAATAATAGGAAATTGCCATTTTATAGTAATAGATACTTTGAATTGACATTAAAATCTCATGGTGTGAGATTTTCGAGTGAAACTTTTTTCACATGATACTGAGGCTTTTCTTTTAGAAAATGTGCAACATTTGATTTTCTAATTTCAATTGTTTTTTTTTTAATCTGCTTAGACGGGAAAGATAAATACTTCGAAAATCCGAGTAATTTTTGTATACGAGTTCCGACGCGGAACTAAGGCGATAGAAACGGCTCACTTCAATGCATGTAGCATTGAAGTGAGCCTAGAGTTAGAGAGGAGATTGCTAATGAATGCATCGTACGTTTTTGGTTTAAACGCTTTCGTAATGGAAACTTCGACTTCAAGAATGAACCACGTAGAACACCGCCAACACAGGTGAATAACGCTGAATTTGAGGATTGTGGAAGGAATGAGATGGTGGAGGCTGATCCAAATCAAACTACCCAGAAATTAGCGGCATGGTTTGATGTTACCTTACCTACAATATTGACTCATTTGCATTAAATCCATAAGATAAAAAATCGGCCAAGTGCGAGTCGGACTCGCGCACGAAGGGTTCCGTACCATTATCTATAAAAACAGCAAAAAAAATCACGTTTGTTGTATGGGAGCCCCCTTAAATATTTATTTTATTCTATTTTTTAGTATTTGTTGTTATAGCGGCAACAGAAATACATCATCTGTGAAAATTTCAACTGTCTAACTATCACGGTTCAAGAGATACAGCCTGGTGACAGACGGACGGACGGACGGACGGACAGACGGACAGCGGAGCCTCAGCAATAGGGTTCCGTTTTACCCTTTGGGTACGGAACCCTAAATAACGACATGGGTGTGTCATGATTTGATTGATCTGCAGAAAGAAACGTCTTTTGAGATTTGTGTTGCCTTGTTGAATCGGTACAGAAATGAATTATGATAATTATGAATCGAATTATGACATATGACGAAAAGTGGATTGTTTATGAGAAATTCAATGGCTGACCACAGGTCAAACACCGCAACATTGTTTAAAGCAAAGCTTACCAATAAAAAGGTAATGGTAACTGTTTGATGGTCTCTTCATGGTGTTATTCACTATAGCTTTCTCAGGTTTGATCTAACAATAACAGCAGATGTTTACTGTGCCGAACTTCGAACAATGATAGCGAAACTAGCAGTGAAACAGCCCCGACTCGTGAATCGATTTTCACCATTATTGCTCCATGATAACGCAAGACCTCGCACTGCACGAGAAACCGTTGTAAATCTACAGGAGCTGCAGTTAGAAATAATACGTCATCCTCCATACTCACCAGACCTTGCTCCAACTGACTACCATTTTTTTCGTGATTTGTTAAATTTTCTACGTGGTAAAAATTTTTTTTTTTCCTAGGAGGCTGTACAAAACCTTTTCACGTAATTTGTCGAATCTAGATCCCCAGAGTTCTACAGCAAAAGCATAAATAAAGTTTGAATTAGATGGCAGCAATGTATATGTAATGAGGGTAAATATTTTGAATAAAGAAAAATGTTACATCTTTTTCAAACGAGTTTATATTTTTCAGTACAAGTCGACATTTTCGCACTTAAACCTATTTGGACGGAATAATTTAAATATAATAACATTAATATTCTTACGTTTTAAATCACTAGTGTCTTAAATTCTAACTTCTCGTGTCTGATAGCCTATATAATATATGTAGATACTAGTGCAACTATTATTTTTATAAAAAATAAATTCTTAACTACTACGACTATTTCCAGCTACAAGCAGCTTGTGAAAGTAGCACCAATATGAGATTGAATATAGCAGTTTATATGAACAATCAAGTCCTTTAACATCGATTGCAGCCTGTCTGTAGACGGATTTAATTAGTTTAATCGGCACGATTCGGAACGTAGGCTAAGCCTTTGGGGTCGACAAATGCTAGAATGAAGAACGCCTAAACCGCGACACCTGCAAATACATTCATAAATCTAGAATTGACTTACATATTTTGTTCACTCTCTTATCTCCATACGGGCCAAGAACATCTTCATAGTTGACTCGCTTGGTCCTAATCCATTCACTTAAATCTGCACACATAATCACTTATTCATTCCCTTCAGCTAAACACCCCTAACAGACTCCCAAAACTTCTCTAGTTCTTGAGCATACGCTGAGCTTACGGGAGCGTATGCTGCAACCAGAAATACTCGCATGATGCCCAGTTTTATACGAACCTAGAGAAGTTTAGGCCCTATCAGACAATAATCTCGTACACCAGTGGCTAAGCGAAAGGAGAGTACGACACCTAAACTAGGATTGGCATGATCATCCCGGTCTACCCTTGACCATAGCGCCATCATGTCTCTGTCACATACAAAGCATCTAAACGTCTCTCATGCATTACGTTCACCAGTTTGTTTATCTTATCATTCTATCTACCTCTCACATTCCACGTACCTATGCAGCACTCGGCTCTCCTCGACCCGCCAGAATTGGCGCTGCGTGATGGGTGCCGCCGCACCTATGTTCTTACCAAAGGTGGAGGATCGGTGCGCATCGCCTCTTGTGGACGCTCTAATGTGCACGTCGGTTCGCTCATTGTCCAGAATTGCAATCTGTTTTATTGGCATGGGTCACGAATGAGCACGCTTCTGGCACATGACCCCCAACAATATAACCAACCAAATAAATAAAAAAACCTCTTCATTGTGAAGTATATCTCCCGACAAGGATAGAATTGATAATTATTTACTTGTGTCTTATCTTCAGAAACCAGTTAAATACGAATCAGAATCCCCCACGTAATATACGAGTATAACACCAAAAAAAATATGTTTCTTGTAAGTGGACACCCATTAATTTCCTACTTTATTATATTTTTATAATTTGTTGTTATAACGGCGATAGCTACCTATTACGGTTTAAAATAACCCTATGACAGATTGACAGACATATGGATTGACAGCAGAGCCTTAGTAATAAGGTTCGGTTGGTTACCTTTGAGTCCGTAACCCAATAACATTATTGAAAGGAACCTCTTCACGTGTTATCGAGGAGATAAAAAATCTATTCTTCAGGTACGTCAGTAGGGCCGACACAATCGGAGGTTGCACGCTAAACATGCATTGAGCCAGACATGGATTCAATTAGTGTGGAGGTGTGTGGAGCATGTAACACGCTACGTGGGTGCCCGATGTCGTGCCTGCGCTGAAGCGCCTGCGGCTTCCTGCACCCACAGCACTTAGGGCTTTCACGTTGCCGTAAAGGATAGGTGACAGCGATAAGTGCGTAGCAGATACCTTGAAATTAAACAATAAATAATATGGAAAGTTCATTATAGATTTCTAATCAAATACTTTACATTGGTCCGCATGACGCTGTGTTCCGAGGCAAAAGTGTAGGAGGCGACAGGGATTAGCGCTCGGATGACGACGACTTTACAATGGTTCATATATGTGTGAAGTAATTTCATTCAACCAACTCTACTACTGTATCTTTTAACGTCACAGAACAGATAGGACTGACGCTAAGATTTGATTTAATATTTACGACTACGTTACGTTTCTTTTGCATCTCTCTTATTCTATCTCTCATTTGCAAAGATGATACGTAATACAATCACGCATTTCTAAACAATTGTACAATAATAAGAGTGGGACGCGGGTGTAAGTAGCAACGACTGCGTCCATTGTTAATTTTACGCTATGTCGAAACGCATCGTCTAGTCAACCGTAGAGCACTGAAAAGTGATACTAAAGTAGAGAATTGATCAAGTTAATTGTACTTCAATCATTCCGTCTTTATACATAAGCATGAATATAGCGATTTAAGAAAATGTTTGACACGAGTTTTCATTTCGCTTGTATGCCTCCCGAAGTTGTATAAAAAATCATTTCTTGAGAAAAGTATGTGTTATTGTCAATTTCACAAGAAATCTGTACCATCATAATCGCATCTGCCACTATTTTACATAACATGCCCAACATAGCACCGGAAACATCATCGGAGTCGCTTAACTTTGGCTTTGTCTCTTCCACATAATTACTTCTGTTAGCTCTTTTAATCCTTGATTCTTGAAATCCTTGATTGAGTTCTTCTGGACATGTGACTACGTACTGTGGTAACTGCCCCCATCATCACCTTAAAAACTGCTCGTTAGAAATATAATAATAAAAACACTATGTTACCTTTAAGATCACATATATGTAAATAAAAACAAAATGATAATAATACAAGAGCTATTTTAGAACTGTCAGTAACCACAAGTTGTTCAGAATTTGTGTTTTCAGCGGACCTCAAACTAAGCACTCTCCTGGACCAACTCAACTGGTTTTCATTAGCGGTTTACTTTTTCTTGTCGATAAAACTACACACTTCCATATAATAACAATAACAGTTATCTATAAAATGTAGAGACACTTCAGTTACTCATTAAACATTAAATAACAATAACCCCGCAGGGCAGCTTGCGGCGAGCTGTTGGTGCGTAACGACACCACGGGTACCCGAGTGCTACAGAGAGTCTATCAGGGCCTTCGTCTCCTGCGTGTCTTCGTTGCTCGGAGTGGAAAGTCAAGAAGGCCCGCAGGACTCTCAGCTCTGACTTGCCTTCATTGGCCGTCCAGAGAGGAGTCGATAGAGCATATTGCTTTATCAGGTGATATGCTCCAGGGGTGGAAGTGTTAAAGGGCATAACGCCGCGAGTAACTTCGGAGAAAGCGCAGCACACCCCCGGCCAACTATCTGTTGCATTTCCACGGTCCATCTAGTGAGTGGTGAGCCACCGTCTGCCGAAAAAACATTAGATTATGATAGTTGTGGCAGGCGTCCGCCCCTCTTCTGCAATAGCCCAGTTTCAATAAAGCCTCCAGATCTCATTTTAATATCCCGCTTTTATCCGACATTTCATGGGTGTATTATCCCATTACTATCCCCTGAAGCAGGTCACGCCGGGTATAATACATTACATCGTTCTTCTCGAAGAGGCCTCTACGCGTTGGATTCATATCCCCGCGCACGCCTATCAAATGACCGGGATTAAAACCCGTGAAATAAAAGCAAATAATAATGCAGATGCCGGTTGGTCATCAGGAATTTATGTTAACGACCAACCGGCATTTGTTCAATGATGTCTCTGTTATCAACAGGGTGAAAACCGGAAGCGATCACCGGATGCTAAGAGGTATCTTGAACCTTAACATAAAGCAGGAAATGTCTAGTCTGGTGAAGTCTACGCTACGTTATGTTAATTCCAGTTGTATAAATAAACACGTAGAAAATTAAAAAATCGGCCAAGTGCGAGTCGGACTCGCGCATGAAGGGTTCCGTACCATTATCTCTAAAAATGGCAAAAAAATCACGTTTGTTGTATGGGAGCCCCCTTAAATATTTATTTTATTCTATTTTTTAGTATTTGTTGTTATAGCGGCAACAGAAATACATCATCTGCGAAAATTTTAACTGTCTAACTATCACGGTTCATGAGATACAGCCTGGTGACAGACGGACGGACGGACGGACGGACGGACGGACGGACGGACGGACGGACGGATAGCGGAGCCTCAGTAATAGGGTTCCGTTTTACCCTTTGGGTACGGAACTCTAAAAAGGATTTCGGTTCATTTTAAATGCAATAATATTTTTTTAGGTAAATTATCTCGTCATAAATCAGAAAATCACTGTACTTTGCACCAAAATCAATTACGCCATTTTAAGGCCTAGAAATTTTACGATGGAATAGAAGAATAACATTTTTTTTGCTGATTTAGAAAATAAATACTAAAAGCGATGTATCTCGACTTGCATCACTTTTCACCGAAGGTATAAAATTATCACTTGCCCAGTGGTGAAGGAAAGACATCGTTATGAAACCAGCACGACCAAGAAATTATATTTCGATAGGCGTATGACCTTTATCTAGGAAGGTGTGTTTTTCCTCTAGGCATTCGCTCCATGTAAAAATCAATATTTTCCCTAAATTGCTCCGGTAGCGGACCCCGCTAATCCTAATGGATTAGGAAACGTTAAAAAGAAGAGAAGAGTTTCATAGGAAATTGTTGTCATGGTCTATTTCGCACGGGTAGTTAAATAAATTAGTACTTAATGTATCTACTAATAATTTTTTCTACCCGTGCGAACACAGGTCGGGTCGTTAGTATTAAATTATATTAGACATTAGAAAGTAAACACAAAACGCATATAGAAATAATTTGGCATAAAAGGACATCCCGCTGTCACTTACAGCTTGCGCGGTAATATAAGGCTGCTTCCAAATTACCTGACTGACACGCTACTAGGTCCCATTCTGTTGCTGGTTAGCACTCTTCCCACAAGCATTAGTATCATATTATTATTTTACTTCATTTAATAAGGCTCTTACTAAGATTGAGCAAAGATGGGGTGGGATATGGTAGTCAGTTATCTTTTGCTTTATACTAAAATGATGATTCGAGTTAAATAAATTTAATATCTAAATGCCAAGGAATATTCTTGTTTCTCCTACCGTTAACCTGTTTCCTAATTCATTAGGACTGACAGTGTCTGCTACCTAAGTCCATGAAATTGGGAAGGTACTGGTTTTCATATATAGTGACTGCCACCTTCGCTTGATCTTCGCAATCTAGAGGGAAAACCAAACGGTTTTTAAGATAGGTATATTTTTCAGATAGTATTCCTTGTATGGGCGGGTTTTGTTACAATATTTGCCACCACCTCCGAGCAAATGATAATTATAAATATGTACATATATCCTCATTCAGGGGAACATGTCTATGTGTCATGTCCTAGCAATCGAATCGGCCGGTTGAAAGGCTAGCAAAACTAGGAACAAACTAAATGTCTAATTTGAAACAAACATTTAAACTGCGGTTAATAGTAGGTACAAGTATAGATCATCGAACTGTTGGTGAACTCTGACATATTGAGAATGTTTGAACATATTTGCTAAATCTAGTAATTCATATAATATTTTTTAAATAATTACGTTTATTTTGAACATGAAGCTATAATGTTACTTATACTTGTGTATTTACTTACTAAACTTCACAGCCATCAGATAATTTAGTTTAGTTTTGTGTAGTAGTATTTCATCAGTATATAATTAAATTAACTCTTATTTTTAATAATCTTCATAATTATGTCCCTACTTACTACAAGATATTACTAATAAGGTCTTGTTAAATTTCAAGTTCGTTAAGGCGATTATACTCGTAAATCACATGTACAAATTTTCAGTTGCTATTATATCAATATATAAAAGTTATGGTATTATTATTTCATAATATATATTATCTGTTATGCGATATCAGCGACAATTATTGTTAATCTATATTCCTATGTAATAGAATCGCTAACAGTAAACATCTGAAAGTATGGTTGTATAAGTCTGACAGATGTTTATTTGAGAAACATTTGTGTTGCCTTCAGAACCCGTTATATAACTTTTCCCATACATTTCGCGGTCATATAATATATGACCACACGGGTTTCGAAGGGTTAAGTGAAACTTGTCTTTGGCCATAAACTGTTATTCTTCAACCTATGTAGCTATAAGTTACCTAACATAAATAAATAGACAAGTGCATCTATTAGATCTATCCCATACGTTTACAAAATCACATTTGACTTAACTACACATTTCTAGAACATACCAATTTTTATTGCCTAAAGCTGTGTGATTCTAGGTTTCGAGATCTCGATACGTATGTTATCTGAAGGTGAACGCCTAACAAGCATTTAAAAGAATTGGCATGTTCAATAGGGCTTAACTTAAGACTTGTATAGAGAAGTCTTTGTACCCACAAAGACTTCTGCTATACACGTTTTTAGTAACATAGAATATGAGTCAACTTTAAGTGAAAATACCTAGAAGGTGGTAATCTTGGGCCTTGAGACTTGGTACATAATCGTACTGTAAGAACTGTTGAGGATTCACGTAATCTTGCAAAACTTTCCTTACTCCTTTTTTTGAAGAACCCTATAATCTAGTTTTTTTAAGAAAAGCTTTACAGGAAGTTAATTCTACAACCTAATAGTTCCTAGAAACTTGTGGCGAGATGTTGGTGCGTAACGGCACCACGGGAACCCGAGTGCTCCAGAGAGTCGATCAGGGCCTTCGCCTCCGGCGTGTCTTCATCGGTCGGAGTGAAAAGCCAAGAAGGCCCGCAGGACTCTCAGCTCTGGCTTGCCTTCATTGGCCATCCAGAGAGGAGACGATAGAGTATATTGCTCTAGCAGGTGATATACTCCAATGGTGGAAGTGTTAAAGGGCATAACGCCACGAATAACTTCGGAGAAAGCGCAGCACACATCTTGACACCCCTGAGTCACTCACATCGGTGTTGCCCCCGGCCGACTTTCTCTGGCATTTCGGGGGTCCATCTAGTGAGTGGCGGGGCCACCGCCTGTCGAAGTAATATCAGATATGATAGTTATGGTAGGTGTCCGTCCCTCTTTTGTAATAGCCTACTAGTAAGTACTAATAATCCCTCCAGATCTCATTTCAATAGCTCAATTATTTCCGACACATTTGCAATACTCCCAATACCTGCCGTGACCTGTTCGTGGGTATATCCTCCCATAGATATCCCTTAGAGCAGGTTACAGCGGGTATAATACATTACATCATTCTTTTCGAAGGGGCCTCTACGCGATGGATTCATATCCCCGCGCACGCCTATCAAATGACCGGGATTAAAACCCGTGAAATAAGAGATACATAATAATAATTTATTTCATACATAACAACAGCACATTATAACTAGATAAATTATTCACCTACAGTACTATAATAGTAATAATACAGCACAGCTAAGTGCACGTCAAGCATAACACTTTGACCCTTATGCTGTTCTTATGCAGCATACAATAAGAGTTACAAACACACTTCGAGTATAAAGCATGACCTGCTCCCAGCCGTACTACAAGGATTACGAAATACTCGTACGATGTAGTTGTAGTTATTGAGTTCGGTGTGTGCCTTCTGAACTAGTATTATAAAAATACTGTATCTCAAATGGCACAATCCTTCCCAGGTGTAATACACAGAGAGAACTTGCTAGGATATGATATTAGCTAAATTATTCTGGTTACTTAAACGTTTAATTGTATCCTAGTAATGAATACGTAAGTAGCAGTAGCTGTAAAGCTTTGATGGCAATTTTTTTATTGCATTTGCAATTTGTATATTATTCAAGATTATCTTAATTATTCGTAGTAGAGACTAGATGTGTTCTAAACTGTAAAAAGTTATCTTCTTCTTTTTAGCGATATTCGGTTTCCTAATCCATTAGGAACGGCGAGGTCCGCTACCAAATGCTAATGACTTGGCTGATAGATAGGTTCTAATCTTTACACGGAGCGACTGCTCTCGGATCGCCACAACTCAGAGGGAAAACCAAACCTGTCTTAGGTTAGGTCACGCATCCTTCGAAGTATATTTTTTTGGATTTGTGGCTTTCATCACGATGTTTTCCTTCACTGCCTAACAAGTGATAATTACGTATATAAATCCGAATACACGAATATAGTGGTACATCCTAGGATTCGAAACGAGGACCAATCAATTGGTCAATAAGCCAAGTTCTCGACTGGTCTATCATTGTTGCTAAAATGTAGAAGTAATAATATATGTAATCTCACAGGGCGTATAACCAAGCTTACTTGTTTCATGGCGTATCTAATTTGAATATAATTGTTAAATTCATTCAGCGTTTATGACTTGTGATGAGGAAGTTTTTCTCGTATTATTAATAATTTATGTTATGCCGTATTTTATCATTTTCTATTTTTAGCTGTTAGTGCTGATAATGATGAAAAAAATGCAATTCCATCAGTGTAAAGCATCTTTTTTATATTTGGTTATTAAGTAGTTAGGTACTCTATAAACGGAATTCGATTGCTCGTATCCAACTACCTCACACCTCACATAGCGTAGCCATATAACCGAATTAAACGCAGCCTCCGTATGTAAGGCGTCATGGAGTTTCTGACGAATGACTCCTTACACTCAACGGACTAATTACTTAGAAACTAAACTCAGAAATGCACATGATTCTCCGTCTAGTTTCCAACTAATAAATCTGCTTTGCAAGTGTTTGGTACTTCCGAGCACAAAGTGAGTAAGTAATATGTCAGCGAAATGTTCTTGTTTGAATATCACATTTGACTTTTGAGAGATTTTTACTGGAGTCTTTACCCAAAAAATAAAAAATGAATGTACTCGTATTCCGTGTTATTTTGTTCGTCTCTTTGTCCGATAAGTCTGTAACAAATATGAAATGATTATTTAACTATAACATATTCTACCCCTTTATCTCGTTATCTTGATTTATATCGTTTAGTATTGTCTAAGGTTTTCGCGATTGTTACACATTGAATTAAACAATTTTTAACGGAAGTATCTTCTTGTAAGTCTTGTAAGTCTTCCTGCGACCACGGACGCTGCAAAGCGTTCGAAACGTCAGGTTCAACAAAATAAATAAAATACGCGATACTTCCGTTAAAAATTGTTTATATCGTTTAATAGGAATAAACGAAAAACTATGTAATTCAAAATGTTAATAAAAATAAACGAAGGCCAAAAAGCAGGTGCGTTAAGGTATTGCCGCCTCGTATAATAGTAAAATCAAGTTTGTGGCAAAATTTCTATTCTATCTAATCTGCCGACATGTATGGATTAATTATATATGTTCCGATTCACACGAGCGATTTTTGTGTGAATCGGAACATATATAATTAATCCATCCATTTCGGTAGATGTAATAATTGAATAACTAATGTAAGACAAATATCACCTTAGTCTTCCTGCGACCACGGACGCTGCAAAGCGTTCGAAACGTCAGGTTCAACAAAATAAATAAAACACGCGATACTTCCGTTAAAAATTGTTTAATTCAATGTGTTACAATCGCGAAAACCTAAGACAATACTACTTGAAGTTACGTTTATTGTTGAAATAATCCAAATATTAAGCTGAAAAGTTACCTGCTTTATAAATACAATAAAATCAGTAGCTTATAAAATAAACAATCCAATGAAGCGGAGGTACCCACAATGCAAGTTATATCCTCAAATAATCACTAGTCAGTGATTATTTAAGACTAACCCCAGCTAATACATCAATTGAGATAAGAATAAATAAGAAATTGAGTACTTACATCTGCTCGATGATGGCTCGATGCGTATACATTTACTACCACAAATAGATTATAATTTAATTCGTAGTAGAAGAAATATTTTCTTACAGAATCCAGACTAATGAAGGATTGGTTTGCTTCGGTATCGATAAGTAGCTTTAACGGGGAATCTGGAATAAATATAGGTACTTTTCAAATCAGGTTGCTTTGATGCACCACACATCTTATAAAATAACCATCTAAATAGACATGCTCAAAAACCCATACGTTTATCTTTTATGGGAACCGTACTCACAGCTCTTGGTGTTATAGTAGCCATTACTAACGACTCAATCATCGGACTCCTCAAATAATCCAAAGATACGGTTTTCATACGTTTTCTATAAGTATCTAGGTCGTGAGAGTAAGATAAATTTGTAATATAACCAAAGAAATTGAAACTTAAGCTAGGTGGTCTAGTCATTTGAAGGCTAGATATCGCATGACTAATATATGCTCCCCCCATCATTACTTTTATGGTGAGTCGTGTTTAAAATACACTGCTGTTGTAAAACAATGTACCTTTATGCATACTCGTACATGGTACGTGATGAAGTCTGCATGCACTAGACAGATTTATGACCTGCATTGTCTACTATCATTTTTGTTATCATGTTTTCTCTACACCCTTTGGCTATAAAAACCGTTCATATTCGTTTTATTCGTTAGGTTTATCATGTTAGAGTTTACTTGCCATGGACTGTACTATAAAAAAAGTAACGTACAATATCTAAAATCTATACAAGGCAATGGAAGAAGTTCAAATTTTGCCGCTTGGGGAAGAAGATAAGATAAGACCAGGAGAATTAGTATGACAGTTAATAGATTCAGGCGTTATTTTGCGAAAGTCAAATTTACATGCAATTTGCTCTAACCTGCTTTGTGTGGGTAACGGTAGTGGGTGGGTGCGGGCCGGCGCTAGGCCGCATGAACTAATTGGTGGCGGAAGCACACAAAGCAGGTTAGATCAAATTGCATGCAAATTAGTATGACGACTGCCTTATAAATTTGTGTAATGTTTTCATGGTAAGTTTAGCTTATACAAAGTCGAGAGGCATACAAGCATATGGCCCGCCTGACGTGAAGTGTTTACAGTAGTCTATGAACGCTTGCAACATATTAAGTATCATTTGCGCGATGTCATCTCTGCTTCTAATACAGCTACTCCTTATTAGCGACCTCACTCACTCGCAGAAAAACAACGACCCTCCAGGGAGTGTTTAATTGACTGCAATTTTCTGAGAGGCGGAGTATTTCCCCAGTCAGACTGCTTTGATGCGGCGTACCCGTCTTAAAAACAGCTAGACCAACTCCATCAATGTTCATGCACACAATTTTCATAATAACGTTTAAATGCCTGAACCAAATTAGATAAAGACAATAGAAAAGTATCATAAACAGCCTCTTAAAAATGGTATCAAGATGTCTTTTTATTATAGATATTGAATAGGGAATTTAAATCGTACAATCTTATTACGAGTCGCTTACGATAAATACTTATTTAAACTCATTATAACTTATGCCATTCTTCTCCGTAATGGTTAGATATAAAGCTTCAATTTATAAGATTTGTTACTGTTGTACAATATAAAGTTATATATATAGCCTTAATGTTTTGTTCCTTTATCGAGTTTTCTAATTGAACCCTGTATGGTATTAAAAACCACCATGTATAAGTATACAGATACGGCGTATTTCGAAGCAAATATCAATTCACAATATTATTACGATAACGTAAATTATGTGATATATTAATAGTGTAATCTCGGCTACACACACAATTGACTAAAGGTGCGGCAGATTGTGATTCCAGGCAACTACGATTAATTTCCTACTCATCAATCATTACTTGTTCATTAGTGCGCTGTATTTATATGCATTTTATCTCTTCTTCCAGGTGTTAGTGTAAATTAATTATGTTTGATGGAAAGAGGGTGAAATTAAAATAGAGCAGTTCAAATAATTAAATAATTGGTGTAATTTTGAGCTGTTCTTGTTTAATTCTCCCTCTGCTGTACCAGTTTCTCATCATTATCATCATCAGCCAATATCTTTCATCTGCAGCATATAGGTCATCACTACTGCTCGCTCGTTGGAGGTCATTGATTCGATATAGTTATTACACAGCGATTAGTATCCCTGGACCAAGAAGGGCCGATATTTACAAGGGGAGAAGTAGAAAATAGACAATGTAAACACTGACAAGAAAAGAATACAGTAATTTACAGTAAATACAGTATTTAGGGGGTCGTGGGTGAAATTGTGGCTTCCGCTACGGCTGTCCGCAATACGCTTATCTTTTCGCCAGAGCCTGCAACAGGCACGCCGTATGTGGAAGTAGGCGTGGAGCAGCGGGAACTAGGCGCGATGGTGCAGTATGGTAGAGTCGCAGCTCCGACGCATCAGCCGGGTGCAAGATCAGCGACTATGGCAGCGTTTTCCACCCGTACGGAGCAACCCTGTAACGCACACGTCCAGTGGATCAGTGACTGGCCCCGCCCTGCCTTCCGATTGTCTTCCCAGCCTTCGATGCTAGACGCAGAGAATAAGATACGCGCCTAAGAAACCAGCTAGCAATCACGGCAGGGATATGAGAGAAACAAAAAGGCAGAAGGGTAACAGATAAACAGACAGACAAAATAGCACAGAATTATTCTGCGCTATTTTGTCATATAAAATTGACTAAGAAACTAAATCATCGCTGGGTGTCGCTTGAAAATTTCAAAAGATTATTATGATATAAAATCCTATCTACGAGGTGACGGAGAAAGAATACTAAAAATCACCATCCTCCCCTCTCTTCCTGTGGATGTCGTAAGACGACTAAGGGATTTCTTGAGATTCCAACATCTCACCGGTGGTAGGGTAAATACCGGTCTGGTTGGCTACCACCGTACATGCGGCGAAATACCCTGAAGTGGCGTACCTATGAGGACGTCGCGTTTTAGAATCAGCTGGTGTATAACCAGTGCTCGGGGGATTGTGGATGCGATATTGCGCGAACAGGGGTTTCTCATCCTCTGGGTGCATGTAAACCTGGGCATTCAGAGCCGTATTAACATGTGCCTATACCGACCCCATACTAGGGACATAATGCTCTTTGAGTACATGAACAGGGCGGTAGACGAAACGCAGGAGCGGTACTCTACTGCTGAGATGGTATGTTTGGGGGACTTTAACTCTCACCACGACTCCTGGTTGGAATACTCCATAACTAACCATGTAGGAACGACCGCCCACGCGTTCGCTCTTTCGCACAGCCTGACTGGTCTGGTCTGGTCGATCAACCTACCAGAATACCAAATGTCTCTGGTCAAGAGCCATATCTACTAGACCTTCTGCTGACCTCCCACCGTGCTGGCTACACCACTGACCACAGGCCTAGTTTCCAGCACAGTATCAAGCGCAACTCCACCACTATCCACTGCGGTTAAGCGTAGGGTCTGGCACTACTAGTCAACAGATTAGGACGGCATGCGCGACTATTTGCTTCTGTCCCATGGGGGTAGCGATGTTTCAGCGAGTGCAAGATCTTACGGCGAGTGCTGCGGCTATTGTTGATAGGCGTTGGCACGCAATACTACATTCCTTGCTCCGATGTCGACATCAAAAGCCGGTGACACCCTTTGTTTAATCGCGAGTGCGCTGGAGCTGTTAGTAAGAAGCAGGCGGCATATCGCGCTTGGCCCAATAGTCGCGCCCTTAAAGATCCGAATATTAACTTGCTGAAATCAGCCTACACTATTGCCACTAAGGTATGCAAGAGGACATACGTAAAAGTGGACGCCCAACGCATAATACGACTCGCCACGGAACTAGTGTCGCAACCTACTAGGTCGCGTAACTACTGACGACTAAACCCCAAAACCGTGCAGGCCAACTTCTGCCAGCTCTCGCTGCCACCGCTGCATTGCCCCGATGGCTCACTGGCGCATCAGCCGCAGGAGAAAGCCGATCTTATGGCCAGCCTCCTTGCGGCTAACTCCCGGATCGATGACTGTAGCACGCAACCACCTATGATATCCTCCAGTGGACCCGTTATGCCTGATATCCACATCAGGCAGCGCTTTGAACTACAGTCACTCGATGTCCGTAAAGCCAGTGGTTCTGATGGTATCCCAGCGATTGTTTTAAAAATATGTACAGCGGAGTTGTCTCAGGTGTTGACGTGCCTCTTACGTCTCTCGTGCTCGACCGGATGTATTCCGTAGGCTTGGAGAGAGGTCAATATGCAGCCGGTCCCCTAAAAGGGAGACCGTTATGATGCATCAAATTTCCGCCCCATTGCCGTAATTTCAGTGTTGTGCAAAGTTATGGAACGGATTCTTAACAATCAATTGATCTGTTACTGTGAAGATCACTCCTTAATTAATGATCGTCAATATGGCTTTAGACTGAAACGATCGACGGGTGATCTTATAGCGTATGTGACGCACCTCTGGGGGGAGGCAATTGATAAACATGGTGAATCTATGGCAGTCAGCCTAGATATCGCCAAAGCATTTAATCGGGTATGGCATAAAGCACTTCTCTCCAAACTTCCGGATTGCTGGCTTCCTGCATGAGCGTAGAATCCGCGGCCTTGCAGATGGATGCGTTTCGCGGTTCATGACTGACTGCCGGTGTCCCACAGGGCTCCGTCCTGTCGCCACGCTCTTTCTTCTTCATATCAATGACATGCTGCCACTTGGTAAAATTCATTGCTATGTAGATGACTAATTTATTCGTATATTATTCCCCTTTTAGTGAATATAGGTGATTTTAGTTGTCTTTATAGTTGTAGCATTTTGAGATGAGTTAAAATACAGTTTTGGTTTATACTGCCAATAACTAGTTAACGGCAAACCGTTACAGTTATATTGATCTCTTGGAACATGAAAAGTTACCAAAGGCAAGCTGTATTGCTTGCTAGAGACCTATAATTATCCTACTGCTGGTTAAATATCTCTTTTAACTGATAATTAAAGAGGACTTCATGAAGCAGCTCTATTATTTTCAAGCTGCCCCAGAGTCACTGCCACACCACCACGCCTTACCTATTTCTTAACCATTAAACTTCAGTTCTTATATCGAATAATATATTGAAGGTTGTATATTATTTTATCTATTATGCGCAGAGCATATTTGTTTTAGCACAAAAGATGATCGTTCCTACTTACACTCAAAAAGTTTCTGTACAATATATAATAATTTAGATATCTAATTATTAGTCAACAAATTTAATTTCTGGCAATTACGTAGCGTACCCTAATAATCACTGCATTAATGAATCATAACTAAGGTATTAACAACTAATGATTTGACCGAATACTAAATGTACGGCAGTGCTTTCGGCCAAAGTCAAAGCACTATAAATTCAACCGGCGATATGTTTGTTGGACGAGGTACGTAATACTTAATTAAGTTGATTAAAAATAATGTTATGATGATTACAAATAGAGGAAAAAAAGAAATTATAGGTTTGGTCGAATACTGAACGTTTAACAGCCCTTACCGCCTAAGCACTGTCGGTATATTGGACTACAGAGCACTAGGCGTTAATACTATTATAATATTTATCGACTTACAAAATGTGGCATGTAGTCTTAGAAAAAAGTTAGTAAGGGATGTTTCGTCACCTTGCCATACCGATGGTAGCAAGAGATAATTCTGTCAATATTGTATACGATGTTTTCGTTTATCATTAGCAAATGTAGACAAACTTTTTTATAAAATTGACTGTTAATGTTATATATACATTACATATAGCATGCTTTGTATTTTTTAAACAACTGTAACTATATTTAGCTTATTGCTATATGTTATACAGTATACTGATTATGTAGTAGTTGAACTGGGTTTTATTTATAACAAACTACATCTTATCCATATTTAATATTAAATAATGTGTCTAAACATATAAACAGTGTTTTGACTTAAATAAACTACTTGTTTTCTAATAATTAGCGAATAATAAAACCAAACAATATATTTAATATTTATTGTATCTCTAATAATAATACATGTTTCATACTGTATCATATCCCAAACTTGCTTATGCTTATATTATATAATCGCTTGTATATTGCCAACGCCCGCTGCTTACGCAGCCACTCCTAGGAGCTGCCTGTTAACTTCACTCTATTGCATGAATACAACAATAAGACAGCCACTGCCAAATACCAGTAGGAGTTAATATTTGGCAGTGGTCTTCTAAAAGGTGGTGGTACGTTCACGGTTTGGCGAATTACCAGAGTATCATTTACTAAATAAAAGATGTAAAAAAAAATTGGTTTTGGTTCTAAAGTAATTGTCAGCTACTTACACAGTAACTATATATTATTTAGTTCATTTAAAAAAAAACATGTATAATATATGCCGAATTATCGTCACAGTTATAAAGTAGAACGTGATATTAGTTACATTGTCATTGAACACTACATCTCTTGAAAATTAACACTACTACTTAATAGTATTAGGGGTTAAAGTATGAAATTGCCGATTTGTACTCAAAAATTAAAATTATCTTTTCTCTAAGATGTAACTTATTTATTTAACCATAATATTTACCGTCAGTATCTATACATCCCTGCCATATAATCGGAAGTATGTTTATGCCTTTGCGATAGAACTCTGGGGATCTAAATTCAAAAAAACCGTGTGAATGCATTTTGTACTGCTTCTGGGAAGAAAATTTTTTACCACGTAGAAAATTGTCGAAATAACGAATAAAGTTGGTGCGTGTAAGGTCTGGCGTGTACGGAGGATGACCTATGGTTCCTAACTGCAGCTCCTATAGAACTACAACGGTTTCTCATGCAGTGTGAGGTCTTGCGTTATGGAGCAATAATGGTAAAGATCGATTCACGAGTCGGGGCTATTTCACTGCCAGTTTCGCCATCATTGTTCAAAGTTCCACACATTAAACATCTACTGTTATTGTTTTACCATACCTGAGAAAGCTATAGTGAATAACGCCATGAAGATACCACCATACAGTTACCATTACCTTTTTGTTGGTTATTGCTTTAGGGCACTGTTGCCCACTGCATTTTTCGTTTACGGTTATCGTAAAGAATTCACTTTTCATCACATTACAGAATTCGATCCAATATGCATTCATTTCTGTACCGTTTCAACACGTGTTTCTTTGTGCAGATCAGTCAAATCATGAGGCACCCATTTTTCATATTTTTTTAATCTTATTGATATGATGCAAATGAGTCAATATTGTAGGTAGGGTAACGTGAAACCATACCGCTAATTCCTGGGTTGTTTGACTCGGATTGGCTTCCACCATCTCCTTCAATTCAGCGTTATTCACCTGTGTGGGAGGTCTTCCGCGTGGTTCGTTCTTCATGTCGAAGTTTCCATTACGAAAGCATTTACACCAAAAACGCACTGTGCGTTCTTTAGCAGTCTCCTCTCCAAACGCACCATTGATATTATGAGCCGTTTCTGCCGCGTTAGTTCCATTTCTGAACTAGTATTCAAAAATTACTCGGATTTTCGAAGTATCCATCTTTCCCGTTTAAGCTAAATAAAAAAAATGAAATTCGAAAATCAAAATGTTGCACATTTTTTTAAAAATAACATCACAGGTGAAAAAAACCTTCCTTCACTTTTCGTGTGAAAAAAGTTTCACTCTCAGAAAATGAATCAGGTCTATTACTGTAAAATGGCAATTTCATACTGGCAAGTTCACCCTCACACGCTTGAACCGCTATGGTCGCGTACGGTGCGGTTCCAGAGAAGTTTTCTTCCGAGAACACTCAAGCTGTGGAATGAGCTCCCAGCCGAGGTTTTTCCAAGGAACTACAGCATGGAGTTCTTCAAGAAATGCGTGAAGAGGTTTTTAGAGGGTCGGCAACGCATGAGTGACGCCCCTGGTGTTGCAAATGTCCATAGGCTACGGTGACTGTTTAACATCAGGCAGGCCGTATGCTTGATTGCCACCTTAGTAGTATAAAAAAAAAATACTTTAGGCCAATTGCTATTAGCTGTTCAATTAAATATCTAGTATATCTATAACAAAGAGTATATTTGGTTGAATATTCTATAAGTTAATTACGTATGTAATTTGTTTCTATTCCTGTCGATAATCTACAGCAACAAACAATGTTACGTATTCGGCCGAATGCTATCTAGTATTCGGCGGAATAACGAGTAAAAATGAACTAAAGTACTTAGTAGTTGATCCTTGGCAACTCTAATAATATTCATTGACACAAAATATTCGTTTATATTCTTATCCAACGTTACATATTCGTTGAAGGTCTAGAGATATTAGAAACACGCAAACATAAACCAGGACAATGGTGCCTAACATTAACTTATACGAAGAGGTATGTGATTGTAGAACAACAGAGGTAGACAAATGGATCGCTGCAACCAACGAAAGGGCCGCACCCTTCCTTAGAATGCTTAATGACCGTAAGGTGTTTGGTTTGACGTTGCATTAGTGAACAAAAGACGTAGAAACTAAAACTTGATTCGCCTTTATCTTCACAATTGTTACAAAACACAAAGCGTTAACTAGCTAAAAGCTTTTGCTTAACTTTCACTTTGACATGGAGCAGTATTATAATTATTATACACATTAACAATCAAATATCCTTGGTCCTTTGTTTGCTATTTTAGCTCGCATTGATTATTCTCTATGAAATTAAAGAAAAATTAGGAAAAGCTTTCATAAAGTGAAAACAAATTGACTGAAGTCGAGGCTTATTCACATCTTTGCTTTTTCTTTCCTGGTGTTAGTGTCAATTTTTATTATATATGTATTATTTTATAACTTTAGTTTATTATCAAATCATAAGTAAAATTGCTTATTTCAGAAAGAAAATCGTATTTGGATTCCAAACAAAACAAAGAAAAAAGAATGCCGCTTATTGATTTCCGATGACAGCAGCTAAATAACAACACATTTGTGTTCCCGCGAGAGAGTCAGGTTATGAGGACTTGAATCTTTAAAACTTCATTGCTGTATCAGTCAAATTATGAGGACTTCCTGTCGGAGCAGTGAAAGCGAAATACTTAAACGAACGATCGAACTACTAATACTTTTTGTACTGATACGGTAACCATTTTCCACTAAGTAGGCCGCATGTATAGTTGCGTTCTGAAGTTGTATAAAATATAATCTAGTAGGTAGTGTACTCAAAAATCAAGAAAAAGTCCATCATGCTATACATGATAGACTTGGTCTTAATAAGAAGTAATAAATTTAGTCAAGTTATATATCATAAGAGTTATTAGGATTATCAAGGCAAGTATGTATAGTAACATTGTTTGGAGAGACCCCGCTTTTTGCTAAATATTTAACATAAAATACGTGAGAGTACTATTTGTTCCGTCCTGCTTTATAACTTGCTTTCTTCTAACGTAGCAACTGCAAAATCTACCGCGCCTGTGATTTACAGGTACAAGTTTATCCTTTAATGAGCAGAGCTGTGGCTATGTAAAAGGTGCTGCAGCTTTCAATTGATTTTACACATTTTGTTCATAAGTGTAGGCTTCTAGTAATTCTGTGTGTGTGATAATATATGCCAAGTTTGCCATGTTATGTTTAAGAATTGAAAATTTGCAATTAAAAATTGTCCTTAGTATAGTTAAGATCTACCTTTCTATCTATAATTTCACACCAAATCGCTTGCGCTGTAGTCAGGGAGAACTGAGCGCCACATGACTCGGTCCTTATATACCTCACTCACTTTTTTAACATTCATAACTCTTCTCATTTACACTCGCCAGTTTCTAAGGCTTCTGATATTACCTTCTGATAATACACTATCAATTTGGTCATGACAAGTAAGTCTTGTCCTACATCCTTCTACTTACGCGTTGTATATCTTGTGTTGTATATATGTTATATAGTTAAGTTACTACCATTATATACCATTCATAAATTGTAAGTAACATTTGTGCTTATTATAATCACTTATATATTATTAATTCAGTGCAACTAAATAAAACAATCAAAACTGTACAAAAAAAAAAAATCTTTATTATCTCTTCATAGTTTCTTATTCTTAAAACGTAGTCGCTGGAATCTCCTGTTAAGCATTTGATTATGCTTGTGTACAGCTACAGCACAATGATATTTACATCTATCCGCAGAACAAAATTTTGAGTTTAATTCGTCTTTACCAAACATTTAATCGAACGTTTACAAAAACAAATAGGCAAATAGACGGAAACACGATGAGTCTGTCTAAATAGTGTATTTAGACAGACTCATCGTGTTTCCGTCTATTTGCCTTAGACAGCAGTACGTGTATCAGGTGTAGCGAAATTCGTGCGTTATATTACAAGTGGCTTAAGCTCATTACATAGTGTATGAAAATATATAAAATGTACTTGTACATTGACAGGAAGATTTAATTTCTTTGGTTATGGGGATTCGCTAGATAAAATTAATTTAAAAATAAATAAGGCATACGTTTCATAGCTAATTAAATTTTACAACATATACAACTATGACTTTAACAAGAGAATAATATATTCTGGGTACAGAAATAAATATAAATAAGAAGTGAGTAAGGTGTGTAAGGACCGCGTCTTATGGCGTTCAGTTCCCTACCCCGCAAGGGACCTGGCGTGAAGATATACATACATTCATGCAGATATAAAATTATTGATTTACAAATATTTCTGAAGCACCAAGAAGTCGATAAGCCAAAGTTAATAAAAAAATGTTCCACAATAAAGTAATGTACGCCCGAGCTTCTAATTTTTTTATGCAGGTGAAAATAAAACATACTGCATTTTATAACGGCAATACTCGTAGTAGGATTACTAGATTCTCGTATATATCACACCTCTAATAGTATGATTCGTATCAAAATACTAAGAACCTATTCATAAGTAATATTTGTAATATTTATATTAACTCGTTACTTTGGTTCGATTCTACAGCAATGAAGTTTTAAAATTTCAAAGACATTGGTTTAGAATTTTCGGAGGTTTTAAACAAACGTACACTTACGTTTTAAGGGTTCCGTACCCTAAAAGAAAAATCGGAACACTTATAGGATCACTTTGTTGTCGGTATGTCAAGACTCTTTTTCTCAAGGACGGGCGGAGCTTACAAGCTGAAATGTCAAATACTTAGGTCTGCAATCTCTTCGAGCAGTGAAAAAAAATAAAGCTTCTCAGTCATAGCAATTAAAAGATACAGTTGTTTATGACACTAGCAAGGAAATCAAGACCTAAGAGTACTTCTCGTTGAACTAGAATCATGAAATTTGGTAAGAAGCAATGCCATGTAGCACAAGTAAAGAAAAATCCGAAAATCGTAAATTTGTAGATACATCACAAAAAAAATACGATATAAGTTTTTTACGGAACCCTCGGTGCGCGAGTCGGGCTCGCACTTGACGGTTTTTTTTAATTGACGTACTTGTAATAATAAATTAAAAGGGTTTACACTTCTTGCCGTACTAATAAAAATAACAGTCAGATTAGATACAGTTAAATATTTACTCTTTATTTTTTGACCATTTAGTGGTCCAGTGATTGGCAAATTGGCAAAGTCTACTTTATTACCAAGGGTTATAGGTTCAGTTACCGAACAAGACGAGTATTCGCTGCTAGAAGACATCTATTTGTATTGGTGTAGGTGTGTTCTATGAATTATAAATATACATTTACAGTATTAGATAAATGCATTAACGAATGTCTAGAAGTTATCCAGTACCCTGTGTACAAGCTTCACTTAATTTAGTCTAGATTGCGTTATATAATAAGTATTAAAATATTTATTTATCTGTTATCACTATTCAAAAACATTAAGAATCCTTTTTTTAATTATGGTTAAAATCTAACTGCAAATACGAAATATTTGCTACGTAAATATTTTGTTACGTTGATTTAATCTTAAGCCAACCTATCCGCTTGCGGCATGTCGTCAGAATTTAGAGACACCCTGTACAAACTTACTCGAACAGAAATTCTATCATATACTTGCATTTTGGTGTACAGGAACTTGAGTTGAGCTTAGTAAATGTTTAGTTGGGATTATTGAGCCTGGATTAAACCGAAGAAGGTGTATCTTGCAATATACAATGTTTAACTAAAATGTTCAAGACAACATGTTATACGTCTTCGGACTCAGGTTACAAGCGAGTTTATTGTTGTCTTAGGTCATCGGCTTGAACCATGACAAATCGTCCAAACGGTAGGTGCTTTTTTAAAAAAAAATTTTTCAGGGATGTACGAGGTATAAGGCGACTCAAAATACAGGAACAACTCTAGAACCCTTCTCAACCGTGAATGAGGCACCGAATCAAATGCCTTTTTGTAGTCGATCCAGGCCATAATTCTTAACAATCAATATAAAATAGTTTATATAAAAAAACAGTTATACCTCTTATAATTATCAAATCATGTATTCATTTACATACTAACCATTTTTATACAATATTCACTCCATCGTTCTAACATTTCCTGAGTATTAGCAAGAATGCCACCAGCTTTACATCTTATCTTGTCCATTCTGTATGCTGACGAACCACTTCGAGACTTCTTTACCTCTCTCCAGAAGAGTTTGGTATTTGCCTCAAGTTATTCGTCAGCCTCTCTTCCTCACTCGTAAGTAGTTTTTCACGCTTCTCTTTCACTAAAGCTTTGGTGTCATTCTTGCATCGACAGTATATTTCTTTCTTCATTTCTTTCTGGTGCAAAGATGATGCGTAATACAGCCACGATTTCCTCTTTTTTTCCACGGAGGATTGAACCTCCGCATCCCATCAGGCATCTCCTCTCAGTGTTCTACGTCTCTTTGCGCATCCACATGCATCTATCGCACTGTCCACCATACTTTCTTTCAGAACTTTCCAACATTCATCTACATCTGAGTCGAAAAGACTCGCGTTCGCAAGTCTTTCACTGGCTAGACGTACATACGTACTCTTTACACTTTCTTCTTCCAATTTTTCACTCCTTATTCTTTCATGATCTCTGAAAGGAATACGCACTCGCCAGTGTCTCCAATTCTTGAAAAGACCCACAAACCGGCTTATCACCAGATAGTGGTCCGTTTCAAGAGTGGGACCTCTGAAGGCTCTTTTCATCATCCATTACAGACTTTCGGAGACGTCCATCTATTAAAATCAAATCAATCACACTTTTCTGTTCATTCCGTCCCCATGTGTAAGTGTGAATATCCTTTTGATGGAAGAGCGTGTTCGACACAAGTAGGTTTATTTGCATACATACGTCTAAAAGTAACTTACCAGCATCGTTCACTCTCTTATCTCCGTATGGACCAAGCGCAGCCATCCATCCATTTAGATCACCACACATAATTATCCGTTCATTCGCTTCAACCAAATCCAGAATACCCCTTACAGTCTCCCAAAACTTCTCGAGCTCCTGGGTATCAGCAGAGCTCACAGGAGCATATGCTGCAACTAAAAACACTCGCGTAATCCCCAGCTTTATCTTAACCCAGAGAAGTCTTGGACCTACTAAATCGTAATCTTTCACACCGGCGGCCAAGCGAGATGAAAGCACGACACCTACACCAGCGCTGGCATGAACGTTCTGGTTCACCCCGGACCACAGGACCATCATGCCACCGGGCTGCTCTTCGCTGTCGCTTCCCTTTCGCTTGGTCTCTGACACATACAAAGCATCTAGACATTTCACGTTCATTATATCTATCAACTCATTCATCTTATCTTTTAGACCACCTCTCACATTCCATGTGCCTATACGACACTCAGCTCTCCTTGACCCGCCGGGATGGGCGTTGCGTGGTGGGTGGCGACCCCCACCGGCACATGCATTAAATTCCGCACTGACGGGGGCGGATCGATGCGCGTCGCCTCCGGGGTACGCCCTAATCCGCGCGTCTGTGCGGTTTGGGTCCAGAATTGCAGTCAACAGTGTTGGACTGTTAGATGAGGGAACAAAAAGTAGTCGTTTTAGGCTAGATCTGATGAGTAAGGTGGATGGTTAAGCAGTTCAAACTGTAATCCATGAATTTTCGCCATAGCAACCGAATGAGGTGTGAGACGGCGCGTTGTCTTGGTGCAATAGGATTTTCTTTTTCTGCAAATGTGGCCTTTTTTCCTTTAGCGTGTCAGGTAATGATGCGTAGTATGCTCCTGTAATGGTTTTATCTTTTTGAAGATAATCGATTAAGATAACTCTATGACTATTCCAAAAAACAGTGGCCATCACTTTCCCAGCCGAAAAAAAACAGTTTTTGCTTTTTTTAGAGCCGGTTCTCCCTTTGCAGTCCAATGTTTTGACTGTATTTTTGTTCCGGGCATATAATGGTGTATCCAGTAATTAATGGGCGTCAGATCTCGGATTTATTGCGCCTAAACTGTGCCAACAGAGAATTAGAAATGTTCGTACGAACACGTTTTTGGTCTTTCACACACAACTTTCTCATCCCTACATTTTGATTTAATATGTGACAAACACGTTCTTTGGATATTTTAATAGCTTCTGCTATCTCTCTCACTTTAAATCCGCTGTCGTCTCGCACCATTTAGTGAACTTTAGCGATATTATAGTTGTTGCAGTTTTTGGACGTCCTGAACGTTCATGGCCTCCCAAGCTCACACGGCCACGTTTAAACTCAGCTGCCCAAAATTTCACTGTGATAAGTGATGGTGCAGAGTCCAACTCAGTTTTGATATGCGTAGGCATATTGCCTTTCAAAAACAAGAAATATTTATGACAGCTCGATACCCAATATTATCCGACGCAGTCCACCCGTGGTCCCTTGCCTTTGTACAAAAATATGATTACTCAGACTACCTTATGCGCCTCCAATTTTTTTGGGTCTATTCTTGTTCTCCAACATAATAGCTATGAGAACCAGAAAATATCGCATACGTAAGTGCCACCCAGTTTGATTATCTAGACGAATAATGAAATCGTAGCCGGATCGAGTTCGTACCTGGAATATTTTGTTGAAATAGTAACGCCGCTGCACTCTCAATGCAGAAGCCAGTATAGTAGTTTTTGGGATACCGTGTCCAAAGAGTAGAAACGGAACCCTATTACTAAGCATTCCGCTGTCAATCTGTAATAAGTAGAGACTTCAAATTTGCAGTTTATGTATTGTATGGATACCACCGTACGGAACCCTTGTTTTTTTATTCAAACTGTTTTCTTTTTTATTATACAAATCAGGAGGCATACATGCATATGGTCCACTCCTGACGAAAAGCAGTTACCGTAGCCTATGAACGCTTGCAACACTTTAAGTATCACTCGCAAGATACTACCTCTGCTGCTAATATAGCTACTCCTTACGACTGACTGATGATCTCATTCACTCGCAGGTATACAACAATCCTCAGGGGAATTGTTATTTAGCTACGATTTTCTGTGGGGTGGAGGTACTTGCCAAACTGGCTGCTTTGATACGCCCTTCCTCACTTAAAATACCCAGATCAAGACAAATAGACATGTCCATGCACACAAATGTTTGTTCTGTGGTTCTGTGTGGGAATCAAAACCCACGAGCGTTGGTGTCAAAATAGCATTACCAATCACTGCGCCACTGAGCTCGTCAAAATCCCTGTAAAGTATGTATGTATGTATGTATATCTTCACGCCAAGTCCCTTGCGGGGTAGGCAGAGAGAACCGAGCGCCATAAGACGCGGTCCTTGCATACTTCACTCGCTTCTGTGACATTCATAGCTCTTTTCATGCACGCTCGCCGGTTCCTGGGGCTTCTGACATCACCTTCTGATAAAACACGACCAATTTGGTCATGGTAGGTTAGTCTCGGCCTTCCTCGGCTCCTACATCCTTCCAGTAAAGTAAATATGGGATAAACATAGAACGAATGTTGGTAATTTCACGCAGTAACAATTTACATTTTGAGTCATCTTCTATCATATTACACCGTACTTCTATGCTACCTTTTATCTTGGTCTAAATGTTTAGGGTTGCTGCGTAAAACTCGAAAATCTATTTTTACGTAAACAGCAGGAATTTGTTTAAAATACTTAGATCACTCAATCAGTTCAATAAATTAAAAATAAAGATAATAATGTTATTTATATTTCAGGTACATTACGCAACACAGGCACGACATTCAATTGGTAGTCCCATTGTGAATTTGCCGCGGGCGTGGGTATTTATCTCAAGGAGGCTGCCGAGACGTTACACTGCTCCTATTACTTCTCTTGTGGTTTGACATAACTCACGACCTCCCCGTCACTGAAAACGTAAAACGATCGTTTAGGTAACAAGAAGTAACGGAATTATATGAAAATAGAGGAGAGAAGTGATAGCTACTACCAGATATGGCGAAGTGTAATAGGGAGCCACATGAGCTGAGTTAGAAATTCGGATACATGGATAGAAATGATAAATTTATGTCAATTAAATGATGTCAAACAATCGATTTATTTTTTATTATTTTTATTTTGTCATTAAATTGCATAATATGAAATTATTATTTGATATAATAAATTACAACATTTACACGTTTGATATTATACAAACATGCGACCGTTTATGCAGTTCAATGATGAAAGCGTATGTATATGTATTTATTTATTTTATATGTGTATTTAGTAGATGTGTAAAACTATTGTAGTAAGTAATTTTTAAGCAAACAATATTTATAGAAATAAGAGAAATGTTGAGAACATTAAAACCATTTTCCAATTACGGTAATCCATTCAGTTATTGGCATTTTAACAAGCAACCTAGAAAAAACTAGAAACATTTTATATCAAATGGAATGTGATACGAAAAATGACTTATAATGAATAAGTCTCTCAAACTTTTTATCAATTCAGTTACCTTCAGTCTTAATAATTAGATGGAATAAAAAAACAATATTTAATTAATAAGGTACACAATTGATATATAATTGGTACATTCTATTGAAAGTATTGGGATATTGTTATTTGTCAATAAAGGTAATAATGTCAATATTGGGGTGGGTGCCAACGTTTGGACGGATTACGGTATATTATTTATTCAAATTAATTTCCCTGTGCAAAAATAAATACACCTCCGTCGGTTTGTCTTTATGTAAATACGCGCATGTTGTTTGGTTACGCCAATTTATGATTTCTTTTGTCGATTATAAAACTATCACAATGTGACGCATTATTTTAAGGAACACCGTTCCTATATGAATTCTATGTTTGTGTGTGCGTTTGTCTGGCGCTTTTTTTCGAGAATTCGAATTTTGACTTCAGATTCGGATTCAGCGTAAAAACGTAGAATAAGAATGTTCAGGAACACCGTTCCTATCTCGGAACATGGTCAAAATAGCCGACAAATGAAAAAAATAATAATTTTAAATTGTTATATACGTAATTGACGAGCCAGGTGTTCCTCTGGCAATGCAAGCTTGCGCATTCTCAACTGGTATAAAATTATTCTTATAATAGTTTCATACTTATAACCTATAATTTAAACAAACTCACCTATATTTTCCTCTACGGACTATTCTGAGTATTTCGGTTTTAGCAACATATGTATGGACGATAGTAATTACGGCTGAATAAAATATGATTAGCACCTCAAGAGTGTGTACTTTTTGTTCACCAAAAACTTTGTCATCAAAATCATGAGATGTTAATTCCTCGCGTTTATAAAGTAAACAATAGATGCTTACGTATGCAATGCAATAAAAAGTAAAAGTACGAAACAGTACTTGAATTTGAAATAGAACCAGGAAGTTCCATCCAACTGTTGTTAATTTGAATCACGTACGCAAATCAAAACAAAGTGCTATATGAGAATTCAACCATTAGCTACCTCGGCACGGCACTAAACGAACGTAATCATTTAGAGAGTGTTATCTCTATGATAGGGTAGACGCGCTATGTGTAGTTATAGGGATTGTATCGATGCACACGGGTGTTGTTAATTGTTTTCTGTGTGGGGCTACAATTAACAGGCACGGCTGTGTAGGGAACGTATTTTGGGGGTTGTGATCTGGGAAACTACAACACTGATACCTAGCTAGTTATTTTTGTACTCAAGGGTTTTCAGATTTGGTACATATTTGTAATCATCACTTGCTCGATGAAGAAGGAAAACATCGTGAGGAAACCTGCAAGTCCAAGAAATTATATTTCGAAAGACGTCTAACCTAACCTAGAAAAGACCAGATATTCCCTCAGGGCTGTGGAGATCTGAAGGCAGTGGCTTCGTATTAAAATCACTACCTTCGCCAAATCCTTAGGCTTAGGTAACGAATCCCGTTAATTACCAAGGGATTAGAAAACGGGATAACGAAGAGTAGAATTTCTTATATCATTTGCTCATAATTCTTAAATAACATCATATTTTCAATACAGTTGAACACCTAACTAACATTCATTATATCGTGCATCAAAAGTAATATGAACCTCTGCCAACCTCGATATATGAAACTTTTTTTGCTTCAAAGAGGAAGTATGTTGTCTTTTCGCGATAATTTTCCTTTCGTGGGAATTAAAATTTTGATGTATTTTCTAAAAATACAAAATGGATTTATTTTTATATTTTTTATGTAATTAATACAAAAATTGACACGCTATACTTTGCTTGTTTTTTTCTAATTGTAGTTTGTTCCTAACGAAATAACTTATTTTTTTAATTATGTAATAAGTGAACGTGTTAGGAAGTGTATTATTAAGTGAAGCTGATGTCAGGAGCCTTAGAAACCGCCGCGCGTGTATAAGAAGAGCTATGAATGTTAAAGAAGAGAGTGAGGTGTATAAGGAGCGAGTCACGTTGCGCTCGGTTGTCTCTGTCTACGGCGCAAGCAATTTGGCGTGAAGTTATATATGGACAGATAGATTATTGAACGTAATTAAATCTTTGCTATTTTTTCGGCATCAATAATTAATCAGGTTAAGTCTTAAAACTATCTGTTTGCGAATGTTTTAAATTTTAATTCTTAATTTTATTTTTCCCTGGGTCTAATATTTTGTTAAAATTATTTTGTTTCTAGTTTTCTTCGTGGCTCTAAATATTGGATTTTGAATTTTAATTACATTTAAGATATTTACTTACCTAACTTACTAATACGAATACGATAAGCTTAAATCTGAGGTAAGACCACAAGTGAACCGTTGAAAAGGTTCAACGACTGTCTTTCGTCTCCATGTACATATTAAGACAGCGTAACCAAAATATCGGTGTATTACTGATTTTTCAAAAAAGATTACGCTGTATTTTTTTAATAATGTACCTATAAGTCTACATTATTTAAAAAATACTGCCTCCGAAAGAAAAATCAAATATACATTTTTTTTTTAATTTAAACTAAAATTAAGAAATATTTGTAGTTTAAAGTAAAAAGAATATTTTTATTGACGGTTTATTAATAAGACCGCAATTGCTATACGGTGTTTATTAAAAATGTACATTAAAGGTACTTTTCAGGTAAAATTTAGACATAATAAGACTAGATTCAATTAAAAAAAATTGCATTTTAATCTAGTTAAACACGATTACAAAATGGCAAATTTTTTTTCACATGTTTTTAGCGATATTGGTAAATAAATTTTATGTTGTATTTTTTTGTCCCTATTATATGGTTTTAACTATTTTAGACGAATTTTTAAAACAGCCTATGAAACCGCGTGCTCTGTCGATTTTTATTTAGTGCGCATAAGGTCCTCCCAGCGTAAGGATGTAGCTCTCGCTCGCATTGCCCATTAGCGACTAACATTAGGTATTCTTACTCACCGGAGACCAAAAAAATATATAATACTATTGTAACTATTTGATACAAAATCTTTATGAACGAAACGTTTATGATTCTTTAAATAGCAGTATCACTAGATCGGCCCCGATGGGATCAAGAATGGTACTCCCCAAATATTGCGTTCCCCAAATAGCGTTTTTTAAGAGACTTTATGTATCTGCACTTGATCAGTATCATTTAGTCAAACAGGAGCGATGATGGAATCCACTACTGTAAGCACATACAGCTTTTAATGATTATTAAATTGTTATATTAACACTGTGCATATGAAATAAAGAATATACAAATGAATATGCATTTTTTTTATAAAGTAATGTAGTCTTATTAAAACTAATATGTACATATTTATGGTAGTCTATGCAAAAAAAAAAAACTAATCGAAATGGCCACCTTTGGCTTTGATGCAGGCCTTTTACCTGTCTGGCTACAAATCTATGAAGTAGGACACTGTTTCCATGGGAAATTTAGCCACTGCTTGCTCCAGAGATTCCTAGACACAATGTCGACGTGTCGTTTCGAGCAGGACATATCTTTTAAAACTAACCATAATTTGTAGTCTAAAGGATTCAGATCTAGGGTAGGGCTGGTCTTCAGTTCTTATAAAGTTCAGAACGTTGGTTTCGAGCCAGGCTTGGGTAGTTCATGCTTTGTGACCAGGTACAGAGTCCTGGAAAGTCCATGGTACATTTTTAAAAAGTGTATTACAGAGAGATTTCACAACACGACCAAAGACAGCCTCTTAATACACTTTGGCTGAAGTCTTCACACCTTTTTCACAAAAATGAAGCTTTGTGACTCCTTGATTAGACACCCCCCACCAAACCATAACAGACGCAGGATGACGACTATGTTGTACCTTTCCGACAACTTAGACGGCTTCTTTAGAACTGTGTGCGTACACTTTGCCATTTTGCTTAATGTAGTGTTCTTCAATCGTGTTTTTTTTTTCATCAGTAAAGAGGATATTTCTGTGCCTTTCACCTGCGTATTGGGACAGAAGGCGTTTTGATCTATCAACTCTCTTCAACTATATGGATTGATTCAGGGCATCTCCTGTATATGGACGATGAGCGCTGAGCTTCAGGTCTTGTTTTATTATATGTGACAGAGTCCTAGCTGGAATCTTCATTTCTCGCGTTAAGATTTTTGTTTCCTAATGGGGTTTCGGCGAATTGGAGCTTTAACAGGATCAATAATCTTTGTAGTTCTAGCAGCACACGGTCGCCCCGATCTTTTATGGTTTTGAACACAGGAAATTTTGGTATATCGTCGATAGTACGATATATGAACATACGACTGATACCAAGCTTTTGAAGTGCCTTGAATATAACCAACGGCTCCATACTCACTTTGTGCAAGCGTGTGCGTGTTCCATATTGCAATGTGATAATAAACACGATAAAGATATGTAAAACTGTGAGAAATAGAAAGAAGCTTTTTACATAATAAACACGTTCCAAATTCTAAATAATTAAATATTTGACAAAAGAAAAGTTTCTATGTAATGGTATTTATGGCCAGGCTAGTATATTTATTACGTTTTGGGATTATTAACTTAGCATTGCACCTACAAAGAGCAGGTATCGTCAATTGTATTTAGGCTTCAACCTAAATCTGGGGCATTTAGGGGATTTAATATATTTATACAACTAAATAAAATTTAACTACCTGTTTATGGTATAGTATATGGTATAGGTTTTGAAATAAAGCCTTTATCTTAATCTCATATTGTTTTTTGCAACTTACAATTAATGTGTTTTTTTTTAACTTTTTCATCAGTCTGTTTGCTTGTTTGTCAGGTTAATCTCCGAATATTAACGAGTATTCCCCGCTATTAATTTCTTTCCGGAAGGGTTTGCAAAGAGAAATATAAGTCAATTCTTATTATAATCTATCAATAATTAATATTTTTTAGACAACATGTCAGCTGTCCGGTACGAGAATACAGACCAAAAAAATATACCCGAGCAGATGCAACAGCAAGAATTTGTAAATCTGTAAAAACGGGCTCATAGCCGTAGAGCATTTCTTCCTGGGAGTTTCTTCAGGTGTTATATGTGAAGAAGGAATCATTAAAACAAAATGTTCATATTCGATATGAAATATGTACACTAAACAGGTCATAAATATCTATAGTAATATTGGTCAACAGTTGTAGGTTATTTTCATTTGAAAGAAACCATCTTTCGGGTGAGTCTATCTAATAAAAAAGGAGTCATTAAAATTCAATCACCCTTTAAAATGTTATGCGTGGTCACACATAAAAATAAATATACGCGGCTTGACAACCTCCTATGTTCGTCATATAAAAGGGTTCCAGTATTGGCTGTATGTAGGTATTATTTTTTGAGTTAGTATCCAAGAACAAAATTTTACTTGTGCCATGTGTTCTACTACCAAACGCTTCATGGGTGAAGACAAACTTACAGTCAGTGAACAACTGGGGCAAAATATTTTCTACATATTTCCTATTAACGCATACATATTAAATTATATAGTGTAGACATCTGTATAACAAAAGCTTGTAAATATTTACTCTATTTCAACATCATTGATGAATATAAGATATTGGAGACGATTGAATTTGCAATGCAGGCATTTTGGTAAATCGCCGTGAGAGTATGGAAAATTATATGTGTAATTTATATGTAATTTTCTAGTCGTCCAGCCCCTTACCCAGTAATCATTCGTTCGTTTCTCTATATTCATGGTAACCTATATTACGTTTGAAGCTAATGTGATTGTAATTACTGAGTGTCGGAATTTAACTTGTGCATACTTAAGCGAACATTAGATTATAGCGGCGTATTGTTATAGGTACTGATAATTTGCAATGGATAAAGGTGATTGTCGAAGGCGTATAGCATATAGCGTTACCACGTTACTCAACTGCGGATTAGCCACTGACTTAGCTTAACGACTGTCATCTATCGACAACTGCCGATACCAACGAACTAACGTCCAAACTCAGAGAAGGTAGAGATAGAAAATCAATCCATAGGCAGGCTGCAGTTCAGTTTGCTTAACGTGCGTGTTCTAGGACTTGTAGTGAATACTGTTATAGGTAAATTGACTGTTACGCTCACTGTCAGTTGCAACCTGGATTTAATTTGAGAGGACTTGCATTACGTTATTTGTTCAAAGTATAGAAATAGTTATTTAAATGCGAACAGCATACAACGCAGCCAATGTAAAACTGTTTACAGAAATGTACAAATGGTTATAATACAAGAAATACTAAATGTCCATTGCCATGATAAAAACAACAGCATCATATTATACTTAAAAAGTGTATAACTAGAATAGAATATCAGTAGTTGTAAGCCACAGTTTCCCTCGCTAGACGGCAATTTCCGTTGCACAGTCGCCTGTTAAAAGCACCTGTGTACTCTAAATACCAAACTTGCATAAAAAAACGATTTTTATACAGAATAATTTCATAAAACTGTCCGAGATTGCGGCAGGTGTAACTAGGAGCTGTGGCTTATGGAATTACGCTGAATATCTTAAAATTATTACTCTCAGTGAAACTCCAATCGTATTACTATCTGAGTGTCTTTTATTGAATAGCGCTTGAATTTAAATAAATTATCAATGATACTCGTACATTTATGGCTTAAGTACATGAAACAAACAAAACAATGTTTTGACGAGCCCGGTGGCGGAATGGTTGGCAATGCAACATAACACCAAGGCCTGTGAGTTCCATTCCCACACACGACAAACAGTGGTGTGAACATGTCTTTATGTCTTGGTGCTTTTAAGAGAGATATGCGTCCATTAAGGTAGCTCGACTGGGGAATGCCTCCATGTCACAGAAAACACTAGCAAAATGACAACTACCTGGAGGGTTGTTGTGTTCTTGCCATGCTCGTGGGCAGCAGGTCTAGCAATGTGCAAGTGATACTTCCTGTATTACAAGCATTCATAGACCATGGTATCCATTTTACATCGTGTAGACATTAGCTCGCTAAGCATATTTTAACGACTTTAACATGGCGAGTACTCTAAAGAACTGTTTTCCCTTATCCCACCCTCTCTCTTCCGTCAAAGAACCAACCGTGCAGGCTTGCGATGTCTTTGTTCCACTGTTGAGAACACTTCTTTGTGTACCAAAAAGTTCGGCAACTCTTATCTTTGTCGTACCATTAAAAAGTGGAACGCCTTATGTGCACATGTGTTCCTCCTTCTTACAATATGGGATCCTTCAAACGAATCGTGAAGAAGCATCTTGCAGTTCAGCATGGCAGCGTCAACTGACAGGACACTGTGTAGTCTTTTGTTAGTTGCAGTTGCGATTTGGTCTACTCTTTCGCTTACCATTAGGTATAGCGAAGCCACTATGCTGAACTTTATATATAAAAAAATACTATTAAACAGTATGGGATAATGGGACATTGTTAATAACGAAACGAACGTTATTGATACATCATGGGCAACGAGCAATATAAAACATAAAAATATTTAACAGATGTTTTAAATAAGTAGCAAATCAATAGCAGCTAAAGTGTATGGAAAAATCAATCTGAAAGGAGAATGAGGGTGAAATCCGATAGAATGCTTTAGGAAGCACAGTTTATTCACTTGGCAACAGCGTAGAGAAACATTTGGCTTTGGACCAGAAGGTTTTCTGCGGTTTTGTGGATTTTGAGAAAGCATTTGATACGGTCGTGCAAAATAATCTCTGGAAAATTTTGCCCAGATATGGGGTTGACGGTGACCTAATCCGTGCTTTGAAATCCACTTATGAGGATTGTACAGCATGTATGCGGGTGGACGGCAGCTGGTGACCCTGGTTTGATGTCAACATTGGTGTCAGACAGGGATGCGTGATGTCGGCTCGGCTATTCATCCTGTATCTGGACATTGTCTTCAGAGAATAAGAAATATGAATGTGGGAATGCGCATGGTTGACTCAGTGGCCAACTGCCTGATTTATTCAGACGACATGGTATTAATAGCAGAATCACCATCCGTACTGCAAACACTAGTTACAACAATGAAAGATGATTGTAAGAAGAAAGGCTTACAATTGAATGCGAAGAAAACCAAGATAATGGTATTTGAAAGAGAGACAACAAGAACGAACACTAGGATTACGGTTGATGATGTAGTGTTGGAGCAAGTGAATGAGACAGTATATCTTGGAAGTGCTTTTACCAGCAATGGAAGGTACACCGCTGATGTGGAGAGACGAGTGAGTGCAGAGAATAGGGTGATTGGAGCGTTGGGTAAACTTCTACGCAGCCGGAATCTTACCCAGAAGGCACAGCTCCCTGTACACAACGCTGTGCTAATCCCAATGCTAGCTTATGAAAGTGAGAGCTGGGTATGGCAGAGAGAGCATGAAAGTAGAATAAATGCGGTCGAGATGAGAGCATTGTGCAAAATTTGTGGCATAACGCTGGCTGACCGTGTTCATATTGAAGACGTGAGAGAAGGAGTTGGTCTGAAAGAGAGTATCGGTATTAAGATAAGAAAAGGCATGCTCCGTTGGTTCGGACATGTAGAAAGAATGTGGGGCGAAAGAATGACGAAACAGATATACAATGCAAAAGTGAAAGGATGTAGTAGGCAAGGAAGACTGAGATTAATCTAGCATGACTAAATTGGTCGTGTTTTATCAGAAGGTGACATCAGGAGCCCCAGGATCCGGCGAGCGTGAACGAAAAGAGCTATAAATGTCACAGAAGCGAGTGAAGTATGTAAGGACCGCGTCTTATATATATACAGAATTACAGATCCATATATATTTTGTCAGTTTTGAGTAAAGTATGTGAAAGGATAATGCTTGTACAATTGCAACTATATTTTAAAATTAATGTAAATTTTCATAATTCACTTTACGGATTTACAGCAGGTAAATTCACTAAAGCTTTAGAGGTAGTGGGCCCGACGGTATCCCGGCCATGGTGTTCAGGAACTGTGCCCCTGAACTTGCTCCTGTGCTAACTCGCCTCTATAGAATGTCGTACGCCTCGGGAATCGTGCCGGAGGCCTGGAGAGAGGCGAACATACAACCGGTTCCCAAGCCAGCGCAGCGTTAGTCACTGTGATGGCTGTTCTCACATCTGGCTCTCATGGATGGATAAAAAAAACAAAATATACCAGTAGTGGTTATAGAATTTTTATCTTTACATAATATTTTATCTGAAAGTTCTAGCTTATTTAATTATATATTCTTTATAATAGTCAAGCCTATCACTAAAAGTATATATTCTTAATTATGATTAATAATAATCAAACCGTTCGGTAACACACATGTAAGTGCGAAAACAATCATTACTATAGTAAATAAAAAAGTGTTTAAAGGTCAAAAGTTATGTTTGATTTATGTAACATGCTATTTATGGGTTTGGAACTACACCAACATTTTGCCTGAATCATGTTCAACTAAGGATCAAGAACGTCACGTGTATTTTGGGCTTATTGCCAATGAAATGGGTTTAGATGTCGAAGGAATTAGAAGTGTCTTGGAGGAGTTTGAAATTGTATTAAATGGCTGAAAGTTAGAAGTAAATAGAATATGCTTTATATGTATATTATGATCAAAATAAATATACAATCAGCACGAATAATTTACAAATTTATAATTACTATAACATAATATATTTATGTATTATATGTACAAGACAGCGTTCTATTTCGAAAATTATTAGAAAAGATAATACGAAGCGATTACTATTCCTTGCAAGACAAAGAACATTGCTCTCGCACTTGCTGCTACTAAGATAGCCGCCAGTGACTATCTTCCATTTGGTATAATTGAATTTGCTAATGATAATTTCTTAATTTTTAAAGTTGATGATAGGTCATTGTCAATATTTTTATGCCACAGATCAACTTAAAAAATTATGTCATTGTAATCTGGCTCACATGGATTAATGATTATGGAATCCAGTTAAAACCAGTTGAGAATGTGCAAGCTTGCATTGCCAGAGGAACACCTGACTCGTTAATTATATAACAATACATTTTTTTTTTAAATGTCGGCCATTTTGACCATATTCCTTAAGAGATAGAAACGGTGTTCCTGAACATTCCTATTCTACTTTTTTATGCTGAATCCGAATCTGAAGTCAAAATTCGAATATTCGAAAAAAAGCGACAGACAAACGCACAGACAAACGCACAGACAAACATATAGAATTCATATAGGAACGGTGTTCTTGATCAAAATTTATGAGAAGCGAGTGAAGTGTGTAAGGACCGCGTCTCTACTCCTCAAGGGACCTGGCGTGAAGATATGTAATAAATATATATAATAAATTGGAATTGGTTGGAATTGAAATTGGAACGAGAACTCCACATGAATAAATTTGCCAAAGTCTAATTTGCTAACACAGAATATCTCGCATACTTTTATACATTATACAAAAAAAAACCACTTTAACTTGAACATACTCGTAAATTCATTATTTCTTTTAGAATATAATATACTTAATAATTAATTTGATAAGAATGCTACTATAAGAGATTGAGGCGTTATTTTCCGAAAGTCAAATTTGATGTAAACTACTTACTTTGTGTGCTTCCGCTACCGATTATATCATGCATACTAGTGCCGGTTGGCACCTACCCACTACTATTGGTAGATGCATGCTGTTTCTGCCATGGCTGCTCCGGTCGTCTCTGCGACATACGTTTCGCTTCTCCTTGAGGCATCCTCAGGCGCTGTATACTCGTACATTAGTCGTTAAAATAACATGCTATATATTACAAACCCATCTTTTTTTTACGCCCAACGTGTAAGACAACCAAGAGCAGAAAGAATAACCCACTAAACTCGTGTGTCAGTAATTTTTATTGGGGGGCACCCCACGCGCAGTTAGGAAGGGAGGTGGTGAATCCTCTTGGATACCTCTACAGCAGGCCTTACGAGTTATGTAAGACTCCTACTGACTAAAATCATCTCTGGAAGATAGTCCTCTTCCGCCGCCAAGGCTGTAAAGGCTTCATCGGTAGCGAATGCTCTAGGGTGCAGAACGACGAACAAGAAATCTATCGCAGTGCTGTCCTTTATATAGAGCTGGAGGAGGGGGTGGATAGAATGAGTGAAAAGATATTTAGTATCCTGTGCACATTAGAAACACCAGGGGTATCACTCGTTATTCCGGCACTGTAAAAATCTTTACGCCTTTACGAAGAAGCCCATGTTGTAGTCCCTTGAGCAAATCTTTTACAGGGAGTTGATTCGAAGGAGTTCTCTGAAGAACAGACGATCTACTCATAAATTCGCTCTGAGCCATGGTTTCTGTCAAGGGTTCATTATCCAACGATAACACTGGATAGACCAAATATATCATCTGCTAGATCCTCTGCTGACAGGACAAGACAATTAGCTTTCCGAGGAGTTGAAAGTTGCGCGCCGTAGACGAGATGCAGCGGATGGCAAGGTGTGACGGGGCGTGACACAGCGGAGCAGACAGCTCCTGTGAATGCCAGGTGTTCCGGTAGAGAGTTCCACAGAGCAGACGTAGAATACCGGTACGGGTGAACCCTAAAATTTTGATATTGAGGTTTTATATTTCAATCACTGCACTGAGAAGACACTCGTAGTATTTGTAAAATTAATATAATAAATACATACTGCTTAGATAATTTATTGCAGATAACGGTTAGTAACCAGCGTTAGGTAAATTCGAGAAAGAAATGGTCATTCTTTCGTCGGTTTGAACGACTGATTCGAACGAAATAGACTGGATCTGAGTAACAGACCGAATGGTAGAATAGATTTGCGATTTGAATTTGCAAACTAACCCTTCCTTCTTCTTCCAGAATTATTAACAGAATATTAGAATTATACATTTTTTAAAGTAATGTGATGGATTCTAATTATTAAAATGTAATAGATTGAACTTGTCGTATTGCCACCTCTGCGTTAGTTAGCATCGATTCATAATACAAAGTATGCATTTTACCGACTAGATGCCGTTAGTTGTAACGTTTTAAGAAAAGATTCGAATGAGCTTAGTTTATTTACGTTAATTTATTAATTCTTTTGATTAGAAGTTTCTTAATTTTGGGAACTGGGATTTCTATGAAGGTTGTAATGGGTAAACCGTTACATAACAAATCAGTGAGTGCGTCGCAAAATTTAATTTCGTCGGTGGAATTGGAGAGTGGCTTGCTTATCATCACACAGGCCTTTGTATAGTAGTATAAAAAATTGTTTGATTTTTCAGTCGATCAATATAGCCTTTTATCTGATTCCTAATATGTCATTCGCATAATACACGGATCAAATTTTATTATTAGAAATAATGTCAAGATTAATTTTTCAATCGATCAGTATTATTCGTACCTTTTATCTCATTCCTAAAATTTCGTCCGTATATTATACGAGTATAATATACTCGTAGATATAATAGAGATATTAAATTATTTTGCGCAGTATGTATATATACTGAGTGAAAAACTATTAAATCACTAGGGAGAAACATTTAATATCAGGAACACTATGATACAATATATATACATATTGTATCTGCTCTGAAAAATATGAATGCAGAACTGCCAATACAAGAAAGATCTCTATTGCTTCGTTATGTATGTCAATCAACGTCGATCATATAGTCATAATATAGTATAAATGATGTATGGGCTTATTTATTTTGAATATATACGTGGTTGGAAGTCTATGGATGATAGTAATTAAGATAATTCTAATATCCTTCAAATAATTTAAACATAGTGCACACTGCTCAGCTGCTCGTTCGAAGCGAGGCCCAAATTCTAGCAACGAAATGAGTTTAGCTTGATGTGAATACTTTATTTGTATATACTTCAATCGACATTATAAAGCAATAATAATAGTTGGTTCATCTAGTACTTTCCTTTTTGCTCGCAAAATTTTTCCGGTACTATGTAACTGCAACTATTCATACATTCGAAAAGGTGTCTCATGAAACTGTACAAAGGTCATTCAAATAATGTATTTAAGGCAATGAGATATTTCTTTTGCAAAAAATACACTTCCAAAATGTTTTTTTTTTTATCTATCATAAATTTAACTAATACTAACCGCAAATTGTGGGTTTTACCATATCTATTTTATATTTTTAGTAAATTGACCCCGTTTGTCCTCATCTGACGCTTTAGCCAAAATGCTGTGGAATATAAATATACATGTATTTAAGCTAATCGGTTTTAACTCAGTCATAAGTATTTAATAACTAGAAAATATTTCAAATTTGTTCCCTTAGAGTAAACTTTTGCTTCTCGAATTTGAAGAGTTTGTCAGTCGTGAATGCATTAGACATAGCGTCTAGTATCGTGAAATTTGCAAACTGCAACATCGTTATAAATATGCTACAATGTCGCGATGCATCCTTCTTTCGCAATGAAGGTAATAGTCGCTAAGATTGCACACCTCACAATTCACACAAGTTCTTGATATTTTAAAAGCAACGACTCCCACACTTCCGTAGAATGTATAGTGTTAGATCGTAGGTGATACATGCTATACGTCGTTAGCAGTTTTAGGACCTTTGCGCTTCGCACACACATGAAGACTTCGTTAACATACTTCGTTGACATATGATAAGAAACATTATAATATTTTTGTTAGACGTTATTTTGTCGATTATTCTTCATACCAAGGTATTTGTAGGTCATAATTTCAGAGAGTTACAAATTATCTGAATTTATAACTTTGCACCTCTCTACATGTACGGCCACGCATTGATCAACACCGAATTCCATACCAATGGCATTGCCGAAAGTTTCAGTAACTCTCGAAAACTCCATCAGCTCAGTTTTCTTTGACTCAAATAATTTGAGGTCATCCATATGCAGCATGTGGGAAATAATCTCACCCAGAAAACCTGCGAAGTCGGAATCTTAGCCTTGAATCTGTTAACAGATTTCTAAGAGGTTTCAAAACTAGGCAAAACCACAGCCGACTCAGACTGTCACACTGAAAGATACCTCGTTTAATGTTCATTGGGTCTACGAATGAAGGAAAAGCTTCACGCCCTGGTTGACAAAGGACTGGTACACTACTCCATACGATCCGTCCATCCGTCTAAGTCACGAATGAGACACCGAATCGTAGGCCTTTTTGTAGTTAATTCAGACGGCGGAGACATTTTTTCTGTTTTGACGAACCTGTTGGCATACGGTTATGTCAAAGAGAAGTAGCTCTTTAGTTATTATGCCAACCATGCATCCATTCTGAGCGTTGGCCAAAATATTATTAGCACTAATATTCTTAGTAATTTTAGAGATCAGAATGGATCTAAGGAGTTGTATATCGTTGGTAAACACGAAATGGGTCTGATGTTCTTAGCGTCAGTAGCGCTACCATTCTTATAGAGTAGGAAAGTTACATCAGTTGTCACGAAACACAGAGATTCTTTCGAGAAGATGATGTATTATAGTATATACGCTATAACCCTCTCAATGAGATATCAAAAGAATATTATATCCATATGCAGGTCTCTGCAGGTATAGTGACTATTGCGAGTGTGGGTGTTACGAAATTAATGGTCCGTTGTTATGAAATTTGGAGGGATTATTGGCAATGGCATATTCCAGAAGAAAAGCGGAAGCCTGCCATAAGTATAATATGGCCTTCCGAAATGCCAGTCAAAATCAGCTGAAGACTACACCGATGTAACAAGGGGTGTTATTTGTTGTGCTATCTCCAAAATTACTAGCGGCGTTTAACTTTTTAACATTTCCATCACTAACTTCGGGTATGTAGCTCTAACGACTCCTCTATGAATAACCAATAAAGACAAGCCAAATCAGAGAGTCTTTTGGACCTTCTTGTTTTTCCGCTCCGACTGACGAAGATACGTGGGAGACAAAGGCCTTTATCGACTCACTCGAGCACTCGTTACCCCTAATGTCCTTACTCACCAGTAGCTTTATTTGTTTTGTTATTATTACTCCTACCACAGCAAATAATGAGGATTCATAGGATCATTCTGTCATCAGTCTGTCTAATTAATGTCAAGAAATAAAATACTAAAAATAATAATATATACTACAGATACTTTGATAAGTGAACTAGGACCGTGCTGTAACCGCAAACCACAAGAAAAATTCATTGGCATGCTGACCAGACGCACATAGAACCTGGCGAACAAACTTTTACTTACTACTTTTTTTAGGCAAAACGTGGCATTAGCGTAGAATATACGATTGAAAAGTAGGAGGTTCCGACTCATCGGGATTGTCTGCAAACTGATCTCAACACATGTTCTCCTGTTACAAGAATGGGGTAACTATATTGCTCTCCAAGAAAGTGAACAGCAGAATCAGACGATTGCTGAAATGACGGTTAGCAAAAACAAAAAGCGAAAGAAACTTGGCAACTAGGTATTTTTTTTCAAATCGTCATATTACAAAAAATTATGTCAGGGTGTCGTTACAATAACAATTATGTTTAGTGCTAAAGTTAAAATAGTTGCCTGTCCTAAATTTTAATTTTGTTAGTTCGGTGTTCATCAACCTGTGTGCCTTTTGAATGTAAAATTATTGAAAAGAACAGTTTTGTTACAAGAAATTTATTATATAATTGAAAACAATTTACAGAAAGAAGATCTACAATTCCAGAAACCGATGCATCGGCAATTGTAAGACAAGTTTTTAGATCTGCTGCAACAGTCCTATGCTTAAAAATAAGGAATATTCTGACCCTCATTACCAGTTCTTAAATTGCAGGACATACTAATAAGTCGCTGCTGAAGAGTCACCACTTATCCCAAAGGTTATTATCACAAAAAGATCCCCAGCTAAACCTGACAGCAGGATACCTATTTTCGTAAATAATGGGGGTTAAAGTATGAAACTGCCGCTTTATAGTAATAGATACTTTGAATTGACAATTTGAATAAACCTTCATGGTTTGAGATTTTCGAGTGAAACTTTTTCACATGATACCTATAAGGTTTTTCTTTTAAAAAATGTGCAACATTCGATTCTCGAATTTAAATTGTTTTTTTGTTATTCAGCTTAGACGGGAAAGATGGATACTTCGAAAATCCGAGTAATTTTTGAATACGAGTTACGACGCGGAACTAATGCATTTTTGGTTTAAACGACTTGAAAAATGAACCACGTGGAAGACCGCCCGAAGACACAGGTGAATAACGCTGAATTGAAGGAGATAGTGGAAACTGATTCGAATCAAACTACGCAGGAATTAGTGACATGATTTAACGTTACCGTACATACAATATTGGCTCTTTGCATCAAATCAATAAGATAAAAAAATATAAAAAATGGGTGCCTCATGATTTCACTGATGTGCAGAAAGAAACGCGTGTTGAAACTTGTGTTGCCTTGTTGTATTGGTACAGAAATGGACGAATATTGGATCGAATTGTGACATGTGACGAAAAGTAGATTCTTTACGATAATTGTAAGCGAAACATGCAATGGCTGACCTCAGGTTAAACGCCGCAACAATGCCCTAAAGGAAAGCTTACCAATAAAAAGGTAACGGTAACTGTTTGGTGGTCTCTTCATAACGTTATTCGCCATAGCTTTCTCAGGTCTGGTTAAGCAATAACAGCTTGTTTACTGTGGCGAACTTCGAATAATCATGGCGAAACTGGTAGTGAAACAGCCTCGACTCGTGAATCGATCTTCACTATTATTAGTTCATGATAACGCAGGACCTCACACTGCACGAGAAACCGTTGTAACTCTGCAGAAGCTGCAGTTAGAAATCACACGTCATCCTCCATACTCGCCAGACCTTGCTCCAACTGACTACAATTTTTTTCGTGATTTGGACAATTTTCTACGCGGCAAAAAATTTTCTTCCCAGGAGGCAGTACAAAATGGTTTCGCAAATTTGGCGAATCTAGATCCTCAGAGTTCTATCACATAGGCATTAATAAACTTCCGATTAGATGGCAGCAGTGTATAGATAATGAGGGTAAATATTTTGATTAAATAAATACGTTACATATGAAATCGTCTATAGAAAAAAACGAGTTTTAATTTTTCAGTACAAATCGGCAATTTTATATTTTAACCCCTAATACGTAACAGCTACATTATTGAGAATCAAAATTATAAATGTAGTCCAAAATTCAACATTCAAATTCGATAAACTAAACATACTCGTATATTACTGGGGTATTATTGGGACGCCCAATCCTGTTCATATTTATGTCTGCACTTTCTAGCAAGATAATCAGGGGCGTAACTATAGGGTGGCCGAGCTAGCAAAATGCCACGGGCCCCCGACCCAAGAGGGCCCCGGCCCAAGAGGCCGCGAGCTCAGAAATAACCTAACATTTTTAACAAAATTTTGTACCTAAAATCAATCAAAGTGGGACACACACAATTAAAGACCACATACAAATTCAAACTAATCGTATTGTCTTAGGTTTTCGCGATTGTTACACATTGAAATTCAACAATTTTTAACGGAAGTATCCCGTGTTTTATTTATTTTGTTGAACCTAACGTTTCGAACGCTTTCAATAAAATATGAAATTGCAAATCAGATGAAAGAAATGAAGCTATTTCACTCAAGAAGAAGGTAGAGAACTATAATTTTATTATGTTATTGGTTTTTCATTGCAAAATTCTACAAACTATCGATGCAGCCTCTAAAGCTCTTCAGTCTAAAGCCACCAATATTTTAAATGCCTTCAAACTTTTGAAAATTTGCCTAGAAGAATTGGAAGGTATCGACATGAATTTGTAAATTTGAATGAATTTAAAAATGGAAGCAAATAGTGTAGCAGAAAAATGGTCCATCAACCCTTTTCTAAAACTCGTTAGAGGAAGATAAAACACCATTTTGACGAACTTTGCGAAGATGAGCGTCTTCAAGATCCAGAAAGTTCTTTTAAAGTGAACGTATTTTATCGAGTATTAGACATCATTATTAATCAACTGAAATCGCGTTTCTTTCCAGTGAATGAAATTGTTTCTAATTTCAGTGTTTTGCAACCTTCCACTTTGCAAATTTTAAATGATACTGATTTATTAAAAAAAGCTCTAGAATTTGTTCACATATATAAAAAAGACATATCTGAATCATTAGCCAAGGAAATTCTCAGTTTTCGGTCCACTTTCGGAGATGAAATAAAAAAGTCTTCGTGTATTAGAGAACTTATTAACAATAAAGAATCTTTTTATGTCGTGCAGCTTTCCTGAAATACACACATCAAAAGTGTCTAGGGATCAATATATATTTTTGCAATAACTTTTCTCCTGATTGATATTAATTAAAATTTTCTTTAAGGATTCATCAAATAAAGTGTTTTCGTTTGTCTACAGTAACGATAAACCAAGTCACCTTTGCATTAATAAAGAAATTTGCCATTTTCATAATAAAGGGATTTTTGACATTTGAACCACTAACATTAAAGTTCGAAAAAAAGACTGAAATAACAGTTTTCTTTAAAATTTTATTGGGTAACTTAAACAATTAATAATCCGTGTTTCTACCGCGAACACTAACAACACAAGAACATCGGTTTGGCATACTCAAAATGAGTTCATCCAAATCACGCTGTGGAATGGCCGCCCATGTTCGTTGCAACAAATGTAGTGTTATCAGTCGACTTTGGACACGTTACCGAAGCACTGGTACCGTGGCTGAGCGCCATGGAGGACGGTATCGCTGCACCACACGGAGACAAGACCGATACATTCAAATCACAACTCGAAGAGCTCCAACAATAACCGCCATGATGTTAGCCGTGACGCTTCATCACTCTTCAGGGAACTTAATTAGCGACCAAACAGTCAGAAACCGCTTGCATGAAGTGAACCTTCATTCCCGAAGACCGCTAAGGGTACCACCTATAGCAATGCACAATCGTAGGATTCGATATCAATGGGCTCTTGAACACAGGAATTGGGCAGAAGAACAATGGCGTTTCGTGTGCTTTGCTGATGAGTCTCGTTTTGGTATGAGACCGGATACAAGACGTATACGACACTGGAGAACCCCTGGACGCCAACAGCGATTAAAATCCTGCCAGGAAGTCCATCCTTATAGTGGTGGAACCATCATGGTATGGGCGGGTATTTGGATCGGCGGAAGAACTGAGTTGATTTGGATCAGAGGCAACCTCAACGCTCAAATTTATGCTGAGACGATTGTATCAGACGTCATCGTTCCTCTACAAGTGCAAATCGGTCCCTTATTTCAGTTAATGCATGATAATGCACGACCGCACACCGCAAGAGTTGTAAGACAGACTCTCGCCGCAGCTAACATCAATGTCATGCCCTGGCCTGCTCAGTCGCCAGACTTGAACCCGATTGAGCATGCATGGGATATGCTACAGAGAAGAGCTCTGCCGAATATGGAGGGTATCCAGTCGCAAGAAGACCTTTTTTTGTTGTTGCAACGAACATGGGCGGCCATTCCACAGCGTGATTTGGATGAACTCATTTTGAGTATGCCAAACCGATGTTCTTGTGTTGTTAGTGTTCGCGGTAGAAACACGGATTATTAATTGTTTAAGTTACCCAATAAAATTTTAAAGAAAACTGTTATTTCAGTCTTTTTTTCGAACTTTAATGTTAGTGGTTCAAATGTCAAAAATCCCTTTATTATGAAAATGGCAAATTTCTTTATTAATGCAAAGGTGACTTGGTTTATCGTTACTGTAGACAAACGAAAACACTTTATTTGATGAATCCTTAAAGAAAATTTTAATTAATATCAATCAGGAGAAAAGTTATTGCAAAAATATATGTTGATCCCTAGACACTTTTGATGTGTGTATGTACTGCATTAATGTTATTTGTTACAATTCCTGTGCCTACAGCTAGTGCTGAACGATCATTTTCGAAACTAAAATGAATGAAAACCTGTTTAAGAAACTCTATGGCACAAGACAGGCTATGTAACTTGGCTATTCTATCTATTGAAAATTCTATGACCAGATCTTTAAACTTTGATGATGTTATACATACTTTTGCGGAGCAGAAGCTCGGAGAAAAGAATTTTATTAATAAAAATCTTATTAAAAGTAAATTGTTATTTCATTATAAATATTTGTATAAACCTATGCTCTTGAAAATAAAACTTATTAGATATTTAACTAAAATGCACACAATTATTAATAGTTTTGGGTAACTACTTACATAAGTGGTTTATTAAAATTAAATTCTAACGTGACTATTTTTACTGGGACGCCGGAGGGCCCCATCCGAAGAATTTGCCACGGGCCTCAGATGGTATAGTTACGCCACTGAAGATACTCGTAATTAGTAAAAACAATCAGTTTTAAATATTGTCGGTAGGCGTAAGGCAAGATTGTGTAAACAAATGATTGTTTGTCATCTACTTTAATTGATAGGCCATTTATCTAAAAGTATAATTATGTTTTATCATTTTGTGTAACCACAAAATGATAAAACAACCACCTTCAACAACAACCCACCTTCTTACATTCATTAAACATTATTGGTGCAATTTTGATTATTAGAAGGGGTGTAGATTATTAGTGGGTAAGTGCATGATCGGCCTATAATTGTTAGGTAATTCCTATAAAAGAGGAGTTACACAAGTGGTTCTAAAATCAGAGAGAGATCATCATGTAACGCTGTCTGCATTTCTAGTTCACGGTGCGGTGGGCGCGGATACCTTGGCACTCGCCCTCAGCCATCACCACGTATAGTTTATCGGCATGCGATCCACTGCCGTGGTACGAGTACTTATGAGGAAATATTGTATAGGACGATGCATATTATAGTACGTATATTGTAGTACACATCGGATTAGAAACTCACTCTTTTAGAGCCTCAAAACCACTTTTCTGTTATAAAATTTGAATGATTCCACCGACTTCCAATTGCCCATGAATTCGCTATATATATTTTTTCGTGGAAAGGCCACATTTATCATAAGGTAAGCCTAATCGATTATTCAAACAGCATATAGTAAAAATGACTAAAGTAAGAATTGATCACTGAATTTTCCGTTAGAATATTGTTTTTCGGAACATTAAACAATTATTAACATTTACTTATTAAGAAACCTTTTCTGCGAACTCTGCGAACGTGCTTGGGGTAATGTAGTCAAAGAGCCCATCATTTCGGAAAGAGACTGCGGACTGCGTGCAGACCTGGCCTGTCGTGGGGTGTGGGATGCGCAGAGGGAGGCGTTGTTTGATATACGTGTCGTTGACACTGACGCTCCCTCTTACCTATCACGCCCCGTCACCAGTGTTCTCCAATCGGCAGAAGACGAAAAGAAAAGAAAATACTTAGATCTATGTGAGACTCGACATGCCACATTCACTCCACTCGTAATTTCTGTTGATGGAGTCTTTGCTCCCCAAATGTCATCTTTCATGAAAAACCTTGCAGAAACTTTAGCTGACCGATGGTACCGACATTATAGCGTTGTGACAGGTTGGTTACGAACTCGTATCTGCATTTCCACCATAAGAGCTACCAGCATGTGTATCCGTGGTACTCGCCACAAATGGAACACCACATCCAAACTCCTTGGATTTGAAGATGGATCCGGGATTAAATAATTCTTTTTAGGTACACTTTAAATTGTAAATTTTCTTGATATTTTACCTCTACTTGGACTCAATATTATCATTTATTGCTCTTATACATTTATAATGATTGTTATCTTTTGTTGAATAATAAATATTTTTCCTGGGTCAATTATTAACATTTACAGTACAGCTGACCGATGTGCAATGCATCAACTACAATACTCGTCGGAAAATATCGTATAGGAACCTCCTTTGATTACTTTGAATCATGCGGTTTTAATCATATATACGCTTCCTTAACGTACATATGCGATTTGTCAATACATTGACTTTCTGTTTTCGTGAATTTATACGTTCTGTTATAAAAAATCGAACACGTAGCTCTAATTGGCTAATTCAAGAATCAACATCGTGCCCTTTTGGTCGTGTTTTTGCCTGCAACGTTTTGGTACTGTACGACAGAAATATGTGACTATTATGAATATCAATAAAACTTGTAACAAATTAACATAAGATACTATATATATATATTACTATTGTTACATATCTTAATACAAAAAGGTATATAATATTAGTGATAATAAAACGTCATAATATGAATAATATTAAATAATACATATCTCTTGCTAAACAGCAGAGTTCTCAACACAATGATGAGCCACTTACATCGCAAATATATATTCGATATGCGATAAAAATATTAGTAAACAAGCAATTTAATTATACTATAATAGTACTTCCTATTAACTGCCCATATTTACTGTCTTATGTCACATTAATGTTAGCTTTACTAAATCTAAGGAGTCATTGCATCCTTATTTATCGATAATATTACATAAAAACCGGTGTCATAACCGTCCATCTAGCACACTAGCACATGTGTCAAAAAAGCTTTGATTCGTTCTATGTCTTTATAACCAGAGCCGCGTTTGTTATTTGCCAGTATAAACCACATGCAAATGAGGTTGGCTTTGACTCTAAAAATGATAGCGACCCACTTATGCGGTCTTATACCACAAAATCGTAATTGAAGTGAAAACTTCTTTAGCGGCGTTGTGCACTTTTTGGGATGAGTAAAAAATGTTAAACTCACGTCAGGAACTCAGGACACGTGACCGTGACCGTAAGATTTTGGTGAGAATTAGAACTTAAGTTCGCTGCAGTCATAGATAACAGAAACAACGGGAGATGTGACGAGGGGGCGTGGTTGGTGTCGCCGCAATATGCTCAAAACGAGAACATTGCCAAGAATAGTTAGTTAGTTGCAATCAAGTTCGATTGAGATACGTTGCTCCTTGTTTTAGCAAAATGCCAAGTTGTGCTATTGTAATTTGCAAAAATAGAAGTGCAGAGGTTAACTTTAAATCAAATGGAATCACTTATCACCTGTAAGTACAAATAATATTACGTTTTATAAGCATAAATACAAAATTAATTTCAAAAATTCTCCGACGCCATTTCTACCCGAACCTTACCACGATGCAAATTTTAAAAAATCACATTTCATTCTTAAATCATACATTGCTTTTCTACCATTACGCAGTCGCCACCGCTCGTTTCCCAACACGCAATGTAAAGCGAGTGATATTATTCGTTCACTGTGTGTGCAGTTTCGAGATACGGCCGCTTGTTTCTGCCGCCGGTTAGGGGTGCGCTTTGACTTCACTTATCGATACGAAGTGTCAATAGACTGCTAGTATTAGATAAAAATTATAAGTCTTTACTTTAGTTATTATTTCATCTATATTTTCATCGTCACCCCCACTGCCAATCCAGCAACTCAACTTCTTGTGACCTCACTAACTCGCATGAAATCAATCATCCTCCAGGGAATTGTTATATAGTATAGTGGGGTTGGCTTTGGCTCTAAGTTGACATTGATCCACTTACACCCCATAAATATTTTATTACAAACATTACACTTCTTGATAGATCATAGATCGATATAACGTTGTCAATATCGACAAAGTCATATCGACCCGCGTGTCCCAGCAAAGTCGCTTTATCAGTGTTTGTAGTAGTGCGTGCTTACTTGGATGTTGTTTAAGTAAACGTCCAATGACAGCGTCTTAACAAAAGTGTGTCGTTGTACTTGTGTGCGTAGAATGACATCTTTTATTTATTTAAGTGTGTGAGTGTTTTATGGTATTGTGAAACTAGGCGACAACCGTCCCGGTGTAAACTCACGTAGTATGTCACATCTCCCGTTGTTTCTGTTATCTATGGTTGCAGTGCTAAAATATCAGTTACCTCTATTTAAACAATTAAAAGATGAAGCGCCAGATCGTTCATAGATTATTTTTATGGGCCAAAACGATGTAAGCGCCATGAAATTCTTGGCGCTTACGCGTTGCGTTTAACGTAGTTTATCAACATCGCTGTTTGGTTTAAGCGGCGCAGGACGCTTGTGCGAGTGTGCGTATGTGTTTGAGTTTTAGAGATTGGCGATGAAGATTCTGGTAATGATGATGGTGAAAGAGTCGGTGAAATTATGTATTAAAGTTGATTTTTCTGAGAGATAAACTTTTTAATATAAAATAATTGTAATAGTTCTGAAGTGTTAAATTTTTAATGTAATATAAATTGTCATGTTTGTATACGATGGCGCAACAAATGAATATTGTACTTTACCACATACATGATAGTACTTTTATACTGATAAATAAAGCAATTCGATCGAAATTATTCCCTAACAATTCCAAAATATTCAAAAATGCACAACGTTAATGATCAAGTTTTCACTTCTGCCGGCACTTCCGGAGTGCAATTTTCTTTTATACTACGTCGGGAGGCATACAAGCATATGACCCACCTGATGTAAAGCGTGTACCGTAGCCTTTTAACGATTGCGATATATTAATCATCACTCGCGCGATGCCTCCTCTGCTGCTTACGCAGCAACTCCTTAGGAACTTACTGGTGACCTCACTCAACCACAGGAATTCCCTACACAGGCCGCGTTGATGCGCCCTACCAAGACAAACAGACATGTTCACGCACACAAATGTTTGCCTTGTGTGGGAACCGAACCCACGAGCGTTGGTGTCAAAGTCACATCATTCACGACTGAGCCACCGAGCTCGTCGAAAATAATATAATAAAAAATATTTCACCTAAACTTTAGACAGTTAAAACTACAAAGGCTTACGTTCTATAGGTACATAAAGAATTTAGTACTTTAAATTTTGACGAGCTCGGTGGCGCAGTGGTGAAACGCGTTGTTACGTGGGTTCGATTCCCACACAGTACAAACATTTGTGTGCATTAACATGTCTGTTTGTCTTGGTCTGGGTGTTTTCTACGTATAATAAGTATGTATTTAAAAAAAAAATGTATTTACGTATGTTTATCAGTTGTATAGTACCCATAACACAAGCTTCGCTTACTTTGGGGCTTGGTGGCGCTGTGTAATTTGTCCGACAATAATTATTTTATTAGTACTTTAAATTTCTATGCAAATATTATATGCGAGATTACATGAGATCATCGCTATGCAACCACAATTCTCAACTCGAAATTATATTCATGGAAGGAAAAGCTACTAACACGACTTTTAGACAACCGTGAAGTATTACATTGTATGGTAACGTGTCTCGAATCGCCGGTCCTAGTGTCAGCAGTTACCACTACACTGGCGGTAGTTAGCGCCACCTGCGTTGTATTAGATACATGGCCCGCTTTATGCCATCATAACAATAACATCATGCCACTTCACGCCCCGGTCTCAGGCTGTAATATTCCTTCCGAACATCAACAATGGGATTACTCAGCTAATATTGCGAGACCTTTGAATTTCGCCTTATATTATAACTTGAGATGTTATTTGATATTGTATTGATGACATTTTAAGTTAGTAAATATATTGCTTAAAAATCGGACATAACACGCTTAATTGCAAAAACAAATCAATAACGCAATTTAAATGAATATGAGTGAATCAGTGCACTGATAATAATTTCTTAATTGGTAAAAGGAGACCTATTAACTTATTTTATACTCAACTCCACCACCTTCCTATCTCAGACTAGTTCGATAGTTTCATATAATTGTATAATCAGAACTATTTACATACTAATGCCAAATTGCATTAGTATTATAAATATAATGTAGTTTATAATCAGTTCCTTACTATTCGATTACATAGTTACATATGTGATTGGACTGCCTAACAAAACATGCTAATTTCTCTTTATACTACTTCGATAGGCATGCATGTATACGGCATGCCTGTTCGAAGGCAGTTACCGTAGCCTATGAACTCTCGCAATACATTAAGTATCACTCGCGGAATGCCAACTCTGTTGCTAGCACAGAAACTCCTTTTAGGAGCTTACTGATGACCTCACTCACAAGCAGGAATGCGACAACCCTCTAGGGAGTTATTATTTGGCTGCGATTTTTTGTGAGGTGTAGGTACTTCGCCAGATGGGCTGCTTTTACCTTTTTTAAAAATACCCAGACTAAGGCAAACAGACACATTAAGATGTCCCACAAATGTTTGCCCTGTGTGGGAGTCGAACCCACGAGCGTTGATGCTATTAACCGCTTCACCACCGATCTCATCTGATCCATAGTGTGCAATAAAAATGTTATATTCAGGTCGATCTAACAAAAGGGTGTTAATAAATTGAATATATCGGCCGCCTTTTTCCAATAGATTGAATCGATATAAAATTCCAGAAGTGTGTGCGTTAAGGGGAAAAATTATTCAATAATACAGAAGACAGGATTAACTGGGTTTGGTAACGCTTCGCTTGAGCCGATCTCATCTGCGGCGCTATTGCTTTTTAGAGCCCCGAATTTTGTATAGAGACGAGTACCAATAGACTTGCCCCGATTACCTGTAAAATCTCTAATAATAAGGTTATGTTTTTATGTTTACCACGGAATAGGGAAAATTTAATGAAAATGTGGAAGAATTTGATCGTTGGGTAAAGCCAGTTAGATCACACTTTACGTGTAACTACTAACTGCAGCGCTAAGCTCATTAATTATGAATAAATATAAATATATGTTCATTGAATATAGACGACTTAAGTTATTTTGAGCCTGTTTTCGCTTAGACTTGTGGGCAAATGAACAGGTTAAGACACGGGGGCGAGTTAGTTGCATTGGAGGTAAACTCCGTTTGCGGGGTTTGTTTGTTCTTTAAATTAGGCTGTACCCTGGTAGACCGCTTCGCATACCGTCTCCAGTTAGATTGCTACTTGTACAAGTTACAATTCTATTTGGCTTTCAGCGCTGCGGGCTGCATACGATTTATTAACTTATTTAGATTTCCGATCCTTAACCGACTGCATAAAGGTCGGCGTTTTCAATTTGTTTCTATATTATTATTGTGTATATACCTTCATCAATAAATTGTGCTATATAAATTTGATGTAGGTTTTTAAAACATAACCTACATATTTAGCAGTATACAATATTATTTCAATATAGTAAGGTGTACATCGTCGCCGACGTATATGCGTCTTATCTTTGAAGCCAAATCTAACTTTACCTGCACATTGTGCAATCATCTTCGACTAGCAAACGAAATTTTGCTAAAATATAAGTAGGATATAGCGATATAGTTCAAGATCAGTAACGTTATTACGCCCACTTTAAGTGCCCTTTATAATTCATTGGAGGTTTCGTATTCCCGTGAGTAAGTAAGGGCATGCTTAAGAGGCTATGATAATCAGTTTATATAAGGCGCGTCGCATGATGGTTTTGATGGTAAAAAAATATATTTTTGACGTGACGAAATGATAAAACTAACGGTTTAGTACAGTCTAACCATCAGATCCTCTCTCCCTCCTATGCGTAATCGATGTAAACAATCTTCTGTTTCAAAGAAACAACAAAGCGTTAAAAAATTCAGAGATGCGATCGAATCGTGTTTATATTTTATATCGGTACAACGGAACTCGTAATTTTCCTTCTAAAATTTCATGATCAATCGCATATTCCATTCAATACGAGTATCGCGTATGTGCTAAATAAACAATGTGAAAGAACGACGGAGTATCTGCACATACAAAGTAAAGAAATAAAGTGCTCGAGCGTTGATGGCATCGAAAGTATAAAATGCAGATAGCCGCTCCACTGAACGATGGATGTTGCACTGAACAGAATTTTATTGGCCTCTTTATTTCAGGAGTGGAAAAATATAGGACTTTGTTTACTCATTGCGTTTTGTTCTGATGATTTCTGACCGTCCGTAATTACGTACAACTCTATCTTAGACTAATTTTGCCTGACTTTTTAAAATGTTTTAGCTTTACCACAAAATACGTAGTGTGATTTCTAATGAGCAATGATAGCTCAGTGAATAAAGAACCGGCCTAATAACCGACAGGTCCCAGATTCGAATCTTGGTTTAGGCATGTACTACTAAATTCGTGTTTTCGGATTTATATACATACTAGCGACCCGGCTTCGCACGCATAGCAGTAATTTTGTTGATTCAATCGCTACCAATCATCACAGGATCACCCGCTATGCTAATCTGAAGATTGCCTGAAAATTTATTCAAAATTGATCCAGCTGTCTTGGAATCTGTGTAAAATATACCTACACATCGATTTTTATACTTTAAAATTCAAATTAATTACGTGACATAAACATTTAAACCTGAAACCAACGAATCAACGAAATTAAAAAATCAACGAAAGAAAACAAAACAAACCAAAAATATAATTCTCATACAACAATTTACTTATCAAGTAACTACTATATTAGCACTTATACACGTAACATTACGTGTAAGTTGTCATATTTAACGTAAAATTGAACATGAATCCTAAAAAAATACTATTCGGGGCTAAAGTATGACATTGCCGATTTGTACTGAAAAATTAAATGCAATTTGATCTAACCTGCTTTGTGTGCTTCCGCCACCAATTAAGAGGTGGTTAATTGGTGGCGGAAGCACACAAAGCAGGTTAGATCAAATTGCATGTAAATTTGACTTTCGCAAAATAACACCTGAATCTATTAACAAAAAATGAAATCATGTTTTTTTTTTCTAAGATGTACGATATAATAAAAAATAAAAATATTTATCCTCATTATCGACATATTGCTGCCATCTAATCTGATGTTTATTTATGCCTTTGCGATAGAACTCTGGGGATCTAGATTCGACAAACTGTGTGAAAGCATTTAGTACTGCCTACTGAGAAGTCATTTCAAAGTATCTATTGCTATAAAACGGCAATTTCATACTTTAACCTCTATTAATTATAATAAAGTGTATTTGGCCGTAATTTTCAAATATATGGTTATTCTTACCAGTACGCAAAATTGAATTTATAATAAAAGTATATATTGTCGAGCAAATTATACAGCACCACCTAGCCCCGAAGTAAGCGAAGCTTGTATTATGGGTATAAGACAACTGATAAACACATGTAAATACATTTTTTTTGTAAGTACATACTGGTGATGCATAGAAAATACCCAGACCAAGACAAACAGACATGTTCATGCACATAAATATTTGCCCCGAGTGGGCATCGAACCCACGAGCGTTGGTGTCAAAGTATCATCACTAATTACTACGCCACCGAGCTCGTACAAAATTTACAACTTAAACGTTCGATGTAGCTGCCCGTGCCCAATTCGCTGGGCGTCAAACATTTTAACTTATGAAGAAATTATCTCGTGTGGTTTCTATTATTGAGTGTTTAGGATTTATTTTATATTTATTTTATTTCTTGTTGGCTGCTAGTACATATGTATTGGGCGATTATGGCAATTGTTTAACTGTTCTCTGTATAATATGTTTGTTGTTGTGCTATTATCTGGTAGCAAAATTATTGGTTTTCTGGACCCCTAACATAGACTACCTGTCCTTAATAATCTTTAATTTTACCATTTGATTTAATTATTGTACCAATATGTTTCGGTAAAATTTTTTTAGTAATATCTAATTGTCAATTTTCAAAGACAATATTAATATTAATATTGGCAAGTTTCTTTCGGCATTTCTTCTTCGCCAATGGTCATTTCCGAAATGAGATTTGCGAAGTAGTAGTAGTAGATTAAAAAAAGGAAAAAAGTAAAATAAGAGAATTAAATAAGATACAATAAGATTATATTTCAAAAAATATAAGACGTGTCTAAGTGCCCGCGAGGGCCCAATGGCAAATAAAGAATTTTTATCTTTATCTTATCTTATCTAACTCGAAATAAGCCAACTTATAACTGCCCATGGGAAAAACACTCCTTGTTAAGTCAATGACCAGGGTCAAACATGAGCTCTAAGTCTTATGGTACATTCATCCCATGTGATCAATGATACATCTTGTAGAAGTTTGCCTAGTGGTCCATTTTTACGTATGGAATATAGTAACCGTTGTTCTGAAGATACGTAAGTGGTAGTAAGTTATACATAGACTGACCTGTTATATGTAAAAAATACATCTATAACACCATGGACTTTTTCTTTACTTTTAACAAAAGTCCGCGTCACTACGTACCTATCTTTTACATTTAATATATAATAGAGGTAAAGAAAAATATTTTAGTTGGACGTTATATTCACCCTATATCAAACCGTTTACACAGCGCACGCCGATAAATAAATGCATTAGCCCGATTTTCCCGGAATTGATTGTCAAAAATAGATATTTCATCATCAAAAAAATATTATTAATTTCAATCAAGTATTGTTTGTCACTCACTCAGGAATAATGTAGCTTCCTTCTGGTGAAAGAATTTACAAAAACGTTTTAGTAGTTCCTGAAATTACTTCCTACAAACAAATATGTAATATTGCCTACCGCTAAGAATGAATGTAGGGTTGCACCCTACATTTATTCTGAGCGGCGGGCAAAACATAATTAGCAACAATATGTATAGCAATATTAGAGGTCAATGGATATAAGGATCTTGTATATATGGCAATGACGTAACGTTTCTTTAGTTACTAGCATGCGTGGTACTACCATTGTTATGAAGTAGAAAAAGTACAGCACTTGTCATGAAACTTGGTAGAGACGCAGTTTCAAGGGCTTCCTCATATTGTATTGCAAAAACAACATATTAATGATGAAACAATTTAAACCAGAATATACATCCGGTCCTGGGGCTTGCCCAGGCTTTTCTTTATACAAAAGATTTTTTGACTCAGAAAGCGCGATTGACTTGTTCGTTTCTAGATTGGGTCTAGCGAACTACACTATCGGTACTGAGGATTGCAGTAGTGGTCTTACTCAAGAAATTGCATCTATACATAAAAAATATAAATACGTTCCTACATATATATACACACTATACTACATATGGTTGGAAAGGCTAATGGCTTCAAGCGACATTTTTGGAACTATACAGTAAAGCATTTAAAATTAAGTTTATTAATTAATTTAGATTTCATATACACAGTTTTTTTTTAATTTAAAGCAAAAAATACAATAGCTGACCCCAGGTCAAACGCCGCAACAGTGCCCTAAAGCAAAGCTTACCAATAAAAAGGTAATGTTAACTGTTTGATGGTCTCTTCATGGCGTTATTCACTACAGCTTTCTCAGGTTTGGTCAAGCAATAACAGAAAATGTTTACTGTGCCGAACTTCGAACAACCGATTAAATGGCAGCAATGTATAGATAATGAGAGTAAATATTTTGATTAAATATATATGTTACATTAAAAAAAAACTGGTTTTAGTTTTTCAGTACAAATCGGCAATTTCATACTTTAAGCCCTAATTTAATGAATGATTGTTTTATTATTTATGCAAGTGTGTGTTTTTTAAGGAATACTAGGACACTGTTGATAAATTGATCTCCAAAGTAGCCCTGAGCAAGTTCAGTCAATATCTTTGGTATCTACTTGTCACAAATAATTGCCAGTTTATCGCTCGTCGATGATAAAGTTGATGAAGAAACCAAAGGAAAAGTAGCAGTGAACATACAAAGAGAATGTTTGTATGATTCTGAGAAGAAAAACATTGCATCGAAAGAAGATATGTCTAATTATTTGTATGGTAAGAGAAAATTAATTTTATTTCTTACACTTTTTTTTAATAAACTGATAATAATACTGTGTTATTTCTTGTTTTTTATAGATTCAGACATTATTTTGCGAAAGTTGAATTTACATGACAATTTTAATTAACCTGCTTTGTGTGCTTCCGCCACCAATTATAAATATTAATATTTATTGTTGCAAGAAAATCATTAAGTGAGTTCGTGTCTGTCAAGAGCACAAATATATTCTCTAGATTAAAAATTGATGAGAACTTTCTCCAGAAACCCGTTTCTGCGTGGGAAGAAGACTGCCTATTTAGAGGCAAAAATAAAAGTTCTTTCTTTACGAGCAGTTAATAATACGGCTGAAACAGCTGTAAAATTTATGCAAGACGAGCATGTTTTTATAAAATATAAATCTTTCAATTTATTTAGCTTCATAACGGAAACGGTTAAAATTGATGTAGGAAGATAAATTATTTTATTTGTGTAAATGGTGATAGTTTAAAAATAATTAGGGGCAGGTATGCATTTCGAGATCCGAAAAAAAATTATTCCCTATATCAGGAACAGCCTAATGTACATATATATTTTTCGTATTTATATTGTCATGATTATAAATAACATAAGTAACAAAATATGAAGACTGTTTACAAATTTTGTGTGTTGACACTGACAACACACAAAACTGTTATACTATTTTTTAAGCACAAGCACTGCGAATTAGCAATAGCGAGCTACTTTATTAGAAACAAACATGTGGTCGTAAGTAAAATAAAAACGTGAACGTGCAAGGAGTATTTCGCAACTCAGATGCAATTTACCAGTTCTTTTGCGAATACTACCAACATTTGTGGAGGACTACTTTTGTGGAGAAGATCAAGAAAATAAATCGACATTAAAATGAACTAGAATTTTCTCAAGCTGACCTGTAATTTACAAAGGTTCCCTTCACAGGTTTTGCTGACCATTTAGCTCTCACCGTAATGCAAAGGCAAAAAGAAAAATATATAATTGGAAGCTTTTTACGACTCTTTGAAAGCCAAATAGCATTTAAATACGTTTTTTCATTGAATAGCACTTGCATTGAAACAAAGAACAACGAAGTGGAGTTTCAAACTATTTCCATAATAACACGTTGGTCTGCGGCGCTGGAGGCCGCATGCAATTATTATTTCAATATTAACCCTCCCCTTTAGTTTACTAAACAGAAACTTTTTAGTTATGAAATATGATTGTGTGCGGCCTTTTTTTAACTTCTATATATTTAGAGGTTATAAACTTTTAGATTGTTGTCATAATCTGTGATATAAAATAACAATTACTTTAGACATAGCTTCCATATGTAATTTATTATGTTCCTGTACAGCTTAAATGTAAGTTGGATGTTATAAATCTAATTAAACAAAATATGTTTTACGGAATTTATTTGCCCATCCGAGGAGCAGGTGTGAATCTCTACGAATATATATTAGAAGCCGATTACGTATTACGTAAAAATAACATTTATTTTAGCCATAGCTTCCAAATGTAATTTATCATGTTCCTGTACAGCTTAAATGTATATCTATGTATGTATATGTTTCACGCCAGGTCCCTTGCGGGGTAAGCAAAGAGAACCGTGTGCTACAAGACGCGGTTTTTCCAATTTTTCACTTCTTATTCTTACATGATCTCCGAAAGGAATATTCGCCAGTGTCTCCACTTTTTGAAAAGGCCCACAAACCGGTTTATCACTAGATAGTAGTCCGTTTCAAGAGTGGGACCTCTGAAGGCTCATGTATCCATTAATGTTTTTCGGAGACGTCCATCTATCAAAAAAAAAAACAATCACACTTTTCTGTTCATTCCGTCTCCATAAGTAAGTGTGAATATCCTTGTGATGGAAGGACGTATTCGACACAAGGAGGTTTCGTTCCATACAATATAACTTACCAGCATCGTTCACTCTCTTATCTCCGTATGGACCAAGCACATCCTCATAACTGCTTCGCTTAGTCGCAACCCATCCATTTAGTTCACCACACATAATTGTGTGTTCATTCGCTTCAACTAAATCTAAAACACCCCTCACAGACTCCCAAAACTTCTCAAACTCCTGGGGATCAGCAAAAGTCACAGGAGCATATGCTGCAACTAAAACAATCTCGTAATCCCCAATTTTACGTTAACCCAGAGAAGTTTTGGACCTACTAAATCGTAATCTTCCACACCGGCGGCCAAGCGAGATGAAAGCACGACACCTACACCAGCGCTGGCATGAACGTTCTGGTTCACCCCGGCGCCATCATGCTACCGGGTAGATCTTCGGTGTCGCTTCCCTTTCGCTTGGTCTCTGACACACAGAAAGCATCTAGGCATCTCACGTTCATTATATCTATCAACTCATTCATCTTATCTTTTAGTCCACCTCTCACAATCCATGTGCCTATACGACACTCGGCTCTCCTCGACCCGCCGGGATGGGCGTTGCGTGGTGCGTGGCGGTCCCACCGCAGCATGCATTTGACTCCCACCGTCGAGGGTGGATCGATGCGCGTCGCCTCCGGAGGACGCCCTAATCCACGCGTCTGTGCGGTTTGAGTCCAGAATTACAGTCAACAGTGTTGGCAGGATCGCGGCGTGCACGCTTCTGGTACTGACCCCTAAATGATGTTACAAATCTAATTAAACAAAATATCTTTTACGGAATTTATTTGCCCATCCGGGGAGCCTGAAGGTGTGAATTTCTACGAATATATATTAGAAGCCGATTACGTATTATGTAATCGGCTTATAATATATATTCGTAGAGAGATATTATCTAATTATTTAAAACATTTAAATGATCAAAATTTACCTTCGAAAATGAATGTAAATTTTGGTGATGGAATGCATGTAAGCAGTTTCCAATAATCACCAAAAAATATGTCCACAAAACATTAATGACAAGATAGTCGTGTCTCTTACGTATCACATACGCAATAAGGTCAAAATTAACAATTATTCATTGTGACGGGTTCTAATTTATAGCTAGAAACTTAGGATTGTTGTATTCCTGCGTATGAGTGAGGTCACCTGTAAGCTTCTAAAGTTGAGTTGCTGTATTAGCAGTAGAAGTGGCATTGGGATAGTGATATTTAATGTATCGCAAGATCATATACATCATCATTCTTTCAAATACTTAATACAATTTATTAACAATATCTAATATCTATGCGAATGCGTGTTGTTTTCAAGGAAATAATTTCCATACCCTTTTTATGTCACTTTTTAATAAAACATCGATGTAATGTGGCATATTGACGTATCGAATATCAAATTCCCAGTCGATATCCCGGGGATTACTGACATTGTTCTTATTTTATGTTGGTGTGTGTAAGACGACCGGATTGCTACCTGTCACGTTACTAGTATGAATATCTCGATCACTCCCTACTGATGTTACAAATTCAAAAGTATCGAAGTCGAGATATTTATCTTCATAATAGCAACAAGAAAACTGTTATTGGATCATTAATGACTACGTGTACATCATTAACTGACTTGAAGCTGTAACCATCGCCTGTGAAGTCTTGCAATATCTATTCTATTATATTAATTAGTCACGGTTTCCCAACACGTTTGATAATGCACCATATTCTTAGAAGACTTCCGATGACTTACTCTCTCTCACTCACTCATACAAATACCATCGGAATTGTTATTGACCTGTGGTTTTCTTTATTTTATTTTCTTAGTGAGTTTGTTTTGTACAAAATATCGCTCTAACGTACACTTTTTAGAGTCTCATATACCGTGTGTGTTCGTGTATGAGTAACGTGTAAGTGAGGTTGGCGTTGGTTTGAAATATTTACGTTTCGTAATATTAGTTGAATTTCAAAAGGATAAAATTAATTAGACTACCGAAATATTTTGTTAATATGTATATCGATTACAGTACATTACATAATTACTACATTGATAATATTGGTACGGATTTTTGTTATAAAGCAATTTTGTGTTATGTGGTTGCCCGAAATATGAATTATATACGCTCTACACACACGTTTAACGTTATTGCTAAGTTCCAAAAGTTCCTTGTTACGTCCGTGCTCTGTCTCTCATTCCCAATGATCTCAACAAACAGCGCTGTGTGCTTGGTTGTTACAAATTAATAACCTAACCTCTAATTCTAATGTAAAACTATCAGTCAAGTGAAATAAGTCAGTGATTATACATACCTGTTTATGATTATATAGCCTGTGTGCTATATTTTCTAGTTTATTTGGAAACAAAACTTATTTTTTGTTTGATGTTTTGTATTTCCGATTTGATCGCTTGTTACTTCGAGTCTCACTCGGATAGTGAATTAGACTAGTGTTAACATAAAAAAATCGCTAACTACAACCCTAGTAAGTAGATACGGTTACGATATTTGAGTAGGTATTTATTTTATGTCAGTTATGACTCACGGACTACCGACTGACCACTGACACCGACTGACACTACTTCAATGTATTGCACTGATAATATTGAGGTCTGACTGCGTGTTGAAACCAGAGCACGGATGGAGCAAGGTGGTATTGGTAACGCAGTTAAGAGAGACTAGCTATCACAGATATTACTAACTTACAAATATAGTTTGGCCGAAACTTAATACAAGTAATTAAAATATAAATATTTAATATAAAGTATATAAATATTTAAGAACAGATGTGCTCGGAAGATTTATTCGTGCCGATGAGGCTGTGATGAGCTAAACTGACAGTGTTTCGAGACATGTCAGAAAATCCTAACGAGATGGTAGTGACGAGTGGGCATGAGTTACCAGGCACGCAAGCTACCGGCAGCGTAGGTTACGTTTATTTTAATTCATACATATAAAAATAAAAGTCTTGACATAATTAAAAATGTAACAGGTCCCTGGAAGGTTGTCGTGTTCCTGCGACTGAGTGAGTTCACAGTAAGCTCCTAAAGACTTGCTGTGTTAGCAGCAGAGATGGCATCACACAAGCGTTACTTAATGTGTTGAAAGCATTCATAGGCTACGGTAACATTTAAACATCAGGTGGGCCGTATATGCATCCCGACGTTTCTTTTTAGTTTAAAACATAAAACTATAAACGCATTAAGATGGTCAGCGGGAACCAGTGAGCCGCTGCGGGTCGCTATTGCTTAGGTATAAATAGTGAATTCAGGAACGTTAGGTACTTTCCCGGTCTCATGGTCCTTCCTTATTGCGAGAAAGAGACGGGCTTAGAGTACTTACCGCAAGAAAGGAGTTCAACAAAGACAGAGTTGTATTAGTTTTTATTTATGTATTATAAAAAGGGTGGTAAAGTTTTGTATACTACACAATTATACTAACAACCATTAAAAATCAACAATATAAAACTGCAGTTTCCTCTTAAGATCTGTTTCGCGATGACGATCAACAAATAACACGGTCAGTTAACAACAAATAACACGTTAGAAAAGACTGTTTCTCGGACGGCCAGTTTTACGTGACTTGAGTCGAAGTTGCTTTCGCAACATCGCTTGTAAAGTACTCCATATATTGTCTACGATATTTGGAACTGGTCCGTGGCTAACGTATCTTCTTTCACTGAATCAAAGTGGGGGGTGAGTATTTGTATCCACACCAATGACAATTGTACCACCTTGAGACTCATCCAGTGCAGACTTCAAATTTTCAATATGACACCGAAATTACATACCGCCAGTCGTACATGCACGCCACTATACAGGGAATCTTGCTGATGTTGTTCACAAGTGTGACAGGTAGCGTCTACCTGTCACACTAACATGGTCATTCATTACTGACATGGTTTTTAGTGGGATGAATGTACCTACTGTTCCTGAATTAGTACAATATTGAGGTAGGTACAACTCGGCGGCAATAGCAGTAGCTCCACTGTTGCTGACTGTACGCCACTGAGGTAGAGGAACATGGCCAATCTGAGGAAGAACTTGGCTCTGATAATACCCTATATATAACTTACCATACTTCCGAGCTATATAATACCCTATATAGCTCGGAAGTATGGTAAACTCCACAATTGATAGTTGACTGTGAACATGTAACGCGCCGCCGCATGTCAACGAGCTGGGCATTCTATTGAAACTGTCTCGTGGTTTATTGGACTGTTAAAGCGTTCATTCGATCCGACCGATTATCATTCTGCGGTTCCATGGCCACTGGCATCATATCTACTACAAGTCATGATGGCGGTATGATCTTCGTGAGCCGCTCAAACGATCAGCGGGTTTAGTACCCTTCGCGTCTTTAATTTCAGTCTAATGAGTCGCAGAATATACTGCCATAATCGAACCTTAGTTGGATTTAAGATACTCAGTGTTATCTCCAATTCTGAGATAACGCATAAGATTTTTGTTGAGCGAAAGTTACGAGTCAGACATTTTTCGAGACGCCTACTGCGAGCATTTTAGTAACAAGCACTTTGGCCTCAGCACACTGGAGTTCCACCTTGTTTATCTCCTGCCACTCGTCTGCTGAATATTGAAAGATGCCACGACTTGTTCGACCTGAAATCTGCCGTAACATTCGCTATATTTTTGTTTATACTACGTCGGGAGACGTCGTAGCCTATGAATGCTTGACACATTAGGAATCCCTCGCGTGATGCTACCTCTACTGCTAATATAGCAACTCTTTAAGGAGCTTACTGGCTATCTCATCTCACATGCAGGAATACAATAACTCTCCAGGGTGTTAATTGGCTGCGGATTTTTGTGAAGTGGAAGTACTTCCCCAGACGGGCTGCTTTGCTGCGCTCTAGCTCTCTTAAATGAACACTGCTAATACTAGCGTGTTGAAGTGGATGCTTTTAGCTCTGCGATCTCGATCTGCGATCGAGAGCCAGTAGCCGAGTAATAAGTATTCGATTCAGCTTTAATGTTAATGCGGGGACGCTGGGCTTGCGAGTATTAGGATCATTGCATAATGTGTCTGAAACTAAGCGGCTGTCGATGTGAAATCTGGAGAAACTAATAAATACAGAGTTACAAAAGGTGGATAGACGCATCCGTTAACTACGGGACGTTGCTACCAGTAAATTGAGAAAGCAATATAAGAAACCTACCACGATTTTATAGAATGTAAAACGTCTATAAAATATCATCATACAAGATAGCAAAAAATTGGTATTAATCATTGGCTTATCGATTTAAAAAGGTGTATTTTTTACTCGCACAATCAAAACGTCATTATCATTTATTATATCTATATATAAACATATATATTTATATTATAACATAATTGTTTTTTATTTTTCATAATTACGATTAATATTTTCATAATGAACTTCTTTCATATGTCCATTGACATATTTCGCATTTATTTACTCGTATATATCCATAAAAATTAATGTTAATAAGAATAAGATAGATAAATTCTAAGACCGTTTAAGGGGTCATAATAAAAGTTTTTATGCTGTCACATTGTTACAATAATGTGGGCAGCATAAAAACTTTCATCGTTTCACTATATGGCGCTGCAGTGTATCAACTTGTATACAATTCAGGCAGAACAACGTCTGCTGAATTACGCCCGTAATGTAAAAATAAAATGGTATAACTATACCAGCGTTAAACTAACATGATTCATTTGAGGATATAACAAAGTAAAATATGATTTCTGAATACATTGAGGACTCACCTTATTAGGGTAGATAAAATTACGTACGCACATTTTCTCTTTAAACTATTCAATATTTCGTTTATAATCAAGTCATCGAAATCGACATTTCTCCTAATACCAAAAAAAGTGTTATAATCGGCTGAGGTTATTAAGTAGTTGCATAAATAACTGTAATCCACACTACAATACAACAACAATTTTTAAATAACTATATCAAAAAAGGTAAAAAATGGCGTAAATAAGACACATTCATTTATGATATAACGGAAAAAAATGTTAGTAGAACAGAATTAATTCTATGGTATCGGTATTATACATATATAAAAGTGTACAATGTTTCCAACAAACCGGTAACTAGACTCTTTGATTATATATGAAAACTGAAATTCAAAATATACATTAAAAATCTTAATTAAAATGCAGCCAACCAAACCGCTAACATTTGGCAGGCCGACAACGTCACAGTACGTTTTCATAATATTTCCAGTCTGGAAATTTCACCGAAATATATACCTACACTTTTATGAATACGAGCTTAAATGAAATTTAATACTACGTACTGAATACAACATTTCGTACTTCAACCAACTCTGTATTTCATCATGCAAATGACCTACAAGGTTAAAAGGCAATTAAAGCAACGTTATTTTGATATATATGCTTGTACTCGTTGTAAATGATTTGTAAGCATAGATCCATTGCTCTATTTGGGTAATGGATGTAGTCGGAGAGTTTGATTTTGAATAGTAGGTTTGAATGCCAGATAGCCTATATTATTAAGAGTATAAGTGGCTTCTTATTATCTACAGAATCAAAGCCAATCTCACTTGTATGTTTTACGCCCCTCTAATTAACTAAAAAAATAGAGGTAAGCTACATCTAATAGCCCGACAGAGAAGTACCTCTACCACAGAGATTACTGCTAAATAACAACTCTTGGAAGATTGTTGTATCCCTGCTAGTAAGTGGGGTTCCCGAAAAACTTCTGAGGAGTTGCTGGGTTTGCATTTGATCAAAGCTCTTCGCATGCAAGTTATCATATTAGTTATACTCTTCGCATGCATAGACTACGGAATTTATCACTTTTCATACAACATAAAGTTATAATTACATTAATAGGATGGCTTATATAAGTCTTACATTAATAGTATTAATATCACTGTAACTGACTATTTTAATACTGCATATTAAAATAGTCAGTTACAGTGATATTAATACTATTTTTTTACTAACTGATGTCCCTTACATCGCGTGTAATGTCTCACATTGTAAAATTTGGTCAATGTAATGAACAATCAAGTTCAGAATTTTAATATAACGGACTAGCTATCTTTGAAACTATCTTATTTTCTTAAAATTAACGTTTATAACATGAAAGAATGGAAATAATTTCCTATGTTAACTATTAAAATTGGATTTCTCTATAAAAAGATACAGTGTGTTGAACGAAAAAAAAAAACATTTTTGGCTCTCCTAAAACTCTTGTATTGCCCCTTACATTAATTGATATTACATTATTGATATTGACAGACATCACAAAGCGATAGTGGATCGCGCTGTGATGTGTATGTTGACCGTGCAACGAATATTTAATTAAATAAATTAGAAACTTCATTCATTTATTTTTCATGAAATATATAATAATCTCATACATGAAAATAACTTTTTTTCGTATTTATTCGTAGTGTACGAGTATAAATGTTTTACTATTTGTAGCTCTAACATTGCAGATATAGATGAAACTCTGAGAAGGTTTGAAGGCCACTGTTCTCAGATTAAAAGAATGTTCTCAGAAAAAAAAACGTTTGATAAATAAGTCCTAAGTGTGGTTGATTAACTAAATATTATTATATTAAAGCGGCTATATTATATATAGATAAGAAGGACTGACTGCAATGTTTAGGTAACTTAGGAAGCTACAAAAAGCACAAAATCCATGTTTCGAAATAAAAGTCTGATAAATATCTACGCCTTCGGTGCTCTTTTAAATGATAAACATATGAATTCATTAACATTATACACAAATATAATCATCTGTAGGATTATATTGATCTTATGTCACTTTCTTTCGTGTCTGAACTCTGTAAAAAATGTAAACAACAGTACTTAACCTACAAACGTCACATATTAAATATAATTATGGAATTACCTACACGATACTAGTCGTTATACGCAGTTATAGGAAAGAATGACAAAGGAAATAAAAAGCTCCCGATAATAAATTGACACTTCGAAAATAAACTTTTTTCCGTACACTCTAACATAATATTTTCGAATAACAAACGCCTGAGAGTTTAATAATTGCATCAAAAACAGCGTATGTTACTATTAAGTATGGTAAATACCATATACTTTTGTGAATAATGTTAACTTTTGTAAGCAGTTGTCATATTAGTAAATGTAAATATATTTTTAGCAAATATATTAAACAGGCAAGAAAATACATTTGAAAAAATAATACGCCAAATATTTCATTATCGAGGTAAAAGTGTTTGTAACTATGTCTTTGATGTTAAAAATGAATTTGCAGAGTACCGTCGTATTGTAGCGTTTTATTCTTATTTAAACTAGAATTTTCAGTTTTGAATTTTTCTTTTTCATTTTCGGGTAGCTTGCGTTTTTCACAGGTCAGTCACTAGATAGATGAACAGACAGCGTATTTCATACCTACCTATACTATCTTTCGTACCTACTATTACTACATTTACAGTACAAATGCAACTTCTTAACCTAAATTATTAAACGTAATGGTCCGTTGTGGACATTTTTCTACATTAATTGGCACGTGATCAAAATGTATAGGGTAATTCGAGATTTTGTAGAAAATTTAAATTAGACGTGAAGGAATATCTTACGGTGGAATTAGAAAATCTGAATTACGTATTTTTATTATTTTCTAAAGTTTGAACAGAAAGAACCCTTTGTTTTTTACACACTTTTTAATTGTGAACCATTCAGTAATTGACTACTTTTCCGATTTCGACTATGATATGCTAATGTTATACAAAATATAACAATGATACATTGTAGTTAAATTCGGAAAAGTAGTCAATTGCTAGTAGATTTTGTATACGCATACAATTACTTGTAATTAGTATTTCCGTCACAGATTATACAGTGCTGTTTTTAAAAAAAAACAATTAATATGAAATTGCCCACTATGGAAAAACGAGTGAGTGCTGGGAATACTATGAAGGAGCATTGGGAAGAATTCTAGGCTACCTAAAGTTGAGCCAGTAGACACATTTCAGTTTATATTATTCCAGCGCTAACTTAAGGAAACGAGAGCTGGATATGACGTACAAATCTTCGATATCGATATGCGAACGTGATTGCGAAGAAAACAAAGATAATGGTATTTGAAAGAGAAGAAACCAGAACCAGTGCATGGATTACGGTTGATGATGAAGTGTTCAAACAAGTAGATCAGATTGTATATCTTGGTTGCGCTTTCAGCAGGGATGGAAGGTATACCGCAGATGTGGAAAATCGAGTGAGTGCTGGGAATAGTGTGAATGGAGCATTGGGAAATCTTCTTGACGGGAAAAACTTGAGTCAGAAGGCACAGCTCGTTACATTCAATGCAGTGCTGGTCCCAACGCTTACTTATGGAAGCGAGAGCTGGGTATGGCAGAGAGAGCATGAAAGTAGGATACACACAGTCGAAATGCGAGCGTTGCGCAAAATTTGTGGCGAAACGCTTGTGACCGTATTCGCAATGATGATGTTAGAAACAGAGTTGGTTTGAAAGAGAGCGTCGGTGTTAAGATAAGAAGAGGCATGCTCTGTTGGTTCAGACATGTAGAACTAATCCAAGAAGAAAGAATGACGAAGCACTACCACAAGCAATACCTTGCGGGGTAGGCAAAGAGAACCGTGCACCACTCGCGCATGACTCGATCCTTACACTCCCCACTTGTCTCTAACATTTATTGCTCTTCTCATGCACGCTTGCCAGTTTCTAAGGCTCCTGACATCATCTTCTGATAGATCACGATCGATTTGGTCATGGTAGGTTAGTCTTGGCCTTACTCGGCTTTTACATCCTTCCACTTTTGCGTTGTATATCTGTTTCGTAATAACTTAAGATAATTAAATTATAGAAAACGACTAGATTCAAAGGCAGCCCCACTAAATTAAAAATTAAATATAGCATATAAATAATCTGAATAAGAAAAAAAAACGCTCCGGCAAAGTACCATAAAACCTTTTTTTGTAGAAGATTTTAAATTTCAAAAAATTACTAATATCTTCAGCAATTCTCTAGAAATACCCCTTAATAGACAGACAGACGAGGGACAGCAAACTGAACTTGTACGGGTGTAATATTTTTGTATCCAACAACATAGGTTGTCAAATGAGCATTCGGCCCGACTGATGAAGCGGTTGACGTAGCCTATAAACGCTACGCTACGAAACTAAATTCAAGAATAATCCTGTTATCAACGCAGAAATGCTTTACTAGCTGGAACTAATTACCCTGATGGCAGAGACTCACTTGCTAATTGTACCTCGTACAAGCGAACCTGGCTTTGACTCTAAAGATGATTGTGGGTATAAATCACAGTTACACAATACACAACAATAGGGGATCGGGCAAAATTTCAAAAACTGATTCAAATTAATCATAACAGATATTTAACATCACATGAAATGGTGAAAAATATACTTTTTGGATATAATGATATTGTTGACGCTTGGTGAAGTTTTGAAAACGTCTTGTTAATTAAAAGACTTGTACAGATTCCACTTCACAAAGAAAGAAGAAAAAGAGAAGAAGTGTGAAGTAATCTTTGTGAATTGTAATCTGTACAAGAGTACTTTTTTGAAAAATGAACCATATCTATGTTTAAAGAGAATTATAAAATATATCATTTTAAACAAGTGGACCTTTAAATGATACTAAACTATATATAAAGATTATTTATTTAAAAATGTCATATTGATGATGGAACGCGTGACGTCATTTGTGTTTAAATAAATTACCAGCCGGAAAAGCTAATATTGCACTTGGTTGACTACGAACAAACAAAATAAGTAACAAACAAGTGAGTTAAGTGTTACAAACTTTCAAATAGCTTGAGCTTGCTATCATTAACAAAATAATAGTTTTTACGGTTGGTAGTTTGTTTGTACACAATTGACGTTAGGTTTTTTTCATGCGTTATTATTAAATATCTATAGATATAGTTTTGCTTCAAATGATTTTTTTATGGTAATAAATATATATATTTCGACCGCTTTTTAAAACGTTGTCCAATCCTCTATTACAATAGTTTACAAGAAAAATTAAGAATAGTACAATGGCGGGCTTATCCCTCCAAGGCATATCTAATCGGCAAGTATTTGTAAGAATTCATTCTTCCAATATTAACAGGTGAAGTAAGGAATTCTTAAAAAGACTGTATTCTTTTTAGAAGTGTAATAGGATCAATCGTGAACTACGTTTATTAGTACGGGAGTAAAGTGGAAAAGGGATGAACGATGGAACGTGACGAATTCAGCTGAAAACGCACGTAGACAATTAACCCTGGGCTGGCGTCTGCAGTGATACATGAACGGCCCCAGAGAGCTGCGAATAAAGCAGGCCCAAATAAACACGACTTTTATATTTTTCCCAACTTTTCTTCTCACCTATTTATGAATGATTTGGCTCCATGTTTCTTTTCCTCGTAATCGCCATGTTTGTTATTAATTACTCGTATATTAAGTATACGGAGACATATATTTAGAATAAATTGATCGTTATCTGTATATACTCGTACTTCCGATATTTTCATTTAAACTGCTTGGCCCCAATTTAAATGCATTTTCATTATGTAAGATACATACTGATTAAGTTGTATATATCATTATTAGAAAGCTATTTGGAATCAATTAACAAATAAGGCGTCGGCGAAGAGGACAGAGAGACAGATTAACGTAATGAAATATTTAAACTAAAATTAATGGCGTAAAATAATATTCACTTACAGAGTTATTGTATACAAATTAGTGAAGTCATCAAAGTTGTAACATATTTATTTAATCAAAATATTTACCGTCATTATCTATACTTTACTGCTATCTAATTGGAAGTTTATTTATGCCTTTGCGATAGTACTTTGGGGATCTAGTTTAGACAAGCTGTGTGAAAGTATGGGCATACCTGGGAAGAAATTTTTTACCACGTAGAAATTTGTCAAAATCTCGAACAAAATGGTAGTCGATATATTCTGAATAAAAAAAAAACAATTGAAATTCGAAAATCAAAAGTTGCACATTTTTTAAAAGAAAACCCTCATAGGTATCATGCGAAAAAGTTCCACTCGAAAATCTCACACTATGAAGGTTCAATGTCAATTAAAAATATACATTACTATAAAACGGCAATTTCATACTTTAGCCCCTATTATAATCATAAAAGTTATTTCATAGTCAATTGATGGATAATTGATAAAACTTCAGCCATACTGAGAGACAACCAAAAGCAGTTACCAGCAGCCTTTGAACATTTGCAACACCAGGGGTGTCACTCATATGTTCATCACATCCCACACAAATCGAGACCCTAAGTGACTCAATTTTGCTATTTTATATATACAGTTAACTTCTACGGAAACGAAAATGTTTTGATGAATGATGAATTTTCTTTCAATAATTAAATAAATAAAACCAATTTTATTGAAGTGCATCTTTATCATATTATGTTGTTTATCTTTACATTGTAAGACACATTTCAAAAATGTCATTATCATTAAGTATCTCTGAAAAGGGCCAATTCAAACTGATACGGGACGAAATTTGAATCTATGTAAGTTTCAAATTTCATCCCGTTTAATTTGGTGAAAATTACAAGATTACTTGAAGAAAATATTGAATATAAAACTTTCAATGAGCTGTTTTTATGCCTTTATCTTAGCTATGATCTTTATTTCGTGCCTTGAACCACACTACGCTACATGATCCACATCATTTTCTTGAAAAGTTAATGAAAAATGGAACGGCTTGGCGAGACCGGTGGTTATGTGATTAGCAATGGCTACTTTAACACCTTTTCAATTCCCACTAACTAATTTACATATGGGTCGTACACATATCTGACGCCCGACGTACAAAAAAACGACGTATAAAAAATAGAGACCGTTGAATATACATTAAAAATCTACATACCAAGATAAAAACCTCCGCTTTTTGAAAGTTGGTAAAAATACCTCAAGATGAAAGTACCCGAAAAAAATTAGAAGAATTCGGAAATTTTCGTGGCATAAATCTTTGGCGTGTCTAATTACAAGGATCCACTTTCTTCGCTCTTTTCTCAGCAGACTTATGGCGGTCATGTGTCATGATGTTTTCTTATGAAAAATAGCATCCCATGGACCTGGAATTATGAAATCTGTAACTTACCGCGTCTTTTGTTGACGAGCCCATAAGCGTTTAAGCTCTTAATACACATCTGTATTTCTTTGTAAAACAGATGGTTTAGTATTAATTACTCGCACATTTGAAGACACATCAATTGTAGTTTAAACAAAAGTAGCGAATATAAAAATTGCAGTTACGGCAGTTAGTATTGCTATTTATGAAATCAACACTAATATGGACATAAGCAACTGCGTAGTTATTGTAGTGCGGGGGCGATATTCCTTGTATTGTAAATATTCATAGATTATATCCCTTAAGTAACAAGCATGTGTACGAGCTGCCTAATGTTAAGCTATTGCCGTAGCCTATGAATACTTCCATCACCAGAGACGTTACTCGTGCGTTGCCACTACGGATAACGTCATTTCACGCGTTTTTAGGGTTCCGTACCCAAACGGTAAAACGAATCCTATTACTAAGACTCCGCTGTCCGTCTGTCCGTCCGTCCGCCCGTCTGTCACCAGGCTGTATCTCAAGAACCGTGATAGTTAGACAGTTGAAATTTTCACAGATGATGTATTTCTGTTACCGCTTAACAATAAATACTAAAAAACAGAATAAATAAATATTTAAGTGGGGCTCCCATACAATAGACATGATTTTTTTGCCATTTTTATAGATAATGGTACGGAACCCTTCGTGCGCGAGTCCGACTCGCACATGGACGGTTTTTTTAGGAATCTCATCTCTTGGGAAAACCTCTTTGGTTATTAAACCTTTAGTATAGAAATAGCCTGGTACTCGAAGAAGTATATAGTCTATACATTATAACAATTGAGATAACATTCAGAACATTTATGGCGGCCCCGTGGATTTCTATCTTGATGACTTGTAGGTAGAAAGTTTTTCGTAACTAATAAATAAAAGATATTGAGAAAAAAATTACTTGTTTTTTCTTCAAATAATATCATATAAATAATAGTTGAAATCTATCACAGAGTGAGGAGATCCAGCTTTATTTCTAAGCACACACAGGGTTAACAAACCATACATTTGCTTTTTCATTCTTCTTGTATTGCTGAGAGGTTTCACAACACGATCCAAGACAGTCTCTTAATAAACTTTGACTCTAAGTCTTCACCCCTTTTTCACAAAAATGAACCTTAATGACTCCTTGATAAGAGTCTTCATTTCTCGCGATAAGATTTTTATTTCCTACTGGGGTATCAGCGCATTTTGGTATTAACACCCTTTGTAGTTCTAATAGCACGCGGTCGCCCCGATCTTTTATGGTCTTCAAAGGAGGAAGTGTTGGTATATCTGTCAATAGTGCTATATACCAAAATACAGCTGATACCAAGCCTTTGAAATGTCTTGAATATGACCGACAGCTCCATACCCACTTTGTGCAAGGCAATCACTGGCCACTTATGGCCAGACTAGTTACATATATGGCACTCAAATATTAGACTCCTTTATGGGCAGTCGTGTATTAAAGCCAGAATAGCTAAAATTAAATCAAATGTGAGCTACGTTCATATGCATCAAATTTAATATTTATAGATTGAATTGATATGTAATGTCAGTCTTCATTTTCATATATAAACGGCGTTTGAACTGTTTGGCGCGATAAATCTGTATTCACTATTTACTCGATAAATGTATATTAAATTACTTTTCAAAATGGCCCATTATATAACGTGCTAAACTTTTATAAGCTTGTTTGTATTTGATTGGATTTTGTTAGCAGTAAAATGTTTTAAGGTTAATATACATAGATATGGTAAGCAGTAAGCATAACCGGATGCATAAACTGAAAATACACTCTTAGCGAACTTGTAAAACTTCCGCCCTTTTTAAAAATTATTTGCTGAAAGTATGGAATATACCATGGCCGGCGCTCCGGTAGAGAGACAGCCCAAAAAAAAACTATTTCTCACCTGCACAGTTAGACGTTATAATTACAGGAATTCTAAAGTGTCAAGCAGTACAAATCTCGACTATTGCGCGTGTAAGCGCAGCCGATTGTCATGTGTTATCAAAATTACTGAACGGTATTATTACAGTATATTTCGTTGTTCAAGTATAACTAAATCTGTGCCTATACATTATTCACCTTTCCACCACCACCTTTTAAAACTCGGTTTCCTTCTTCAACAATTAATATAGAAATTCTTCAACAATTACTAAAGAACTATTATTATCGAAGCTCTCTTACTATGGATTCTCATCTGACACAATAAAGTGGTTTGAAATCTATATGAGTTATAAGTGAAACGTGAGACTATGTAAAGAGATTAGCAGTCAAGTCTCCTTCTCTTTCTCGACTCCAGTAAACAGGGGAGTCGTTGGTCCGCTTTTCTTTATTTTGTACAGAGGAGACTTAATAAATAGTATTAAACATTGTAAGTATCATCTGTTTACTGACGACCTTCAAATTTATCGTTCATTCCATCTCATTGAAACTTCTGAAGCCGTAAAATATATAAATTAGGAGGTAAAGATAATAATCACCGGGTCGAATGATAACTGCCTTGTACTAAATCCATCTAAATTCAAATTCCTATTGCTAGGTTCACGGAAACATGTAAGTGATACTTTAAACCTCAATTCTTGTAATTGTTGATGAAAAATCAATTGAGCATGTGCAAGAAGCGAAAAACTTAGGATCAATTATGGACTCCCAATTGAAGTTTGAGAAGCATATCTCACTTCCTATAAAGACCGGCCAAGTGCGAGTCAGACTCGCGCACGTAGGGTTCCGTACCATTATCTATAAAACGGCAAAAAAATCACGTTTGTTGTATGGAAGCCCCCCTTAAATATTTGTTTTATTTTAATTTAATTATTTATTTTTAAAGTGAATATTAACTAAATATTCTGTGAATATTTCAAGCGTCTACCGACGGACGGACGGATGGGCGGACGGAAAGCAGAGTCTCAGTAATAGGATCCCGTTTTACCCTTTGAGTACGGAATCCTAAAGAATGTTTTCAAGACATTTATATAATATTCGTACTTTCATAAGTATTGAGCTGAGGTTCAGGCTTTGTGAATCCCTTGTGTTGTCTAGACTAAATGATGCAAATATTGTGTTTGGTACTAGCATCTTAAGGAGAGCGGAACGGATGATTCACCGTGCACAGAATGCATGTGCACGATTTTGTTACCTCAATCCACCGCGCACACATGTAACATCTTACCTCAATAAGGATAACAGACTTAAAATGGCTAATCGTATGCGTCTTCACTATGCCTGCCTACTCTTTGATGTGATCTCAATACAAAATTCGAATTATTTGTTTGAAAAATTGCGGTCCAAAGAAATTCATAGTTACAGTACGAGAACGTAAACTTCCCGTCTATTGACCCCAAGTCACAGATCTACAGCATTCCGTGGAAATTTTAGTTTTTCTGCCTCTCAATATTGGAATATGCTGGGTCCACCAAAGCAGCAAAGCGCGGTATGCCCAAATATAATCCTTGATTTTAACATTATTCCTTTGGCTGCCACTGGCAAGAAATTAAGGCATTACCATTCACCAAACTCTATCCTGGCTCCTCAAATCGGTGAAGCTAGTCGTAAAATTACGCATGCATCATTATGCATCGCTCCACTTATTTAAGCGCCTCCAGTATTTTCTTCCTCTGAGTATAAAAGCATTGCTGATACGCTCCCTTTCACATGTCCTAGATTCCTTATTATTTAGAACGCGTTCGAAATATGTGCAACAGATATGTCTTCGGTGTGCAAAAGTTTCGTCATATAACTGAATTAAATCACAAACTAAATTTACTACATTTCAAACATCGCAGTAATACCACTTTTTCAAGTTCTATTTAATCCCTCGGATCCAAATAAACTTTTTTTATACAACGTCAGGAGGCATAGAAGCATACGGCCCACCTTATGTAAAGCAGTTATCGTAGCCTATTAACGCTTGTAATATATTAAATATCAGTCGCGCGATGTCTCCTCTGCTGCTAATCATAGACAAACAGTACTATATCCGCCATTTTCTGAATCATGTAGGCCAGATCATTTACATATACTAAAAATAAAATGGGTCCCAAAATAGAGCACTGGGCACCCCAATTACTGCCTTTATATTTGATCTCATTTATGTCAACATTTTGTATACAGTTGCGATCAAATTTTGGGCTTTACCTCTAACTCCATAATGGTACAGATTGAGCAATAATGTCCGATGGGCGACACAATCAAAAGCTTAGGAGAGATTACAGAAGACTCCAATAGCATTCTTGGATCGCTCTAATGCACTAAGATCAGGTTTGATGACTAATACTACCCCTGCATCTGTAGTGGATTTACTTGGTGCAAATTCGTATTTATTATTTTTATATTATCATTATAAAAAATTTCATTCGATTTAAAATAGACTCTATTGATCGAGGATTATCTTTTCGAATACTTTACTCAATACTGGCAAAATTGATATAAGACTGTAATTCCCCAGTTCACTGTTCTCACCAGACTTAAATAATGAAACTATGCATATCTTCATGCCAAGTACCTTGCGGGGTAGGCAGAGAGAGCCGAGCGCCATAAGACGTGGTCCTTTTATACTTCATTCGCTTCTAGCCCTAGGAACCGGCGAGCGTGCATGAAAAGAGCTATAAATATCACATAGCTCTTTTCATGCACGCTCTCCGGTTCCCAGGGCTCCTGACATCACCTTATGATAAAACAGGACCAATTTGCTCATGGTAGATTAGTCTCGGTCTTCCTCGGCTCCTACATCCTTCCACTTTTGCATTGTACATCTGTTTCGTCATTCTTTCGTCCCGCATTCTTTCTACATGTCCGAACCAACGGAGCATGCCCTTTCTGATCTTAACACCGACACTCTCTTTCAGACGAACTCTTTCTCTCAGGTCTTCATTACTAACGCGGTCAGCAAGCGTTATGCCACAAATTTTATGCAATACTCTCATCTCGACCGATTCGATTTATCGATTTATTCCACTGTCATGCTCTCTCTGCCATACCCAGCTCTCACTTCCATAAGATAGCGTTGGGATTAGCACCGCGTTGTATACAGCGAGCTGAGCTTAGATTTCAGCTGCCTAGAAGTTTACCCAACGGTCCATTCACCCTATTCCCTGCACTCACTCGTCTCTCCACATCAGCGGTGCACCTTCCATTGCTGCTAAAAGCACTTCCAAGATATACAATCTCATTCACTTGCCCTTACACTACATAATCAATCGTAATCCTAGTGTTCGTTCTGGTTGTCTCTCTTTCAAATACCATTATCTTGGTTTTATTATAAATAATGAAACTAATTTATTAAATTTCATCAAGTCTGAGAATACACCTATACATTGATTAAAAATAAACTCCAAGTGTGAAACTATTGACTCAATAAGACAACAAGATACTTTTATAGATATTCCCCAATGAACTTCTGAGTTAGTTTGTTTAGTTGTTTAAAGGTGTTGATTATTTCGCTTGATTAAATATTTATACATTGAAAAAGCTACACACTTGATTGTATAATTGTCTCCTTTAATAACTCAGCCGTAACATATGGAGATGAATCTGTAAATGAATAAAAAAAAAAATCTTGGAAATCTCGATAGCTACCCATTCATTTATTTTCTAATACGAGTGTAACGAACACTGTATTAAATATGTGTACTCTATTAAAAAACTACATAAATGACACGTCACATCAAAAGTAAACAAAAAATATAAACAACTTCTCTCCAAACTTCCGGCACACGGTATACCCCTCTAGCTCTGTAAATAGATTGCTGGCTTCCTGCATGAGCGTAGAATCTGCGTCCTTGCAGTTGGATGTGCCTCGCGGTTCATGTCCGTGAATGCCGGTGTCCCACAGGGCGCCGTTCTGTCGCCCACCCTTCGTCTTCATATCAATGACATGTTGCCACTTGGTAGTATTCATTGCTATGCAGTGACAGTACGATCCATGGACAATATTTTGGAAGGCGTGGTGCTGGTCGTACAGAAATCGGTGAGAAACGCAGGAGTCTTGTCGTTGAGCTGAATCGGGTTTTGGATCTCATTAGTAACTGGGGTTCCAATAACCTGGTTGAGTTGAGTAGCGTCAACTGACAGGACACTGTACTCGTTTGTCAATTTTCGCTGCAATTTGGGTTCCTCTTTTCGGTTACCATTAGGCGAAGCGGAGCCATAATGCTGAGCCAGTATAGAAAAAAATACTTTTGAAAATTCATAGGCTGTGGTAACCACTTTTTATCAAGGGTGTATGCTTATTTTCCGACGTTTGGAAAATAATGCATTCCAAATTAAAATGATGGATCCGTGTTTACTTAAAAGATATTTAAGTAAATAACTCGTAGTATACGGACGGACAAAAAAAAATTAGTGATAATAATAGGATTCGTTCGACTACGGAACCGGTCAAAATAGTAAAAATTACTGCATATAAATCTCATTTCTAAATTTGTTTGTACCTGAAGAGATGATTATTCTTCGTTTTGTTGTATACCTAAAAGCTATTTTCCCTACAAATAACTAAAGAAAGAATGCGCATAACAATATAAGAGGAAACATCATTCTCATTTCATCATTCATTCATCATTCAATTCTCGCCAACCAGCCCGACATTTTAACTCAGAGGTATCGACATTGCAATTTAATTCAGTAACAGTATGTATTCACAATGATAGCAAAACTCTTTGTATCTAATCAGTTAACATTTCAGATTTTTTAGCCACGTATGTTATTTATTATACCACAATTGATTAAATACTTTTTATCGCTATCAAGCGATAAAAAGTATTTAATGAATTGTGGTATTAAATACTTTCTATCGCTATCAGCAAAGTGATGAATAATATTATATTTTTAAGAGTATTCTAAATATAGGCGGTCCATGCACGGTCAACATTGATGAGTGGCTTTTACGTTGTTAGTGGTTTTTAGCGGTTTCAATTTAGCGGCTCTCGGAAATGGCGGCATATGAAAGCAAACATTCTAACTTTATATATTTCAACTTAATATAAACAAATATAATATAAACTAGTTATAATAAGTCAATATTAAATAACAATAAACTGATATTTTATTGAGTACGAAAAGTAAAATAAGAAATATGTTTACGATGACGATGATGTCTTTTGTTTGCTTGTTATCGAATGCCTCGTCAGTTGTTCTAGACAATTTTAAAGAAGGTATGTATCTCTGTGTATGTATGACCGTAAGCAATAGTTTGTACTTATTTTTTTATAGTGGGTTTAGGAAACGGAAAAACGGTAGGAAGTAGAGTGCACAATTAGGACCATGTGGGGTAAATATGAGGCAAAAAAGTATTACTTGATGGCGGTTCGCGTTTCATACACAATCCTACTACGAGTATGTTAACATTTATAAAATAAAATTATTAAAGTAGAATACGAAGGCAATTTTCACACGCCATGTCAAGTGTAAATAATTGTGTAAATGGAATTACTTGTTAAGTAGAACAGTTTTATTTGGTATCTATTTCAAATGATTTTTGTTATTGCATAAATTTGAAATTTTTAAAATTAAGCATGCTAGATATTGGCACATATCTCTATACTATTAGAGTATAAACTGTGTTTAAACAATAAACACTGAAAACACCCCTTTACAATGTAGATAATTAGCTATAAGCAGAACATATAAAACGTTTTTTTCTTTCTAATTGAACGTTTTTTAATACATTAATTAATGTTGACGTCGTCAAGTAAGCCACGATGATGCCATGCATGAGTCACAGATCCCACTTTGTTTCTAAACATGTTACAACAAATGTGAGGAAATAATATCGGTTAGGGATATTGACACATTTACGTATTTTAGTCATTTTGACGAGCTCGGTGGCGCTTTAGTGAATGACGGGACTTTGACATTGACGCTCATGGGTTCGATTCCCACACAAATCGTCGCATACACCTTATATAATAAAAGGAAATTAATTAAAAATCGAGGGAAATGTGTAAGGACCGAGTCATGTGGTACTCGGTTCTCTCTGTCTACCCGCAATAGACTTGTCATGAAGATATAGATATATAGAAAATTAAAAAGAAAAATAGCACAGAAAAAGAAAACCAAAAATGAATGTAAGAATCAGTGCTGACACATGGTTTTGATGACATGAAACAAATGAGGTCTCACAGGTTATAGTGGATAAGGTGAGATGAAGCAGCTAGTTAGAAATCAGCGGACTATTCATGAAATGCAACAAGTAACAAATTTTTTTTTTTTGTGTTTAAATATCATTAAAGTTACAATTATTATTATTTATTTATTTTTCTATTATTCTCACGGGCATTATCCCGGTCATTTGATAGGCATGCGCGGGGATAAGGATCCAACGCGTAGAGGCCCCTTCGAAAAGACCATGTAATGTTGTACACCCGCCGTGACCCACTCCAGGGGATATCGATGGGACAATATACCAATGAACAGGTCACGGCAGGTATTGGGACTATTGGAAATATGTCGGAAAAAAGTGGGTTATTAAAATGAGATTAGGAGGTATTATTAGAACCGGGCTATTGCAAAAGAGGAACGGACGGATTATTATTATTATTTTTGTAGTTGTACATGCGGTAGCGGACGTCTTTCATTGATACGAGCTAGTTAAGTAACTAAGCTTAGGATAAGCTTTTATTTTTCGATCCTTTTCTTAGTGTAATCCCGCTTCTTAATTATGCCTAAGGATTTGGCGTAGATACAGATTTTTGCATAGAGCGTTTGCTGTTAGACATCCACAATCCAGAGGGTAATCCAAAATTTCTAGGTTTCTAGGTTAGGTCTTTCAAAATGTAATTTCTTTCCTTACAATGTTTTCTTTCACAGCCGAGAAAGTGATAATTACAAATATGTACATAAATCCGAAAATACGAATTTAATGACACATGCCAGGATTCGAACCGGGGACCTGTTGATCACTACGCCAGTTCTTTATCCACTGGACTATCACTACTTTTCAATACCTTTTCGATATTAATCGATAATATATATCGTTTGTTCGACACCTGTATTTAAGCTACAAAATAGTAATCATTTTAATAGTCGGAAATCTAGTCAATTGTACATATTACATAATAAAGCTAATTATCTAAAAATCTCCTTTTTTTAAAGAGGTATATAAATATAGTAATTACTACAACTTCACGCCAGATACGTTGCGAGATAGGCAGAGAGAGCCGAACGCCACGTGACTCGATCCTAACACACCTCACTCGCTTCTTTAACATTCATTTCTCGTCATATGCACGGTCGCCGGTTTCTCTCCGTATAGCTCCTTCTACTTCAGAACTTCTACTACGTCGCTGCGACACGTGTTTCGCCTCTCCACGAGGCATCATCAGGCGTTGTAGACGTTAATCGTAAGAATATCTTGTAGCATGTTATTCTTACGATTAACGTCTACATCGCCTGATGATGCCTCGTGGAGACGCGAAACACGTGTCGCAGCGACGACCAGGCCAGTCGTGGCAGCGACGGTGGTGGTGGGGGCATGCGGATTCTGTTCCAGATGACGGACGACCGCAGCAGCCGAGGCAGAGACTACCGGAGCAGCCATGGCAGCGTCGGCATGTACCACGTACTAACAGTAGTGGGTGGGTGCCGGCCGGCGCTAGGCCGCATGAACTAACTGGTGGCGGAAGCACGCAAAGCAGGTTAGATCAAATTGCATGTAGATTTGACTTTCGCAAAATAACGCCTGAATCTATTAACTATCATCGAAGCAACTGTACTAGCGAAGTACCTCCACTTCGCAAAAGACTGAATCTAAGTGAGAACTCCACGGAAGGCTATTTATATTACTGCAAGTGATTGAGGTTATCAGTAAGCTATTGAGATTTTGCTGTATTAGCGTAGCGAGAGATATTGCTTTCATATGCTATAGTAAACATCTTATGGGTAGGTCATATTAATGCCTCCCAATTTATAAAAAAAAAAAAAAAATTTTTATAATTGTTTTCGGTTCTCCCTGCCTACCCCGTAAGGGATTTGGCGTGAAGTTATAGTAGTAGTATGATTTTTTTTTTGAGTATTTTCCCTGACGTTGCTTTATTTTCTTCACTGTGCACAAGGTCCCCAAGTCCACTCACTTGACTGAAACACGTTTCACGTCAGAATGTTTAAATCCTACGTAGACACATACTGCAGTATATGTATAAACGAGTAGGCACTGCAGTGAAATACGTCTCTGAGTTATGGTTGAAAGGGTAAGGAATACGCTACGTCACACAATTTCATATTAGCTTTGGTGTGTGAAGGCTGCGCAACGAAGCGGCTCACTTGAACACAGAATGTGTATTCAAGTCGAGGGCACTCGTACTCGGAAATATAAACTGAGCAAATACTGACCACGAGTGAGCCGTGCCGTGGAAAAATTATATTCATTGAAAAGTTTCAAATACGCTGAGTGTATTTAAATATTTATGTAGTCGGCAATGGAGCAAATATGTAAAGCTAGCTCTATCATTTAATTACTTAGTCAACCACTGAACTCTTTCAAACCGTGAGTTTAAATTAACATGCATGACAAACCTGTACTATAAATAATTATTTTTTATATACAAATATCGGCCAGCTTATCACTCCTTCTGCTTATACAGCAACTCCTATCAACCTTTCAGGGAGTTGCTATTTGGCTGTGGTTTTCTGTAAGGTGGAGGTAATTCCCTCCACTGCTTTAATCTCCCTTACATCTCTTAAAACACCCGGACCAAAAGAAGCAGACTTGTTCATGCACACAAATGTTTGTCCTATTTGGGAATCCTTTTTTTTTTTTTTTTTTTATATATTAGTTCAGCATAGTGGCCCCTCTTTGCCTGATGGTAAGCGAAAGAGGAGCCCAAATCGCAACTGCAACTGACAGCATACTACATCCCGCATCCTGTCAGTTGACGCTGCCATGCTGACCCGCAAAATGCTTCTTCACGCTTCGTTTGAAGGATCCCATATTGTAGGAAGGAGGGAACACATGTGCAGGCAAGGCGTTCCACTTTTTGATGGTACGACAAAGATAGGAGTTGCCGAACTTTTTGGTACGCGAAGAGATATTCTCAACCGTGGAACTATGACATCGCAGGCCCGCACGTGTGGTTCTATGACGGAAGGGTGAGGGTGGGATAAGGGAAAACAGTTCTTCAGAGCACTCGCCATGGTAAAGGTTGGTTAAGTACGGGAATATTGGAAGTCCTTGATGTTAAAGTAGCATTGCTAACCACTTCGTCACCAAGCTACTTAGGTATACCTACCACACCTTTTCTATAATGAATTTTGGGTGGTCGAAACCATGCAATAATAACGGCCATGAATGCTTTGCTCTGATACATTCTTTTGTGTAGGAACGCCTCTGTTTATCTGTCTCGTTACTCCACACTACAACTACGCAGCTAGTATAATTTCTATGTATACAAGCTGATTTTGTGTAATTCTAATAGTACACGCAGTTTAAGCAATGTCGACCGCAGCCTGTCCATGGATGGGTTAAACAATCCCGAGTTTCTCCGTGCTTCGAAGGGCACATTAAGTCGTTGGTCCCGGCTGTTGTCGATAGATTGTCGTTAAGTTAAGTCAATGGCCTTCGGGAGCGCATGAAAACACTGTCCGCAGTTGAGCAGCGTGTTTCAGTATGCTCTAAACCCCTTCGGTTAAAGGGAGACCCGATTCCAGAATACATCGGCTTGCTAGGGCTGGTAGATCTTTTCCTGTAAATAGTATTCGAGTTTATAATAAGTTGCCTGAAACAGTTTAGTCCTTTCATAACAATGTATTCGAAAAGCACATTAAAATACTCTCTGTAAAAGGGCTTATTATAGAATTGATGAATATGTAACTGACAAAGATGTCTGGAAATAATTTAACACAGACGACCTTAGCTCTTGCAACATCAACGTATTTTTGATTTGATATTTTGATCTGAAAAATCTTCTGTATTTTTTTAGAACTTCATGCCGAGTCTTGAAAAATTACGACAGAGAGTTTATTCTACATATTGATCTCAACTTAGGATAAAACACCGAAAAAATATATAGCCAACGTCGCCCGGTCGCCAGCGTAGTTCATGCCAGAAACATTAAACATACTGGCGAGTGCCTTTGAACACAATATTTTGGAGGCTAACGTGTGAGGAATTGCTTAGCTGCAAGAATTTTCAATCTATCAATTCCCTTGTATCCACTTTAATAAAAGAGATTGAAGTTTATACATATAGAGGATAGTTGGAACATTCATACGTTTTGTATATCAATTTGCTTTCAGGTTCGTACCCTAAGCAATATTTTACCGCAGAGTTTACTTTTCCTGAACAAGCAAAAATATATTTTGGTATAAACAAGCAAATATTGAAATGTGAACTGTTTTAATTTTTTATGTCATGACATTATTGTTCTTGGAAATGAGATAGGCTGAACAAATTGCCCCCGAGGTTACAACATAATCTTACTGGAGATAAGGAAATAATATATCTCGTTCTCAGCAATATATGATTAAAGAAAGGCTTGAGCAGTGATAGCCCCAGTAGATAAAGAACCGGTCTATTAGCTAAATGGTACCCGGTTCGAATCCTAGCATGTACTACTAAATTCGTGGTTTCAGATTTATGAACATATTTGCAATTTTCACTTACTCGGCGGTAAAGGAAAACGTCGTGAGGAAACCCGGACGTCCAAGAATATATTTTTTAAAAAACGTGTGACCTGACTTAAGAAAGATCACGTTTTTCCTCTAGATTGTGGAAGCGGCAGACGTCTGGAGGTCTGACGCCTCCACAATCTAAAGGAAAAACATGATGAGCAGTCGCTCCATGTAAAAATATATATCTTCACCAAATCCTTAGGCTTAGGTAGCAGATACCGCCAATCGTAATGGATTAGGAAACGGGATAACGCTAAGAAGAAGAAGAAGATTATTAAAATAAGACTTACATTTTCATTGATGACGTCACCAGTCACTGAGCCAGTGAACGCTTGCAATACAGAAAGTCTCACTCACTCACAGCCACACTTGCGGTAATACAACAGCTTCTTAGGAGTTTACTCGTAACCTTACTCACACGCTTGAATACAACAACCCTCCAGGACTTGTTAGTTGGCTGCTCTTTTCTGTGAGATAAAGACACTTCCCCAATCGGGCTACTTTGCTGCACCCCACCTTCCTTAAAAACACCCATATCTAGACAAGCATGCACACAATTACGATTAAAATTACGTGCTTTGGTGTTAAATAGCATTGCTATTCACTCCATCACCAGTATTTACGTCTGAACCTATCAGAGGCACGCAAACAGATAGTAATTTTCAGGGTGCAGGTCAGCAGAATATTAGAAAGAGAGCCTTCGCTTCCGGTACTTTTGTAGGCGACGAATTCTGCTGTATGAGGCCATAGGGTAAAACAAAGTCAAATGCATCGTGAATTAAACGTGACGTTATGACAAGCTCGGTATCGGCACGTGAACATATAGACGTGATTCCCATAATATTCATGCCAGAGTGAACCAATTTCTCTCCACAAATCAAACACCGGCTCGGTCGTAGCACAAAGTTGTGTTTCAGATTGTTTGATACATATGCTAGAAAAGATATCTGTGATTGCTCCAACAAAGAGTGAGTTTGACTTTGTGGTATTCAGATGGTGATGGATGCGTTATAGTTTTACTTTACAGTAGCTTGCTATTATTTCATGTCCGTTTTTTAGCACGACAGGACAATTCCGTCCAATTATAAGTGTCCAATTCAATGACCATAATCAGCTCCGGGCTACGCCGTGGTCATGTAACTATTAAAGAAAGCTTGGCTCTCTAATACTTCAAAGAGCTCTAAAGGACTGTTGGTAAATTATTTAGATATTAGATATATACATAGACTGTGTAGGAAAACCTTACATAAAACTGTTATATATATTTATAACAGATCCCCATAGGATTATAACACTATTGCGAGTGAGTGAGATCATCAGGTAGAATCTTAGGTCTTCTGTTAACTGCGGGGATTGTTTAAATTACACCTTATTATAAGCGTTTGTAGACCATGGTCTCCAGGCAGACCATTTGTTTATATGCGATCTGGTGTAGTACAAAAAATCAGTTTAATGTGCTTAAGTAAATACACTACATACACAAGAATGGCCGCTAGATATTCAGTTGCTAGTTTTATGTAATATTTGTACTGTGCATACGATGTTTCTGAAAATAAATTTACTTCGTGCGATACTGCACACTTGCTCATCGAATTGAAAAGCGTCGTGCACACCAGCGCGCCGCACGTACCTACGTACCCAATCAGCTACTGCTGGGGTCAAGTGGGCTCGTAGGCAGCGATCGCTACTTTGCCATGTATTCATTTGAAATTCAATTCAGCGGTGTTTTGATTTACCTCTAGCGATACGAGTATTGGTGTGTAACTAGTTATGTGTAGTTAAAACTAGAGTAAAAGCAATAGTAGTACAACAACATAAGTGTATTTTGTGGAAAGATTATAGAGATAAGTTTGTGTTAATTAGCTTCTGACTGCCGCTTTACCCGCAAGGAATTCAGTTATTGAGATAAAAAGTGGATTCCATTCTTTGGTTAGTCCCCGTTCCAGTACCAAATATCACTACAATCTATTAAGATATTTATTTATGCGAACGTAACAGACATGTAGAGTTACTGTCGCTTATTACATTGTAAATAGACTTTTGCATCATCCCATACTAAAACACACTAATATTATAAGTGGGAGAGTAACGTTGTATGCTTGCTAACCTAACCTAACCAACTGAGATTTCTGTTGCTATACTGATTACAATTTTTTTATTTGTTTGAAAGATTTGACAAAAGATAATAATAATATAAATGCCTCAAATGTTTTGTGTCATTATAATAATCAGCTTAACAATAATTCTACCAAATGAAAAGTTGTTATACAAAAATTTGATAATCGTTAGTTGTCATAGTGAACAATAGGCGAAACGTTGGTTGGCAAGTGATAATCGGCCAAACAATTTTCGGCGAAAAGGCAGGATACCACGACAAACAGACATCTTCATGCACACAAATGTTTGTCCTGTTGGGAATCGAACCCACGAGCGTTGGTGTCAAAGTAGCGTTACTAATCACTGCGACACGAAGCTCGTTATAGCATCCAAAACTCAAATATAGGTCCCTGGATAACGAAGTCTCAGTTACAGATACTGTTATAAAATGTACTAATGTAATTTGTGATTTATGAAACTTATACTTGTAATAATATTAATTTACATTTTAGATATAATCTATAAACTAATAATATATAAAAAATAATATTAAAAATAATAATATATAAATCTATAAACAATATATTTGTTCAAATTTTTCACACAATTTGTTGTCTTTAATTTCATTATTTTGATTCGAATTTAGATATTTCATTAAAATGGATTTACAAAGTTTGCTATAGCTGGAAAATCTAATACCCAATGACAAAGGCAACCAGGGCATTGCTCTGCTGGCATCGATCATATGGTAATTTTCGTTTTAAGGCACAAAATTACTGTTAAGTATGCTAAGTGTATATGACAAAAATAAAATTACTCTTACACCGATAAAACGAATATATAAGTTTTTACACAAAAAGTTCTACCTATATAAATTAAATAATACAGCAAATCTTTAATTTTCTTAAGAGTAGCAGGCATTAGAAATAAAAAGTTATTTATATATTTAAATACTAAACAAGAATAAACTAAATCTGCCTACTAAGAAACCTAATCAATAGCAAACCAAAAGAGTTATTAAAAATCTATGTTTTTTATATTTACGTTAGAATCACAATTTTAGATAGTAGTATTGTAGAAACCGGCAAGCGTGCAGGAAATGAGCTGTGAATGTTAAAGAAGCGAGTGAAGTGTGTAAGGACCGCGTCTTGTGGCGCTCAGTTTTCTCTGCCTACCCCGCAAGAGACCTGGCGTGAAGATATACATACATACATACATACCATTTTAGTAGGGTACTTTTTGTCTACTTGAAATAATTTCTCCCGGGTGGAGTTTAATACAAACTCAATGTACCTATGAATGAGTAAGGATTATTTATTTATGAAGTCTCCGGTCGCGTCTGTTCGTTTTCCTAAAGTTGTCTCAAAAATATTGCAAAGGATTTTTATTTCTGAGGACATTGATTTAATATTACTGGATGGAATTGTTTTGTCGGTTGAAAATGTAAGATTAATAACAAAATTTTAGAATTCTTGTTATATACACTAAAAATAATTTATTCTAAAATTTACTCGATTGGACTGAATGTATTTGTTTCTCTAACACAACATTTAGTACTTTCAAAGTAATGTGTCATTTAGATATTTGGTCTGAATAGTTCGCAACTACCATATATTCAATAGACGAAATAAATTCGTCTCCCGAGAAAACGGTCAGAGAAAAAACCCAAAAGCAATCAAAGCTTCAGTTACAATAACTATTGTCACATTCAATCAAACCATTGAAACGGCGTGTGCCCTCGACAAAATAAAACTGAGGAAGTTGGTAACAATTCCATGGCCCCATACAGTAAAACAGTGGGATCTCATCCAATTTTGCATTCAATCTACGACCACGAGAATTGCTTCCTCCAAGATGACCCGCCACTTCCACTCGCCGTAAAGCGATGACCTAATCCGGTTTATTTGATTTGGGTTTCTGACTTCAGCCTTCTTTGCCAATTTGTAAGAATAATATTATATGTCTTGCTTCTTATAATTGAAATCTACGGGCCGCTAACGTAATAATAACAAATAAACAACAAATAACAATTTCATTAATTTGTGAATAACTAAACTTAGTGGGACAAAGTTAATTTGAGGACAAAACCTCTCGTCAAAAGAATCGTCTAGAGAAAAATTCGCTTAACTTTTTGAATTACTGAAAGAGCAAAGTTAAAGTAATACAAGAGAATCAAATTGATAATTCCGCGTTTCAAATCACTTAAAAGCAAATAATAAAAGTCGTTGTCAAATACACAAAGAAAACTTTTAAATTGTTGCGTTAAGGGACACTGGTCTTCGTAAATCGACGTCATTACTTGATTCCGCTCTATTGACGCCTATTTCCAGTCTCTTACATCGATTGAGTTTACGTTACGCTACATTCCGACCAATACTTCAACACAGATTCAACGCGTGAATTTAATCGTGACGATAAAACACAGAGCGTAAGACTTGTTTTATAATCAAATGAAATTAAAGTCACATTCGCTCTCATTTAAAAGTCTAACTCGCTGCTGAAACGTCGTATGCTTGACAGAGTGCTTTGATTCGGCTAATTTTACGTCTCGCTGAATTAACTCCAAGTCTCGGCTATAAAGAAACTTTACTGTGGACACCTTAATTAACAGTTTAAAATGCGATGACGAGTTTCTAATTATGTGTTTGAAAACAATTTTCTCCTATTGCGTCGAGCTCAATCTGGAGGTCATTAATTCAAAAAGTGAAATAAAGAAGTTATCAAGCGTCGCCGGTTAGGAATAAACAAGGCCCGTTATGGGTCATGTGATTAATTTTAGCGAACACTTTCCGACCACAAATGGCTTGTCAGAAAGTTTATTGCAGTAAAAAGCTGGAGTTTGTACCGAGAGAATGACGCGAAGCTTTACACTAATGGCCCTTGAAGTTTCTCCCATTAAAACCAAGTTTTTCTTCCAAATTTGCGCTATAATGCTTAATACGCTATTGAGCATAACGGTTACAAATAATTTAGTCGTTGCAACATTGTTTAGCTTTAGTTTTAAATACAAAAAAAAAACGAGGCAATGAAAATCAATGATCAACGGTAACGTTTGCCGATTATGCGATGTTTCGTAGATTTGCTGAGACAAAATAGACTCAATATGGAAGTGTTTTGGGGTCAGTTTATAGAGAGGCCTAATTTGCATATTATCGGGGTGTGGACAGAAGCTCGCGTGACAGTTGGGTCGAATTACCATAAGAATGGGCCAACGAGGTGAACGTTTTGTTAAGATTTCAACGAATGACCCATTGTTATCCGAGCTTTCTTGGGTACAATTACGATGAGGGAAAAGGTTGGTATCAAAGTTGATAACTTGTGTTAGTTTCTTTTTCAATTCTTTTGTATCTTTTTTTGTTCATTTTACCTATCAGGAACCTAATTACAAAGGTTTTCTGTATGCGTGGCGATCACTGAAATTATTACTATACAACTCTCTGATGAACTCAAAAAAATATAATATGTTGTTTGGAAAAACTACATTGTTTGTATTGTAGTCTCAAAAAGGTTTTTTTTTTAATATACATAAGCCTTTGAACGCGTAAGTATTACTGGCGCGATGCCACCTCTACTGTTAACACACCAACTCCTTAGGACCTTACTGGTACCCAACTCTCATATGCAGGAACACAACAATCCTAGCAAGAGTTGTTATTGGACTGCGGTTTTCCGTGAGGTAGAGGTACTACCCCAGACAGGCTGCTTTGATGCGCCCTACCTGTCTTAAAATCTCCATACCAAGACAAACAGACATGTTCATGCACACAAATGTTTGTCTTGGGTGGAAATCGAACCCACGATCGTTGGTGTCAAAGTCACGTCATTCACGATTGAGCCACCGAGCTTGTCAGTGTACAAATACACCTCATTTGGTCAACTGTTTTGGTGTTAATAATAAAAAAAAATCTAAATAAATAAACGAAATAATCAACGCATAATAAAATAACATGTTCATACAAGCTCAGGTAATATAACAAGACAGCAGTGTGATATTAGTTTTCATTTTCCGACATCATAGCTCACTTCATATTAAAATGTGAACATGATTAAATTTGTAATGTCAGATCCAATATTGAAAGGCAATAAATTTGAGATACACACAGCGACCGGAAGATATTGTTTCATTTACAATTGACAGAAAAATATAATTTATCAGAAAAGTACTTAGAAAATACTGTCAAGTATTGACAAGCTCGGTGGCGCAGCGGTTAATAACGCGACTTTGTCACTTGTAGGTTCCTACGTTTGTGTGCTGGAACACGCCTGTTTGTTTTGGTCTGGGTGTTTTTAAGATGTGTATATCTATGGCAAAATTATTGTTATGAATTGTCATTTAACATTTTCTGTTAAAATTACTTTTTTGAAGTTATACTTCTAATGCGACTTGCAAAAAGGTTACGTTAAGAGGGTGCACACAGCTAAGTGGCGCCCTCATTTTGTTTTTATTAATAACGCTGTATTTAAGACCAATTCCAAAAAAAAACGCTCTATAGTGCACTGAAGAACCATATTTACGCTTTTTTGAAACATATCTTGTATTTATTATCTATGACAAATAACCAAAATTTTAATTATTGCTTATTGTGGCCACTTACAGCAATAATCAAAAGTATGACTAATTCTACATAAATAATAAAAACAGAATATGTCTCAAAAAACATAAATATGGTTCTTCAGTGCCCTATAGAGCGTTTTTTTTGGAATTGGTCTTAAATACAGCGTTATTAATAAAAACAAAATGAGGGCGCCACTTAGCTGTGTGCACCCTCTTAAACATTAAACGCTACCATGGAGGGGGAATAGAAAGAGACAGAGCGAGAGTGAATGCGTGGCACTCGAACACAAAAGTACAGGTTGAAGCTGCTAAATGTTTCACGATATTACCGGTAGATGGCGCTATAGTTAAAACTGTATAACATTTGTATTTTACATTTGACTTGTATGTAATACATTTCATAAACATCGCCGCTACTACTTGATAGACGTTTTTTAATTTAAGTTATTAATGTTAAATATTTATTTAATGATGCCAGAGAAGTATAAATTCTCACGCGCGTACATAAGTACACGCACCCATTTTTTTTTATACTACATCGGGAGGCATACGAGCATACGCGGTCCAACTGATGTAAAGCGGATACCGTAGCCTATTAACGGTTGTAATATATTACATATCACTCGCGCGATACCTCCTCTGCTGCTTACACAGCAACTCCTTGAAAACATACTGGTGACCTCACTCACACGCAGGCACACAACAACCAAGGGAGTTGTTATTTGGTTGCGGGTTTCTTTGAGGTGGAGGCACTTCCCCAGACGGACTGCTTGGATGCACCCTACCTCTCTTATAAACATCCAGACCAAAACAATACAGACATGTTCATGCACACAAATGTTTGTCCTGTGTGGGAATCGAGTCCACGAGCTTATTATAGGCTACTTTGACACCAATCTGTCAAAGTAGCGTATTAGCGCGTTTCACCATTGTGCCGCCGAGCTCGTCAAAATTGCTCGTCAAAAGTGATTTCCAACCAAAAATCTAAAAAAAAAACCGGCCAAGTGCGAGTCGGACTCTCACACGAAGGTTTCCGTACCATTATCTATAAAAACGGCAAAAAAAATACGTTTGTTGTATGGGAGCCCCCCTTAAATATTTGTTTTATTTTAATTTAATTATTTATTTTTAAAGTGGATATATAACTAAATATTCTGTGAATATTTCAAGCGTCTACCTGTTGCCGTTATCAATATCGAGCAAAAACGAGCAAATAATCGGCCAAGTGCGAGTCGGACTCACACGAAGGGTTCCGTACCATTATCTATAAAAACGGCAAAAAAATGACGTTTGTTGTATGGGAGCTCCCCTTTAATATTTGTTTTATTTTAATTTAATTATTTGTTCTTAAAGTGAATATATATCTAAATATTCTGTGAATATTTCAAGCGTCTACCTATTGCTGTTATCAATATCGAGCAAAAATTTGCAAAAAAATCACGTTTGTTGTATGGGAGCCCCCTTAAATATTTATTATTATATTTTTTAGTATTTGTTGTTATAGCGGCAACAGAAATACATCATCTTTGAAAATTTCAACTGTCTAACTATCACGGTTCATGAGATACAGCCTGGTGACAGACGGACGGACGGACGGACGGACGAACAGCGGAGCCTCAGTAATAGGGTTCCGTTTTACCTTTTGGGTACGGAACCCTAAAAATCACGTTTGTTGTATGGGAGCCCCCTTAAATACACGTATTTATGTTATTCTATTTTTTAGTATTTGTTGTTATAGCGGCAACAGAAATACATCATCTGTGAAAATTTTAACTGTCTATCTATCACGGTTCGTGAGATACGCCTGGTGACAGACGGACGGACGGACAGCGGAATTTCAGTATTAGGGTTCGGTTTTACCCTTTGAGTACGGAACCCTAAAAAGGAGGGGTTGGGGATATCGTTAATTTATCACGAGCAGCCTGACAGGGAAATCACCTTCTCCTTACAAAGACACGTAAGAATCGCTTAATGGTCGTTTGGAAGTGAATTCACGAGAAAGCTACTTAGAAGGTACTGCGTTCGAAAATGGGGTGGCAACGCGGGAGTGACACTTATTAAATTTCAAGTGTTAATAAAAAGAGTAATTGCTTCATGTCAGGCAATCAACATACTTATTTGTTACCCTATGTTGCTATAAAAAAGATATTTAAGAAAATTGTTAACAAAAATATACGTAGCGAATGAAATCCCGCAATTGGGTGAGCTTGAATGTGGTTTATGTCCATTTGTTGTGCAGCCATCGGCAATGTCCTTCATTGTCGCGGTGTCGCCATCCAGTCAGTTTATTGTCGCATGTCGCCGAGCAGTTTCCTACCAACTGAAATTTAGGGTCTATAAAATTGATGAACAGTTTCTTAATAGCGCCTCCTTACTTAAATTCATGGGAGTTTTACAATATCAGCTATATAAAAAGAAATGAGGTTAGGCCTGCATTTATTGTGAGAATCAATTTAGACAAAAAGCATTTTTGCTTGGGTCGAGCAAGTAGAGGCACAATATTTGCAGGCGGTGTTATATTCCAAACCACCGGCGTTGCCGTCTACATTATTAGAATTGGCGGTTGGGCGACCTACAGAAGGAAACGTTTGTGTACCAATAATATCTTGCTACTTATTTTGTATTTATACGAAATAATTTCTACTTTTATTGCGACTGTTCTACATATAAAAATTTGACAAGCACGATCGAGTTGTTGCAATGGCTACATTAATACTAAGGCTCTAAGATTCGATTCCCACACAGCATAAACATTTGTATTTATGAACATGCCTATTTATATCAGTCTGGATGTTTGAAGGGATAGGGCCTCTCACAGCAGTCCGACTGGGAAAGTACATCCATTTCACAAAAAAACGCAGCTAAACAGCGAGTCCCTGGGGAGGCGTTGTATTCCTGCGAGTGACCGAGGCTATCATATGCTTTTAAAAAGTGGCTATGTTAACAGCAAGAAATACTTCCTGTAATGTATGTGTTCATAGGCTATAGTACTTTACATTAGGTGCACTGTATACCTCCTGACATTATAAAAAAATATGTAATTCCTTTGTCTCACATACTAGAACAGCAGTCCTCTATTTCATAGACTATTTTCCTTTGTACTCAAATACTCGTTTAGATCTGTTTCTCTATATAACTTACTAAATTTTACAGCCCCGTATGATCAGCACCGATGCTTTCTTTGTTGAAGTTACCTTGTACTAACTACATTGCTTGTACAGAGTAGACATGCTCAATAAATACGTCACTGCATTCTTTGTAAAAAGAAGCTCGGAAATATGAACTCATTGTAAATTATGTTTCCCTTGAAATTTTTGCACAGACATAGTTTAACATACGGATTAGATTCTCTAACCTTTCAACCATTACAATCACAGTATCATGACAACAAGGTGTGATATAACATGAAAATCTTGTTCCTAAATGTCCGTCCAAGCTGTGACTGGATGGGCTTAGAATACTAGTATTGGATATCCTCCATCAATAGACAATAGTCATTGTCTTAGCTTTATATAACAATTTCATCCTGTACTTATCTTACTGCTGACATAAGTGTCTCTCTAAGGTCGAAGGGATCTAGAGCATACTCCACAAAGCCCAAATGCAGACTGGTAGAAATCAATACTTTCAAACCACCTGAATACCAATGATTTAGCTCTTCAACTGGCATGTACTGAAAACAGCAGGGACCGATGGCTTAATCATCCGAATACAGGGGAACTCGATATGACTAAACCTATTCAAGACAGCCTGCAGTCGCCACTTCTGAACTTGCGTATTTCATAATACTGACACATTTTACAACGCCATCAAGGTCCTGATGCTAGCATTATATACACGTCTGTCAGCGTTATAGAACTGTCTCCTTATTTCGATACAGCGTTGTATTAATTGACAGCGGTGTACGATTTCCGCGAGTGAAAAGTTTTTGCATAATCTAGAAAAGCGTACATAAAGGAAAGCAGTAATACAATAAAAATGAATTAAAGTGAATTGGACTTTTTACTTTTCTGGACAATATGCCCCAATGTACGTATGTAGACGACGTAGTATTGCACCCTTCACGGATCCTAACCTCTTCTGGTGGATGACAAGCATAAAGCATGCGAGGAAAACAATTTGTGGATAATCCTTGATAAAAAAGCTTATATTAAAAAAAAATGTTATTTATTTCCAATAACCCGAGTATCAAATATCGTGAATTAGCGTTGAATTATAAATATTGATAAGGACATTGATTGTGTGCCATGGGATCGCGTGACTATTATCTGTCGTGTTATCAACGCCCCCGGATCGTATTCCACGCAAAAATGTACTGGTTATCAAATGCGTTATTCAATTTCAAAGTTATGGCTGTTTATATTATAAAGGCAATGGTCGAACAGACTGATGCTTTCTACAAAAGAATTGCACGAAGGGAATTCACGGATAAACACTTACAATTAAACTTCTCGCACAAGAAGTTTTAATAATGGTATAATCCATCACATTTACGGCCCCATCCAACATAGATTTCTGTGGCATATACCACAGAAATCTACGACGGATGAGGCATATAGCACAGAAATCTACGACGGATGAGGCATATAGCACAGAAATCTACGTCGGATGGGGCCGTCCGTGAGTCAGGACTACATTCTTAGTGTATGTATAGCGCTATTGACACAGATTGGATAAGGAGGATCTGGGGTACAGATGACCCCAGGAAGCCAGTGTTTCCTCCTTATACTTAGAGATATTATACAAGGTAAAAGAGTTAGATATTACAGATTTTTCAGCGATGTGTCTTGAGTTGTTGGTTGTATAGGAAAATTAGCATTTTTTTATGTTTTGTAATTTTGAAGATTATGACAATATTTTCAGTAAAACTTTGACTTTCACAAATAATTTAATCTTTTTAACATGAAACTTTGAGGTAAAATCAAGCATAAATAGTGAAATTGTATATTGATTGACAGATTGGATAAGGAGGATCTGGGGTACAGATGACCCCAGGAAGCCAGTGTTTCCTCCTTATACTTAGAGATATTATACAAGGTAAAAGAGTTAGATATTACAGATTTTTCAGCGATGTGTCTGGAGTTGTTGGTTGTATAGGAAAATTAGCATTTTTTTATGTTTTGTAATTTTGAAGATTATGACAATATTTTCAGTAAAACTTTGACTTTCACAAATAATTTAATCTTTTTAACATGAAACTTTGAGGTAAAATCAAGCATAAATAGTGAAATTGTATGTGATAATTAATTTGATAGAATACTCGTATACAATTTCGTAAGTAATTAATAGTGTCAGGCAGAATTTTGCAAAAGTCAAATTTATAGGCATTTTGATCTAAACTACTATAAAGTTTATTACATCAAGTTGCTAATAAATTACGTGAATTTCCTTTTGCCATTTCGAATTTGATACTATTATTCAGGTAAATTTACAGTTCCGTATGGACACGATATCTCTGAATTCGCATAAATCTGAATATGAACGCTCTCTTGGAATGGACCACAACCTGTTGGTAAGCTGTGCGTTGTTTTTTTTTAATTAAGGAATGCAAGAAGTATGCCTTTCCAAGATGCAGAAAATATAACGAGCGAAAAATATTCTTTAAATACCACAAAAAAGTATGTTAATACGCAATGAGGCACAAAATGTTGAAGAAAAACCTGGTTGCTCTTTGCACCTTCGTGGTAGTATTAGAGAGTAGAAGAAATAAATGTACCACCGCGGCATGAATGAAAACAAAGAAGTGAAAGAAAAGCGTGTTAGACTAATTTCTATTTGGATAAACAGGCTGACGGAAACTTTAAGGAGTATACCGTACTCTTCTAGAGAGAGATAAAGAAGTCTCGGAGTGATTCGTCAGCATCCCTATTACAGAAAATAAAGTTTAAACCTGGTATCATTCTTATTAACACACAGAACCTGTTAGAATGGCGGAGTAAATATTTTAAGGATTTGTCTGACTATGCTTTGGATATTGACACTCGGAGTAAATTTCAAGGTGTCAGCATTCTGTGGAGACGTAACTGTAGATGAGATCGAATGCCCGATACGTAGCTAGATATGATCTCAATAGAGAAGATAAAACTAGGTGGCACTTACGTCCGTATGCCTTCTAGTACTTACACAAAAAGTCACGCATGAACTGCGCCAGCTATAAGGTCATCAGTTTGGTAACCTTGGCGACAAAAGTTTATGGAAAGATAATTGAAAAGAAAATGACGGCGAAATCCGCTGTGAGATTCCATCAGACATGAGATTTTTTTCTTATCTTAGCTTAGCACTTATCCTCTTAAGTGGAATGATGACATCGCGTAGTTCTAGGGTGGAATAAGGGAAGACAGTTCTTCAGAGCACTCACCATGGTACAGGCGGTAAAATATACATATCATATATACATATCATATATACATATCAAGTTTTCTCACTAGACTATCACGTGGAGAAGCATCTAGCCATAGATAAGAAGATTTTTCCTGTGTGGAGTAAGTATCTGACAGGGTTGAATGATAGGACATATTGCGAAGATATTGGCGGTGTCTTGCTCCATGCGTGCAATCTACGTCCAAGGATTCCTCAGGATATGTGCAGATAGATGGCTGGTTTACCATCGAAATTGCTGTCTGCTCTGCTGTTCATTCTAATAAAGATAGTTCTAATAATATACCTAAATAAATATAATAGTCTGCAGTGAATAAGGTCTAATAGTAATACCCCCTGACGAAACACGACCAGTTTGGTTATTATTAGGTGAGTTTTATTTTAATACATAGAACAAACAATTCACCACTAGGTCTCTAGGTCGCAATACTACATGTATTCCGACCTAGAGACCTAGTGGTGAGTTTTGTTTTAATACATAGAACAATTGTTTGTTCTATGTATTAAAACAAAACTCACCTAATAATAACCAAACTGGTCGTGTTTCGTCAGGTGGTATTACTAGAAGCTCTGGAAATCAGCAAGCATGCTTGACAAAATCTATGAATGTTAAAGAAGCGAGCGAAATGTTTATGGACCGAGTAATGTAACACTCAGTTCTCTCTACCTACCCCGCAGAGAGACTTGACTTGAAGATAAAGATTAATGTCATCAAGAGGAAAAATTTGAAAGATATTGTAAAGTATAATCCTCAACAAAATATTCAGGATGTTTACTTCGTGAATCCATCAAGCAACAACCAATCTTGAACATTTTTATAATGTTTACAAAGGAAAAGCAATCTGAAGCCCATAATTACTGAACTGCATGTATCAACGCAACGAATTCCTTGCGCTACATAAGTCATCGTCATCGAGTGATAATCCCAGTCGCGTCCTACGCTTACGCTTCAGAGCCCAGGGTCCACTTAAATATCACATTCATCTTCTTCGCGATATCCCGTTTCCTTTTCCGTTAGGATTGGTAAGATCCGCTACCTAAGCCTAAGGATTTAGCGACGATACTGATTTTTACATGAAGCGACTGCTGACAGACCTCGACAGCACAGTGGGACAACCATAGCTTTCTTAGGTAAGGTCACAATCGTGTTTTGAAATATAAGTTCTTGGATGTGATGTTTTCTCACGATCTTTTCCCTCCCCGCCGAGCAAGTGATAATTAAAAATAGTAAGTACACAACTCCGAAAATATATAAACTGATAATAAAATATAGACAATATTTTATTTAAACAACGTCGGCAGGCGTACAAGTATACGCCCCACCTGATGTAAATGAATTACCGTAGACTATTGACGCTTGCAACACCTTATTATTCTTATATATTAACACACACTCCTTAGAAGGCTGCTGGTGACCTATCTCACTCCCAGGAACAAAAATAACAGTTTTCGGATAAACGTTTTTTTAATTGTATTTTAAAGCCGGCTTTTTTCGTCCATTAGATTCTAAAAATGTTATAATATGTTAACTTTCTGTAATTTATTCATTTATGTATAAAATGAATAAATTATTACTCAAATCAATTCAATAGTCAATTCCAAATGTTCTACTACTTCTTCCTAGCGTTATCCCATTTCCTAATGATTGGCAGGGTTCGCCACCTATACCTGCACCGGGTCGCGAGGCGGGAGGAACAGCCGGGCTGCCACGATTGTGGCGCGGCCGAGGACACTGCCCAACACACGCTGGAGCAGTGTCCCAGATGGTCTCGGCAGCGCCATGATCTGGTATCCGCGCTTGGAAGCGCGGACCTCTCGCTCCCGAGCGTGGTCTGCTCCATGCTCGGGAGTGACAGTGCCTGGCAGGCGATGGCCTCCTTCTGTGAGACAGTCATGTCCCAGAAGGAGGCCTCGGAGCGGGACAGGGAGGATGATACCGAGGCTGTCCCGCTCCGGAGACGGCGGACGGGAGTGCGGCGTAGGCGTTACGCGCACCTATTGCCGCCTCCCTAACTTGTGGGACTAGGGGTCAGGATGGGAACCTGGCCCCATAATGGTCCCGCCGCCGGAGGGGCTGTCCCAATTTGCCGGGACGGCCCCTAGATAGAAGAAGTCCGGCCTCTTCTGAGGGGCTGGCCAGTCGCAGTGGTGTCCTGTTGCTGACAGATCCGGGGCACCACACCAACGCGGCCGATGGCATTTCGCGGGGTCGTTTAGTGGGTATACCGTCGGACAGCGGAGGCCACCCAGGCACCGGTGGTGTGCGTAACGCATTTATCCCCGCGTCACAAAAAAAAAAGGTTTCCCCACCTAAGCCTAATTTGACAAAGATACTGAGTTTGACATACATGGAGCGATTGCTGCCATACCTCCATAACCCAGAGAGGAAACCCGATCTTTCTTAGGTTACGCATGTAGGTATGTACATAAATCCGAAAACAAGAATTTAGTAGTACATGCCAGAATTCGAATTGGGGACCAGTTGTTCAATACGCCGGTTCCTTATCCACTGGGCTGTCAATGATCTTTTTCAAATTCCAAATTTTCTGCATCCTATAATTATGTGCGTACAAAACAAAATGGGTCCGGCCGTTACGCACCCATTCCGCGACGCCCCCGGCCGGGACGCCCCCATAGTCAAAATTTTGTTATTCCGCTACGCCCCCGGCCGGGACGCACCCGTTTTAAAACAAGCGTTTTTTGACAGGAAACTAGAGCCAATACTGTTGAAAACAGAAGTGTTTTTGAATAGAAGTGAATGAAAGTGTGAGAAAATTATTTATTTATTTAATTTAAATATTTTTATTTTGTGGTGTGCGTATACTGTCATACAAAGGGCCTTAGAATTAGTAAGAATAGTTTTTAAGTACTCCCTTCAAACAATGTAATTAAAAAATAAAAACTAAATTGTACGTATATTATTAAAATATATTGGTTACCAAAATGAAAATCGAACAGAAACAGTGAAAGGGTAGCTCACCTATTGTGTAGGTTACCTGAACTCGGACGAGTTTTTGATAACAATAGATATATTGAGATGGACAATAAGTGCATCCCTTTCGCTCATGATCGAATATTGCAAATATTCAAGTGGTTGCCAAAATAACATTACATGGAAACAATGAAAGGGTAGTTCGCCTATTGTGTAGGTCTTATATCAGAACTTAAGCGAGTTTTTGATAACAATAGATAAATTGAGACGGACAATAAGTGCATCCCTTTCGCTCATAATCAAATATTGCAAGTATGCAAGTGATAAGATAGGTCAATCGGTCAGTGTGTCATTTCACAATATTAAAAAAAAAACAATTACTACATTGTATGTAGATAGACGTAGCCAACCGCTCACCGCTATAGACCACAGGTATAAACCCAATTAACATTTATGTTTATAACAGTACCTTACTCAAGTATCCTGGAAAAAAAAAACAACGGGTGCGTCCCGGCCGGGGGCGTAGCGGAATAACAAAATTTTGACTGTGGGGGCGTCCCGGCCGGGGGCGTCACGGAATGGGTGCGTAACGGCCGGACCCAACAAAATGCGTAGATATTTATTTTAATAGAAACACAAATTGTGTGATTATTTTTAAAATACTTTGTAAATCATGTATAGTCATTTAGCGTAGAAGCAAATACGTATTTCATGTTTACTTGTTTTAGGGCACGAACAAAGAACTGGAATCTTAATGTTAACGCGCCGTAAAAAAATGTTTGGCACCCAGCTAACAAACGACGGTGCCTCACGACAAACCCCACAATATTTGTCGTGATTATGCGATCACTTATTTAGTCGACAAATAAACATGTTCCAACTGCGTGACCGAAATTTTGCGATCACCATTCTATTGCGGTGAATCAATCTAAGTATCGAATAAAAAATATCTTTATAGAAAAGTATTTATGAACATTACGCGTTGATATTTGGACGTTTACATAAAAATTGGAATATATTTAATGGGGTCAGACGGAAAATACAATACAAGTTAATATTTTTTTTATAACCGACGAGCTCAGTGGCTCAGTCGTCAATGACCAACGCTCGTGGGTTCGATTCCCACAGAAGAAAAACGTTGTGTGCATGAACATGTCTGTTTTTCTTTGTCTGGACGTTTTAAGAGAGGTAAGGCGCATCAAAGCAGCCCGTCTGGGGAAATACCTCTACCTAACAGAAAACCGTACCCAAATAACTTTCTAGAGGGTTGTTGTGTTCCTGCGTGTGAGTGAGGTCACCAGTAAACTCCTAAGGAGTTGCTGTGTAAGTAGCAGAGGGGGCATCGCGCGAGCGATACTTAATATATCCCAAGCGTTAATAGGCTACGGTACCCACTTTACATCAGGTGGGCCGTATGCTTATATGCCTCCCGACGTAGTATAAAAAAAACAACTTAACAACAGCAAACAAATGATATGTAACAAATATTATAGATAAAAATAAAAATATATCATGAAGTGAAGGCAAAATAAAATTGTCTAAGCAAATGGGTTCTCATTGACATCCACGGGGATGCTTTTTTATGTAACATCAGTACATAAAGAAATATATTATCCGCCTGATCTAAAGTGGTTACCATACATAGCCTGTGAAACTGATGAAAAACTAGAACCGAACTGTACAGAAATCAAAGGTTCCCTGTGATGGTATCCCGTATCAGCAACAAAAAAATCGCGGCACTTTATGGTATCTCAAATCCATTTATTTTATTCATACTCTATATATGTCATGTAATGTTGTGTAAATTGGAATTATAAATAATATATTGAAAATATGTGATATAATAGTAAGTTCTCAATTGATTACGGAAACATATATTATCCTGAATTTCCCTATTAGTTCAGGCTATTGTCGATACATAGTCGTTTATCTAAGTCTAGATAGCTAGCGGATTGGATAGTGTTTTCAAGCGCCTCGAATGGTGGAAAACACTGACCAATCCACAATTAAATTGCATAGTGCCATGTTCTAAATCACTTCGGTTGAAAGGAGATCCGTATCCCAGCAGTTAGAGTAATATTTGCTGGTGGAGTAGAACGAGGTAAATTCAATTGTAATTAAATAAAAAAAAAACTATCATTATAAAAAAGAACAGTGTTATATTCAGAAAAATATAAACCATGTAATTTTCAGTTTAATTTCTTCCCAAAACAAAAATATATGCTTTAGGCGGCCAATATAACTTCAGCAACCTTGTTAAAAATTATATCAAGGTCCAATTAATTTCATTTTGTCAAAAATTACAAAACAGTTATTTTTTTCATAGCTTCTTTTTGTTATCTCTCGGAAAATAAAGTTTATTTTGTTTATATTCAACAATTAAATAAGTTAAAAACGCCCAAAGTAAATCAGCTTCTATCTCGGCAGACAAAGGCAGTCACGCAATCCGTAACTTTATGTAGGTGATTGTCTGTTATATAAAGTTAGTACGCATTCGATATTAGCTTACGAATATCGAATCTAGACTAAGTAAGCCATATGTAGGTGTGGGGAACAAAGAGAACATTAAATTCTTTTACTGACGTTTTTCTGTTGTAGTATTATTTAATGATGGTGTTATTAATAATTATTATTAATTACTTAATAGCTGATACGTATATACAAATCAAAACGAGGCGTTTTTTACATAGTATTGTCTTAGGTTTTCGCAATTGTTACACATTGAATTAAATAATTTTTAACGGAAGTATCGCGTGTTTTATTTATTTTGTTGAACCAGACATTTCGAACGCTTTGCAGCATCCGTGGTCGCAGGAAGACTGAGCAAAGCGCAAAGCGTTAGAAACGTCAGGTTCAACAAAATAATTAACACACGCGATACTTCCGTTAAAAATTATTTAATTCAACGTTTTTTTTTACATTTCATAGAAATATTAGCATGTCCTTATTTGTAGACATCTACTAACGTTTCATAATTTAGAACTGTGAAATCAATTTACCCGTATTTTTCTATTCAGGTTTAAGCCGAAACGCATACAAGCGAATTTTTGCTTGCCGAAATGCCGGACGAATTTCGGCTTTTTGATAATGAAATTGGCAAGAATTTATTTGTGCTATAAAGACTGCAAATCTTAACCTTGTAGTTGTTAAAGTGTCATCTAAAATCTAATTCCTAATCTGAAAATCAATGTCAAAGCCAGAAATATTAACTAAATAATGTGTGTAAACATTCTTAGAAAATAAAGACAGTAAAAAATATAAAGGTCAAAATTCAATTGAAACTAGGGTATTAAGAAAAAAGTACTCAAGGACTCAATGGTGCGAAATTCTCTCAGACCCGCAGTAAGCGTTATTAAAATTTGCTTACAGTCGCAGAACGAATGCCAGCCAACGAATGGGAAAGAAAGGCGAAATTAGCTGATTTTATGAGATTGCCAACTCGACAAGTAGACGATCTTGCAAGCAGTTTCGGTATTGTTCAATTTGGATAATCTTATAGGAATAATTTGTAGGAAAAAAATGCAATCGTGATCAATGGTACTGATATCAGAAATTTAAGTTACTTAGTGCATGCTGACACTGTTTTGGGCTTAGTTCACATGTAAGATTCACTTAGTTCGCAAAGTCAACGTAGTAGGTATAAGTTATCAGTATTCTAAGTCTAAACTGCTAATTCCGACCTATTTGTACATAGATATGTACATATGTGTGGATAGGATATTATGAAGGTGATGTCAGGAGCCCTAGAAACCGGCGAGCGTGCATGAAAAGAGCAATGAATGTTAAAGAAGCGAGTGAGGTATGTAAGGATCGAGTCGCGTGGCGCTCAGTTCTCTCTGCCTACCCCGTAAGGGATTTGGCGTGAAGTTATAGTAGTAGTAGTAGAAGGATATTATTAATATACGCAGGTCTATCTGCAAAAAATGTGCAGAAGTACATACCATTTCAAGTAGTATCACTATTAGAACGACTCATACTCGTAAATGCTCAAGTAAGTTAAAGATTACAATAACCAAGATTACGTTGTTATATTGCACTGCATATAAAATGATGACGAGCTCGGTGGCGCAGTGGTTAGTAACGCTACTTTGACATCAACGTTCGTGGGTTCGATTATCACACAGGACAAACATTTGTGTGCACAAGCATATTTGTCTTGGGCTCGTTCATGCCCCTGTGTCATAAGTATGTATTTAAAAAAAATATTTACGTATATTTATCAGTTGTCTGGTACCCATAACACAAGCTTCGTTTTACTTTGGGGCTAGATGGCGCAGTGTAATTTGTTCAACAATATTTATGACTATTGATAATGTTTTGTTGAACAAATGAAAACGGTATTTTGAGTTATTTAGCAGTTACTCTGGATACAAAAAAATATACTTCTATAAATAAAATAAGGTAACAATTGTAATTCTAAATAGCACTTAAACTCATTCGAAGTAACTTCTACTTTATTTAAATTTATTTTAAAATTCTAAATTGCGAAACGCGAAATATTACTGCATTAATGTGGTCAAAAAGCGTAGTGGCCTCTTATCCTCGTGGGGCAAGGAAAGGGTTAATGTGCTCTATACGAGGGCTGTTAACCATTTGACCGCTATTTCATCCAAGGCCGGCCAAGCCAAAATAAAAAAGGTTACAGAAATAATTTTTCATGTGTTGCAATTTTCGTAAAACGGGGACTATGACACTATCATAATAGTGTAGTCAGGGAATAAACAAATTAGTAGCAGAATTATTTATTTATAGAAATGAAAACGCTTCGATTGTAACCACTAATAATATTTTTTATACAACGTTGGGACACATACATACATACGACCTACCTGATATAAAGCGGTTACCGTAGCATATGAACGCTTACAAACGAAACTTGCGATCAAAGTATCAGTCGCTCGATGCCACTTCTGCTGCTAACACAGCAACTCCTTAAGAGCTTACTGGTGATATACATTTTCATTTATATTTTAAGTTAAGGTTAATATATCCATGGACCTGTGTTGTAAAACCTGTTGTGTCAAAATAAATTATCTGAATTGAATATACGTAATCATCATTACGTAATATAAATAGAGTCGCTATTTTCTGAGGTGTTTGTTTGCTTGCTTAGTTTATCTAATACAACATCTTTTGATGTAGTTTCCACTATTTAGCATTTGGCCGAATTTCTTACGGAAAGTTTAGATTCACAGTACGTATCCAAGGCGGGTTAGCTAGTTTAAATGATATATAGGCTCAGAACGGGAACTCTACTACTGTAATAGATACATGTTCGGAGGATTCAAGTCATTAATTTTAGATACAGTAAAAGAACATAAACTAGACTTCTAAAATTTAAGCGACGCAGTTGAGTTCAGTTCTCAGGGACATTTTAAATTTTCGGCTTACATTTTCATTACCTTTGATGCTTTAAGATCGTTATTCTTTTATCTTTAACATAACACATACACGTATACAACATACAACACATACTAATGTCATCTAAATCTGAATTATTATCTGGTTTATCATGTTATAGTCCAAATGTCCAAATGTTTTTATAGTTAATTCAATATGTTACATGACATCATTTTAGAAAGTGTTTTATTTTTCTTTAAAGTAGCACGTGAAATGTGTTCAAAGATGCTGCATACATGAATATACGTAGCAGGATATTCATGTGGTTGCAGTGGCCAACTGCTACCCGCGTACTGACGATAGCAGATCGATTGTTTTTTTTTTTAAGGAAATTTATCACAACTAACCTATACATGATGACACGTCTTAAAAATGCAACCCTTACACAGTTATCATACAACCAACACTATTTGCCAAAAACAATTCTCCATGCAATCAGTTATAGTATACAACAAAATAAATCGACTAAAAATATTTACACAATGGTCATTGTGTAACTATTTTTCAATGGTCTAAGAAAACGACCACTAATTAATGGACCTAACATATGATCAAACCGAGAATTTGCTGATTATCATGCATCAAAATCCTAAAACTATACATAACATAATAATAAACTGACGTCCACACACTTGTGCTCTACACACGCAGAAATACACACACGCAAACACGAACACACACGCACACACCCGTGTGCGCTCATGCACCTTCACACACAGAAACAATGTCATATATGCATGCACTCAAACACTTTGGACACTTACATGTATTACTTACACTTATGTTTGCGGAAATATAATAATAATAATACAAAAACTAGATATGTAAATACAGAATAGTTAAATACAGAATAAGAGCGGGGTTCTCCTACCACAGGTTTTTATTAAATTAACAGGAGAGCCCTTTTAAATTATGACAGAACAAAATTGACAACTAATAAAAATTTTTGAATTGTTTCGCTCTTATAACTGCCCTGCCTTTGCCGTAGTAGACTTTACAATTTTCCACAATCGATACTGTGGAAATAATTTTGAAAATTATATTCAGTTTAATTCAATTTCAATTTATATTCCATTTAATATATCACTGCCTACCCCGTAAGGGAATTGGGCGTGAAGTTATATATAGAGATATTTAGTTTAGAAAATCGACTTTAATGATGATAACACAGCGATAAATCAAAAGACAGAACCTTTCACTGATAGCTAAACTTCAATAGTGATAATGGCTAAATATGCTTAGCGTAAGACCGATTCACAACTGGATCTTATTAATTGTTGTTTGTATCAATTATGAGCGTTAGCATTCACGCTAACTTTATGCTGACGTCAATAGTACAACGATTAGAATTGGTGTCTTGACATTTTTAACATAAAGTAAAACCGAAGAACAACCTAAAGAAAAAGAAAAGAAACGCTTCTTTTAAGATATTTTTCCGTCATTTAAGTTTATTTTTTGCGGTCCCTGTTTTTTTTTGATCCTATATTTCATGGTTATACCTTTCTATTTTACATATGTTAATCGATACGTTAAGTATGGCTTCAAGGATTTTAATAATTCAAACTGTATTAAAGTAGATCCGAGTTTGATCCCACATAAATTTAGTGAAGAATTGATAATAAGCTAAAAACTAATTAAAAAACACTTTGGAAAGCTCACTACTTTCTTGTATTTATATATAGTCAGATTTTGCATAATTCATAATTTACTTTTATGAGCGTAAGTCAGTCTATGTAACTTTGGTAAAAAAATAACGAAGATGTAATATATTAAAGTTATAAAATAAATGTTTAAGAAAAATATTTTACTTGCTTCAATACTTCGAAAGAAAATGGATAGGTTATGAGTATGATAAAGAAGAAGAATGAAGAAAAAATCACGATTATTACTGAGATTTTTTATTACAATAAAAATTCGAATAAATGTCTGTAACCGCATAAAATGTATGTGTGCATAATTATTCCCCTGCTATCAAATTTATCCATGGATACAACTCATTCCGCAATTAGTAGAATCCATAAAACTAAGTAAGTTACTCCTTAAACTTAATGGTATATACCGTATGCATTTACGTTTAAGCTTGACAATAATTATCATAGCTTGTCTTTTAACTAAATCACAAGACCTTAGCTAGTATCACGGTACCCTCGGTCAAAAATGACAATAGTACTCAATGATTTGAAAAAATATGTATATTTGTTCACTGCCCATCTTTGAGAAAATGTCATATAAATCTTTAAGGCTATGTCAATATACTCGTAATTTAAGTTTCCACTTAAGGCACACACTCACAGCAACATCTTTCACAATGGGAAATTGGTAGGCAATGATATATATTCCATCATATCGTATATTATCTTTATGTATACGAAGTACTCGTAGTATAAAACTTTAGTACTTTAGTACAATACAGTAGTATTATCTAAATCTAAATGAAGAAAGTTTTGGTACTAGGAACTGTAATTATTAACTGATGTAAATGGATATCGATGTAATTAAGATTACTGCACTTACTATTATAGAAACCAAAAATATTTTCCATTTCGTCGTACATTATCGTAAAACAAAAGAAATATAAATGAATTCAAAGCTTCGATTTAAATATGGACTACACTAATGGAACTATAGTAATTAATCGTTAATTGAAATCGATCGACGTAACATAGGAACTTATCATGTTGATAATTACATATTTGTAAAGAAATAGTTTTAAATAATTCAGACTAAAATGACATAAGAAATTGCGGTATATTATTTATAATTATGCATTTTATGTAATTAAAAGGTTAATAAAAGTTAATTACGGTCACAACGCTGATTGAAAACTGGCCAAATGCGATCCCGACTCGCACATGATTTCGTACCATATACGTAAAATAAGATATACCAGTTGAGAATGCGCAAGCTTGCATTGCCAGAGTAACACGTGGCTCGTCTATTATATAACAATTCAAAAATTTTCTATCTATCTATCTATAACTTCACGCCAAATCCCTTGCGGGGTAGGCAGAGAGAACCGAGCGCCACGCGACTCAATCCTTACATACCTCACTCGCTTCTTTAACATTCATTGCTCTTCTCATGCACGCTGCCGGTTTCTAGGGCTCCTGACATCACCTTCTGATAGAACACGACCAATTTGGTCATGGTAGGTAAGTCTTGGCCTTCCCCGGCTCCTACATCCTTCCACTTTTGCATTGTATATCTGCTTCGTCATTCTTTCATCTTGCATTCTTTCTACATGTCCGAACCATCGGAGCATGCCTCTTCTTATTTTAACACCGACGCTCTCTTTCAGACCAACTCTGTTTCTAACATCATCATTGCGAATACGGTCTACAAGCCTTACGCCACAAATTTTGCGTAGCGCTCGCATTTCGACCGCGTTTATTCTACTTTCATGCTCTTTCTGCCATACCCAGCTCTCGCTTCCATAAGTTAGCGTTGGGACCAACACTGCATTGTGTATAGTGAGTTGTGCCTTCTGGCTCAGGATTTTACTGCCAAGAAGTTTTCCCAACGCTCCATTCACACTATTCCCAGCACTCACTCGTCTTTCCACATCTGCGGTGTACCTTCCATCCCTTTTTTTTTTTTTTTTGTGACGCGGGGAAAAATGCATTACGCACACCACCGGTGCCTGGGTGGCCTCCGGCGGTAGTGTGGGACTCCCCGTCGGCTGTCCGACGGTATACCCACTAAACGACCCCGCGAAATGCCATCGGCCGCGTTGGTGTGGTGCCCCGGATCTGTCAGCAACAGGGCACCACTGCGACTGGCCAGCCCCTCAAAAGGGGACCGGACTTCTTCTCTCTAGGGGCCATCCCGGCAAATTGGGACAGCCCCTCCGGCGGCGGGACCATTATGGGGCCAGGTTCCCAGCCTGACCCCTAGTCCCACAGGTTAGGGAGGCGGCAGTAGGTGCGCGTAGCGCCTACGCCGCACTCCCGTCCGCCGTCTCCGGAGCGGGGCAGCCTGAGGATCGTCCTCCCTGTCCCGCTCCGCGGCCTCCTTCTGGGACATGACGGTCTCACAGAAGGAGGCCATCGCCTGCCAGGCACTGTCACTCCCGAGCATGGAGCGGACCACGCTCGGGAGCGAGAGGTCCGCGCTACCTAGCGCGTACACCAGATCGTGGCGCTGCCGAGACCATCTGGGACACTGCTCTAGAGTATGCTGAGCAGTGTCCTCGGCCGCGCCACAATCGTGGCAGCCTGGCCGCTCCTCCCGCCGTACCTTCCATCCCTGCTGAAAGCGCATCCAAGATATACAAACTCATCCACTTGTTCCAACACTTCATCATCAATCGTAATCCTTACATTAGTTCTGGATTCTTCTCATTCAAATACCATTATCTTTGTTTTCTTCGCATTCAGTAGTAAGCCTTTCTCCATACATTCAAAAATTTTCTTTTTTAAAATTTGATTTTGACCATGTTCCTTAAGAGATAGAAACGGTGTTCCTGAACATTCCTATTCTACTTTTTTATGCTGAATCCGAATCTGAAGTCAAAATTTGAATATTCGAAAAAAACGCACAAACAAACATAAATTTCATATAGGTACGGTGTTCCTGAAAAACATGTTTCTCGTATGGTGACCATCTTCATTTCTCAACTTAATACTATTTTGGCTATATTTTATTATAATAGCCATTGCAAAAAAATAATTTGTAAGAATTTTAAGTTTTTACCTATTACAGTTCAATAGTATCAGTCCTGTGACAGACGAATGACTGACGTCGGAACCTTAGTAATAGGATTCCGTTAGTATCTTTGGCGTACCCTAAAATTACTGCATCAGTAATCAAATACTATTACGTATATACTGTGATTATGGCTACGGAAAATCTATGAAAATGAAAATGAAAAATGAAAATCCATTACTTTGTATAATATCTATAAAATAAAGAAAGTAGGTAAAAATGAATGATACTTTGTTAATTTATATATGGACAGCACTAATGGAAGTATAATTATTAACCGCTAACCGTAAATGAATATTGATATTGAAAATTGCGTGGAAGGTACATTTTTTGATGGAAGATAAAAGCTAAATTAAAACTTACTTCCTTTTCATTAACTAAAAATAGACTTATGGAAAGTTTCAAGTTTATTTAAGTCAAATATTTCTTTGCTTTTTTAGCTTCCTTATACCACATTGACCGCGAGTGTCGTTTTGTTATGGTATGATATACCTTGGAAAAAGAGAATTTAAATTTGAATTTATCGACAACACGTGGATATTACTTTCTTCAATGTACTTAAAAAAAATCGGCCAAGTGCGAGTCGGACTCGCGCACGAAGGGTTCCGTACCATAATCTATAAAAACGGCAAAAAAATTAAGTTTGTTGTATGGGAGCCCCCCCTTAAATATTTGTTTTATTTTAATTTAATTATTTATTCTTAAAGTGAATATACAACTAAATATTCTGTGAATATTTCAAGCGCCTACCTGTTGCCGTTATCAATATCGAGCAAAAATGAGCAAAAAAATCACGTTTGTTGTATGGGAGCCCCCTTAAATATTTATTTTATTAAATTTTTTAGTATTTGTTGTTATAGCGGCAACAGAAATACATCATCTGTGAAAATTTCAACTGTCTAACTATCACGGTTCATGAGATACAGCCTGGTGACAGACGGACGGACGGACAGCGGAGCCTCAGTAATAGGGTTCCGTTTTACCCTTTGGGTACGGAACCCTAAAAAGACAGAAACTACTAGTTTACTCAATACTTTACGTGTCCATTATCGGAAATATCTAGAAACTAGTTCCAACGGTACTTAAATTCATTAATGTTATAGGTATACTAACAGCGGTTCAGAAATAATAACAATAACACATTTATTATATAAGCTGTACAATATTATGCTTAAAGATAAGTATAATTATTCATATTGATAGGTGAGCGGTATTTAAGCTAGGGAAAAAATCTGTGTTCCGTATTACTAGGTCTCTCCCCTCGGCATAAGTTGTAATGTCAGCATAATTACTATACTAGATGTATACCAAATTCATAAAATAAAACATGTAAAAAAAAAAATCATTTTTTTTCAAATTAAAAATATAATTGAACTTAAGCTAGGTCACAGGGTAAGATGTAAGTAAATAGTTAGAGTGTGTTGCAAGTTTGTCTACGTGTGATATGGTGCGTATATTATATACAGTTTTTAAAACTATGTTCGAAAACAAGTCTTCGGCACGCCTGATGTAATGCGTAGTTTGTGGTCGATTGCAGCGGAAAGATTTTCAATTACACGTTACAATACACACTGCTAATGCAGCAAATACCTTCAGTGACATATTATTTCGATGGTAAAGATTTCTTCTAATATCTACCTATAGTAGTACAGAAACGATCGACGGGTGATCTTCAAGCATATGTGACGCACCTCTGGGGGGAAGCAATTTATAAACATGGTGAATCTATGACAGTCAGCCTAGATATCGCCAAGGCATTTGATCGGGTTTGGCATAAAGCACTTCTCTCCAAACTTCCGGCATACGGTCTGCCTCTCCAGCTTTGTAAGTGGATTGCTGGCTTCCTACATGAGAGTAGAATCCGCGTCCTTGCAGATGGATGCGCTTCGCGGTTCATGTCAGTGAATGCTGGTGTACCACAGGGCTCCGTCCTGTTGCCCACCCTCTTTCTTCTTCATATCAATGACATGCTGCCACTTGGTAATATTCATTGCTATGCAGATGACAGTTCGGCCCATGGGCGATATTTCGGGCGGCCTAGTGCTGGTCGGGCAGAAATCGGTGAGAGGCGTGAGAGTCTTGTCCTGAGCTTAATCGGGTTTTGGACCTCATTAGTAAATGGGGTTCCAATAACCTGCTTCAGTTTAATGCCAAGAAAACTCAAGTGTGCCATGTCTCCATTTCCCCCCACTCCCAGTCTTTAGGGCGCTACCCTCAATATGCGCGATAGCCTGAATATGCTAGGCATGGATATTCGTTGGGACCTAAACCAACGAAATTACATCGAGAGCCTCATTTTAACAGCTTCAAAGAAACTCGGAGTCCTGAACAGGGTGCGCCGGTTCTTCGCGCCGGACCAACTTTGTCTTTTTTATAAGACTCAAGTTCGGGCCTGCGTGGAGTATTGCTCGTATCTCTGGGACTGGGCCGCACAGTATCTTCTCGAGGCTCTCGATAGGTTGCAGTGATGGGCTATCCGCATAATCGACGACAAAGAGGTCACAAAATACCTAGAACTTCTGCAACTTCGTAGGGACATAGGCTCCTTAAGTACATTTTACCGACTGTACCATGGTGAGTGCTCTAAAGAACTATTTTCCCTTATCCCACCCCTCCCTTCCGTCATAGAACCACACGTGCAGGCTTGCGATGTCATCATTCCACTGTTGAGGACATTTGTTCTCGTAATAAAAAGTTCGGCAACTCCTATCTCTGTCGAATTATTAAAAAGTGGAACGTCTTGCCTGCACATGTGTTTCCTCCTTCCTACTACATGGGATCCTTCAAATGAAACGTGAAGAAGCACCTTGCGAGCCAGCATGGTAGCGTCAACTGACAGGACACCGTAGTCCTTTGTCAGTTGCCGCTGCAATTTGGGCTCCTCTATTCGCTTACTAACAGGCGAAGAGCAGTCACTATGCTCAGCCAATATAAAAAAGAAGAAAAGTCAGTCTACAAGTCGTGTATTGCTATTCTTAAGCTAAAGCCTCGTTTGCTAGTCAGTAAAGTACTTCACAAGTTAGTGAGATTGAATTTGTACCCTGGTGAGCTACTTGCAACCCATATGCATTAAAGTCGACTGGGAGGGCAAACAACCACCACATCGCCTGTAACAGACTTGTAGTTGAGTCTGGTAACCCAATCGATTCAGTCTTCGTATTTTCGTCTATACCGATCTACGAAGGTAGAAGATTTCATGAATTATGTTGTGAGGAAACCCACATTAACAGTGAGGTCTAAGCCGGTACTTCGCCACAGTTTTTTTGCGGTTTGAGTGCTAACCCATCTTTCAAGAAAGGGAATTTATGGTCGTAGGGCATCGTTTGAGAGGTCTGAAATGGCTGCCTACAGACTATCAATATTTAATATTTCTTCTATCTTTATAATTTTTGACATCACCTTCTGATAGAACATGACCAATTTGGTCATGGTAGGTAAGTCTTGGCCTTCCCCGGCTCCTACATCCTTCCACTTTTGCATTGTATATCTGCTTCGTCATTCTTTCATCTTGCATTCTTTCTACATGCCCGAACCATCGGAGCATGCCTCTTCTTATTTTAACACCGACGCTCTCTTTCAGACCAACTCTATTTCTAACATCATCATTGCGAATACGGTCTACGAGCCTTACGCCACAAATTTCTATCAGAAGGTGATGTCAGGAGCCCTAGAAACCGGCGTGCGTGCATGAGAAGAGCAATGAATGTTAAAGAAGCGAGTGAGATATGTAAGGATCGAGTCACGTGGCGCTCGGTTCTCTCTGCCTACCCCGCAAGGGATCTGGCGTGAAGTTATAGATAGATAGATTTATAATTTTTGTTATACCTATGTACATCTAAATTAAGATATTTTATTAACATCTGACAATGCATCTGTTATAAAAACTTAATAATAAGTTTTAGTAAGTAGATGTAAAGCGCTACTGTTAAAATAGTGATGCCTTTTGTTAATTCACCACAACTGCGAGTCCTGGGCTCCAAAGCGAAAGCGTAGGACGACCGAGCTTAATGCTCGGAAGATGATAATGACCACAACTGCTCCAGCGCGTTCGAAGCTAGTGTTCCGAAACCTTCAAGGCTCTAATGAAGGAAGTTCTTGGAAAAAGATCAATCGATTCCGCGTTACACAACTAATGCCGGTATATAAATTATTAATAGCCGAGAAATTGATCGTGTTTTATCGCAAGGTGATGTCAGGTGCCTTAGAAACCGGTGACCGTGCATAAGAAGAGCAATGGATGCTAAAGAAGCGAGTGAGGTTTGTAGAGATCGAGTCGTGTAGCGCTTGGTTCTCTCTGCCTACCCGGCAAGGGATTTGGCGTGAAGTTATAGATAAACAGATTAATATCGGCTTAATAAGTTATTCATTTATATATATTTGCACAAGATACCATCTATATTAATAAAAATGGAGTTCCTGACTAATTCACTGACTCATCAACGCCCAGGCCAAACCCCTGAATCTAGAAAGCTGAAATTTTGCACAGAGGTTACGTTTGTAATTCTCACGAAAGATAAGAAAGGATTTATTGAAATTCAACCCCTAAGGGGGTGAAAAGGGGATTGGCAGTTTGTATGGAGCAGAAATATTATTTAAAGTTAGTCACTTGAAACTTTGTACAGATACTCTCTATTAAAATCCAAAAACATTGATTTCAGCGTTTTCATAAATTCCACCCTTTGAAGGGTGTAATGGGGGTCATAATTATTTTTTGAATTAAAAGATAAACTGTTAAGAAATAGTTTTTTTAAAGTCAGCTACTTAGATTTTGTAAATATACTCTTAATCAAGACGTCAAGACTCCGCAATATCATGGAGAAGCATCTGGCCATAGACCAGAAGGTTTTCTGCGGTTTTGTGGATCAAGAGACGGCATTTGATAGGGTTGTGCGTAAGGAACTGTGGTACATATTGCCGGGATATGGGACTGATGGTTCTCTGGTCCGTGCTTTGCAGTCCACCTACAAGGATTGCTCATCATGTGTACGAATAGATGGCAACATGTCACCCTGGTTTGATGTCAAAATTTGTGCCAAACAGGGTTACATGTTGTCTGATAGGCTGTTTATTCTGTATCTCGATAGTTGTTTACAGAGAATAAGATCGACGAATGTAGGACTACGCTGTCTGCTGTATGCAGACGATGCCGTCCTATCCAGCAGAAACACTTTCTGAACTGCAAACACTGGTCACAATGATGAAAGTCGAATGTATGAAGAAAGATAATGGTATTTGAAAGAGAAGAAACCAGAACCAATGTAAGGATTACGGTTGATGATGAAGTGATGGAACAAGTGGATGAGACTGTATATATTGGATGCGCTTTCCGCAGGGATAGAAGGTACACCGCAGATGTGGAAAGGTGTGAGTGCTGGGAATAGTGTGAATGGAGCGTTGGGAAAACTTCTTGGCAGTACAAACCTGACCCAGAAGGCACAAGGTCTGGTTATACACAATGCAGTGTTGGTCCCAACGCTTACTTATGGAAGCGAGAGCTGGGTATGGCAGAGAGAGCATGAGTAGGATAAACGCGGTCGAAATGCGAGCGTTGGGCAAAATTTGTGGAAGATGTTAGAAACAGAGTTGGTCTGAAAGAGAGCGTCGGTGTTAAAATAATAAGAGGTATGCTCCGTTGGTTCGGACATGTAGAAAGAATGCAGGATGAAAGAATAAGGGAGCAGATATACAATGCAAAATTCCTGTGATCAAATTGGTTGTGTTCTATCAGAAGATAATGTCAGGAGCCCTAGAAACCGGCGAGCGTGCGTGAAAAGAGCAATGAATGTCAAAGAAGCGAGTGAGGTATGTAAGAATCGAGTCACGTGGCACTCGGTTCACTCTGCCTACCCCGCAAAGGATTTGGCGTGAATTTATAGATAGATATATAGACAATAATTGTAAATTATATATGTTACTATAACATAAGAATAAATAATGTAATCACTAAACTACGTTTATTTTTTTTTTCAGTATAAAAAGTGTTTAATTTCATATTCGGTTCTCAAAGGTATTTTTTAGTAGATTTGTAATAAACTAAACGATGTTCGCAATTGTACGGTGACATATGTACAACCGGCTCCTGTACTGTCTTATAGATTCGTGCACGAAATCATATCAGGCGAACCTACTCGGCCCCCTTATGAAATAATCTCGACGTGCATGGCTCTATCGCCGGTTGTCGGCCTGGGTGATTTGTACACCGTTTCCTGTTTATTCATGCAGTTTCTAGAGACGATTACCTACTCCAGGTGCTCATGAATAAATCTGAATAATTTACCGTTGAGGTGTAAACGATGCAAGTTTTTGCATTTAAAACTGTTATTAATCATTTCAGTTTTTCACTGAAAATAAGGGCATATTATTATTTTATGTAATGGACACTAGCAATTTTTAATTTGATATTTATACAATTGTTATGTAATAAAGGTAGCATATTAATCCAAATGTGAATATATTAATATTCTATAATAACACATTTTATTAGTTAAATAACGGTTGGGTACATAGGTATTTTTATTTACACTCGTGACATAGTGCAATACATAAGGTACGGTAAGTACATTAGTACTTACCTTTTTATAAATCCTAGGGTGACAACACTACAATCAGTATTGTAGTATACATATTATTTGTACTTACATACGTAAGAATTTTATTAATTTACAAAGAAAAAGTAGAATGGAGAATTTAACTATTGGAAGCATATTGATGGTAATTTTTGAAATAAAAATAGGTATATATTATTTGAAAATACTTTCATTAGTATCCTTTTAAAAAAATCTTAGTATTATTGTATCTTTATTACTTTGAATTAAACAATTTTTTAACGGAAGTATCGCGTATTTTATTTATTTTGTTGAACCTGAGGTTCAACAAAATAAATAAAATACGCGATACTTCCGTTAAAAAAATTGTTTAATTCAATGTGTAACAATCGCGAAAACCTAAGACAATACTATCTTTATTACTTGTTAAACTATAAATAAATTATAATTAATATAAATATACTAATAGCAACAGAAATCTATCCAAAAAGAAATCTCAACGAACTTCTAGCTAATAATCGAAGAAGATGCATCGGTGTAAAAATATATGTAACACTTCATTCTACACAGTATTTCGAAGAACTGTTTACTATTTTATAAATAAAATAATAAACGTAATTTTTACACAACATGGTTTATATATTAAATTTATATATAACAAAACACAAGAATGAACACATACAATAATTATAGAAGCTAACAAGCTAACAAACAAGTGAAATGTTCAAAGATAAGCATCCATTTAATGTCATAAATCTTTATAAATTGAAGAAGCAAATGTAATGATGGAGAGAGGATGTAATAAAGATAGGAAGGAAAAGGTAAAGAGCTAGCAACCCTTAGGTTTCGAGCGAGAAAATAGCAGCCGACGGAGAGACAGGATCGAGGCGATAGTTTTTCGTCTTATTTTATTAACATGCGGAGTCCACGAAAGCATTTGGCCAGTAATAACTCTTAAGTTAGAATCGGTAGAAGAATAGAAAAAGAGATAGTATCACCGTGGTGGGGAAAAAACGTGCTTTGAAGTTTAGAATAGAAGTGTGGGATACCCACGATAATCGTTTTTGATTTAGCTATATTGACTTCAAGCTCGAAGTTATGATATCAGTCAGCATGGCTAGATTATCATTGACAGCTTGTACTTTTAGTAATGCTGTATATTGCTATTAAAGAGTTAAACGAGGTTCCCAGTAAGTTCCTAAGGAGTAGCTGTGTTATCAGCTGCATTAGTACCGCATGAGTGATACTTCCTATATTGCGTTCATGGCTACGTTAACCACTTTACTTCAGGTGGACTGTGCTTACATGTCTCGTGTATATAAAAAATAACCCGACGAAAAGGTGGCAATATACAGATGTTAACATTCTGATTACACCAATCACATAGTACGGTGACTTACAATATAACGGATTGAGAGACTGTAGAACTTCAAACAGAATATCGAGAGCAATTCTAGTAGGTCTCTAGTGAAATCTAGAATCATTAATAAATTTTGTTCATTCACTCACTAATTCAATAAATTTATATATTTTGTTTTATATATTTTGAGTATCATACTAATTACTTCTCTGTTAAATTTCCACCTAAGCGAAAATTATTGAAATTCCTTGAATATAATAATATAAGATTTCAAATTTAGTTTATATGGTTACATTTCTAGCCCACCTGAGATATATTATAATTTTTCAGAAAATCTTATATCTTGCTGATCGCGATATATATATTACTTGTAGGTGTCTCTTTCACACTGTACATTTGAATACGTATGTACATATACCTTTGGCAGAGAATATGTTGATGTGCAAAAGAAAGTTCATGGGTCCCCTTAGCTGCTGAAACCAGTCTTTGTTTTCTTAGTATCGATCTGTTTTGATCTTTTTTTTCTTATCTAAAGGCCTGGAACGGCTGGTACAACAAGAACTAAGTGCTTTCCTTCATAACAACAATATGCCTTTCATCCATTATAGCCTATGCGTGCATGAGACGTGCGGGCCCTGGAATATACTGCCGTTAACAATCTAAAAAAACTGTTTTCTGTTTTAAAAGTCAGGTTAATGCTCAGTCAGTTAATGCTCAGTTTCATTAATTACTTCAGTTCTATTGTTAATCTGACAGCCACTCCTACAAACTGTTAACTACATAAGGAAATAAATATGTGTGTGTATATCTATATACTCGTATGTATATGTTTCTATGAATGTTAATTGATGTGTAAGCGTATCGATGAATATAAATATTTATTGTTATTCTCATACTATTTCTATTTTAAGTACTAGTGTATATTTTTAGTCTCTGTGCTACTTTCTTGCTTGTACTTTTTTCCTCTACGCTAAGGCTATTTAGAAGAATTTTACTCATAATATATTTTTTACAGATGATAGTTTTAGAGACTAGTTGATTGGTTCATAGGACTACCAAACCTATGTAAATCATACAACATTAACATGAAAAAAGTAAAATAAAAAAAAGAAGTGTTATAATTTCTTTTGACAGATGATTTCTGTTTTCTGGATAATGGTTTTTTGAAAAATTTAATGTATGGAAGTTAAGTTTCTGGGCACAAAAAATATGTAAAAAAGAAATATCTGGCATTTAACTTCACCATAACGTTTTGAAATTTGAACTAAAAGTTTTGAAAGTTGGGTTATGCATATTATTATATTGTATATAACATACACATAATATGTTTTTCTACATTCACACAACTATTAGAAGTAGTTAAAATTGTGTTAAAAATAAATTTGTATTCCGATACCATTCGAGAAAAACAAGTAATCAACGCCAGTCTTTTGTTTATTGCAAACGTTTATGAATTGCTAATGAACTTTCAACAATCCATTCGTAATTCAATAGCCATCCAAACTAATATTAGAAATGTCAAAGTGAGGTTCGTAAATGTTTGGACATTTGGTATTTAATCACGTTGCGTGTGTTACTGCCTAAACGCTATTTCAGGATAATCTAGTTTAGTCTAGGGTAAAATAGTTCATACTGGGACATAGCAATAACTAGTTTGTACTCGCATATTTAATATGGACTTACCGAAATGAGGTATGTATGTATGTATTTCTTCACGCTAAGTCCCTTGCGGGGTAGGCAGAGGTATTGAAATATGGTATTGATATGAGGTATTCGATAACTTACTCTTCATTTGTTCTTACGTCAAATTCGTATAGTTATACATGTAAATACTGCACCGCTATTACATTTTATTGTGATTTGCGAGAAGGTAGCGCCTGATGTAGGATTTGAAAAACATACAGTAAGGTCGCCAAGTTCCCGTCTCTCCAAGGTTAAACATTGCATTCCTATTTATAGTTTAAAGAATATCTAATATAAACCGTACAAATATATACTCAATGTAGCATATCACCTATAAATTACCACAGTTTCACGTGCTTAATCATTATATTTTGTGACGTTAAATATAGCAATATTAAATATTTGTCTACATTACAATATGAAATAAGATATTGGAATAAATTGTGGTAGCAATAGTAGTTAAATTAATAATTGTTATGCGGATATCATATAATTTGATATTTAATTAATAAAATTTGGGGTCGATGCCAGAAGCGTGCACGTCGCGACCCTGCCAGTCCAACTCTGTTGACTGCAATTCTGAACCCAAACCGCACAGACGCGCGGATTAGGGCGTACCCCGGAGGCGACCCGCACCGATCCGCCACCGTCGGTGCGAAATCTAGGGCATGCGGCGGTGGGGGCCGCCACCCATCACGCAACGCTCATCCCGGCGGGTCGAGGAGAGCTAAGTGTCGTATAAGCACATGGAATGTGAGAGGTGGTCTAAAAAATAAGATGAATGAGTTGATAGATATAATGAACGTGAGATGCCAAGATTCTTTGAGGATTTGGCGGAAGCGAATGAACGGATAATTATGTGTGGTAATCTGAATGGATGGGTCGGGAACATGCGAAGCAGTTATGAGGCTGTGCTTGGTCCATACGCAGATAAGAGAGTGAACGATGCTGGTAAGTTACTTTTAGACTTATGTATGGAACGAAACCTCCTTGTGTCGAACATGCTCTTCCATCACAAGGATATTCACATTTACACATGGAGACGGAATGAACAGAAAAGTGTGATTGATTTGATTTTGATAGATGGACGTCTCCGAAAGTCGTTAATGGATACAAGAGCCTTCAGAGGTCCTACTTGCGAACGCGAGTCTTTCCAACTCAGATGTTGACGAATGTTGGAAAGTTCTGAAAGAAAGTATGGTGGACAGTGCGAAAGAAGCATGTGAATGCGCAAAAAGACGTAGAACACTGTACACTGAACTGAACTGAACTGAACTGAACACAAGAATGTTAGCAAAGGCTTTGTGACCATACAGCCGTGTTGCCTTGCGTATAAAATCAAAATATTTTATTTAGTCTTAACATATCTAGAATGGAGCCTATTTACTAAAATTCTTTTATTGTTTGTCATAAAAATCATTTTTTTTTTTGTGAATAGCTGGTGCGGGTAGTAGTAGTAGTAAGTAACTTGTGAATATACAAACAACTAGTTACTTTATTGACTAGTTAAGTGAGTGTTTTTTACGTACCTGAGAAAATATTTTTATAATTTGCATTATCTATGTTTATGCGTTATGTCAGTGGAATCGATGCATGATTCGGGTAATGAATACTTTTCATGTTCTTCGGATGGAAGTTTTGAAAGTCTTGCTGAGGAGTCTTCTCTGCGCGATAATTTTAGGGCTACGTTTATACCTCATTTTAAAAATTTTAACGTTGTACATATTAATGCCCAAAGTATAGCTGCCCACTATGCCGACTTGCTTTTCGCGTTTGAGGACAGTAATATTCATGCGATTTTAATTTCGGAAAGTTTTTTAAAGCCGAGTCTACCTTCCACTTTGTATCCATTGCCGGGATTTAGATTGATTCGTAACGATCGTACTTGTTTAAGAAGTCAAGACGGGGTAAACAGAATGGTGGGATATGGAGGTGTCGCTATTTATCTGCGCAGTGACATACCATGTCAAGTAGTTACCCAATCCTCTCCGGAATTCAATGCTCCTGAGTACCTCTTTTTAGCAGTCACACTTCATCATTCGAAAGTACTGTTAGGCGTCTATTACAGTCCTTCCTTACGCATTGACTATTTTCAATCATTTGAAGTTCTATTGAATGAAATACAACCCCAGTTTGATCATACTATTATTATGGGTGATTTTAACACTTGCCTAATTAAAAACGACCATCGATCCGAAAGACTGAGGAGTCTCTTGGAATCTTTAAACTTAGACTGTCTCTCTGCAGGCCCAACACATTTTCCCCATAATGGTCCTCCATCACTACTGGATCTAATTATTACTTCGTCACCTGATTTGGTGTCAACTGTGGGTCAACACAACGCTACGGCTTTTTCTGCGCATGATCTGATTTTTGCATCATTCAAGATACGACCACCAAAACGTAGACATAGAGTAGTGTACTTGCGTAACTATGACTCAATAGATTTAGATGCTCTGCGTGATGATTTCTCTAAGATTGACTGGCAACCTGTACTTTCCATAAATGATGTCGACTCTAAAGTTGCCGCCTTTAATTCGATTCTTCTTGCATTGTATGATACACATGCTCCTCTTATGCCAATACGAGTTAAACATTACCCTGCACCTTGGCTAACGCCCGACATCAAAAAGCTCATGACTAAAAGAGATCAGGCCAAAGTCAGACTTAGACACGATCCATCCGGTAGCAACCGCCTTGAGTATGTCGCTCTGCGCAACAAATGTAATCGGATGTGTAGGGACGCCAGACGGCAATATATCCACACTTCTGTGGAACATTGTCCACCTACTAAATTGTGGAAGTATCTCAATGGAATGGGTGTTGGTAGGAGTAGACTAAGTAACTCATGTGATCTAGAACTTAATGAACTCAATAGATACTTTTGTACGTCACCGGTGACAATGAATCCCAAGATTAAACAGGCTACTTTATCCAATCTTTTAAAGTCTACTCATCAGGGCTCTGCTTTGGATCTCGGGTTGATATCGGCAGATGAGGTAGTAAGGATTGTGCGCAGAATAAAGTCGCGAGCAGCAGGAGCTGATGATATTTGTCTACCTATGATTACTCCCATTTTAAACCTAATTGCTCCTATTATTTCAGATATTCTGAATTGTTCCCTTTCGTCTGGTATTTTCCCTTCATCGTGGAAACACGCTCTTGTGATTCCCCTGCCCAAGAAATCTAATCCATCTGATCCTTCCCATTTTCGTCCTATATCAATTCTTCCTTTGCTTTCGAAAGTATTAGAATATTTTGTGCATCAACGCTTGTCCGATTACCTGGTGGAGCACAATCTTCTATGCCAGCATCAGTCTGGTTTTCGAAATGGTCACAGTACCACTACAGCTCTGATCAAAATTACTGATGACATCCGCTGGAATGTTGAGAATAAGTTGTTAACCGTCTTAGTCCTACTCGATTTTACTAATGCGTTTAACACAGTAGATTTCGATATTCTGCTTGGAGTTCTGGGGTCCCTTAACTTATCGCCATCAGCTCTCACTTGGTTTAGGTCTTATGTCACCGGGCGTCAGCAACTGATAAAGGTGGATGGTTCTCGATCGGAATGGTGCCAACTCCATGCGGGGGTGCCTCAAGGGGGAGTGCTGTCCCCAATTCTGTTCTCATTATTCATTAATAATATTGTACATTCTCCTTCATTTCCTCATGCTATCACCTATATGCAGACGACTTACAGATTTATACAGCTGCTCCACTTTCCAATATTTCTCACGCTATCAGTGTCATCAATAAAGACCTTGCGGCTATCGCAGAATGGTCTCATAATTTCGGGCTAAAAATTAATGCAGCTAAATCTCAATCTATTATTGTTGGAAGCCCACATTTTATATCTAAACTTCAGAACTATGTGCAGCCCAATATCATGTTTGATGGTAATATCATTCCATTCTCTTCTACTGTTAAGGATTTGGGCATCATCATCGATCAGACACTTTCGTGGGCTCCACAAGTTAATGCAGTTAGTCGAAAGATTTTCGCTTCACTACATTCTCTGAAGCGTCTGCAATATTTCCTTCCTTTATCAACTAAGAAAATGCTAGCTCGCTCTTTGCTGCTTTCATTATTGGATTATTCAGATGTTGTATACCTTGATCTCACTGAGGAGTTACTCGATAAGATGGAACGACTGTAGAACCAATGTGTCAGATTTGTCTACGGGCTCCGTAAATTCGACCATATATCAGAGTATCGCCAGCGTCTTGAGTGGCCACCGATTAGAGTTCGCAGGAACGTTCACTTACTCTCACAATTATATAATATCTTGTACTGCAAATATGCTCCTAATTACCTTTGTGAACGAATGCAATTTCGACATGGTGACGACCGTCTGCGTTCGAGTAGTGTTCCAATCCTTAACATTCAAACTCATATTACGAAAACTTACTCCAACTCCTTTACTGTCAAATCGGCAAAACTGTGGAATTCACTCCCATTGAATATAAGATTGACGCCCTCTTATGAGTTATTCAAATCTCGTTACCTTGGATTCTTCAGTATAGACACGGACACCAAAGAATAATGTTTTTCTAGAGCAATGTACTCGGTTCCACTACATTCGCCCCTAGTTTGAATCTGTTTTTGCTTAGGTACTTATATTATGTATGATTTTTCTTTTACTTTTTTTTTTATTATTATTATTTTCTTTGTGTTATATTTATGCATCTGTTTTTACTGTTGCAATGAGTCATGTTATTAGTCCATGATATTTGTGTGAAAGAAGGTACAGATAGTTTTTCTGCCTATATATGTATTACTTATTCCTGTTAAGCTTATAAAGGTTGGCTGGAAGAGATCTCTTACAGAGATAAGTCCGCCTTTGTACATGCTAAAGATTTGTAACTGTATATGTTAAGTATATTTGTACAATAAAGAGAATACAACAACAACAACAACACTGAGAGGAGATGCCTGGTGGGATGCGGAGGATCAATCCTCCGTGGAAAAAAAGAGGAAAGCGTGGCTGAATTACGTATCATCTTTGCACCAGAGTGATGGTATGAAAGAAATGAAGAAAGAAATGTACCGTCGATGCAAGAATGACTCCAAAGCTTTAGTGAAAGAGAAGCGTAAAAGACTACATATGAGTGAGGAAGAGAAGCTGACGAAGAACTTTGAGGCAAATACCAAACTCTTCTGGAGAGAGGTAAAGAAGTCTCGAAGTAGTTCGTCAGCATCCAGAATGGACAAGATAAGATGTAAAGCTGGTGGCATTCTTGCTAACACTCAGGAAGTGTTCGAACGATGGAGTGAATATTTTAGAGAAATCTCTGATTATGTCCATGACGCTGGCATTGTGAATGAGTCTGTGATTGACTCGGCAGTGCCAGCGTACAATGAAGACATTACTATGGATGAGATTGAATGGTCGATACGAAGTTTGAAAGATGGAAAATCAGCGGGAATCGATATGGTAATAGCTGAGATGATCAAGCTAGGTGGTTACGTACCTACGTTAGGGACGCCTTCTGGCTTTTGAGCAAATTATGCTGGAGAACCGGAAGGGTCCCGAGCGATTGGAGACGCGCAGTCATCGTGCCCTTGTTTAAAGGCAAGAGCCCACGTATGGACTGCGCTAACTATAGGGCCATCAGTTTGATCAGCTTAGCAGCCAAAGTGTATGGAAAAATCATTGAAAAGAGAATGAGGGTGAAATCCGATGCAATGCTTTGGGAAGCACAGGGTGGATTTCGAAGCGGCAGAGGATGTACGGATCAAGTGTTTTCACTCCGCAACATCGTAGAGATGCATCTGGCTTTGGACCAGAAGGTTTTCTGCGGTTTTGTGGACTTTGAGAAAGCATTTGATATGGGGTTGACGGTGGCCTACTCCGTGCTGTGCAATCCACTTATGAGGATTGTACAGCATGTGTGCGGGTGGACGGCAGCTTGTCGCTCTGGTTTGATGTCAACAGAATCAGACAAGGATGCGTGTTGTCGGCTCAGCTGTTCATCCTGTATCTGGACAGTTGTCTTCAGAGAATAAGAAATATGAATGTGGGAATGCGAATGGGTGACTCAGTGGTCAACTGCCTGATTTATGCAGACAACGCGGCATTAACCAGTCAGAACCCGTTATATACGTTTTCCTATACCATAGCAGAATCACCATCCGAACTGCAAACACTAGTTACACCAATGAAAGATGATTGTATGAAGAAAAGCTTACAATTGAATGCGAATAAAACTAAGATAATGGTATTTGAATGAGAGACAACCAGAACGAGCACTAGGATTATGGTTGATGATGTAGTGTTGGAGCAAGAGAATGAGATTGTATATGTTGGAAGTGATTTTAGCAGCAATGGAAGGTACACCGCTGATGTGGAGAGACAAGTGAGTGCCGGGAATAGGGTGAATGGAGCGTTGGGAAATCTTCTAGGCAGCCGAAATCTAAGTCAGAAGGCACAGCTCGCTGTACACAACGCGGTGCTAATTCCAACGCTAATTTATGGAAGTGAGAGCTGGGTATAGCAGAGAGAGCATAAAAGTAAAATAATGGCGGTCGAGATGAGAGCATTGCGCAAAATTTGTGCAACGCCATATTAACAATGACCAAATTGGTCGCGTTTTATCAGAAGGTGATATCAGGAGTCCCAGGAACTGGCGGGCGTGCGTGAAAAGAGCTATGAATGTCACAGAACCGAGTGAAGTACGAGTATGTAAGGACCGCGTCTTATGGCGCTTGGTTCTCTCTACCTACCCAGCAAGGGACTTGGCGTGAAGATATACATACATAATTAATAAATAATTTCAATACTAATTTATAACACAAGTACTCAGGCACATAGAAATTAATAAAAATTATCTTTAAAATTACAGCTCTGTTTCATCATAATTTAGTATTATCGAAAAGCTTGTATTTTATTTTGCAAGCGTATTTATTATTAATATGAATATCTAGCATTTTGTTCATCTTTTTTATATATAAATAAGTTTGCAATGAACAAAAATATCTTCTAGTGTATGTCTTACACGTGACTAGAGGTTTATATACACTTATTCTATGTCTATTTGCAATTCTGTACATTATCACCGCATGCAGTAATTGAATGTTGCTGTAACATAGTGTGGAAAATGAATAACCTTACTTTAAGGACCCGCCAGTGTTCGTACTAATAAATATCAGAAAATATTTTTTCACAAACACATACCTATGATAAAAAAACGCCAGATCAAAAGTACCAATCTAAATCAGTATCTTAGATTAAGTTGCCTTGATTGTAACTAGTTACTTGTAAACTAACCAAACAACATGTCGAACATAAGTCAACCTAGATACAAAACTCGCATTTCCTTTCATTCGATTTGCAGACCGCTTTCAAACGACCGCCATCAATGTCTAATTCGATTCTTATCATCGCGTTGAAAATCAGCCAATCTGAGCACCGTTTATCCAATCCCTTTGTTTCGGGCTAATTACTCTAGGATTATACGAATCAATAGTTTACACACAACCGCTCTGTCATTAAGGCCCACGATAATACGATTTAAACACGAATTGGTATGCGCAAAGCGTGTCGTGATGTGGTTATTCGATATTTCGCCGATGCGATATCAGCAACTGACAATAAGAGACGGATTTATGGTGGTTGTGTGCGATCGATGTCATTTTGCCGATGTCACCGATTAAAATATTTCGTTGTCGTCGATTTGGACGTCAAATAATCCGTGGCTAGTTTGATGTTGCAACTGCGGCGCGTTAGATCAGTAAACACAAATTGCCATTTAGTTTCAACATGAGAAGGTAAATAAGTTAGACTTATACTAGTTATTTTAACGATTGAGATCTATAGCGTCTGATAATTCCTCGTGGAGATGCGAAACACGTGTTGCAGAGACACCCAGGGCAGCCATGACAGCAACAGTGGTGGGTGTATGGATTCCTATTCTAGATGGCGAGCATTCGCGGTGACGACCGCAGCAGCCGAGGCAGAGACGACCAGAGCAGCCATGGCAGCGACGGAATACATCTACTGACAGTAGTGGGTGGGTGCTGGCCAGCGCTAGTTTGCATGAGCTAATAGGAAGCACACGTAGTAGGTCAGATCAAATTGCACGTAAATATGACTTTCGCAAAATAACACATGAATCTATTATATAAATTTTCAAATGTCATGTGTAAGTTGGATCTCATCCAGTGCTTACGAATGATGAATTTATTTATTATTTTATATTTATAAAAGCCAAGCCCAGTCCCTTTTTTATCAAGTCTCTGTTTGACTTTTTTACATAAACAAGGAATAAAATATTCTAAAGTTTTCTGAATTTTAGAAGGATTATTTCTTAAGATTCCCATCGTCAATAAGATAACTTCGATATTTTGACGAGTTCGGTGGTGCAGTGGTTAGTAACACTTCTTTGACAACAATGCTCGTGAGTTCGATTCCCACACAGGATAAATATTTGTGTGTATGAATAAGTCAATTTTTCTTGGTCTGGGTATTTTTAAAAATGGTAGGGCACATTAAAGCATCCCGCCAGAGGATGTACCTCTACCTTACAGAAAACCACTCCCTGGAGGGTTGTTTTGTTCTTGCGTGTGAGTGAGATTACCAGTATGCTCCTAAGGAGTTGCTGTGGTAGCCGCAGAGGTGGCAACGTGCGCGTGATTCTTAATGTATTGCAAGCGTTCATAGACTTCGGTATCAGCTATACATCAGGTTGTCTGAATGTTTGTATACCTCCTGATGTTGTATAAAAAATATTAGAGTTGCTTACGCAAGAAAATATCTTTTTCAATGTTCATAATTAATTTTGCATAATTTTGGTTTTTGGCGTACTTCATAATAACGAGATATTCGAATAATTCACATTAAAATTCCTCAAATTATGCGAATATAAAGAATGCGTGATCTAAGATGTAGATCTAATACCTTATTGTCTCAACTGAACTCAGAAGCAAAAATGGCAGTCGCCGTAAATTTTGTCGATATAAATAAATTAAAGAGACTTAAATTTAAGCAAAAAGTACTCCATTCCAATCAAGATGTCCTATTAAAAATTAAAAGCATGTTGATTTGCTACAATTAACTCTCTACGCTACAAATTTCTCAGAATATTTTCAATTAATTGAAATAATATTATGTACTGCGTCAAATAAAGACTGTTTATTTATTTATGTTAGTGTAATGTGCAGAGTAAGTTCGTATAAAGAGTCGTTACCAGAATAGTTAAGAAATTGGAGTGGAGTGTAATAAGGTTCTTCAAAATGGTTTTTATGGCTCCGATCGAAAGTCGAAAGCAAACATTTTAGGAAGTTAAAAAGAAACACAAATAAGTATTCGGTATTACAGAGGAAGTTGAGATGTAAGTTAATAGATTTTTATTTTTTAAATCAATTTTATTAGAGAAAATCATAAATAATATAAGCATTAATTTAAAAGGTAGATTTATTTAACCTAAAGATTTCAATTTATTTTGTTTGCTATATGAATAATTACTTCATCGTTCGATAAGTAGGAACAAAGTTTTAGTATTCCGAGTAAGAAATACTAATAAATTAGAGAGAGGAGTAATAAAGATATACAATTAGAAATTAATAAACATAAAAATTCTAAAATTACTCTCACGAACAAACAGACTGACGTAAACTATTCCCCACTCTTAAATATCTTTTCGCTCACACCATCCACCCCCACCCTCAATTCAATATAAGGGACGGCACTGCGATGGATTTGTCACTTGTAGCATGTTATTCTCACGATTAACGTCTACAACGCCTGATGATGCCTCGTGGAGTGGCGAAACACGTGTCGCAGCGACGACTAGGCCAGTCGTGGCAGCGACGGTGGTGGTGGTGGCATGCGAATTCTGTTCCAGATGGCGGACGACCGCAGCAGCCGAGGCAGCGTCGGCATGTTGCACTTACTAACAGTAGTGGGTGGGTGCCGGCCAGCGCTAGGCCGCATGAACTAATTGGTGGCGGAAGCACAGAAAGCAGGTTAGATAAAATTGCATTACCTAACTTGTAAAACTGATAGATGAATGAATGAGACGAAAATATATTAACAGCTACATCCGCTTGATAGTTAAGTCTATTTTTGACAGTAATAAAGTTTTAACGATAGCACTCATATTTTGTTGTTAAAACAACCTTCAAATCAAACAAATCTTCTTTAATCACCATGATAAAAGAATATTAAATATCTTTGTGCTCATAAAATATCTTTTACCGTGCTTTGCTTCGGTAAATACCGATTCTTAGTAGCATGTGCGTATAGAATCATGTGTCGTAGACAATTTTAAACATCCGGAAAACCCGCTATGCTGATACATCTATTCTGATGGTAAATATTTACAATTCATAGCCGGCGAATCGTATTCTTGTAGTAAAAATATATAAGCTCGATTATTATCTCGCTAAGGAAATATATGTGATAATAATATATTAAAATGATGATATACCCATCCCTATTTTAATCAGAGAGACTTATATAGATTTTGACAGTTGTTAATACTGGGCGAGAACAAACGACCCGCCTGTAAAACAGATAATGTAGGCCATTGAAGCTTGCAGTAGTATCTGTCACGCATTACCAATCTAGCTGCTAATCCAGTAAATTCCTTCTAAGCTTTCTTACTCACAGAAATGCCACAAACTCCAGAGAATTATTATTAAGTTGCGATCTTCTATAAGATATAATTACTTCCACAGTCTTACTGTTTTATTTTAAATGCACATAATCCTCTTCATCAATGCCTCCAATTGAATAGCGCACATCATGTCTACGTGATGTTGACTTTAGATCTAAAGGTACTAAGTTTAGTAGTTTACAACGTGAAATCCTTAACAAAATGCGTGAACACATTTTTAGGTACATGAGTATTGTAAGTTTTCAAAAGGATGTATCTGCTTACCTTCAAGCAGTGTTCAAGTCTCTTTATTTGCTATCTAATGTTTATGATATTGGTTAACTAATATAGCTCTAGTCTTCTTCTTATCGTTATACCGTGTCTCGTGTTAATCCAATAGGATTGGTGGGTCCGCTACCTGAGCTTATCGATTTGACGAAGATTCTGATTTTTACATGGAGCGCCTGCCATCAGATCCCACATCCTAGAGGGCAAACCAGACTTTTCTTAGGTTAGGTCACACGTCTTTTAAAATATAATTTCTGGGATGTGCGGATTTCCTCACGATGTTTGCCTTCACCGTCAAGTAAATGACAATTACACATATATATTGTAAATATATATTGCAAAATACGAATTTAATGGCAAATGCAAGGATTCGAACAGACGACTTTTGGGTCAATAGGCCTGTTCTTTATCTACAGGGCTATCACTGCTCCATTCTAATAAGCTAATTTAGCCCGTCTACAATTTGCAAATCGATATTACATAAAAGTTGCATCTTGTATACATGTGCCTTCATTACATATTGACAGCTACATGCAATGAATGAACGCGACCATCGACCGGACAGCTCCAACAGGAGGCAAATTTATCGTCAGCATTTAGTGGCACGTCATATGTTACTGCTATCTAAAAGTGCGGTTTTCAATGAAACACGGAAACCGAGCAATTACGGCTTATCGGTGATATGTTACTACTCTAATGTTAGATCTCCCGTTGTGTATACAATTTCTATATTTCTTTTTTATAAAAGTATGTACTGTGAACTTCGGTATAAAGGTCAGTTATAACTGGTCCTTCGAAATGACTGTCAACATTCCATGTACTGGAAAGTTAACGTCGTGCTCCTCTATAACTAAGTCATCATCGCTGACCCTGCATGAAAATTATTAGTCTATTTATGAAAATAGTCTAGTATGTTTCATGTTACTAGAGGATCCCATAAACAGGCTGCGGTTGACGTTGCTTAACTTGTGTGTACTGCATATCCTGAAATATACTGTATATCTTGAAAAGCTCGACATATTTTACTCGTGCATTGCCGACCCTGTAAAAACCTCTTCATACCTTTTATGAAAAACCTCGTGCTGTATAGCTACTTGGAAAATCCTCATCATGGAATTAATTCCACAATTAAGAATTCTCGAAAAAAAATTGATGGGCATTTGTGGCGAAAATACTAAGTTATATGCTCTCCAGGCGAAAGTTGGATGTTGCATTCCTGCAGATCAGGGCCTATTTTTGCAGCTTAGGCTATAAGAAACTGCTTGTCATGATGTCAGATGATAATCTGCGTTGCATGTTTTTTTTTATATACAACGTCGGGATGCATCACGTGATCTAAAGTGGTTACCATAACCAAAGAACGCTTGCAATAGAGAAAATATTGCGTTGTCACCACAGCTGCTAATACAGCAAGTCATACTGAGCTTACTGGTCGCATGGTGATCGCAATAAAACTATAAAAAATACTCATGGACAGCTCCCCGCTCCTTTATCATACTACGATCATCTCTGTATATTCCTGAGAGTTCATATATGACTTCTTTTAAAAAGAGATTAAATGACCACTACATTTCGATTATCACGTAGATATGTATTTAATTTTAATGTGTAGTAGTATTTATTTATAGTTATAGTTTTATGTAAGTAATATTAAAAAGTATTTAATTGTAAATATATGCTTTTTATATACACTTTTTCTATTCGCTGTTTAACAAAATGACCCACAACACACTTTGGTTGGAAGAGATTTATTATATAGAAAAGCCCGCATTTGAAAACTGTTTTTCAAATATTGTTATGTTAACACTGTTATGTGCAATAAAGAATATATATTAAATTGTACAAGTAAATTAATGTCAATTTAATCCATATTGAAAAATTATTTCATTTGCAATTTCGATCCCGTGACGAGTTTATCTTTATGTGTAAATATGACTGTTTGTATCTCACGGAAATAATTAGACAAAACACAGATGAATTACCTCTACTTTATAGGAATCCGCAGTTAAATAAATACTTTCTGGAGTCATGTTCATTGGTAACTTCGCTAAATAAAATATCATCAAAATCCCTTTTGTTGTTTTATGTGTTTGGCTTTTGTACATCGATGCACAAAGGACGAACAGACCGATAGGTTGAAATTATAAAAAGTCTGTCTAGCTTCTTATCTATCCAGTCCAGCTGCATATGTGTTAATAAATCCATGTACAAGGTAACCATATTATTTTTTTTACATGTGTAGATCAGTTCAAGTTAAATATTGTTATATGTTTATTCGTATACATTTTGTAATAACATATTATACCTTTTTCGTAAGAATAGAGAACTCTACAACTTTAACAGACAATGTTATAAAAAATCGGCCAAGTGCGAGTGGGACTCGCGCACAAAGGGTTCCGTACCATTATCTATAAAAAAGGCAATAAAATCACGTTTGTTGTATGAGAGCCCCCTTAAATATTTATTTTATTCTATTTTTTAGTATTTGTTGTTATAGCGGCAACAGAAATACATCATCTGTGAAAATTTCAACTGTCTAACTATCACGGTTCATGAGATACAGCCTGGTGACAGACGGACGGACGGACGGACGGACAGCGGAGCCTCAGTAATAGGGTTCCGTTTTACCCTTTGGGTACGGAACCCTAAAAAAACAAAGAATATTCCAAAACACCATGCCACCGGCTTTAGAATAAGTACAAAGACTCCATTTGTAGATTTATAAAAATGAATCCCTAATCTTTTTTTCATAAAAACATCGAGATTGACTTTCAAAACATATTTATTTAAAATTGGCATAAAGAGGAAAATGTCACATTCCTTGCTATTTTAATGAGTGTTAAAAGCCTTCGAGCGTCCTCCAGGATCGACTCATTTGTAAATAGAACAAATTTACTCAGGCCAATCTAATCTACCCACGTAGTAGATTGCTCCTTTTTCTAATATATTGTTTTAATTTCAACAGAGCAAAAGTGATAAGTAAAAATATATACACCGCAAACTCACCTTTCAGAAATTAATGAAATTGTTTAGGTCCAAATATTTATCTACTAGTTCACAAATTAATTTCAATCGTTCGTTATTAAATTTCCTACCCTTATCAATTGTTAATATTGCTACTATTGTCCCTAAAACGTACGAGTGAAGCAAAGGTCGATGTTAAATCGTAATCCAAAGTATTTATAACGGAAGCCCTGGAGAGTAACATCTGTTGATCTTTTAAGTTTACCTAAAATGAAATATAATATACATTATAAAGACTGTGTAAAAATGTAATAATTTAATAACATCAACGGATTATTCAGTGATTAAATGTGGCAAGTCAACTAGTTTGCATTTAATACTGAAATCAATCATCGGTTTTAATAGTCGCCTACCACCATTACGTAATGCCGAGTACAGAAGGCATGCGATGACTAGTACCAGCATCATCAGATCTTAGAACGACATTAAATCCTGATATTATCTTGTGATAAAACACAACAAATTGAGTCGTGGTAGGTTAGTCAAAATCGGTCCCGCCGTTTCCGATATTAACCGAGACAAACAGACAGAAAGACCGACAAAAAAATTTAAAATGATTTCTAGTATAAGTATCGTATATTCATTTATATGCAATAAGTAACATATTTGAATGTTTTTATATTTTAGTTCTGGGGGTTTTCTACAATTTTGTTTCCTGACTGAAAAATATCATGGAAGATAGGCTGCTGATAAAGTAGATTAGAGTTACTAGCAACCATTTTGAAAAGTAGTTGGTTGGTATCAAGTATACAAAATAATTTTATGCAATCTTGAAGGCAAAAATATATTTGCAATACTACGATGGTCTGAATAATACGAGGGTCATTTGAAAAGTTCTTAGCCTAACATACTTAATGAAACCACACGATTTTGAGTTTATTTTTATTTCTCAACATACTCTCCGCCGAGCTCAAAACACTTTTTCCATCGACCCAGTAAGGCTTCGATACCCGTTTTAAAAAAATCTTCGTCTAACTCCTCAAAATAAGCATCCACGGCGGCTATGACCTCTTCATTTGTAAAAAAATGTTTACCACCTAAAATTTTTTCAGCTTTAGGAACAGATAAAAGTCGGACGGTGCTAAATCCGGTGAATATGGGGGATGAGGTAATATTTCGAAGCCACATTGATGGATTTCTGCCATGGATTGCACAGAGGTGTGAACGCGCGTTGTCCTGATGAAACAAGACTTTTCTTCTCAATAAACCTGGACGTCTTTCTTTGATTTCTTCTCTCAAACAACGCAATAGGTTGCAATAGTAATCGGAGTTTATTGTTTCACCCTTTTTTAAATAATCCACGAGAATTTTACCCTTTGCATCCTAAAAAACGGATGCCATGACTTTGCCCGCCGATAAAACCACCTTTACCTTCTTTGGGGTGGGCGATCCTGCTCTTTTCCATTGTTTCGACTGTTCTTTTGTCTCGGGTGTATTGTAGTGTATTGAACCCAGGTTTCATCCATGGTTATAAATCTTTCAACAAATTCTATTGGGTCAGCTTCATATAACTCTAAACAGTCGCGAGAAGTTGTGAGTCGGTTGCGTTTTTGTTCCACTGAAAGCAGTCGCGGTACCCACCGCGCAGACACCTTAGAGAATCGAAGTTCAGTAGTAATTATATGATGTGTTCGCTCAGATGAGATGCCTACAGTCTTAGCTATCTCCTCGACAGTCAATCTTCAATCAGATAAAATTAAATCACAGATTTTTTCTTTGTTTTGATCAGTGAAAGCAGTCGAAGGCCAGCCACTACGGGGCTCATCTTGAATGGTCTCACTATCACGTTTAAACTCTGCCACCCAGTTTTTAACAGTCGCATACGAAGGAGCGGACTCACCCAAAGTAGCAGACATGTCTTCATGTATAGCTTTTGCAGTTAAACCTTTCAAATTCAGGTATTTTATCACTGCACGATGTTTAATTTTATCCATTTTCAAAAATAGCTCTGACTTGACTTACGGTGTCACGTGTAAACGAACAATGAGTTGTTGTGAATAAACTAAACTATGCATACTTGTTGCTAAATAAGGTAACTACAAAATGAGGGTAGTTATAAAAAAAGAAGAACTTCAAATGACCCTCGTATTATATTTATTATTAGATTATATTATAAAAATTGTTAGAAGCGAGTGAGGTGTATAAAAACCGAGTCATTTAGCGCTCGGTTCTTTCTGCCTACCACGCAAGGGATTTGGCGTGAAGTTAAAGATAAATAGTTATCTAATTATTTGTTTTTAACAAACCACATGCAATGTTAGTAATTACCTTAACACCGATGTTAAGTTGGTTAGCACATGTAGAAAGAATAGTGGACGAAAGAATTACAAAGCCGATATACAACGCAAAAGTGGAAGGATATAGGAACTGATTTGGTTGTGTTCTATCAGATGGTGAAGTCAGGAGCCCTAGAAATCGGCGAGCGTGTATTAGAAGAGCAATGAATGTGAAAGAAGCGAGTGAGGTGGGTAAAGATCGGGTCACGTGGCGCTCGGTTCTCTCTTTTGGCGTGAAGTTAGACGAATTTAGTAGTACATGTCCTTACCAGGATTCGAAACCGGACCATCTATATAACACGAAATTGGAAGGATGTAGGAGCCGATGCCAAAACTACAACTACATGACCAAATTGGACTTATTTCATTAGAAACTAATTTCAAGAGCCCTGGAAACCGGCGAGTGTGCATGAGGAGAGAGCTATGAACGTTAAAGAAGCCTGTGAGGTGTGTAAGAACCGGGTAATGTGGCGCTCGGTTCTTTCTGACCACTCCAGAATAGAGTATTTATTCGTAAACGTACTGGGATTTTATTGTTCTTAAAATATCCGAATCTACATAGTTCTCGATTCTTTGTACCAAATTGTATAGATATGCTATTATATTCTTGATATATTGTACATGTAAGTTCACCTAAAATCATACATAACTCAAAATTATTTACCTTTTTTTATTTTTTATTATTCTTCCGGCGAAAGGCAAGCATGTCGGCAGATGTAAGTAGTTACAGTAGCGTATATATGCGTAACGCACTAAAAATATATATTTAAGGACTGTCTGGTGACCGCAATTAGTTGCAGGAACTAACAATTCTCTAAAGAATCATTATTTGGATACGATCTTAGTTAAGTTGGAGATGTACATATGTGCATTATTAATAGCACGCGTAAGCATATACATTACAGTAAATATCTTAATTTTACTTTACTTTTTTTCTTTTAGAAGAGTCTTGTTTACTACTTACCAAGGCACAAGAAGCAGTTGAGGTTTATATAGATGATGGTGAACCACTTACATGTCAATATCCTCACCAAATCCATACATAATAACAATATGGAGTATATTATTATTAGTATATATAGTTAACAAGGCACCCGAATTCATTAACTAAGTTATTTCTCCCGTAAGTTATTCCTTAAGGAGCGTCTAGTTTAATTTGATTCTCACGCTAAGTATTATTAAATTACAATAACGACGTACTATCCCAAGTAGTCCACAATAGACACAAGTGAGGAAGGAAGTTGCCGAGTTTACCCTAAGGCCTCAACTTCGATGCCAAATTCATTTTCGAGGAACGATAAGGGGATAGCAATTTCGTTATCACCGCACTGGATCACAAAGCTAGCCATTTTAAGCGGCATATGAACAAAACGGGATATCAAGTGCCCCTGAGGCCAGTTGACCCGAGATATTGGACTGGCTGAGTTAAAAAAGGACCGTTATTCGACGAAAATCTTCGTTACACGCCAGTCCGCTAGCAAGTGGTCAGTAAAACTTCTGTTGCTTGTTGCACATCAATAAAATTTTGTAGCGTGGAAAGCCAATTATCTCTTTGGTGGGATTGTTTTTCAAAGATGTTATTGTTCATCTACTTTTTAAACCTCGAGAAAATTGGCATTGGAAAGGAAAGTAGAACATACAACAATGGTTAACATCAGATCACAGCCGACCAGAAAAAGTAGTATAAGAATATCAACATAACTTTTACTATGACATAACTTCATCTTCGACTTTAGGGAACTGGGAACTTTGTTATTGTATTGCTTTAAGCTAGATTACACATACACTTAAATTTACTTACTGCATTAGGCTTTTGTGAATGCATAAAATCGCTTACTTTATAGAACAGGTAATCATTTGTACAGATTTAACTACTTTTTGAGTGCATTATTGACTCAAAACGTTTATCTTTTAGAAAAGTTAACACTTTATAGAAAATTCTGAAACATTAGAACGATCACCTAATTGTAAGCGGGACTTCAGGTATTATGACAAGAAGAAACCACCTCTCATGTATATATATATATATATATATATCCTACTAATATTATAAATGCGAAAGTTTGTATGTATGGATGTTTGTTCCTCTTTCACGCTTAAACGGCTGAACGGATTTAAATGAAATTTGGCACGTAGATAGATTATGATCTGGATTAACACATAGGCTACGTTATTTGACTCCACGCGGGTGGAGCCGCGGGCAGCATACCACGGGATTGAGGTCCGTGAACACATTGCAGCCGGTGAATCAGCACGCGGATGTTAACCTCGAATCACGAAGGTGAATTGCGACCCAAAACTCGGTTCGGAATTGAAAGTAAGGTGACGCCATATTTCCCAATTGAACTCGAATATTATGTTCATTCTTAAGGGTTAACAACCCTGTGTTAACTTAATAATTTAAAAGCCATATTGTATATGGTCAGGTCTATTACAACTCGAAGAGATTAGTTTTACATGTTTCACAAATCGAAAAAAGGGCGAGAAAGCGCGTCCTGCTAAGCCGGAATTTATCTGTCGAACCAAATCTATTGATTGACGGCTACGCGTCGCCACTATGATGAATTGTTCTTCTTCTTAACAGATGATGCTGGCAGTACCGACATTCTCAAATAACATGGAAGTGTAGTTTTACACTGTAACAGTTTCTACTGATTTTTTCTCATCCTTCAGAATGATTATCAGAAATTATTTGTTGTACTCTGTATTGCCCATTACAATAACGAGTCTCTTACATGTATTTATTGTTGGTGCATAGTGTATACTATTCTTTTTTAACTTGCACTAAAATATACCATAAAAAAGTACATCTTTGATTATTCACATACACAGGTACCTACACAAGTATCGGAATAGGTAGGTAAACACGGAGATCTAAAACTCCCGTCGTTCGGTACATCTGCCCGTCCTGCCGGAGTTTCCATCACGCAGTATAATTAAACGCAAACAAAACTGCCATGTCCATGAACCAGATAGTTAAGTTTATTTTCGATATCTGCTCAAACCTATAATCGATTTCCTTTATTACATTTTCATTCGTGATATATTTTTTCTGCCCTAAAAAATGATTCGTTTCGTGTAAATTTCATCAAGTTATTCATGGAATCAGAATAAATCAGTATAAAATACGTATAAATAGTTTCATATTCTAGATGCGATTGCAGACAGATTTACCGGCAAGTGCAAATTAAATGGAAATTTCTTCAAGTTTCAAACTAACCGTTGTTATCAAAACGGGATTTAATTATGCCATTTATTACATGAATGATCATGAATATTGATAAATCTTCTGTGAAACAGGTTGTATCTTTTTATGTTTTCCCTAAGATTAATAAGTCTGATCACAGCACTACTTTTTTTTATTTCTTCCTCACAGCCTCCAGTGTTAGTGATAATGGAACCCAAATAAACGTAACTTGCTACTACTTTACGGTTAGCTATATCGCTAACTGTAGGGTGGTTGTTGTTTGCCCTGTCCACTATCATAATCTTGGTCTTGTCACGCTTTATGACAAGACCAAAATCCAAAGCGGTCGACTCTAGAAGCTCTAAAAAGTATTTAATATCTTCTTCAGTTGATGCCAGAAGAGTAGTATCATTGGTGTAGCTTAGATTAGTGATCACCTGCCCTCCTATGGATATGCCTTTATCCCACTTCTCCATAACAATCCGCATGATGAATTATGTATAGATTATGTTGATACTGTTGATTGTAGGCACTTGGTGGAATTTTGAAGACATCGCGTTAATGTTAATACTTGCACTTGTACAATCTTCAGAGAAGAAACAAACTTCAAACCACAATATGCAATTACTAATAGCTATGATCTAATCGACAAAATCAAGGATGTAACCGCTCCTTCTGGTGCAATTCTGGTATCTTTTGACGTAAAAAATCTATTCCCTAGCATCCCGTTAGATAATTGTAAACGCGTAATCAGTGATATTCTGACGAAAAAAGTTGTGGAACCTCAAAAGATCGTTGACCTCAATCATGCTATGTCCATTTGTCTTGAGCAAAATTATTTCAGGTTTGCTGGTAAAATATTTAAACAGACATTAGGCCTTGCTATGGGCAGCCCGCTATCTCCATTGTGTGCGGACATCTACATGGATAGTATAGAAAACGTAATACTTAACAACGAAGAATATAGTAGATTTATACTATATTGGTATAGATATGTAGATGACATAATATATCTGTGGACTGGGACTATGGCACAGCTTCATGTATTTTTGACAATGATTAATTCCATAGACGACAATATTGAATTTACAATAGAAATTGGACATGGCACTATTAATTTTCTAGATTTGACAATTGAGTTATCTAACAATAAACACACATTTAATGTATACAGAAAAGCTACTTTCAGCGACAATGTTATCCATGCGGAGTCCAAACACCCCCTAACACATAAACATGCAGCTTTTCATTCAATGGTGCATAGGCTTCTTTCTATTCCTCTTAGTAAAGAAAATTACAATACTGAGTTAGAAACAATTAAAACCATTGCTTTCAATAACGGCTATGACCCGAAAATTATAGATAGTATAGTGGGGAAAAAACGAGCGAAAATGGCACAGCAATTGGCATATAACGGTAGTAACAGGGCCAACCTAGAAAAAGAATCTATGCGCTGGGCTAGATTACCATTTTTAGGAAAGATATCCTATAAATGTTCGCGGATACTTAATAACCGCCGACCAGCATTTAACAGTACCCATTGCCTACAGAATCTGCTCTGTAACACTAAAGACAGAACTCCCACTGAACTAAAAAGTGGAGTGTATGAACTGTCTTGTGCCCAGTGTAATAAAAAATATATAGGCCAGACTGGCAGATCCTTTCAAACTAGGCTCAAGAAACACTGTAGATGCTGGAAACTTAAACGAACAGATTCCAACTTTGCTGCACACCTTTGGAAAGAAGCCCATAGCTTTGACCAACAAACAAACTTTAAAGCCCTCCATATATGTTATAAAGGAAAGAAATTAAATGCCCTGGAGGCTTTAGAAATTAATAGGTTGTTGCATCAAGATGCATCCAGGGCCTTAAATATACAATTGGATATTAACACTTCTCCCCTATTAAATTATTTTACCTTTTGACATTTATTTAATTATTCCGGATGTAATTTACTATTAGCATTTAATATATTTTATTATTTATTTAAATCATAATAGTTCGTGACATTGTAATTGATTATCTTACTTGCTGACACTAGACATTTTGATTATTATTTTTATTTTATTTTGATTACTTAAATTAATTTCAATTGAATTTCTATTATTAGATTTCAAATACCAATGACTAGACCCAACTGTCATAAATTATCCCACAACCAATATAAAATTATAAAGTGACAACACTGCCCAGTAGTAACCTCTGTGGATTACCCACAATACCCACTATCACTGATTGCACGGTACCGCCATATGTTGTATAAAATACCTTGATAATGCCGTAAAGGCGAAACCGGTCAGTAAAAATAATTTTATTAAATAAAATTGTGAAGTGGAGTTTGTACAAGTGCAAGTATTAACATTAACGCGATATGTATAGATGTTGAACAGTAACGGTGACATCTTTACGGTAACAGTATGCATCCTTGTCTCACTCCTGCCTGCGTTCTTAGATTCACAGAGTAGACTCCGTCCACTCTCGTACAGCGATCGTTTAAGGTGTATCAGATGGTGCGGCATACCCATCACCAAAATGATCTCCCACAGTTAGCACCAAATCACCGTATCGAAAGCTTTCCGGAAGTCTACAAAGCAAATATAAAGAGGTTTATTGAACTCTCTGGATTTCTCAATGATTTGAGATTCTGAGAATAAGAATCTGTTCACGTGTTCCACGACCCTTGACAAATCCGGCTTGTTCAGATGCGATCTCCCGATTTAAAAACGCTGCAAGTCTAGTATTGAGGATGCATTGTAGTATTTTGCTGGTATGCGATATGAGGGAAACAAGCCTGTAGTTACTGCATTTCCTGGTAGAGCCTTTCTTGTAGAGTGGAATGAACAAGGAGTTCGACCAGTCGATAGGCCATTTACCACTCTCCCACACCTTGGAGCAAATGTCATACAACATGTCGACACCCACATCGCCCATAGCTCTGATGACTTCTATAGGTATATCATCCATACCTACTGCTTTGCCATTTTTAAGATATTTAATTGCCGCATGAATCTCATCTTTCAGTATGCAAGGCGTTCGTCTTTTCTGTTTAGTGGTGGCGCAGTATCTGTCGAAGTGCTCACAAATAATGATCTGCAGTACTCTCGCCATACCCCCAGAATTCCCTCGAGATCAGTAACTGTATCACCAGCGGCATTTTCTATAGCCCAATTCCGTATTTTGAATTGTGGGGTTATGTATCTGATTTTCAGATGTAGATCTTTTGTTTTAAACTTTTAAAACATCTGCGAGGAGCTAGAATTTTATTCTAGCTCCTCGCAGATGTTTTGGAGGGCCTTGTTCCGATCTCCGAAATTCAGGCTGCTTGTCGGCAGCCTGAATTTCGGCATTATAGGAATTGAGCACCTTAACATCGGTAAATAAAGCCGAACTTGGACTACGTAGGCACACGACTAACATGTTAATTGAGTATAACTATAGAAACTATAAAACAAAGTCAAACCAACAAATAAAATTGCACAACCAGTGTATGTCTAACCAGAATTCTTGTAATTGTGATAATATAGATAGAGTTCATTCCGCTAAGTATCTCGTTTATATCGATCAAAATTTAAATTTTAAACAATATATATATCATATTTGTCTAAGAAAGTTCGTAGTGTAGCTCACATAATGCGTAAACTTCGCAACGCAGCTTCAGTGAGTACATTAACAAATGCCTATTATGCTCTTTGCTAATCGATTTTAACGTATTTAATCTCCTGTTGGGGTGAATTTTCCAAGACAGCTATAATAGAAGTTGAAAGAGCTCAGAGGTCAGTCCTCAAGACAATGTTGAAGAAAAACTTCAGATACCCAACAGCAGAATTATACAAAGAGAGCAAAGTGTTGAGTGTTCGAAAATTGTTATAAACTCCTGTGAATACTCAAACCTAGTTAAAAAACGAGTATTTAAGGTTCCTTTGCCACGAGTCAATACAACATAATATGTTGTATTGACTTTAAATACTCGTTTTTTAACTAGGTTTGAGTATATGCGAAACGCTTTAATCCTTTTATACAAGTGAGCCTCTATAACAAAGTTGTCAAACACATGTTAGAGAAAGTACTATGCGTGGAGCTAAGATTAAAATAAAAGAATGGTTATCCAATCTCGAATATGATGAAATTGAAAAAATGCTTCAGAACTACTAATAATATAACGCAAATAGCCTCAATAGTATAGTTTAAACTATGTATTAAAATGTGAAATAGGTAGAAAGATCCATATGTATGAGTATGTGTTATATATACACATATATATTACACTAGCGGCCCGCCCTGGCTTCGCACGGGTGGACATTTATTTTTTTTAAAAATTCGGATAAACGAAGAGGAAATGTATCTTAGAGAGTTTTTTAAATAGTTTTTCTTAAGTAGCTTTTTTTTCAGACAAATTACTTTAAGTGGAACGTACTTAGTGGTATTTAATTTTTATCCATAACCCTAATTACAATCGGAAAGTTTATTTTTTATTTATTTATATTGTTTTTAGTTTTATTTTTACATTTCTTTTTTACATTTATTTTAATATATATAACATATATTTCGAGACTTTATATTAATTTAATTTAATAGGTTTTACTTTTTTAGTTTCCAATATGTCTACCTTAAGGCTGTATACTATATTGGCTGTGGTATTCGTAGATGGCAACAAAATATATTGATTTTTAGGAATCCTACTCGAGAAAGTGCAACATGTAATTGGCTATGAGAAAAGCATTCTCCTCTTAGGTCGATGCCAAAGATCGAGAAAGTTTGTCCCTGGGATTTATTTATTATAAGGGCAAACAATACCTTTACAGGAAACTGTAACCTTTTCAAAGACATGGGCAAATCTGTTGGTATCATCGGGATCCGCGGAATGTGAGCTAGCTGTCCGGCCGTGGGACCGGTGATGATTGTTGCTATAATCAGATTGTCTCGTTATTCCTTTATCAAAAGTCTTGTGCCATTACACATATTGGGAGGGCTTAAATTTCTCAACAGCATAATGGGAGTACCTACTTTTAATTTCAAATTTCGAATTTAAAAATTCTTGTAGATAGTGCACTGTATCTTCGATGTTGCACACGTTATCAATAGATTTGTAACATTTAAAATCACCTGGTACTTTTTTAATGATCATTTATTTTGTTTATCTCATTTACTGAGCTGTTTTTCGGTGAGACGATCGCCCTCGAATAGAGCCAATCGAAATTTCTTTCTGTAAGATGTTCGATGTCGGGATAAATTGTCTCTATAAGGATTTCTAGACTTTGAACAGTTTGAGCCAATTCATTATCCAATAATACTTGGAGGCTATATGCAATTGGAGATGGTAATTTTCCGCTTCCAAGTTTAAGTAATTTTAGCGAGAAATTGTCGTTGCCGTCATTACTGAAACGTGCTCTCATATTCGTGCGCAAATTGAGAGTTTCAATTGGTTGCCACAAAGGTGATGATTTGAGGCACGCTTTTCAGAAAAGAACTTTTTAACTGGAACAGAAAAAATGTATGAAAAAGTCGAAACATTCAATGTCGGTAGCGTGCGAATTAGCCGCGCGGGTACCTATCTCATAGATGTGCGCCGCGCCGCCCGCTGCCCCGCGCCGTGGCCGCCGGTGTCGCAATCTAGGGATTGAAACACAGAACAAAATCCGTAATATCTTTGGAATGGAATGTCCGATTTAGTTAATTCAAAGAGTAACCTACAGGCATTGAAACAGTCTTGAATACGAAATTATTTATTTGGATAAGGATTAATACCAAGGTAGGAATAATGTGGCCTAGTTTGTACCGGCGTTACTGTAATAGTTACACATATGGTATCGCGGACTTTTTTGTAGATATTGATGTCTATAAAACTCTCTATATCATATAAATATCTCTATAAAACTGTAGTACATTACTTTGCTCTATTGCCAATAGTTTCAGCAGCGTACGCGGTATAAGGTTTTTTTGTATCTTTCTCACACATTATCGAAGTTTTCATACGGGTTCCTAACTAATAAAATAAAGCATAATCTTGTGTTACATGCAAGCCGTCTCCACAAAATAAGTAATTCTTTTATGGGGCAATGTATACGGTTCTATAACAAACTTCCCAGCAATATAAGAGAATTGTCAATAAACAAGTTTAAAACTACTATTAAAGCCAAATTGTGTAGCAGGGCATATTATAAAGTATCTGACTATATTAATGATAAAAATGCCTGGGATTGAGTCGATCCAATTATAATGTAATTAATAAATTATGTAAATTTGTTTGGATACCAAAAGAGGGATGCCTGAGTTTTTTGGCAGTATTTTTATCAGTGCTCACCTAGTCATGAACTGCACGGTAGGGAAATTTTTACGGAATAAAAAGATTTTGACTTTGACTTTGACTTTAACTATTTTCAAAATATTTTATAGACTATGTTAATCATTTATATTGTAGCATTCTAATGGTGAAAGAATTTTTGAAATCGGCCCAGTAGTTTTTGAGTTTATTCATAACATACATACAAATCTTTCCTCTTTATAATATATATATATATATGTCGGAACGTGGATGTAATGGTCGTCAGGTGGCTCGTTGTTCATGGCGAATAAAGCGAAATACCAGCGTAGTTAATATTCTCAATATTTAATCAGCCCATTACAAATATAATCGTAACAAAAGTTATACTCAGATCGCAGATTATAACGGATTCAAAATGCGGTGGACGCGACACGTGCGATTGGCTCCATTGCTCGATTCGTAATGCCGCTTCCAATGATGGTATCTCATCTTGACGTTTTTGACAACTGACCACAACCGATGTCGATTCCACCCAAGCGCCGACTTGACATTTTGATCGTTATTATTAAAACTAGCATCACGGGGATTGATTTCTTCCGGGCTTCTCAATATGGTGTTGCTACCTCTGTGACACGGCCATTCTGTTGCATCACACGTCCTCGTGTGCGTAATCTGTAACCAAAAAATCTGGGCAGAAACAGATCTTACTCCAGCTCGGCCAACCCTGACTAAGACTGGCTTCAGTCAACATTTATTTCAAGTAAAACAAATTTCAATTAACCAGTAACATAGTACAATTTGCACCTAACTCTAAGTTATAATTCACAATCGAGACCATTGTGCAATTATCTGCCAACATTTAGTTTAAAGTTAATTCAACATTTTTACTGGATTCTGCTATCATGAAATCATCACCTCCATCCGGCGGATACTCTCTAAATCATCGCCTCCATCCGGCGGATACTCTCAAAACCATCGCCTCCATCCGGCGGATACTCTAAAAATCATCGCCTCCATCCGGCGGATACTCTCAAAAAAGCCATCGCCTCCATCCGGCGGATACTTTCAAAAATCCATCGCCTCCATCCGGCGGATACTCTCAAAAAAGCCATCGCCTCCATTTGGCGGATACTCTCAAAAAAGCCATCGCCTCCATCCGGCGAATACTCTCACAATTTGCATGAAAACAGAATTCTTAAAATTCTAAACAACATTATTGCTCAATAGTCTTTGATCGATTATCATCCTCATCTAATTGAGGGCAATCATTAGGCATTTTTCACAAGCAATCATGAGCGTACTTGTAGGTACGGTCACCACTCAAAGCCTCTAAACGTAACGGTCTCCTTCAAGCACCTCAATGACGCTATAGAGGCCTTTGTACTTAGGACCGAGTTTCGTTTGGTTTCGCTATTCATTTTTCAATAATACAGAGTCTCCAACTTTAAAATTAACAAATTTAGCTTTTGTACTGTCAAACGTGTTTTGTTATAGTCAGCATTTTTGTCAATATTCGGGCATTTGAAACATCACATGCGCAAACAACAGTCGTCCTAGTAAACTGTAACTTATCAGGAGTCATATGAACTGCTAGACCTTGTTTTAATAGTTCGCGGCCTACTAGAATGTCATATCGTAAGTCAGGCAGTACGTGAAAGAGGATTTCTAACTGAATGTCATCTATTTCAATAGTAGTCAAAATTTGAATAGTGCTATTAACTGACGTCTGTCCAATAACAGTCAAAGTTACAGTGTCATTACATCTCCTTTATAAGCGAGCATTCGGCTCCAGAATCATAATAGAATAGGTACTGCTCACCAGAGTGTCGCATTATCCGAGCAGGGGCGCTGATGCTGCACATATCCACTCATTTCTCCGCCGTAGCTCGGGTGCCGTTGGTACCGCTGGCTCCACCCTGGTCACGTCAATTGGGGCCGCTGGATACATAGAGGCCTGTTCCCCGGCAGTGGAAGCAGGTAACTGCTGGATTCACAGGAGCGCTTCTATGTTGACTGGTCCCGCGTTGAGGTTCGTTTGTTCATTACTCTACTGTTTTGTCTCAAAAAATCACGTCGGTGACAACATTGTGGCGCTTTATGCCTAAGCTTGCCACAATCACTTTCACTTCAGCAACATGATCATTGGCTGTGGTAGTTGCTTTGCGTTTAAGAAATGATATCGCTTTCAGTTCCTGTTGTAAACGGTTCCGATTGCCGATATCATGGGTAAACGCCATTCTCTATACACGTGGTTCAAATTGCGCGATATGTGCCATAACTGTTGAAACTTCCATTTCTCTTCATTCCATTCTGTCTTTCCATTTTGACATAAGGGACGTCATTAACGTGGCGGCATATGAAGTAAGACATTCACCTTCTTTTGGTTCGCTACTATTTAAATTTATCAAAAAGCACATGTAGTTTCAGGACAATCGTACCTTGAAATGAAAAGGTCCTCGAAGTCACTCCAACACATGCCATGGAAAGATACTTGAGATAGCCAAGTAGCAGCTTGTCCCTTCAGCGCACGGCTCAAAGAAAACATCAGCGGAACACCACTCAGTTGCTGATCCGGTACACACATATCCGCGGTATTGATCCATGCACGCGCGTCCACATTTCCTTTGTCAAGATCGAATTCGGACAGCTGAATGTCAATGCTAGTCGACGGTCCTTTCATCGCTTGAACCGCAACCCGTGCCATTGGCTCCATTGCTCGATTCGTAACGCCGCTTCCAATGACGGTATCTCATCTTGACGTTTATTACAACTGACCACAACCGATATTTCGAGCTAACCATAACAAACACAACCGGTGTTGCCAATCCAACGAAGTCGACCCAAGCGCCGACTTGACATTTTGATCCGTTATTATTAAAACTAGCATCACGGGGATTGATTTCTTCCGGGCTTCTCAATATGGTGTTACCTCTGCGACATATATATAGTATAGATAGTATAGAAGTATAGATAGTATAGATGTATTTATTTATGTATATGTTTTAAATTATAATATTTTGAAACCAATCTTGATATACTTAATGTAATTGTTGTTATTAGATTGTATAATTAAATTATGTTTGCAAGTCAGCCGGCACCAAACTTTTATTAGATAATCATAACAATAATGGGCCACACGATACAGGCTTGCATGCCTAGTGTGTGGATCCATAGCTTTAAAACTCTATGTGTGTGTGATTAATGTAAAATAAATATTTTTTCATTTTTTTTCAAGTGCGCGCCATGAAACAAGAAAATTTGTACATTGAATACCTTAGTGACGACTGCAACAAAAAAAAAATAATTTCGACGAAAAAAGAAATAGTCTTCATCTTAACGATTAGCCGGCATTTGTTGAATGAAGTCACTGTGATCAACAGTGTGATAATTGGAAGCAATTATCGGATGGCATCTTAAAGTTTACATTTTCGTGCCCTTTTTACATTGCCAATCAAAACCCCGGGAGATTTCAGCTTAAATTTCATGATTTTCAGGACCTAATGGTTGTACAAAACCGGACTACATGGCAAGCTCGTGGAAACAGTCCACGCAGTAGAAGCTTAAATCCTAAAGATTCGAGCACAACGAAGAAAGCACCGCGTGAAGACAAAAATACCGCAGAGGTTTAGAAAGCAAGCGGAAGACCGGCACTTGTAATACTTCAGTAGCTATACTCGGGCGAAACACCGGAAACGTGGAACAGAAGCCTGATCATGCTGTTCTTCAAAAATGATGATAATACCCGATTGAAGAACGGTCGATCGGTATGACTTCTTGGTTGCGTTTGTTTACTGTTTTCGAGAGTCGCCATAAACCTCCTCGCACGCAGACTTGATGAATTCCTGCTTCTCGAACAAACCGGATTCCGAAAGAGCTTTATCATCGTAGATTTCATACCTTCGCCTAATTATAAAGAAGACTGAGGAGTATAGTCTACCCTCCCTAATATCAGGCGTATGTATACTATGGAAAAATCGTATGGATCTGGACGGTGCTACAGCCTCTCCAGCGACACCTTATTGATTATTGGTGCATTGAAGCAGTGAAATGGTTGTACGGTAAGGCAAATATGTATCTCCAAGTATAGGACCAGAGTACAAAATCGGTCTATATGCCATATGTGTAAGATAGGGCGACGTTAATACCCAAAACTCTTACTCACAGCATTGAAATATGTCTTCAAGCTTTTGGATTGGAAATAATGTGGTATAAACATCAGTAGCAAAGTATCACTCACTTTGGATTTGCCGACGACATAACTCTCATGGCTCAAATTGGTGGAGGACCATAGCGATATGCCCAATGACCTCACTAGTGCTTCCAACCATGAACAAGAATTATGAAAAATATCATTGAAAAAAGAGTAGATGTCAATGAACCATTTCGTCATTTTCTCATTCGAGCAGCATTAGTACGTTTACTCGTCACTAAAAAATGTAAAATAATTAACTATTAAAATAAAAATCGACTTCACAACACACAAAAATAAGATAATCTACCTAAAAAGAAAAAAATAAGTTTTATACAATAATATATTACTTATTTGTTGTTCCGTTTAATATAATTAGTATATATTATATTACTATTACATTACTATTATACCATTGAAGTCGGTGCCAAGTATAACATAAAAATTATATACCTATAGTATATAACAAATTGAATACAAGAAAAAAGTAACTTAACCTATCTCGATTTTTGCCGCTTATATGAACTAATATATCATTCGCTTGTAACTATAACATAAATAAATTAAGAAGTTATTAGTAAAATAAAACAAAAAGTAAGTCATATGCAATATTAAAACGTTTAAGTAATGCCTTATGTCAAGATTTTATTTATTTAAAGGTAACAATTCATTTGACAGTGAAATAAATCATTTTTTTTGACTTGGCTTTATTTAATTTATTATTTGATTATTCATAATTTTATAAATTTGATGTCGGTATATCAGATTTATAAAACGATTAATAATTAAATAATAAATAATAATTTCTTAATGACATTAAATGGGACAACGAATATTAGCGTATGTACTTACTTAGCTTTATTAAAAAGTAAGCTATTAGATGGCGCTATGGCTACTTTAATCCACATTAATAACTAAGTTTAGTTTTATATTATTTTCTTGTAATAAACACCGCAACGTATGGACGCTGGTTGTGGTATCACGACATTAGGGATTTTCCAAATTAATTAAATCTCGGATAAAACTTCTCTGGAACCACACTGTATGTGGCCATTGTGGTTCCAGTGCGTAAGGATGAATTTCTCACCACGACAATCATTGCGATTGTAGAAGAAAACAAAGGGTATCAATTGGTACACAACCAACGTACAATCGGTAGAATACATAAAAGGAGTCAAAGGAAATACTTTGCTTTAGCTCCGTGCGTATGCTAGAATCGTCGTCAATTCACATAGCTCGTTTCGAAGCTGAATCACAAGGTCCTAAATAGTATCCTGATGACTACAATACCTATTTGTGATATGGGTTGATACTTGCATTTTATAAATCTTTGCCCCGAGTACTGTTTTGCTTCGATAAGTACACTAAGCTTCTATGACGTTAGACTGACTTACTCCTCCAGGTGACTTCGGAGCGACAAGCGAGCTATGAGTATGAACATATAATGCCAAGAATACTTATGCTCTTGGCTTTGGTGAGAGCCACCTTATTTTGCGTTGTAAATTGAGTAGTCTAATGAAACAAAAACGAGAAATTGCTGGAGCCAAGAATATGGCGCGCTCGAACGGAATCGCGCTGCCGAAACATCGCGACAGATCAGGTTCGCAAGTAATAAAATCGCACAATACAGTAACATGTATTATTAATAAATATATGTTCAATGTTCAGTTCAGATACTTCCCTAGGCAGTTATATGCGCCCTGCCTTAAAATATTACAGATTAAGTGAAACCATGCCCATTTTTGAAATCGGTTAAAAGTTACTTTGTTCTTGTTGTTGAAATACGTAGAAGTCATGTTTATTTGTATATAGCATCCAACACCAGGCTGTTATTCAAGTTAATGATAGTTTTAGTGCAGTAAAATCTAATAAGCGTGTTGGTTCGCTGCAAGTGTCGACAATGTGTAGTTAGCCTTTATTGTGTTACTGATGCCAAATACTCATTTAATTAAGTGGGCAGCTGCTATAATTCCTACGACGTCGGTCGGGAATAAAATGACACAGATTCAACACCAAGAAATATTGGCGCGAAATTTTAGTACAGATGCTACTGGAAATATATTTGTTCTTAACAGTCCAGAGCACATATAACTGGAGACTGTAAAAGCAAAATTGTCTAACATTTTTTTATCTACTTTTTGCGGCAGATGAACTAAACACATTAAGCACACTAGTGCACTGACGTTTACTGACAGGTCATCGTCATCATCATCTCGACCCGTATTTGTACCCTGAATATATGCCTTCCCTCTAAAATGCCATTCGTCTCGATTCTATGCCACCTGTATCCACCGACTCCTTATAAACCTCTTAGAGTTACTCCATCTAGTGATGAATCATCTCACACTGCATGTATCAGTACGGGGACTATTAGTGAACCTTCCTTTCCCAGTGGTTGTCGGTTCTACGAACTGCGTAGCCGACGCACTGTCACTTCAGCTCGCATATCCTTTAGACTATGTCGGTTACCTTAGTTCTATTACGGATATCCTCATTTCTGATTATATCGTGGGAAAATAGGGCAACACCCAACCCAGAGTTGCAATATTTCTATTGATGTAGAATATTTGAAATGGTTGCTCAGTGAGCTATGCTCTGGGTTTCTCTGCAGGACGTACACTTGATAATTATTAACTATAACATGAACACGCACTCACTGACAAATATTTTACAATACTTATATTTACGCATTATTATTATTATATTTCTTTTATGTCATGTATTTACCCCGGTTATTTGATAGGCGTGCACGAGGATATGAATCCAACGCGTAGAGGCCCCTTCGGAAAGATTAATGTAATGTTTTATACCCGCTGTCACATGCTCTAGGGTATATCAAAAGGTCACGGCAGGTATTGGAACTCTTGCAATTATGTCGGAAAAAATTGTACTATTGAAATTAGATCTGGAGGTATTATTAGAACTAGGCTATTACTGAAGGCGAACGGATGTCTGCAATAACTATCATAATCTGATGTTACTTTCGGCAGGCAGTGGCTTGCCACTCACTAGATGGACCACCGAAAAGCCAGGGAAAGTCGGCCGGAGGTAACACCGGTGTGAGTTGTAATGGTACCAGAGTAACTGTAGCCTATGTGTATAATTTACCTATAAAATTTAATGACGATTATTAATGTGCTTGGCTTGAGACTAGGGGTTGTTTCCCGAACTATGCTTAGCTAGTTTGGGAATTCAATCGATCGTGTCGGGTAGCCACTAACCAGTTACTTATAATAAATTGGTAGATTTGCAACCTGTTAATAAGCATGGAAACATAGCACGTTTTGAATGTAAGCTTGTGTTATTTGGGATATGTGAAAATGAAATATATTGCATGTTAAAGCTTAAATGGTGAAAGCTGACATTGAAGTTTGTGTTGATAGATATTGTTTAAGATTTCTTAAAGGTTTTATTGCATGTTTGAAATTGGTACTGTACAGGATGTAATTTAAAAACGAATGTCCTGTTGGGAAGGGACAGTGAGCTTCTTTCAAAGTACACAAGCGTACATTGCGCGCGTCAGTTGCAAGCAATAAAAGTCCGCCTATGAATCTTTACAATTGATGGACGATTTCTAAGATGTCTAAAGACAATGGTAGCTAGCTGCTCATTGTGTATCGAATTGCGGAACAAGGTTTTATTATAGGTACTCATATTGAAATGTAGCCGAGGGGTCCAGTTTTAGAAAGTTTATGATGGGAATTCGAAAATATAGCTGGCACAGTTTTTTTCATTCACACATACAGAAGCTCGACACGCCCACACGCGTCATATTTGTGCGCTAAGTAAATAATGATTAACCTACGTACAAAATGAATAAGTGCGGAAAGTGCATTAAAAACATTACAAAACGATCACCTGGAGTGGAGTGCAGTAAATGCGAGAAGCATGTTCATGTTACCATCGAGTGTTCGGGGCTTACAGCAAAACAGCGCAATGCCCTGCGCGCTAATACTAGCCTAGAATGGTCATGCGAGGAGTGCCTGGATGTTTGCCGAGACGACGCTCTATATTCATTCCGGATGATGAGGACGACGAAGATAATCAAAGTGAGTCTAACTTCCGTCCGAACCAAAACATGCAGTTCGATGCCAATAAATTATTAAATGGTATTCACCAGCAAATCGAGAAGGCAACATCAAAGGAAATGAAACAAATAAATAACTCACTACATTTCCATACTGAAAAAGTTAATGAAATGCTTGAAAATCTAGAAGCCTTCAAACAAACTGTTCAAGATCTACGCAAGAAAAACACCGAGCTACAAAATAAAAATAACTATCTTCAAACTCGTGTTGGTGCACTAGAACAAAGAATCCATGGTTTAGAGCAAAATCAGCTGTCCAGAAGCATAGAAATTGCAAATGTACCAGTTCAAAATGATGAGTCAGTATTGGAAGTGGTAAAAAAAATAGCTAACATCATGGAAGTACCCTCGGAAGACCTCGAAAGGACAGAACGTGTAGGAGCAAAGCGGGATAACCCTGGTCTAATACATGTCAGATTCACGAAGCAGTCTACTCAGAAAAAAAGAAAAACTACTTGTAAGATGTAACAAAGTTCATATACACGGGTAAGATTAGATTAGACGAATCATTCAGAATTCGTAATGTGGGTCGACCATAGCCGATGGGTCCTGTTCTCGTAGCTGGCTAAATGTTGCATCACAGAATGACTCAGGGGTGTCGAGAGGTGTGCTGCGCTTTCCCCGAAGTTACTCGAGGTGTTATGCACTTTAACACTTCCACCCCTGGAGCATATCATCGCTAGAGCAATATGCTCTATTGACTCCTCTCTGGACGGTCAACGGAGGCAAGCCAGAGCTGAGAGTCCTGCGAGCCTTCTTGTGTTTCCACTCCGACCGACAAAGGCCCTGATCGACTCTTTGGAGCACTCGGGTACCTGTGATGTCGTTACGCACAAACAACTCGCCACAAGCTGCCCTGCGGGTAAAAATAAATAAATAATTTATAAATACTGGATATAACAGTCATATTTATATATATTATAATGCTCTTAAATGAAAGTATGAGAGATAATAAGGAAGAAATATATAGTCTACGTAAGAATGAAACTTTAATGAAAATAAGACTTTAGTGAAAGAGAAGCGTTAAAGTCAAATTATGAACGAGGAAGGAGGTTGATAAAAACTTCACAGCAAATGCCAAACTGTTTTGAAGAGAGGTAAAGAAGTTTCGGTGTAGTTCGTCGGCATTTAGAATGTACATGACAAAGTATAGAACTGGTGTCATTCTTGCTAACATACAGGAAGTGTCAGAACGGTGGAATGAATATTTTGAAGAAATGTATGACTGTACTTCGGTGGCTGGCACTGAGCTACGTTGATCGCGTCCAATGAAAGTATCCGATAGGGTATAGAAGTTCGAATGGTCGATTCGAAACTGGAAAATTGGAAAGTCAGCGGGTATTGATATGATGACAGCTGAGATGATCAAACTAAGTGGCACTTATGTCCGGGACACCATCAGTTACCAAAGCAATCTATGGTGGAGAACTGGAAGGGTCTAATGGACTAGAAACGCGCAGTCATCATGCCCTTGTTTAAATTCATTCATTCATGGATTGAGCCAGGTATAGGGCCATCAGTTTGATCAGCTTAGCAGCAGGAGTGTACGGAAAGGTAATTGAAAGGAGAAGGAGGGTGAAATCCGATACTGATGAATGCTGTGGGGGAATAGGGAGAATTCTGGAATGGAAGAGGATATACGGATCAAGTTTTTTCTATGCAGCTTTTTCAAATTTCAAAGAATTGCTCATCATGTGTACAAAGATGGCAGCATGTCACCCTGGTTTGATGTCAATTAGTGTCAAACAGGATTTCATGCTATCTGCTAGGCTGTTTATTCTGTATTTTTATAGTTGTGTGCAGAGTTTAAGGTCAATAAATGCAGAATTATTTAGTGATGGACTGTCTGCTTGTGTAGTCTGTAGTGCTGTTGTATGTAGTCGATGCTATGTTATTAGCACAAACACCATCTGAACTGCAAACACTGGTCACAATAATTAAAGATGACTGTATGGAGAAATGCTTAATATTGAATGCGAAGAAGACAAAGATAATGGTACTTGAAAGGGAAGAAACAAGAATCAATGTAAGGATTACGGTTGATGATGAAGTGTTTGAACATGTGAATGAGATACTATATCTTGAATACGTTTCCAGCAGGGATGGAAGGTACACTGCTGATGTGGAAAGATGACTGAACGCTGTGATTAGTGAAAACGAAGAGTTGGGAAAACTTCTTGTTAGTAAAAATTTAAGCCAGAAGGCACAGCTCGCTATACACAATGCAGTGCTAGTCCCAACGCTTACGTATGGAAGCGAAAGCTGGGCATGGCAGAGAGAGCATGAATGTAGAATAAGCGCGGTCGAAATGCGAGCGTTGTGTAAAATTTGCGGCGTAACGCTTACAAACGGTATTCGCAATGCTGATTTTAGAGTTGGTCTGAAAGAGAGTGCCAGTGTAAAAATTAGAAGAGGCATGCTTCGTTGGTTCGTACATCTACAAAGAATGCAGGAAGAAAGAGTTACGAAATAGATATAGAACGCGAAAGTAGAAACATGTGGGAGCCGAGGAACACCAAGACTTATTTAGCATAATCAAATTGTTTTTTTGTTTTCAGAAGGTGATATCAGGAGCCTTAGAAACCGGAGAGCGAGCATGAGAAGAGCAATGATTGTTAGAGAAGGGCGTGAGGCGTGTAAGGAATGAGTCATGTGGCGCTAGGTTCTCGCTACCTACCCTGCGAGGGATTGGGTGTGAATTAATAGATAGATATATTTATCAGCTATTTCATCGAGTTTAGATTAGAGCGTATCCCAAAAGTTCAGGGTAAACAGCGATGACCGTACGAAATCCAAACAAATAAACAAAATAACAACTTAATAAATAGCGGTACGTTTAGCGGAAAACTCCCTTCGGCACGATCTTGTTCACATCTATTTAATTACTTGCTTACCCTATGTACTAATCTAGTTCATAATTGATCTGTGCAATTTTTGTGTCGGATGTTGAGGAGTCGATTACCGTCATCTTTAAAGTAAAGCATCTTTTGCCTTCTGAATATGGTGTATCCTGCCGAATAACAAAGAAAGCTCTTGCGAGGACAAATCACGGTTTTATATTTTAAGAAACAGCCCGATGATGAATGTCACTTTTTGAAATAGTACACCCAAACGTTGTTGTATCGTTGCAAGTGTTTAGGGTAATCAGCAAGCTGATGTGCAAATGCTGAGTCAGTATCGTAGTGTAGTGAGTAGTTAGCGATAATATTTCTGTTACAGTCTTTCCTAAACTACTGTAACACTTTCAAATCAGGCGAAACGTGCTCGTTTGCCACCTGACGTATTATAAACAAAATCAAGTATGTTATACTTCTACAAATTCATAATTTATATAATGCAGGGCTTTATATGGTTCGGAGATAAATGCAGCATGTTATGAATGTAGCCGAGATAAATAGTCATAATTTTAATTTAGGTCTAACCAATAAACCTTATAACGAAAATAAGCAGATGTGACTAACAGGCAGAATAAGGGGTATCGCACCATAAAGTTACTTTCTTTGAACGGCTTATAATCTAAAATAATAAAATCTGCTATTTTTATGTTCTATATTACATGCAAAATGTCCGTGTTCTCGTAAACCTCCTAGAAGAGAATATAGTAACAGCCCAACAGAAGCTCTAAGTCTGTGAAAGTTAGCTTTGATTCAGTTTGCTTACTTGAAACTCGTACTTTGATAATTATAACTATCATTTAACTATGATTTGGTTAAACTCAAGACTTACAGAAGGTACTTCAAAGCAAATGTTACTTCGTGTTTCGTGGTTTGTACTTTTTATTAGGCCAATGTATCCATACTTGCCTGCTTTTAATTGATATGTTAGATGGTTTGAAATTTTAGGATTTTAAATATTTTGAAATATTACAGAAAATAATTCATCTTTAGAATGCACTTCAGGAATACACATCCGGTCAAAATAACTCTAGAATTTAAGACGCTTTTATCGATCTGGTACACCAACTCCCGTTCCCACGTGTATTCTTTATGATTATCGTATATATGTGATACTTGGCTTTAACTCTTTGAGAACGATTGGTAGATATGCGGAAAGTCAACCGTATATCAACGATTTTTGATGTACTACCATAAAAGTTGGCTACTGTGTAGTTTAAATGATACTATAATTATATAGTACAGGGGAAGGAGAAGATAAGTAATAAAGGTGTGGCGTAACCACACCTTTATTTTCAAAATTTTGGACTGTATGGCTGGTTTGGGTCAAATTATTATTGCACAGTTTAAATTTCGGAAGGTCGGCGATTTAGTGGTTGAATATAGTGATAATTCCCCTTGTCACCCGTTTTCATAACTAACTCACGTACCTAGGCACATGGCGGGAAACTCGGTGGCCGGCCAGCAAGCTACTTTATGGTCTTGAGAGATACAGTTCCTAAGTTAAATCGTGCAAAACACACACACAGTAGGTACAATTATATAGTTTGAGGTACAAGTAATGTTCAAATTTCCGTAAAGTAGATAATTAATTTGGTTTATGCACTCGCTATTTGTTATATGACGGAAGGCGGACAAACGACTACGAATCGCTCGCCACCACGGCGAATAGCGCGAACCAATTGTCTTTGGTTGCGACGTTAGAGAGGTGACTTAATTATCAACCCAGTGATGTACACGGTTGAAAAATCAAATATTCAACAAAAGGAGTGATAAAAAAAGTTGCTATGAAAAGATCTTTTGATAAAGTTGTAATAAGAATTTAGCAAAAGTATGCTCGTGAACCATTTGGCCAGTTCGCATTTATTTAGCAAATAACAGTGTAAACTAATATGCTATTAGTATTTGTTTATAGTAATATTTTGTGGCTAGAATTACTTGGGAGATGATATCGTCATTTCTGGTGCAATGATTTAATTGATTTCTCTATTAAGCGGTGAAAAATGAGTTAAAATTTTATATAATACTTTTTTTGTACACGTATGATGATTTTTTTTTATTTATTTGACTTCTGATATACTTTTACAAATTAATGAAACAAAATAATCAAATATTTACAATACGTAAGTAAATTTGACTAAATAAATTTTACTTAGGAATCAATTTACAATGTTTTGAAACGAATAACATCTATTTAAGTAAGTTTATTGTAGCCCATATTTTTAAATCTTGTCTTCATCTGATCTGATATTTAATTTCAATGTTCAAAATAAATATCATCGTATATTTATTTTCATGTATATAGCAATATGATATGACATATAAAAAAGAACCCATTGGCAGAGTGGTTAACAACGTCCCTTTAACACAATGGCACGTGGGTTCGACTTACACACAGAAAATGATTTTTAATGATTATTATAATTAAACGTCACTATCAGTCTAGTACGTGAACATATTTGTTTTATGCTAAAAATCTTTGCTAATCGGCAACATTAGTACTTGTATTAAATCCACAGTATCTTTTTTTTATAGGTCCAACGTCGGGAGGCATACAAGCATACGTCCCGACTGATATAAAGCGGTTACCCTAGCCTATGAAAGTTTGTAATACATAATGTATCACACACCACCTCTGCCGCTGACACAGCAACTCCTTTGAAGCTTACTGGTGACCTCACTCACACGCAGAAAAACAACAACCCTCCAGGGTTTTCTTATACGGCTGCGATTTTTCTGTAAGGTGGAGGTACTGATCTATAGATGGAGGCCGAAGGTTGTATATAAAAAATAATATAATTTGCCGTGGATTTGTTGAAAGATCGATCATTATTTGATATAATCTATTTTTAATAGAGGTAGTGCGCATTAAATCATCCTGACTGGGGAAGTACCTCCACTTCACAGAAATCCGCAGCCATATAACAACTCCTTCGAGGGTTGTTGTGTTCCTGTGTGTAAGTGAGGTCACCAGTAAGCTCCTAAGGAGTTGCTATGTTAGCAGCAGAGAAGGCGTCGCGCGAGTGAGATTTAATGTATTACATATGTTCATAGGCTACGATAACCGCTTTACATCAGGCGGGCCGTATGCTTGCATGCCACCCGACGTTGTATAAAATAAAATCTACATAAAACTGATATGACGTTGGAGTTAGTAAGCGTGCAATGATTGATAGTAAGTTTATTTAGATTGGGTTTGCATGTTGATTGAGTTCTACATAACAAGCATAATTAGGGTTCCGTACCCAAAGGGTAAAACGGAACCCTATTACTGAGGCTCCGCTGTCCGTCCGTCCGTCCGTCCGTCCGTCCGTCCGTCCGTCCGTCCGTCCGTCCGTCTGTCACCAGGCTGTATCTCATGAACCGTGATAGTTAGACAGTTGAAATTTTCACAGATGATGTATTTCTATTGCCGCTATAACAACAAATACTAAAATATATAATAAAATAAATATTTAAGGGGGCTCCCATACAAAAAACGTGATTTTTTTGCATTTTTTATAGATAATGGTACGGAACCCTTCGTGCGCGAGTCCCACTCGCACTTGGCCGATTTTTTTTCAATATTTTTCTAGTATTTATGTCTCTTCATTCATTCATTCTTCTTGCGGAGACATGCCCCTGCGGGGTAGGCAGCGAATTCCGAGCGCCGTACGACGCGGTACTTACAAATCTCAATCGCATCTTCAATATTCACAGCTCTTTTCATGCACACTTCCCGTTTTCCCGTTTTCTAGGTCTTCTGACATCATTTTCTGATAAAACACATTTTTACGATAAATTTTTTCATGTTATAAAAGGAAATACACCTGTAACCTAATCCAGACCGAGTAAGTGCATTTCTGATTATCTACATAACATTCCAATTATGAATCATACAAAAAATATAAATAAACACATAAAACCTTTAGTCAAGAGAACTAAAGTAACTTACTAAGATGAAACCTGGTATTTTAAGTTAATATTGCTAACTAGTGCAGTTATGCTTAGGTGAGAACTAGGTCACCGGAGGCACAACCCTCACAACAAACGTACTTTGAATGTATTTTTCCTGCACATTGTCCTGCCAAGACAACTTTACTCTTTCTGGAGATACGCAGGCACTTATTAAGATGTAAAAAGGAAAGCCTTTCCCAGATCATTAGCGTCTCAGAAAGCAGAAAATAGAAGTAACTTTTCACAATGTAATGTTACGCCACACGGCTGTTAATGTGTAATTTGAGAAAACCTTTTTTCTTGCCTATTTTCTTCTCTTTTTTCAAAAGAACTTTAATAAATTTTATAACATATTGACGATGACTTATGGGCATGGCACAAAATGTGAAAACTTACCTCGTTTACTATTGAAATAGTATGGAATTTCCTATTTTTAGCTACTATGAACAATGCCATTTTAACATTTAAATATATTTCGATAAATCCTACTTGTACATATATTACAGCAATACTTTTGAATGCTTAACATAAAAATAGCTTTAGATCTGAATGATCTGAAATGAGAAATGAATAGAAACAAGTTTCTTAAAACCCATATTATCAAATTGTAATAAATAACATAATAATTGATCACTTTATTATTCTTACGTACTTTTTTTCCATAACTGAACTTTGCTTACTGCTTTATATTTTGTAGCTGTTTTATTTTTGTAGCTATACAGAAGCTAGGACGTGATTAAATAGATCGGTATCAAATGGTAGGTATCTTTGGAACCAACACGGCCCCCAACTGTATCGTGTCAACTAGGAGAGAGCTTCCAGCTAAACATGAAGAAAGCAATATTTAATGACTAGATCAATATGGGTAGTGAATCTTAGAATATCGCAGTCGATTTATCTATTTATATATAGCTGATTATTATATATATAGATATGTAACTCGTTAGAGTTGTGTCTGGGATACATCTCCAAAGAGTTACAAATCTGCGATTGAGATTACTAGAAAGGTTATTAAAGATACGAGAAGGCTGTGTCAGCGGCGGGGGTGGTAATGCACGAACTATGCCCCTTATATTGAAAATGTATACAATCTACGCTAACTACTAACAGTTATGTCATATACTTCAACTTACGAGTAGCATAAAATCCAGAATACAAAAGTCTCGTAATTTTAGAAGCTAAAACATATTAACCGCTATGGTTTTTGTTTTTTATCAAAAGTTAGTTTTCCTGTCAGTAGGTTTGCTAAAAGTTTTGAACGCCCTTTCCTCCACTTGTGCACGTCTGTGACAGACCTACGTACATATAGACACGTGAGCCATCTTATAGTTTACATAATGAAAAAATAGAAAATAAATTTAGGTTTAGATCTAACCAGCGCTGTGTGCTTCCGCCACCAATTAGTTCATGAGAAATAGCACCGACGCGTACCCATCGTCAGTAGATGCATGCCGTCGCTATCATAGTTGCTTCGGTATCTCTGCCTTGGTAGCTACAGTCGCTTATACGATAGATACTATTCTAGATATCTGGAACAAGACCGCTTGTACCTGCCACCAGTAATGGGTGCGTGCATGCCAAATTGCACGGTTTAAAATAGCTTACTAATGATTGTTTCTTCCTATTAGTGAAAGAATGTGACAGATAAAGTGAGAATAAGTTCCAAATATTGTCCTCCTATATGCAAACAAATACACAATAATTTGTTTCCACTTTAAAAATAAATCACTTTTTACATACTTTACTAAGCACCATGTCTCATATTGCATTATGAAAAATTATAAATAGCTATTAAACCAACATTTAAGCTAACATTCACGATCTAAAAGCTGCACTATGAATTTTAAACTGAAAACTACATTGGATATGAGGAGAAAGGCGAGCGTTGTGTAAACAGTGCGCTTTCCGAGCTATATTTGAAAAAAGTGCCTTGAAAAGGCACAACAGACTGTGTTATAAAACATTGCAATATTTTCTGTTAAATTTAAAATTTTTGCGATGGTTATGGTTGCCGCACCATTTATAGATATACAACTGAAGGGACAAGCTGATAAGGAAACCGCCGTAGGCCGGGTGGCATCGCACAAAGGGCTTAGTTTGTTTTCGCTATACACAAAGAGAATCCAAAGCAAGCAGACACAAAACATGCTACAAATTACATTGAACAATCTCAATTTATTTGTGGAACGGAATCCATTACTTTAATTTAATATCCATTTGGTATGTAAAATCGGCTTTTACACCTGAATATTTTTACAACGGATTTTGCGATGGTTTAGTAGGTTAACGTGAATGTTGTTTTGTGTGAATGAGTTATATATTTTTAACGTAGGTACAGGAAATAATACCCACACCAACCCTCACTCATCCCACTGCAGAGATACGGGTCTCCCTTCAACCGAAGGGATTCAGAGCGTGCTCTACCACGCTGTTCAACTGCGGATTGGCGAATAATACCCACTTCGTAATATATCATGCATATATTTTTATTAACGTATATAATTTCCTGGCCTTAGACACAAATGGTTTACTGTATGTAATATAAATATTACATTATATTAGACTTAGATTACCTTTTACATTGTGTGATATTTATAATATGTATAATTTACATAACCGAAATTATTTAACATGTCGTTTAAATGTGTGTTTCCGAATCGCAAGTAGAATAATATATTTCTAAAGAGAAATTAACCTATCACTCTCCTAATGTAAATCGGTTACAGTAACCGGGGATCGCTCGTATTACAAGACATATTTCTTGCGAATCACTACCCACGTTGGTCATACAGCAAATCCTTAGGACCAGTAAGGTTTCTATTTGGGCAGCAATTTAAATGAATACCCTACCTAACTCGACTTAAATGGCGCTAGATATATGCATAAATGCAATAATGATTGACAAACAAATTTTATAAAGCTTTATAAGGTGATGTAATGGAACCATCGGCTATCGGTGGTTTAGATCCCATAATATTGCTCAACATGTTTTATTAGCAATATTATACCAGAATGACATTTCTCTCTGGGTAGGATTTCTGTTAAAACTCTATAAGAATAGAAGTTTACAAGTTATGAACTACTAGATAGGTTGCCGCATCGATAGTTTGTGTCAATTCTGTACACTAAAATTATTATATTATATATCGAAACACCAGCAGAATATGATTTTAAATGTATAGGATTGAAATAAAAGATATATTTAACTAGCTTTTTTTCGCGGCTATTTGATTTTGGTTGACGAATATACTCAAAGTAAAAAAATCGCTATCTTTCATAAGTATGTGTTATTCTGGTACTTTCTCGCTTTTTAATTACTCATCCATGGCTTCAGTTCGTTCATTGAAGGGCTGATATTATATAGCTTTACTTGTCAATCCAATCAAAGTCCTTTGTAGACTTGTCTGCAGCCAATATTTGTCCAGAAACGCTGACCAAATTGTGTCTTATAATTTAGATTTAATAGTTTCTAATCTCTTTAAAATAGTTTCTATGATTTCTGATCTATCCGCAAATTGATTATGGCATATTCTGTCACAGCTCATGGAAAAACATTTTTTGCGATGCGATAAAATATAAGATTATGCATCTTTACGAGTAGGTATATCTACTGATATTCTGAACTACACTAGATTTTTTTTTTTTTTTTATGTAATGCACCCCTGCCATGGGCAAGGCTATCATCATCATAGTATTCTTCCAGCCAAAACACATTCATACATCATATTCTCATTTATTCCGTAATTCTAACTTTCATTCATCATCTTTCGTTTTTGCCCATTTTAGAACGCCAGTGAAATAACTGCATTTATTTTCGAACTTCCCTTCCCATACCGCGTCAGTCCATCCACGGGCGACAGCGGGCTTCACAGCTCCACCTAGCCACCGCGATCCCATCCGAGGTATACAGCATTAGTCCTAGGTGGAGCTGCTCTGCTTGTTGCGATCAATGACAACCGTAGCTAGACTGACGCAGTATTTTATAAATTTAGATCTATTTCCCCCCAAAACTATTTCGGAGACTGTAGTTTCGGTGACCCGCATTCCCAACTCCTGCTCCAAATCGTACTTCTGTTTGGAGAATGCGGGACACCGAAACAATATGTGCTGCACTGTCTGGTCCACGCCGGGCTCGCAGAAGCAGGATGGGTCATCCGCGCACTTGAACGTGTGCAAGTACGCGGAGAACCCACCATGCCCCGAGAGGACCTGCGTGGTGGTGCTCGACGGTACCATTTTGCCCAAGATGCCGTACGCCTCCGGCGCACTCGGGAAGAACAGCTTCGTCGTCGAAGCTGTTGTTCCCGATTTGTATCTTCTGTCCCATTCGTCAATGGTCCCCTTGCGAATCATACCTTTGACGAATGAGACAGGGCAGCGGTCGTAATCTGGCCGCCTCCGCAACCCCAGTGCGGCGCTCCTGGCGAGTTCATCGGCACGTTCGTTCCCCTCCAACCCCGCGTGTGCCTTGATCCAGAACAACGAGATGCTCTTATCCTGGCTTTTGCACAGTTTAAGAACGTCCCGTGTCTGCACCGCCAGGGGATGGGGGGACTCGACGTTCGCCACCGCCTGGAGCGCCGCCATGGAGTCGCTGAAGATGCCGATACTGGGTCCATCGCAGCTCAAAGCGTACTCGGCCGCCGTGCAGATAGCCAGGAGTTCCGCCTGGTAGACGGTACAGTAGGACGACAAAGCAAGCTTGACGGCCTTGGTTTCCGCGCCGCCGTTCCATATGGATACAACGGCGCCAACCCGGCCCTCAATCTTGCTGCCGTCCGTAAACATTCGCAGGGCAAAGTTGGAGTGTGCCCTGCATTGTTCCTCGTCCACCAGGCTGCCGAACTCCAAGCTATCTAGCTCCGCGGGATGCGGGGCCTCGATCTTCGAGGCCATCCGCTCGATCTCCCTGTCCCCGAGCAGCGGATGAGGTAGCCCCCTCTTGGCCTCGTATAAAGAGGCGACTTCGCGCACTCTGAGGTCAAGAGGCAGCACCCCAGCCAGCAGCAGTGCGGAGTTCAGGGAGACCGTGCGGTAGGCTCTGCAGATCTTCTGAGCGAAGCCCCGCTGGAGCCCATGCGGCGGCAGCGTACAATATCGTAGGTTCCACTACGGCTGAATATAGGATCTTCACTACTTCAGGGTTGAGTCCCCAACTGACGCGGGCCGTACGCGCAAGGCGCCCGTATATGGCTATTGCCCTTTTACAGACAGTAGCCACGTGCGCGTTGAACGTCAGACCCGCGTCAATCGTCAACCCCAGCAGTTTGATCTGCCGAGACATGCCAATGTCTATCCCGCCCATGGTAAGCCGCGGGGTGTCATACCGAAGTTTGCGCGTGATCAGCATAGCGCTGGTTTTATGCGGCGCAAACTTCATCAGGTTTTTGACACCCCACGCCCTCACATGCTCGAGAGCGGCATTGGCCTGTCTCTCTATATCCAGCGCAGTGTTGCCGTCGGCTATATCCAGCGAGACGAGAGTGAGCATTCTCCTCTCGTCAAGCTTGGCGCGGATGTGGTGCACCAGGTTATAGAGGGAGTCTTCGGTTCCCCTTTGTGGCATAAACCCCTACTGGCGAGTACTAATCCTCGGTAGAATGTGGTGCTTGAGGCGAGCGATCAGCATTTTCTCGTTTACCTTGCCCAAGACAGGCAAAAGCCCAATCGGCCTGTACGATTTGGGCAAGGTATACGAGTCTTTGCCTGGTTTCCGAAGGACAATTACGAGGGCCCCCTTCCACAGCCGAGCAAAGTAGCGGAGGACTCGACATTTATCAAGAAGGGCCAGGAAGAACTCAGGGTCACTGTTGATGGCCCGAGCGCAAATGTCAGGCGTGAGGCCATCGGCACCGGGAGCCTTCTTTGGGTTGAACGACGATACAGCCGCTAAGAGCTCCCTCATGGTAAACGGCGGGTCATGGTCATCATCGACCCGCTCGTTTACCTCGCGGGCCTTTTTCCTTATTTCGCGGTGATCTGTATCGTCGTCCAACTCGCTGTCGGCAGGATAGAACGTATCCGCCAACAGCTCGAGGGACTCCCTGTGATACTAGAGATATTAGACATGAGTAGTTGAAGGTGATAATTGCGTTTACATAATTAAGGTTAGATTACTCAAAGATTTCAAGTCTTCAGGATTATCCTTGTACTTTATTCAGTATATTAGTTAGGGTACGATTCTATTTATAGTTGTTTAAATTTTCTGTTTTCATAGTACAATTCGGCTGTATAAAATTTAGTAAATTGTATAAATATCTAGCATAGTACTATCAGATCTTTCACACTGGAAAGTTTGCATAAATCAATATAACTAATATCATTCTACTGCCCAATATATTTATTCTCCTCATAGAAAAAGTATTGTTATCTAAAAAGAAAGTTACACCCCATATATACTGTGGCAGTGAATCACTCAACCGTCTACAGTGAAATTAGATGTCAGTATATACATACAGTGGGAAACAATTAAGCTGAAGTAATAATATATCGTAACATAATGATAGAATAAGAAATATTTCAGTTTTATTGCTCTTAATTTATCAGAAGGTGTTTGTTAAGAGCCCTAGGAACCGGCAAGCGTGCATGACAAAAGCTATTATTGTTGAACAAGAACCGCGTGTGTGTGAGTGGTGCGTCATGTGTCACTCGGTTCTCTCTTTTTAGGGTTCCGTCCCCAAGGGTAAAACGGACCCTATTACTGAGACTTCGCTGTCCGTCCGTCCGTCCGTCTGTCACCAGGCTGCATCTCATGAACCGTGATAGTTAGACAGTTGAAATTTTCACAGATGATGTATTTCTGTTGCCGCTATATCATCAAATACTAAAAAACAGAATAAATAAATATTTAAGGGGGGTCCCATACAACAAACGTGATTATTTTGCTCATTTTTGCTCGATATTGATAACGGCAACAGGTAGACGCTTGAAATATTCGCAGAATATTTAGTTATATATTCACTTTAAAAATAAATAATTAAATTAAAATTAAAACAAATATTTAAAGGGGGCTCTCATACAACAAACGTGATTAGATTCGATTACGATTTAGTATGGATCCCTTTGTGCGCGAATCCGACTCGCACTTGGCCGGTTTTTTTATATATATTTTGTTATTTTTATTCGACTTGAGACATTTATTGCCACATATTGTTTAGGAGCATACGAGACTCATAGCTCACTTAATAAAGAAAACAGAAAAAAAATGAGATAAGATAGCATTATCAGACATAGCTCTTGGGATTTTAATAAATTATAAAAGATTGATTGAAGAATATTCGATTTCTGAACATTTTTTGGGGTTACATACCTGAAAAGAAAAACGGAACTCTTATAGGATCACTTCATTGTCCATCTGACAGTCGGTCAAATCATTTTTCTTCCAAACGCGTGGATTCATCAAATCAAGTTGAAATTGATATCAAATATTTAAGTTTGCAATCCCTTCGGGCAGTGAAAAAATCAAACTTCTACGTCATATTTTGACATTCGCAAGGGAATCAAAACTTATGAGGTACATGAAATTTATCAAGAAGCTATATCTCAAGTAAAGGGAAAAATCCGAAAACCGTAAATTTGTAGTAACATCACTATTTTTTATTTGCGAAGATTTTTATTTTTTATTTACAAACTGATTTGCAGTTAGTAAACTAACCGAGACCTATGTCGATGTATAGGGGTAAGAGTTTTATAACGGCAAAGATCAAGTTTTTTTTCAGATATTTTATTCTATTGCTCAAAGACTAAAATCCTTTGTGAGAGAGAATAAAAACTACGCTTAAACGGATTATTTCGGATTAAACTTTGACAGCAGGCTTAGATGAACTTTATTCAATTGTTATAGTCTTACAATTGTATTGTCGCAACCTGGCCCAGCTAAATTTCGGAGTAGAGCAGCTGACGGATTGTGCCCTTTCAAACAAACTAGACATAGTTTTGAGAACATTCAGCTTACCGCAAACTTTGGATCTCTTGATAAGTTGACAATATTATATATAAGCAGTGTTCCAACTACAGTTTCATTGCCGTTCGACTTCGTACATTAGATACTTGCTTGAAAGTCCAATAATATTAAGAGTTTCAGATCCTGAGAAGTTAATTGAAATTTTTCCTGTAACATTTTTTGACGGGCGCGGTGGCGCAATGGTAAATAACACGACTTAGACACCAACACGGTTCGATTCCCACACAGGACCAACATTTGTATGCATAAACATGTCTAGTTGTCTTGGTCTGGGTGTTTTTAAGAGAGGTAGGGAGCATCAAAGCAGCCGCCAGGAGAAGTGCCTCCACCTTACAGAAAACTGAAACCAAATAACAACTCCCAAGAGGGATGTTGTACTCATGCGTATGAGTGAGGTCATCAGTCAGCAACACAGACAATGATTAGGTATCTATACGAATTGGGTACTTAAATTACACTAAGCATTATATCGTCACCAAAACACCCGACGGTGAAACGTTTTGCCACACGTCACGTCTTGTCTCCCCGCCTAGCGCAGTCAAAACGCGGACTGAGGAATGCCAGTTTGCAACCTTAAATGTTTGCGGTGAATAGTAAGATTGAAGAAATTTGGGAGATGATGCATGCCAGAAATATTGATTTATTAGGTGTGACAGAAACGAAGAAGAAAGGCTGTACAACGACCACTCATGGGCAGTATTATTGGTGCTGATCCGGAGTTACCAACTCTGACAGGGGTAGCCAAGGAGTGGGAGTTGTATTGACTAACAGAATGACCGACTGGGTGAAAGGTTATGCATGAGCCCCAGGCCTCCGAATGAGGTTAAAACTTGGTCTGACAAAAAGTAATTATTCTTTGCGTTTACGCTCCGGATATGTCCAAGGCGTAGAAAGTCAGGGAGGAGTTCTGGGAAAATGTTCTGGATGAACTTGGAAAATGTGAAGAAAGTGAAAGAATAATTATGCTAGGGGACTTTAATGGATGGGTGGGTATACTTCGCGATGGATTTGAAAAGATTTTATTTTAGGAAAGTTCGTAGATGAAAGAGTGAATGAAAATGGTGATTGTTTATTAAATATATATAAGGAGAGGATGCTTAAAGTGACTAACACTATGTTCAGTCACAAAACGATCAATATGATCAGATCAATAGAATCAGATTTACAATAAACAATGGTGCAGCTTCTAATATGCGCGAGTGTAGATATGTGTTCACAAGTCTTATCTTACGTTGACATAAAGAAAACAGGCGCGGTCTATACTTTTATTAATATAATAAGAGGTTGAATTAAACAATTTTTAACGGAAGTATCGCGTGTTTTATTTATTTTGTTGAACCTGACGTTTCGAACGCTTTGCAGCGTCCGTGGTCGCAGAAAGACCTAATAAGAGGTTACCAATATAATGTATGAACTTAAAAGTAACGTAACTCTCACCGGACTGAACACCATCCAAGGAATGTACTAGTTGTTGGCATGATCAATGGATACTTATAACTACCACTTTCAATTTCCACAAATAATACATATTAATTAGGGAATAGATTAAAGAGATGACTCTTATGGAGTATTGACACGTCGCTCAATAGTAATGCGATTAGATATCGACTCTTTAAGAAAATAGATTCAATCGGCATTCAAATATACAATTATTTGTCCGCATCAAAAAGCATAATAAAAATTCTCATTTTTTCACTATAAGTAGCATAGATCTCAATACCTGCTGTGTTGTTATTTCAGTGCTACAATGAAATAAAATGGAATGTACCATGATCCCTTTTTCTTCTAATATCACGTAAATATAATAATGTACGAGTAGCAAGTTGTTTGTTTATCATGATATGACATAAATTACCTTTAGAGAACTACGTAATACGACTTATTAATAAATTAAATGTAAAAAAACGATCGATTAAATAATTACGAGTAATGTAACACTTTGACATAATATGAACGGGGCTTAAACAAAGTCTTGTATCTTACTACTACCAGGACTCCTATCTTTCTATAACTTCGCACTAAATACTCGTACTTTGCGGTATAGGCAGAGAGAACCAAGTGCCACACGACACGATCCTTAGAGCCCTTATAGACCATCACTCGCTTCTTTAACCTAATAATATATGTTTAATCTATTAAGTTATGATTAACAACTTTTGCTAAAGAAATATTTCGAGTAGACGTGTTATTCATCCTACTAATATTATAAATGCGAAAGTTTGTATGTATGGATCGATGTTTGTTGCTCTTTCACGCTTAAACGGCTGAACGGAGTTGAATGAAATTTGGCACGTTGATAGTTTATGATCTGGATTAACACATTATTTGACTCCACGCGGGCGGAGCCGCGGACAGCAGCTAGTGCTTCATAATTGTTTATAAACATTTTGTATGAAGCTTAGTTATTAGAATGATAAGAAGCTTTTCACGTTCACTTTATAAGCAATAAATTATTAAGATTCTTAGCTACAAACAATTAATTAGTATATTTTATAATCGATAATCCATTGTGTACATAATCATCGCAACCCTAAACTCATTCATGATTTACCTGTCATTTCATCCATTTGTAGCGGAAATGCTACAAACACTCTTCACTTTAACACTTAACTTTTTAACCCCTATTCCAATAGGACTAAAAATAAACGTGAACATTTTCAATTTGGAAAAGGTTTTTTAGAGTTTAAATGGTGAAGACGCAACGTGGGCTCACTTTTGGTCATTCTCCTTTCTCTTTCACAAACCATTCGAATTATTCTATATTACTTGTAATAAAAATCAACTCACGACCCACAAACATTGTGACGAATTAAAATAATTACTTGACATTCTATACCTTTTCGATAAAAGTGGAAGTAAATTGAATAAAAAGTAAATGATATTAATGTAAAAAATATTATTTTCTATTCAATCCACCATTTGCTTGGCTTGTACATTTACTGAAAATTCAAAATTATAATTACCTATAGAAGAGTAATGGATCTTACATAATTCTGCGTATTCTCGAAGTTAAAAAATATGAAACGAAATCCATTTACAGCCCACGAATTGGTCTTTCAAGTGATATTGAACTCGGAAAAGAAATCGTATAAATGAAAGGCACTGAATTCACAAACGGTTTCTTTTAGCAAATTTTACTTTTCCTTTCCGATAATTCATAATTAATTATTAAAAGGAATACCAATACATTCATTGAAATTGGGAGAACAGTTGGGGTATCAAATCACATACTCACAAGCTAGTTATGGTATTTATATTATTTTATAATATTTCGGCTGCTCGTTAATATTTCTTTTTATATAACTAGATTGGCAAAGAAGCATGCGAGTGGAGTGGTACTCGTCGCCTATGGGGAATGTCCTAATCCGCATACTGCGACAGCGACAGTGACACTTCACCGGTTACTACGTGCATGAATCAGCGCTGCACTCCGACAAGGCAACCTCACTTACTTACTTACAGATACCTCATTATCTACAACTAACTGTGAGCAAATAGACTCACCTAGCTACATTATAAAAAAGCATAAACGCTCGTTTAATGAATTTTCTCTACAGGAAGCTTGCGGAGTTAAAAATCCAACAGAATTAAAAATTTTACGCCCTAACTAGCTCCATTAATGTTCTTATTACGCAAAATCGGACCCTACAAAACTGCGTAGAATCGTTGACCAACCTACGAGTACATGAGGTTTTGTTAAATAAGTTGGAAAAGGAAAACTCAGAATACAAAAAGTGTGTTTCTTCGCTTGAAACTAAATTAGATGCTCTCGAAAAATTTGCTAGAGGCTCCACATTAGAAATTCGTAATGTACCGAAGGTTGACAATGAAATAATAATAATCAGAGAGTCGATCAGGGCCTTTGTCTCCGGCGTGTCTTCATCGGTCGGAGTGGAAAGTCAAGAAGGCCCGCAGGACTCTCAGCTCTGGCTTGCCTTCAATGGCCGTCCAGAGAGGAGTAGATAGAGTATATTGCTCCAGCAGGTGATATGCTCCAGGGGTGGAAGTGTTAAAGGGCATAACGCCGCGAGTAACTTCGGAGAAAGCGCAGCACACCTCTCGACACCCCTGAGTCACTCACATCGGTGTTGCCCCCTGCCGACTTTCTCTGGTATTTCGGGGGTCCATCTAGTGAGTGGCAAGCCACCGCCTGCCGAAGTAACATCAGATAGGATAGTTATGGCAGATGTCCGTCTCTCTTTTGTAATAGCCCAGTACTAATAATCCCTCCAGATCTCATTTCAATAGCTCAATTATTTCCGACACATTTGCAATAGTCCCAATACCTGCTGTGACCTGTTCTGTGGTATATCCTCCCATTGATATCCCTCAGACCAGGTCACAGCTGGTATAATACATTACATCATTCTTTTAGAAGGGGCCTCTACGCGTTGGATTTATATCCCCGCGCACGCCTATCAAATGACCGGGATTAAAACCCGTGAAATAAGACACATATAAATAATAATAAAATTACACAGCGCCATCTAGCCCAAAGTAAGCGAAACTTGTGTTATGGATACTAGACAACTGATAAACATACGTAAATACATTTTTTTTTGTAAGTACATACTTATTATACATAGAAAATACCCAGACCAAGACAAACAGATATGTTCATGCACACAAATGTTTGCCTTGTGTGGGAATCGAACCCACGAGCGTTGGTGTCAAAGTCGCGTCATTCACGACTAAGCCACCGAGCTCGTCGTCGAATGAAACCCCGATGTCTATGACAAATTTTAGTTAAGGTCTGACCTTAATTAAAATTGTCATAGACATCGGTATGACAAGTATATAACAGGATTAATAGCATCTATCTATCTATCTACAACTTCGCGCCAAATCCCTTATGGGGTAGGCAGAGAGAACCGAGCGCCACGTGACCCGATCCTTATACCTCACTCGCTTCTTTAACATAGCTCTTTCATCTTCTTTAATAGCATAGTTTTTATATACCCACTAACAAGATATGAAAGTGAAAAAAAAAACATTATGTAATAGGCGCCTTGGATTATAGAGAAACTGAAAATTTTTGATTCCAGAAAAAATATATATTAAATCCTCTAAATCTACAATTATTTTATCATCAGTAATCAGACAAAAAGTTTGGTTTCCTCGAAAAGGTCACCAAAATGTAGCCAGGCTGCCGACACAAGCGTGTCTCCGTTCGGCTCATTACGAACCCCACAGATCTGCCCGTGTCGCTCCTTGCTCTTCCATACGTCTTTGCGGCTCTAGGTAGTAACAATTAATGGTTTGCGCTGATTCGTATTTGCCACAGACAATGGCGTAAGGCCCTTATGGACAGCCACAATGTCACGATGCATCCGATTATCACAGTGAAGAAAAGAATAGTCCCTGAGGTTGCACACTTTACGAATGTGTAGGTTCTTGACGTTTAAAAAGCCACGATCCCCACACTTCCGTGGGATGTACAATCACATCACCGATGATCGTGGGGGAAGTATGCGATACGTTGTTAGCAGTTTTCGGTCATTTACGTCCAGGGCATCCAATTCGGTCTGAGTCCACCTCAGTATGCCGAAGATGTATATTTGACAGGGACATAATTCAATCGTTGAAGCCACGCACCTTGTTACCACCTGACAATCAAATCGATCAAATGAACGTACCGTCACCGCCTGTTTTATGTACCCATCAGTTATACCCAAAGACATATCAAGGTATCTGTATGTTTCAACTTCAGAGAGAGGTCTGAGGGACATGTTTCGGAGAGTTGCAAACTATCAGTATTTAAAACTCTACCCCGTACTACTTGTATGACCTCACATTTTTTCAACACCAAATTCCATTCCAATGGCATTGCTGAAAGTTTCAGTAAATTTCAACAAATACACCTTGAGGTCATTCATGTACAGCAGGTGAGAAATAATCTCACCCCATCTGCGAAGTCGAAAACCTAGCCTTGAATCTCTTAACAGAGTGGTCCTAATCTACGAATAAATAATTATTTATTCGTAGATCCTAATACTTGTACCGGCAAATGTCTGGTGGACAAAGCGCATAGTTTTCAGACGGGTGTGTCCCGACCAAAAACAGATTAGCTTGCCAGTGAAGGTTCTAGCCGCGTTGATACGCCGCTCGATTCTCAGCTGCCTGTCGGCAGGAACATTCAACAGTCAGTCGCAAGGTCCGGCCACAATCCGAAAACTTGACCTGAGCCATGCAATAAGCTGCCATTGCCGCACAATAGAAAATCCAGCCTGGCACCCAGACAAGTTTTGACTAAACTCCAAATATGCATCCAGCAAACGGTAGTATTTGTGAAATTGGTATAGACTGGTACCGAAATAACGCATTCTCCAATGGTCTACTCAATTGCTCATCTACAGCACTTTCGTTGTATCTATTGTATATTGTTTATACATGTATAGTGTTTGTGTTACCTCCAAATAAACGTTTTCTTTCCTTCTACTTGGTTTGTACTTTTCTGTCCAAATAATCGACTGGCAATGACGCGACCTCCTCCTGTGACGTTGTTGAATTGGTTACGTTACAATGGACGGGGGGGTTGGCTTACCTGTCATTTACATGAGTAGATCGTGATTCCTGGTGTAGCCGCTCAAGCACCGACACCGTTGGATAACCCTCACTTGAATCAATAAGCGTTAGCAGAAACGATGACAGTCGGCTCAAGCATCAAACAAAGGAAGCTTCCGTGCACGGTACGCACTGAGGTTAGTCCCCCCCTCTGTTGCCCCAAAGTAAGCGCGCATGACGTTTTCATATTAGTTTATTATTAAATATAGTGAAGTCAAAGACAAGTTATCGTATGATCGGCAATTTTGTAAAAAATCTTTTATGTCAGATATATACGTCAACACTGTATTAAACTGGAGTACTTTTTTATGTTTCATCAAAAGCATAAGGAGGAAGTGTATAGAATATAGTAATTAACCATTAATTAAGAATATACCGATTAGAAGCCCTGTCGCTGGCTTTACATTAGAACCTGTTCTGCAGTGTAATTATGGATAGATAAATTATGGATAGACACTGACAGACAGATGTACTTATTTTGCCAATTACATTATTAGTCTTCATTTAGAATCGAATGAAGTCGCTTCAGTTGTATAAGTGTACACTTAACCAACATCGAGATTTTGTCAACATTTTTATTTCAAAACAGTTATTATTTCATAATGTAGTAAACAATGTCAAAAAAAGAAAACTTGTAAATAAAGAAGACAATTAAATGAGATTTATTCTATTAATTTTATTAGTTCAAACCTTATTATTTATTCGTAGGTTCAAACAATTAAAAATAAAAGGCAATCGTATAACTGATAATAACCACACATTCGCTCACCGATGTAAGCGCATGTGCAGCGAAGCTAACTTGTGTGCAAAGTCGCCTGTGGGATTTCACGGAGCAGCCACTCGACAGTCGCGCGACGTAACCGGCGTAGGCCAGTCGCGCTACGCTGCTACGCCCCCCTACGAACTTGATCGTAGAACAATGCCGCGCGAACAGTGAAGTTTCCCTCACTCTGCAATGTGACTTGATGAATGAATGATGTTGTTGGGAAAACTTTTGTTCTATATAAACTTCGGACTTGTCTTCCATGTTGTGATTTGTTTTAAGGATACTGTCGGTAAGATCTGATAAGTTAATTAAATTGTCACTTATAAGTTCAAGTGTAAATAGGACAGAACTTTAGTTTCTGAAGCAAATTCACAAGGCAAAAGTTGAAAACTTGTGTTGCTTTAACTGAATTACTGCCCTTTGGATAAATTGGGAAAGTACATAAGACTATTTTATGATTACAAAAAGCACATTTTACAGAAGAAACAATAAAATATGTTTATTAATTTAGTATTATATAATTACTTTATGCTTAAAATACGTATTGTAATTGTAAAGAGATGGCTTGTGAATTTTTCATAACCCGTTTAATAAACCATATACAGAGAAAGCAATAACTTGAAGCAATATCCTACTCTAAGGTCGTAAAAGTGGTATCATTTTTATCACTTTATTTTGAGAAATGATTCTTTGAACACACAAAATGTTATGAAATAAAATATACGTTAAATATTTAAGTAACCAAAACAAAAAAAAACATACGTATAATATAAAATATTTAAACCTAGGAGTTAAAATACATAAAACTTGTCTTCAAACATAACATACAAAATACATCAAAACATCAATATTACAAAATAAAATACCAGCTCATTAATCAACCTTACCTAGTAAACTTCATAAATTACTTTTTCCCTTATCTTTAGTTTACAAAAATGTGAAATCCTTACTATTTGGCATGCAAAAGATTATTTTTGTAGTAAGTTAATACTCATGAGACAAAATTATCAATATTCAATGGAGTTATTGTTAAGACAATGTAAGGAATTTTAGAGATACTCTCGTCCTACCTGCTTACAACTTATTTTAAATAGCATTCAGATATATTTTGTAATACTTAAATTTGAAATGACTTTATGTTTTACTTTAAAGAGAATTGTTAGTTCTTCTTACTTAGTTTAAACGTTAAAATATGATATTGTTGTACACATCATATTTCAAAAACTTTTAAATGGCAATATGAAACTGATTTCACTGAGCTTGACGCCTATTTAAGTAGTTGTTTTGTCTTTCATCGATTGCAGTAAAGTCGGTTTATATTTTTTTATTAATTCATGTACTTTTAAATCATAATATCTTCATTCAACTTCACTAATAAGTTATAAAACTATGAAAGCTATTACACTCACGTAAGCAAAATTAAAATCAGATTATATAGAAGTATTGTTTGGTTTTTTAGAAAAGTTTTAAAAATATAAAAATGCAAATATTCTTTGTTTGCCATTGAGCCATCGCAGCTACTTAGATACCTTTTACATCTTTTAAATAAGATTTTATTAAATCCTATTTACTTCTCATGGTTAAATTTTCCTTTTTATAGTCGAATATTTCGGAAACAACGAAAAAAACTTGCCAATTACTTTTTCAAATCATTACTTATACTTACGATAAATGTATATCAGCATATTGATTTAATAATAACGATGCCAAGTGGTACAATTAAAGATATATGGTTGCGCTGAATTATTCCTGGAAATATTTGTGAGAGTTACTGTGATACGCTGCGGAACCTGCGTTTTAGAGTAGTGATAGACCAGTGGACAAAGGAACCGGCGTATTGACCAACTGGTCCAGGTTCAATACTGGCGGCGGTATGTACCACTAAATTCGTGTTTTCGGATTTATGTATATATTTATCACTTGCTTGGCGGTGAAGGATCGTGAGGAAACCCACACCTAACTTGAAAAAGATCTGGTTTTCCCTCTGGGTTGTGGAAGTCTGACGGCAGACGCTTCATGTCAGTGTCCTTCCTAAATCCTTAAGCTGAGGTAACGGAACCCGCCAATTCTAATGTTTTAGGAAACGGAATAATGCGAAGAAGAAGACAGTGATACGATACGAATGTAGCTGTAATATATTAGACGCACAGAAGCCACGTTCGTCAATTGTCAGATTTTCCTAGCTGCATATGCAACGAAATTGAACTTTCTGGCAAGTTTATTTAAGTGGAAGGCCCACTACTATTTGAAGTCTACTGTAATTACAAAAAATACAGTATCATTAATAAATTCTGATGAGTTATACTTCATAAGGAAATATAAATGTTCTTTGAATTGAGAACATTACATTTTGGAACACTAAATTTGATACATTTAGTTTCAGCTGGGTTCAACAAAAGGATATTTTATTACATATAGAACAGTTCAACTAATGCCTAATCAAACTTATATGGAACTAAAGTAGAATTTAACTTAATAGATGAATTATCGAAATTTATTGAGCTATTGCGGATAAAGTAATAAAAAAAATATGCAGGATGAACATAGCACTTTTTCAATTTGGTGTCGGTTAAAAACTAGAAAGTGACTCGCTGTAACTTTACAGAACAGTAGCACTGGGTAAAAAGTCGAATTAATTTGATATGAATATTTTTTCGACTAAAAGTAATATTAATAATGCAATTTGATCTAATCTGCCTAATTTTGAATAGTTAGAGTGTTGGGCATTATTTTTAAATAAATAATAACTGTTTTATGTTAATGAATTAATCCCAACTTCTAAAAATATCTAAAACTATACATTAAACCTATTTCTGTTATTTCATACTACCTAGATCACTCAATCTAAACATATTAGGATATATTTTTAATCATTACTGGTTTATGGTATAATTTGACACATAAATCATTTTTGTATTCCTTCGGTTTATTAGTCTGGAATTAATATTACGTACAAACCGTAGAAACCGACTAAGTAAATAATAGACTAAACAAATTTTATCTAATAAAGTAACTCATGATAAAGTTTTATTTACGAGTTGTCGCGACCCCGCGGCTTAAGAATATCAAATTAAGGGAAAATATTCCATTTGCGATGAAAATCTTCGTAATTGTTGTGGCACTTGTAATACTGTGCCTAGGGGCGAAAAAATAACAATTAGTGAATGTATTGGCCTAAAGTGAAGATGTATCAAATAGTAAATTGAATTTTGATTGACTCAAAATTACACTTTAAGCTAATGCTGCACATGCTGCCAAAATGTAAATTAAATGCTCACGAAAAATTGCGTAGTGATATTGAATTGAAGAGTGAATGAGAAAAGCAATGAATATTAAAGAAGCGAGTGAGGTTTATTAGGATCGAGTCACGTGCCGCTCGGTTCTCTCTGGCTACACTGCAAGGGATTTGGCGTGAAGTTATAGATATATATCGAATTGGTAGCAGACCGACAGGAGAAGTATTGTACTGAGCATAAGCTCATATTTAAATAATTATTCACTGGAAATAGTTGAGCCCATGCGTGAGAATGCGGTAATGTGTTAGTAGTGGGTGACAACATACAATAATATTTTCTATCTTGAAATTGTTTACAGCATATCGTAAACAGGTCAAATAAGAAAAACTTCGTGCACGTTTAGCACCAGTCTCTATAATTAAAAACACAAAAGTAGGACATACATTTATCATACTGTAAGACGTAGGAAGAATACAGGCAACGCCTAGTACCTTTACTTCTTAACTGTTACTACCTTCAACTAATCGAAAGTGTTTAGGGAAGAGTCAAACATTAATACCTCAATACCGTGAACCAAAACAAAAAAAATTGTTTACGATCGATACGAGCTTAGGATCGTAAACCATTTTTTTTAAGAGTACCAGATATGAGAACAGCCATCACAGTGATTAGCGCTATGCTGGCTGTCCCCCCCTTGACGGCCCGCTAAGGTGCCTCTTCACACCTCGTCTAAACGACCCGGGAGGTGTGGAACACATGCACCGGAAGCGAATTCTACATTTTTATAGTCCGACAAAGAAACGAGTCGCCGAACTTCTTAGTACGAGAGGTAAGCAACCCAACTCTATGTGGATGTGAACGCTCTCAACGCGGGTATTCCGGAGGAGGAAAGGAGAAGGAGGGACGAGGTTAAAAAGCTCCTCGGAACATTCCCCATCATAGATACGGTAGAGAACACTCAATCTACCTATATCGCTACGCTGCTGAAGAGTTTCAAGGGAGTTAGTGACCTCCGCGCTATCTATGATGCGTATAGCGCGGCGCTGCATTCTATCGAGAGCGTCAAGTAGATATTTGGTAGACCCGTCCCAGAGGTGAGAACAGTACTCCACGCATGGGCGAACTTGCGCTTTGTATAGAAGGCAGCGCTGCTCAGGCGTGAAGAACCGTCCGAAACCTTGTTCAGGATTCCGAGTTTTTTAGAGGCCACGGAAATAACGCTCTCAATATAGTCTTTGGGGTTGACGTCGCCTCTGATGTTAATGCCGAGGATAGTAAGGCTATCTTGTATCTGCAAAGGGATACTCTGAAGAGAGGGAAGAGGATGGAATGGAGAGACCTTGGCACTAATTGCACACGCCTGGGTTTTATTGGCCTTGAACTCAACCAAGTTGTTGGAGCCCCATCGAGAAACGCGATCCATCATCTGGTCGAGCTCAACGACAAGTGCACGTCTTTTATCCTCTACTACGGCTTGGCTTGTCGCAGGTGGTCCAACATATCGCGCATGAACTGTACTGTCATCTGCATAGCAATGTATGTTACCAAGTAATAACATATCATTGATATGCAGCAAAAACAGGGTGGGCGACATGACAGACCCCTGCGGAACTCCGGCGTTCACACGCAGAAACTGCGATGACTGGCCGTCGCAGAGGACACGTATACTGCGTCCCTGGAGAAAGGCAAAAATCCAAGCGCATAATCGAGGTGGTAGACCGTATGTCGGAAGATTGTAAAGAAGCGCGCGATGCCAAACCCGATCAAAAGCTTTGGCAATATCTAGGCTGATTGCCAAAGATTCGCCATGCTTGTCCATAGCTTCACCCCACAGGTGAGTTACATACGCAAGAAGATCACCCGTAGACCGATTTGATCTGAACCTGTATTGGCGATCGTTAATTAACGAGTGATCTTCCAGGTAGTGGATTAGTTGAGTATTTATAATCCGCTCAAATACCTTGCAGAGAATGGAGGTGACAGCTATGGGTCGGTAGATGGCAGGATCAGACCGATCACCTTTTTTGGGGACCGGTTGTATGTTCGCCTCTCTCCAGGCCTCCGGCACGATTCCCGAGGCGTACTACATTCTATAGAAGCGAGTTAGTACAGGAGCAAGTTCACAGGGGCACAGTTCCTGTGCACCACGGCCTGGATACCATCAGGGTCACTAGCCTTTCGCACATCGAGTGACTGAAGTACTGCGCGGATATCACGTTGCCTAATGTGTATGTCCGGCATCGTTGTCCCACAATCAGCAATTTCGGGTGGTTGTGCACCATAATCATCGATACACGAATTGGCCACGAAGAGATCAGCGAGAAGATTGGCTTTCTCCTGCACCTGGTAGGCGAATGTCCCATCCAGATATCGTAATGGCGGCAACGCAGAATTACAGAAATTGGATTCCACAGATTTGGCCAAGCGCCAGTAGCCACGACTACCCGTTGGATGGGGTATCAGTTCCCAACCAATCCGCGCAACCCGCTGCACAATAACTCTTATGTAAGCCCTCTTACATTCCTTGGTGGCTTTGTTATAGATCTCTGAGCAAATTCAAGCAGAAGTAGCAACGCACAGCACAAGTAAAACTGCTTACAATACATATACTGCATATGCAACAAACAACGCATTTTTAAAATAATAAAGATCTTATACAAGTATTAAAATTATAGACAAGCACGCAATATTTTAATTGTAGGCATTTCCTAACTAATATATAATTATACAAATCTAAGTGATATGAAGACGTATAACTTGTCAATTACTCACTTGTTTTGTTAAAATACGCGAATAATTATAATTTGTTTAATTTTGGTGTAAGATGCATTTTGTATTTAAGATACATATAGAGTAACAATATTAAAGTCCTTAATATGACATTCCACGAACTATCCATAAATAGCTTTATAGTATGTCGTATGTACGAGTATGTTTCATTACACTACTAATATGGAAAACAAAACTGATCGTAAGCTGGTACTACGGACTACGAATGCTTATAATATCAGAAGCATTGCTCCTGTATCTGTTAAATACGCTTCACTTATTTTGAAATTACTTAGAACAATTTTGGCAGAGCGTTGTTATCACAAAAGAAATTTCATCTCGAATCGAATACACAACTCCGGTGGTCACTACATGTCAGTTCCACTGAATTCCCTGCCGGTGGCGAGGGGAAAATTTGAAGAGAAAGAAATAATATTACACAAGGGTTGTAATATAATAACTATAGTTTCCCTTTCTAAATATATATATGAGATTAATCTCACAGAACTCCTATACACACAATCGATAAAGAACGCAATCGAAGTAAAAAATCTCTACTTAATCCTTATTGACGAATTTTCATTTCCTGTGATTATGATACTCGTATATTTGCACAATCCGCGATACCATGCTAAAGATGTTTCGAAGAATGATATAGCATCCGCCTAATTTTTATCTGATCATACCACCGTGTAGAAAACAAATAAATCTTGTATTGCTACTTTTTATTGTGTGTTATAACGATCATAGTAATAGACTACCTGTTACGATTTGCTTTAAAAGCTACAGCCCTATGGTGCCGTGTATTATTTATTTAGATTATGTGCCAAAAAGACAGATAGATAGCAGAGCCTTATCCTTAGTAATCAAATATATAATATAATACAGCATAATACTTTCACTGTTAACCCTGTCATGGCTATTATAGAAAATAAATATGGAGTTTTGTGGCAGGCAAAAAGTATTAGGGCATATAGACTGATGTTCGTTTACAGAAACATGAATCTAATTGAATAGCAGGAAATCGTTTAAGTTGGAAAACTTTGGCGCAGAACACGCGTAGGCAATTTAACACAAAGCTAAAATAAGATTCCCCTTCATTATTAGGAAAACTTTGGAATTTCTGATACAAACATTTTCTTTGATTAGCATATGTTTACATCAGAATAAATACAACAATGTTATTAAATATGTTTTTATAATATTTAAATAATTACACTGAACTGGCTTGAAAATATGTACACTGCAATCTGACACAATCATATTCCCGTAATTATGTCAAAATAATTATTGCTCAAGTAACAAAATAGTAATAATGTACATATTACACAAGTTTGATGTTAATTTTTTGTTTCGTGTATTTGTCATACAATATAATGAAACTTTGAAAAAAGTAATAGATACTTGATTTAATAGTACTTATGGGTACCTATTAGTAGTAATTCACATTTTGTATAACTTTTTTTTTGTTTCATGTATCTTGGATGTGAATTTATTAAGACGCATCGGACTTAAGACTAAAATAATGTTCTTGTACCTATTGATTAATGATTGGATACTCATTTTATAAATACTTTTTTTCGAGGTATAGTTAAATAAACCAATTCAATAACTATGTGTCACCATCATTATCCTAGTTCGTATATGTTCACTACTGGACGTAATTTGGTTATGGACTGGGCATAACCCCTTATATTATAACATTATAAATTAGCATAGGTATAACTACCTGTGCTAATTTATGATATTATAATAAGCAATGTTAATGGCGAGAACAGCAAGATCGCCACAAAGAAGAAATTGAATTGACATAGTCCTCCCTCTAGAGAGCCACCCACCTCGAGCCTGAGCTATCCGCATCCACCGACTCCCTACACATTTTTTGATGTGTTTGCTCCAACTAGTGAGGGGATCGTCCACACTGTATGTACTCACATTGTTTGAAAACTAAAAAAAAAAAAAAAAAAAACAAAAAAAAAAAAAAACTTTTCAACTTTATATTAGATTCAAGAGGTCATCTGCCTCGATTACCACCTATTCGGTGTTCGCTTCCTGTTTCCACCCTGTTGATCACAAAGACATTTAACAAATGCCAAAATGCCGTCAAGCTGAAGTTTATCTTCTTTTTCGTGAAACCATCTGGATTACTCCACTTCTAAGTCCACTTGCGGATACTTCTTAAAGAATGAGTTAATTATAAAGAGTCACTACTTCTCCAGGAAATCGATCAACAGTTGCCCGCTTTGGTTATGTTGTCCGATTTCAAATTGTCTAATTCTCAACTCATGTTTTGTGCCCAGCTTTAGATTGCAGTACACTATCAGTACTGTGCAGTAAGATTTAGAGGCAAGTATGATTGTTTAAAATCTGCTGCGGAAAGCTTTTAATGAGAATGTAAGAATGAGAGTTGGTATGTACCGGTGTTAAGCTAATAAAGACATGCTTCGTTAGTTCTGACACATAGAAAAAATATAAGATGATAGAATTACTGATACTCACAATACATACATATATTAATGTACAATGTCCTGTTAAACCAATTTGCACCGAGATATTTGAGAGTGAGGTTTCATTTTAGTGATATTGTATACCGTGTGGATAGCTTTCTTTGAACGGGTATGTACAATAACTATAATTAAATGCCAAATTGTTCATAATTCTTATCGCTAAACTTTAGAATTCTTTATCATTGTATGAAAAAATATCGCCTTCCTTGGAATCCTTCAAATAGGTGCTAAAAAAATCCTTTAATATGATAGCTTCAAATTGCTAGCTCAATAATACACCGGGTTTTCAATACATTAAGAACTTTGTATTGTATAATATCTAATTTTGACTTGTTATATTCACTGTAATTGTTCTATTCTATATAATATTTACTCCACCCTAGCATATTAATATCTTTTTACTTTTTTTTTGCAATAAATTTATTAAATAAAGAATAATGAAATAGTTTCCTCTTCCTAGCGTTATTCCATTGCCTAATCCACTAGGATTGACAGAATCCGCTACTGTAACCTAAGGATTTGGCGAAGATTGTGATTTTTACATGCAGCGACTATCGTTCGATCTTCAAAACCCAAAAGGAAAACCAGACCTATCTTAGGTAAGGTCACAATGACGTCTTTCGAAATATATATTTTTTTGGACTTCTGAATTTCCTCACGATATTTTCCTACACCGTCGAGTAAATGATAATTACAAATGTGTACATAAATCCGAATGATGTTTTAAGTGGATATGCCAGGATTCGAACATGGGTCCTGTCGATCAACAGGCCGGTTCTCTATTCACTGGGCTATCACAGCTTCAAAGAATAATAAAATAGATATACAACGTGAAAGAATAAAGATGTAGGCCAAGACTCGTCTATCACGACCAAATTTATCGTTTGTTATCAGAAGACTATAAACCGACAAACGAGCATAAAAAGAACAATGGCAGTTAAATAAGTACGTGAAGTGTGTAAGTACCGAGTCATATGGTGCATTGAAATTGATATCTTTCCTTTTAAATTAGAAGACTACGAATCCTTTTGTTGAGCATATATCCGTTGACGTAATCACCTTACTCCATTTTTTTTTTCATATTTCGACGTACATTACGTGGGTTGTATACAAATTAGACGTCCCGAATACGAAATGAACAGTATTTGAAATGTAATTACAAAACAATTTTAAATACAATTTTTACTTGGCCTTTACAAATTTATACCAAATTTGTTCAGGTCAAGTAAAAATTACATTAGTTGAACGTTATTGCGTATGAAATAATTTATCTGATTTAAACTGCAAGTGCATGTCCATTTAACACTTTGACCTTTGGATTGTTTTCATACGGGTCGTAATAAAAGTTACAATCACACTTCAAGTATCTGTACATAAGCACCTTATACTACTATTCGTACTAATATTTGAAAGGGGGAGCAAATGTATTTTCACATCAGTGCAGTTTATCCCTTTGACACGATGTCCCAGAGGTAAATGTTACGTTGTGAAGATATGACATTTGATACTAATATGACGTGCTGTGTACACATATATTTCAGTGCTGTGATTTATTAGAAATGTAACGTTAATTTAAGGTACAGACCTGTATAGACGAATCAATCTATAGTCAAATACATATAAAAAAAAAATCTGATAACAATTCACGGTTACAAAAAATATATATTCAATTCAATTTATATAATTATGTATATTTCTTGCTACTTAGTATGTAAATGACAATTTTAACATATAAAATCCTAATGTTCTAGGTAAGTACTGCAATTGTGGAATAAGCGGCCAAAATAGCCGCTATGAAGCTAATTAGGAGCGCAGGGGATTAGGTTAAATGTTTGAAAAAATGTTGTTGATTCCTTGAAGTGACCTGTCTGTCAGACCCACTAGGCAGCCCAAGTCTTCGATTTAATATATATACCTCGTATATTTTGATACTAGTTAGACAGATATGTTCAAATTTGTTACATCTAAACTGTATTAAAGATAGTACAATTATATAATACTAAGAAGTTTCCTCTATGCTATAGCTATTATTACACCTACAAGTATTAACGACGCATATTCTATTGAAAGTATCTTTCTTAGATCACTGGGATTGACACCCAGCCAATAGACAGGGGCGCACGGGGATAGGGATCAAACACGTAGAGGCTTAGAGAAAATTGATATAACATAGTACACTTTCTACTATCCACTTAAGGGAACGATATACTAATAAACAAATTTATCAGGTTTTGGGAACTATTGCGAAATGTATCGGAAATCAAATGGGTTGAATATGAGACTGATATTATTTTAGTATTAGGCTATTATTGAGACGCACGCCTGATATAAGTTCTGATTGTTATTTTCAGCAGGTCGTGACACACCAATAAGCGTCTACCCCATTATGTACTAGTTGCAATATAATAACAGATTTGCAAAGAGCATGAGTTTTTGAATAGAACATAATCTCTTCAGACTTTGTGACGAGATTTATTACATAATGTATTTTGTATGAAAAATATATCGATTATCTAATAGAAATAGATTACATAATATATATCAGATATGAGCCGCAAATAAAGTAAGTATATCATTCTGTACGCGTTAAAACCTGTTAATATTTAAAAAGGGAATGAGTTCTCAGTTTTTGAATAGTATCCTCCCTAAAGTTTCTAATGTAGTGGATCTTAGCTATGTATCACATACCATGTAGTCAAATTTGAAAATGGTCGTGTATTCATATTCTACTATGACATTATATACTATGATATCCACCGAATGGGAGATCAATTTCGAACGAGGTTTTTAATTTTAAATTTAAATTAAATCGAATTGTACGCCATTGATGAATATTGATTTAGTTTTCAGCAGATATAAAATATGTAGTAAGATAGGCAAATGATTTTTGTTTCGACCGTGGTACGACTAGTCAGATCAAGTTATGAAACATAACCTTTACCGACCAACGACTACCTTAAACCCGATCTTAGCCGGACTTAACGGGACCTATACCGAAACTAGAAATATTATCAATATTGTATACAATTGAATCTAGGATTGTATAATAATGTATCAAGAAATACATTCTCACACATTGGAACCAAAAGATATTATATCATCCAGTTTATTTACCATCTCATGGTATATTTTGTACTATAAAAATGTATGAACAAAATGTAGTGACGCAAAGGAAACACGTCAGAAGTATTTCAACTAAATAAAACGTTTGTGAGCGGTCACAGTTGTACCGTAGTACCCTGCAGGTTGCAGGTTGCATCTAAGCCGGCTTAGCGAAACTCCCATACATCTCGCCTTATACAATACGGAGCACAAAGCAAATGGAATATGAAATGTTATAAAATATCAAAAATACGGTTATGAAAGAACGTTGTCAACGAAATGTCTTTTGTTAACAAAAATGATATGTATTTAATAGTTGTATTTTACATACTCGTACACTGGCAAATAAAACATATCATAGATATATTATATCGTAGATCTGACAAACTGTGCTGACTTCTTCTACGTGGAACTGTTTACTTTCGCATAAATTAGATTGCGTTAAGTAATCTCAAACTAAGCCATGTGTACGCTATGGTACGTAAATATCATATAAACAGAGAAAAAAATCAAAAGTATTTTTTTGTTTAATAAAAAATGCAATTGCAAAGTACCTATTCAGATCGGTTAGTTACATACAACCAAGAGTTAATTATTTCCAACGATATTTTTGAGGGATTAAAAAGCGCTCGTTTATTTTTACACTCTACAAGTAGATTATTTATTGTACGGAATGGAAATTAATTTTGTAGTTAGTCCTTTCAATACAAACTTCTAAATAGCCTGTCTTCGTGTCAAATATTCATTTACTATTCGAGGAAGTATGAGTGCCTATTTTACAACCAGATAGAATAGAGAGATTCATAGGTTAATTATTAATGTTATTATGTTACCTACCTTGTTTAATATTCACTTCAAGACTGTACATAGATGTAATTACTATGCACGACTGCCAGATGCATTGTTAATAAACTAATTTATGTAAATAGTGCAGTAGGTAGCAGGCGTAATACCAATGCAACAAATAAAATTAAAAAAAAGTGAGTAATAGTAGCATTAACGTAGTTTTTTACGTTTTTTTATACAACTAGATTGTCAAACAAGTATGCGGCCCGCGTTAGATGGTAGGCGGTCACCACAGCCTATTGATGCTCGTAACACCACGGGTATGTTACTCGCGCGCTGCCAATCTTGTGACCTAAGGCTATTTCGTCACAATACCCAGTAATTTCTCTACCATATCTCACCCTTCAAACCGGAACACAGGTATATAAATATAGCTGTTTGGCGGTAGAAATAGGTGAGACACAGGTACTCACGCAGACGACTTTTGTACAGAGTCCCCCTCTGGTGAAATTTATCATATTATTATACTCGTATCTATATTTTACTCCCGTTCTAGGGAAATTTATTGCTACTGGCCTCCTCCTACACCACTTGTGATATGTTGAAGATTGTTTGCATTCGTGGGTATATATCAGAGTGTGTGTTAGAAAGATATTGGGTCTGTATGAATGTGGGTAAGGTGTTGCACCCAAACAAAAGTTCTACAAAAGATCTACAATCCAAACAATTAAGGTACTTAGGGGGCAAAGCATGAGTTTTTGCTCTAAATATCCGTCTGGGGAAGCACCTCCATCTTACAGAAGACCGCAGCCAAATAACAACTCCGGAAGGATTGTTGTGTTCCTGTACGTGAGTAAGGTCGCCAATTAACTGAGAGGGCGTTGTGCGAACAGCGGGAGGACCGTTGGATGTCGATTCGCCACTAGCCGTGTGAGCGCGGAGGTTGGCGCGGCGGTCAAGGAGACCCGGTGAAACGGTTGACCGCTGGCCGCCCGCAGGTTATTAGGGTTCTGGAATCCGGGAAATACTTAATCTCCGCCCCGGGAGGCTCAACCGCCAGCCTGCAAAAAGTCCCTGTTGCAGTGGTCGTGCCAGAGAAGGAGACCGGGGTGGACCCGGCTGCTGCAGCAAGGGGGGGACACCGGGGGCCCTTCCTCCCGCCGCACCAGCAAACCGCATGACTCGCACGGTACTGGGGCGAAAAACACCGCGCTTTTGTCCTTAACTCTGTCTGTTCATCGACCTCTCATTTTATTTACCTCATCACACATGGCAAAGCAAACAAAACGAAAAATGGTTCCACAGCGGCCACCCCCTCCACAACGTATGTGGACTTTTGCAACATCAGGGGTTTGCACTCGAACATCAACGCGGTCCATCATTACCTGGCGACCGACCATTCTTTTCCTCATGGAGACACAAATATCCTCACTGGCCGACACTTCTTACTTGCATTACCCCGGGTACAAACTGGAGCACTTGTTTGTGCGTCGTGCCGGGGTATGCTTGTTCGTCCGGGAGGATATTTATTGTCGCCGATTGCATAATCTTGAAGACAGGGACCTGTCGATTTATGGGTACGAGTGGATCACGGCGGCCACACCCGGATCTACGCGTGCCTTTACAGGTCTAATAGCGGTGATACAGATACAGCTCGGTTATTCGAGCACCTGCAAAGGGCGACTGACGGAGTTATCGAACAGTATCCCTCCGCGGAGTTAGTGATTTTATGAGACTTCAATGCCTACCATGCCGAGTGGCTTGGCTCTCGGTCCACTGACTACGCGGGGAGATCTGCTCATGAATTTGCTCTGGCCTATGGTTTCTCTCAGCTGGTTCATTCTCCCACGAGAATACCAGATGTAGAGGACCATGCAAGCACTCTACTGGACCTTTGTGCAGACCACACGTACGGATGAGTATAACATTTCAGTGGATGAGCTGCTTGGCTCGTCGGATAAAAAAATAAAGATAAAAATAAAAAATCTTTATTTGCCATTGCGCCCTCGCGGGCGCCTAGACACGTATTACATTTTTTTTTAAATATAATCTTATGGTATCTTGTTTAATTCTCTTATTTTACTTTTGCCTTTATTTTTAATCTACTAGCATTTCGGAAATGACCATTGGCGAAGAAGAAATGCCGAAAGAAACTTGCCAATAAAGGTCTCTTTTAAAATTGTCAATTAGATATTACAAAATAAAATTACATAAGCATATTGGTACAATAATGATATCAAATGTAAAATAAAAGATTATTAAAGACAGAGTGTCTGTGCTGAATTATTTCCAGATATCTTTGTCAGTTAAATATTCATCAATTCTATAATAAGCCCTTCTACAGAGAGTATTTTTAATGTGTTTTTTGAATACATTGTCAGGAAAGGACAGAACTGTTTCAGGCAATTTATTAGAAAATCGAATACAATTTACAAGAAAAGATCTACCAGTCCTAGCAAGCCGATGTACCGGCATTCACAACTTATTTCTACTTCTAAGTTTTTCTGAAATTTGAAAACGACTGTAAATTTTTACGGGCATACATTGTGTTTTCATAAATATATTGAGAAGTAACAGTGAGGATATTTATTTCTTTGAACAGTTCCCTGAGGGATTCTCTGGAGCCCATGTTATAAATAGAGCGAACGGCTCTTTTTTGTAAGATAAATATTGTCTCAATGTCAGCCGCCGTTCCCCACAACAGCATACCATACGACCTAATGCTGTAAAAGTAGCTGTAATAAACTAAGCGCGCAATAGTACCACATTCCTCAATTGCCTGATTCTCCTAACTGCATAAGCAGCAGAGCTGAGCTTACCGGCTAGTTCATTTATGTGGGGGTCCCATTGTAATTTGGAGTCTACTGTAATTCCAAGAAACACAGTGTTATTAACAAATTCTAATTTGTTATTCCCAATAAGAACTTCTGTATTGGCAGAACTCACATTTGGAAGACTAAATTTGATGCATTTGGTTTTGCTGAGCTGAGCTTAGCAACATATTATTACATGTGAACCAGTTTAAAATAGCAGACACAACACCATTTACCTTGTCAATATTTTCACAACGGCGGATCACATTAAAAATTAGAGATGTATCATCAGCAAATAGTACTATATCCGCCATTTTCTGCACCATATAGGCATAAACATATTGGAGATCATTCGCATATACTAAAAATAAAAATGGACCCAAAATAGAACCCTGAATTCTGCCTCGAGGTCCAGTAATAGGGTGGTTGTTAGAGCAAAATTCGATTTCGTCGGCAGAGTTGGCGAGCGGCTTGCGAGCTTTCCCTCTGGGAGCCGTGCTTTCTGGTCGCTCGCTGAAACTGTCGAGGGAAATTTCTGTCAACCGTCCATGCCACCACTGCAAAAAACCGGATGGCAGTTTGGCCCATAGCGCTAAGGAGAAAGCCGATTTACTCGGTAATCTCTGTGCGTCTAACTCGAATATGAGTGACGGGGGAGCAGTGCCACCTGCCATCCCGTGGTGCGGTAACTCAATGCCGGAAATCTCTATTACCCAGCGAGATGTCCGGCGGGCCTTACTCTCTCTCGACATTCATAAATCGAGTGGGCCGGATGGTATACCGGCAGTGGTGCTGAACTTGTGTACTCCTAAGTTATGTTCTGTACTAACGCGCCTTTTCGCGCTTTCCTACTCCACTGGGCAAGTCCCGACTTCATGGAAGACCGCCAATGTGCACCCGGTGCCCAAAAAGGGCGATAGATCAGACCCATCGAATTACAGGCCTATCGCTATAACCTCCCTTCTCTCCAAGGTGATGGAGCGTGTGACAAACACACGACTCCTAGGATCCTCTGATCACGACTTGGTCAGCGACCGTCAATACGATTTCTGTTACAGTCGCTCGGCTGGTGATCTTCTAGTGTATCTTACACACCGCTGGTGTCTGTAACTTGTGTCTGAAATGGATATTACTTTGGCTAAAGTATCTGACTGGAGACGGCTTAACTTGGTAGAATCCAACCCCAAGAAGACACAAGTTTGCGCAGTCACCGCTAAGACAACTCCATTTGCTGTGGTTCCTAAATTCCAGAACACACTTCTTACCGTCACCAAAAGTATTAGGATGTTTGGCGTCGAGATCTCCAGTGATGTGCAATATAGAAATCACCTGGAGGAGAAGGTCAAACTGTCCTGACTGTCCAGACTGTCCCTCATCTAGCCCAGATCTGAACTTTTTAGACTACAAATTATAGTTAATTTAGAGGACATGGCCTGCTCGAAATGACACGCCGAAATTGTGTCATCTTATGACATCTTATGAAATCTCCGAAACAAGCAGTGGCAAAATTTCCCACGGAAACAGTGCGTAAATCCATAGATTCGTGGCCAGACAGATTAGAGGCCTGTATCAATTCCAAAGGTGGCTATTTCGAATATATATATATATATATATTTTATATTTTTTGTTGAAACTTCCATAAATATATACATATAATGTAATCGCTATTTATGGTAAGTTGTTCAGTACTTGTTGATTGGAATTCTGAATTGCCGTAATTGAATATTATTGTTATATAACAATAATATTCAATTAATGAACTTGTACAATAAATGGGCCTTTATTGAATGACGATATTAACGCAATTGGTACCAAATTACCATGTGACCTAATGATTCCACTTAATAAATCAAGCGACAAAAGTGCCGGTTCAATTACTATGACATAATCTAAGTGAAGCAAAAGCCCCAAGCTTTATATTAATATAACTTTAATTTGTAAATTAGTACCAGTTTAGTTTCTTTTATATAACCTCGGCTGACATATAATTATACAGCCTGCTTGATGTGAAGCACTTACTTTCCTATAGATGCTTTTTACATAATAAATAAAGCTCATGCGTTGTTACTTTTGTAACTTAAAGTAACTTTTACTCCTGTTACTGCAGAAATACGCATTTCGTTTCTTGGCTTAAAGCGTACTCCGCCACGCTGCTCAATTGCGGATTGACGGATTCCACTGTTTTCAAGCAACCTAAAGGTCACTGACTACTATCTCGCACAAATTCCATAACCCAGGGAATTGTTATTTAAGTGCAGTCTTCTGTAAGTCGATAATATTTCTACATTCGGACTTCACAAGAACGACATCAACTAGTCGGCGGGACGGCGGCAACCAAAAACGTAACATCTTCGATGCTATTAAGTATCACAAAAGGCCTACTGAAGAAATATCTCCACTTAACAAAAGACCACAGAGTAAAAACAACATAAAGTAAAACGTACCAAAACGTTCGGTAACTCCTAACTTTGTCATACCATTAAAAAGTGGAACGCCTTGCCTGCACATGTCTTCCCTCTTTCCTACAAAATGGGATCCTTAAACGAAGCGTGAAGAAGCATCTTGCGGGTAAGCAGTGACGAAGCAATTGCGATTTGGGCTCCTCATTCGCTTCCCATCAGGCAAAGAGTAGCCACTATGCTGAATTTGTATAAAAAAAAAAACAATCATCAGGAATGGTTGTTGTGTTCCTACGAGTCAATCAGGTTATGAGGAAATTTCTATAAGGAGCTATGTCATCAGCTTGTGAAGACATGAGCGAGCAAGACTCCTTATTATTTTTTTTATTTGGTACACCAACAGGTTACATGTATACACTTATAATTAATTAATTCTAGGTCTTATTACTATCATGTAGCCCAATTAAAGGTGAACACATCACTCACTTAAGACTATATAATAACTAAATCAATATAATAATAATAATAAATATTGTCGGACAAATTACACAGCGCCATCTAGCCCCAAAGTAAGCGAAGCTTGTGTTATGGGTACTAGACAACTGATAAACATACGTAAATACATTTTTTTTTGTAAATACATACTTATTATACATAGAAAATACACAGACCAAGACAAACAGACATGTTCATGCACACAAATGTTTGTATTGTGTGGGAATCGAACCCACGAGCGTTGGTGTCAAAGTAGCGTAACAACGCGTTTCACCACTGCGCCACCGAGCTCGTCATATATAATATATAATAGACCTAAATATAAATTATAGCCTAATCATTTTGTATGAGATTTTGTTTTTGACATTTTGACACATTAATTTTGTTGACAAAAGACAATATTTTTTTTCTAAATGGCGTAAAAGAGTAATGGTTAACATCGATGTTACACTTGCTATTTGCGATATTATAAGTGCCTTGCATTCTGGGGAGAGGTGCATGCCTACCAAGATTAGGTCTAGACTGCGGTATTTTATATGTATTCGTTAGCCTTCTCCGGCAGTTTGGTCTAGGTACGGATAGTCTTATGTCATTATGAGCATCCTGACAGCCGACTACACCATGGGTAAGTTTGTGTAAGAACATCAACTCTAAGATCTTCCGACGGTTTTCGAGGGATTGTTGGTTAAATTTCTTAAGTCGAAACTTTTATTCACCCCTGCAGCTAAAATGCGGGGACCTGAATGCTAAATGGCGTGTGAATTTTTTTTGCACCCGCTCAAGACTGTCAATGTGCTTCTGGTAGATAGGATTCCACACAACACTAGCAAATTCAACGTGACTGCGAACTAATGTATTAAAAAGGACAATCAATGTTTTGGCATCTTTGAAATCTGATGCTTGATAAAGCCAAGCACCTGGAAAGCCCTTGATACATCTGACTCATAATGAGGTATGAAACTAAGCCGGCTATCTAGTGTAACACCAAGATCACGTATCCGGTTTACCTCATCCAAAACAACCCCATCAATGTTGTAAGAAGATGAGACTTTTACAATCTTAATAGAGATTTTACAATCTTAATAGACATCGAATACCATTTTATGCCAGGTGGGTCGTATACTTGTTAGCCTTCCGACGTCGTATACTAAATTTAAATGTATAACATTGTCTCCTTTGATTCGAGTGTAACTGTCGCTAATCGCAGTAATCACAATGATGATATACGAAAAAAAATTGGTCTGAAAGAGTATCGGTGTTAAAAAAAAATCAGTATCCTCGCCAAATTCTAAAGCTTAGTTAGCGGACCCTGCGAATCCTAACGTAAAAGAAAACAACTATGCAAATAAGAAGAAAACATAATTTGTATCGAGTTTAAGTTAAGTTAAGAGTTAAATTGTTTTTTTTTTTCTTTTATACTACGTCGGGAGGCATACAAGCATACGACCCACCTGATGTAAAGCGGGTATCGTAGCCTATTAACGCTTGCGATATATTAATTATCAAACGCGCGATGCCCCCTCTGCTGCTTACACAGCAACTCCTTGGGAGCTTACTGGTGACCTCACTCACACGCAGGAACACAACCCTCTAGTGTAACACACTGTCGCTAATCACTCTTGACACTCGAATTCGAATTGTACTATATACGGCACAAGTAAGGTACAAACATCGAAGTGTCAAGCTCAACGTTAATTTAGCTGTATCAACATTACAATTTGTTTCTTTTAGAACACCTCATGTTGTAAATGCTACGGTGAATTTTAATAATTATGAATAATTTTCTGTACTTGCCTACCTAACCCACGGTTTGAATAAAGTGAGCCTTTATATACTCTTTTAATGCTAAGTTTAACGAGTTGTATTAGTCAGATAGGTTTCATGTGAATGAGTTTTTGTAGCAATGAGAGATCAATAATATTTTGTTTAACCTGAAAACGCACCGCTTTCTTAGTTTTATAACTGCACTGATGATTTTCCTACTTCATTTATTTTTTAGCAAGAGTTAATCAGTTATTGTCTTGATCTTCGTATGTATACTAATATATAAAGCGAAACAGTTTGTTTTAACTCGCTAATCTGTGGAAGTACCAGTCTGATTTGTAAAAACCTTCTGAGTTTGATAGCTTAAATATTGAGGAAGGTTACAAGCGAAAGAACGGCGACAGTCTGTGACGATCAGACTCAGCACTCACTCAGCGCAAACCACGGCTCCCTACCCGGCCTTAGCGCGGCGGCGTCGCAAGCGACTTGCGGCCCGATCCCCGGAGGCGCGTCCCTCACCTCGGGAACCTCGGGCCCGTCTAACACAACTGGCCGCATGTCAAACGTGATGTGAAAATCACGATGCGACTCTTAAAAGCCGAGGAAAAATAAATAAAGTAGAAAGCGCCTCCTATGGAATATACGCGGACGAATTTGAGGATTGTTAAACGTTAATTTTTCGGTTACGAGAATTACGGTTGATGATGTAGTGTTGGAGCAAGTGGATGAGATTGTATATCTTGGAAGCGCTTTTAACAGGGATGGAAGGTACACCGCTCATGTGGAGAGACGAGTGAGTGCAGGGAACAGAGTGAATGGAGCGTTGGGTAAACTTCTAGCCGAAATCTAAGCCAGAAGGCACAGTTCGCTGTAGTTAGAAAGAGAGTGACGGTGTTAAGATAAGAGAAGTTATGCTCCATTGGTTTGGACATGTAGAAATAATGTAGGATGAAAGAATGACGAAATAGATATCAATGCGAAAGTGGAAGAATGTAGGGCCCGAGGAAGACCAAGACTTATCTAGCATGACCAAATTAATCGTGTTTTATCAGAAGGCGATGTCAGCAGCCCTAGGAATCGGCGAGCGTGCATGAAAAGAGCTATGAATGTTAAAGAAGCGAATGAACTGTGTATGGACCGCGTCTTATATCGCTCGGTTCTCTTTGCATACCCCGCAAGAGACCTGGCGTGAAGATATATAGACATACAGATAGTTTATTTAAATTCACGATAAAAAAGTATTAGCGTCTGTTTATCAGCTATTATAAATAAACTTTTTATCTATCTATCTATCTATCTATCTATCTATTAAATATATCACATGCGCTGTTTAGTTTGAGACTAGAAGTGCATTGTTTGTTGGTAGTTTTTTATTTATATATTAATAAGTTTTCTTTTAATCCGTTGTACACAAATAGCACAAGTTTTATAAACAAGAATTACAAGTTCATGAAAGTTATGAAATACCAGATCGAGTTCAGCTTCAGTATATGGCCACGGCATGCTTTTTTAAAAGTTATTTATTTGACGAGCTCGGTGGTGCAGTAGATAGCAACGCTAAGTTGAAACTGGCGCTTGTGGGTTCGATTCTTACGGGACGGATAGGACTAACATTTGTGTGCATGTACATGTATAGTTGCCTTGACCTGGGTGTTAATAATATAGATAGGGAGCATCAAAGCAGCCTATCTGGGTATATACCTCCACCTCCCAGAAAACTGCGCCAAATAACAACTCCCTGGAAGGTTGTTGTTTTTCTACAGGTGAGTGACCTTTCTGTGTTAACAGCAGATGAGACATCACGTGAGCGATACTTAATGTATTCCAAGCGTTTATAAGCTATAATAACCGCTTTATCGTAGCTTATGAACACATCAGCTGGGCCGTATGCTTGTATAACTATCTAACTATCCTAGGAACCGGCGAGAGTGCATGAAGAGAGCTATGAATGTTAAAGAAGCGAATGAAGTGTGTAAGAACTGCGTCTTATGGCGCTCGCTTCTCTCTGCCTACCCCGGAAAGGACCTGGCGTGAAGATATACATACATACATACTACAATTATGGACCTTGCTGGCGTTGTTGCGCATGTCACTAATTGAACAAGCAGATTGAGCAAAGTTGATTGCAGCCCGTCTATAAAATGGTTTCTATCTCGGTGCTCAGACTAGCTCGATGCTTCTCCTTGTTCCGGTGGGTACGTTATACCATCGGTCGCGGATGTTGTTAATAATGAAACCGCAAAGTTAGTGGCCTATAGGCGGTTTAAATACACGGGCCATCGCTAATCCGCAGTTAAGCAGAGCGCCAGATATACTTTAAATACTTGAAACTCGCTTGTAACAGATTTTTCGATCATATTAGAATTAGAATTCGTGGCGTACGTTATTTAATTCTAAGGATTAGGTGAAGATACAGATTTTTACTCGGAACAACTTCCCTCAGACCTTCATAACGCAGAGGGAATATCATACGTTTTTTAGGTTAAGTCATACGTTTTTTCCATATATCATTTGTTGAACTTGCAAGTTTTCTGGTAGACCCATGATGTTTTCCTTCACGAAAACAGGAATTTAGTGGTACATGTCAGGAGTCAAACTGAGGACCAGTCGGTCAATATGCCGATTCTTTATCTACTGCCCTGGGCCTAGTATTAGAAGTATCACTGCTCAGTCGGTTGCCACTGTTTTCGATTAATGGTAGTTATTAAGTGAATCTAAAAGTGCATGCTCATAATTATCCTCCTTATTTTAAGTGGGTCGTATATGTATCCATTTTTATCACTTACTCGGCGGTGAAGGAAAACATCGTGAGGAAACTCATATGTCCAAGATATTATATTTCGAAATACGTTTGACCTATCCTAAGAAATATATGGTTTGTAAGTCTTCCGATGTACATCATATAAAAAACAATATTTAAACGTAAACATATCGACGAACTATAAATTATTAAAGAGTTAACTTTTAAAGTAAATAATAACTTTTCATAAATTGGGAAGATAAATAGAAATTAATCAAGTCCACTCATTTTAGAATATCGTGGTAATAGGTTTATTATGAAAGGACGGTAAACAATAAAAGCTGCGTCAAAAGGATAATCCCGACTTTGGACAAAACATTTACGAAAATAACTATTGTAGCAACTAAAATTAAGGTTAAGCACAAACTAAACATAACAATGGGAGAAAATAGGTCAGGATAGAAAACAAGATTGTAGAGGATTCAATGTGTGTAGTGAAATGTATTATGAGGTTACTTACTGTAATTCTACTTATTCATTTTTATTTTTATTACCAAGTTGGTGTATTGGACCTAAGAATTTAGGTATGACGCTGGATGTTTGACTATGTTCTCGTGTTACGCGATGAAAACAACGTATTTGGTTACATGCGATGTTCTGGTAGGTATATAACAGTTAATACTCGTAGATTCAGGCGTTACTTTGCGAAAGTCAAATTTACAAACAATTTGATCTAAACTACTTTGCGTGTTTCCACTCCTGATTAGTTCGTGCGTACTACTGTCGGCCGGTATCCACCCAATACCGTTAGTAGATGCATGCCGCCACTGCTTTGGCTGCTCCGGTCGTCTCTGCCTCGGCTGCTGCAGTCGTATCTGCAAATGTTCGCCATCTGAAATGTGAACTGCATGCACCCGCCACCGCTGCTGCCCTGGCTGCTGAGGTCGTCTCTGCGACACGTGTTACGCCTCTCCACGAGGTATCCTCAGGCGCTGTAGATGTTAGTCGTTAAAATCACATGCTACGCAGAGACGACCGCAGCAGCCGAGGCAGAGACGACCGGAGCAGTCATGGCAGCGGTGGCATGCATCTACTAACGATAGTGAGTGTGTGCCGGCCGGAAGTAGTTTTCACGAACTAATCGGGAGCGGAAGCACACAATGTTGTTTAGATTAAATTGCCTATTATATAATATTGTCCAATGGATCGGGTCTGGGTTTTAATCTTCTTCCGTATTTTTACTTTTGTATTCCGTAATCTTTAATCCGTTTTAACAGATCCATACATTTTTAATTTGTGAATAAAATTTCATCTATATTTATATACATCTCCACACGAAGTCCGAGTAGGTAAGTCCGCCTTCAGGCGTTATTTTGCGAAAGTTAAATTGACATACAATTGTTCAGTGATGATCATCTGGACAATCGCCCAAAAAGGTCACACTTCGCCGAACATCTTAAAGATAAAAGACATAATTTATCGCTCAATCTATATTAATATATAAAGCGGAAGAGTTTTTTTGGTAGACCGCGCTAACCTCTGGAACTACCTGTCGTATTTGAAAAACTCTTTTGTATTTGATAGTACAATTCTCGAGGTACATTATAGGCTATTTAACATCACGCTAAGACCGTTAATACTGTGAACAAAGAAATAATGCAGAAATTCCTACGAAATACCGGAATACGCGCGGACGAAGTCGCGGCATGTAGCTGTGTAACACATACAAAATTTAACACACAATAAATAGATAAAGGTTAAAACAAAATATTAGGAAATTAATGAAACATTTAGATATTATTAAACATAAATAAATTAAAATTACTCTTTTGAACAAACAGACAGAACTAAGCAACTCGCCTCTACTAAATATACTTTCACTTACTCCATCCACCCCCGCCCTCAGTTCAATAGCAGCCATGGCTGAAAGCAGATGGATTTGTCAGTTATAGTTTGTTATTCTAACGACTAACATCAACAGCGCCTAAGGATGCCTCGTGGAAACGCTAAACAATTGTCGCTGTCACGACCAGGGCAGCAACGGAGGCGAGTGCGTGCCGTTTCTGTTCCAGATCGATCAGATCGAGGGCAACTGCAGCATCCAGAGCAGACGGCATGTTGCATTTACTAACGGTAGTGGGTGCATGCCGGCCGGCGCTAATCTACATGAACAAATTGGCGGAAGCACACAAAGTAGTCTAGGTATAAATTGCATGCAATTGCCAATAATACAGCTCCACCAAAAGAACTCTATGCTGTATGGTCCAAACCCCATAGCTAAATAACCTAAGGGCATTTTGAGGCTCTCTATTGAATGCACTATTGAGATGTTATGTGCTGAATTAGATAATTACATAATTATTTGTGTATATAGACTTCCTAGTGGTGACTTGACACAATTTAAGCCGGTAATGGAGGATACTGTGAAAAAAGTTTTCATAATTAAAAAAAAAAACATTATAGTCTGTGGTGATTTTAATGTAGACATTTTAGTAAATAAACAGATAGATTTTAAAATTTATTTAAATCATTTAATTTACAAAATATCTTCCTAGAGCCTATACGTATAACAGCCACATCTGCAACTTGTCAGATATTTTGCCAGTATTGAGTAAAGTATTTGAAAGGATAATGCTTGACCAATTGCAACTCCATTTTAAGGCCAATGAAATTTTTCATAATTCACAATACGGATTTACAGCAGGTTAATCCACTACAGATGCAGAAGTAGCCTTGGTCAATCCCAGATCCAGATCTCAGGACGCTATTGGGCTCTTCTGTGATCTCTCCAAAGCTTTTGATTGTGTCGACCATAGGACATTATTGCTCAAGGTGTGCCATTATGAAGTTAGAGATAAAGCCCATAATTTGATTCCAACTTACTGCATATAGACTATTGATATAAATGGTGTAAGATCTTAAGGCAGCAATGTTAATATTTGAGTGCCCCAGGGCAGGGCAGGGCTTAAAGTTAAAGAAGTTATGCAAAGCCTATTTACAGATTTTTTATAAATTATAGAGATACAGTATATACACATGTGTATTCATAAACTATATCTATAACTTCACGCCAAATACCTTGTAGAGTATGTAGAGGGAACCGAGCGGTACATTAATCGGTATTTACGTACCTACGACGTATAAACTATGTCAATGAAATAAAACAACTTTATATACATACTCGTAATTCTTCTGCCCGTGAGTGTCATTGAAATCCTCCTAAATGGTTGGACCGGATTTAAAAAAAAAAGTGTGTGTTTAAGTGGATTCGAAACTGGTTTAGATTGGACCCGGTAGGTGGTACTGCAATCGGGTTTCAGCAATTTATACAAATATTTTTACAGGACGTCTGTTGGGTCCGCTAGTATTGTATAAAATATCATTTGTGGGTAAGATACTGCTCGTTTCACCTCTTCTTGAACGTAGCTTCCGTACAGCTGTCCAGTATTTGCAGTGGTAGTTCGTTCCACAGCTATATTGATTTTCCTGTGAAAGAATTATAGAAATAGATAGTATTTGAAGAAGGATAGTTGTGAGAATAGGAGTTGTTTAAAGTGAAAACCGGGATCAAAGGTACTTCATGGTATTAGAGGGTTTTAAATGTATGACATAACACGTGCACATTTCTGCAAACACGAATATGGATCCACATCGGTCGAAATACAGAAACATGGCAACGCTAATTGCAACCAATCTAAGAATATTGTATTAAGCTATCGGTTAAGGTTATCAATAGATGACAACTGATTTAATTAAGTATAGACTTTATTTACAATGCCCAGCTGGCCCATCCTATCAACTGGTTCCCGGATCGAATCCTGACATTTACCACTAAATTTATGTTTTCGGATTTATGATTTATATTTCATATACATGTAAGTACGTAAATATTACTTGCTCGGCGATAAATGAAAACATCGTGAGGAAACCCACATGACCAAGAAATTCGAAAGACGTGTGATCTAACCTAAGAAAGGTCTCATTTTCCCTCTGAATCGTGGAGATCTGACGGCAGTCACTTCATGCAAAAATCAGTATATTTGTCAAATAGTTGGGTGATTTTACACAATTTAAGTAGTTAATTCGAATACTTTAAGAAAAGTTTATACAGTGGTGATTTCAATATAGACATACTAGTATTTTTTTTAATATTGCCGGACAAATTACACAGCGCCACCTAGCCCCAAAGTAAATGTTATGGGTACTAGACAACTGATAAACATCCGTAAATACATTTTTTTTTTTGTAAATACATACTTATTATACATAGAAAATACCCAGACCAATACAAACAGACATGTTCATGCACACAAATGTTTGTACTGTGTGGGAATCGAACCCACGAGCGTTGGTGTCAAAGTAGCGTAACAGCGCGTTTCACTGCTGCGCCACCGAGCTCGTCGAATCGTCGACTAGTAAACAAACAAACAAATTAAATAATGTTTTCCTGTAGCCTACACGTACAACAGCCATTTCTGCGACTTGTCTAGATAATATATTTTGTAATTGTGAGCATATCAATAAATCTGTAATTGGCGATTTGACTTCAGATCATTGCGGTCAGTTGGTAGTATACCAATGTTAAAATAATGTAGATTTAAAAAGAAGTGATTTGTTGTATAGACTACTGACCACTAATAAACTTATTAAATACAACAATGTACTGGGGGAATGTTTGCCATTATTAGATTTTAAACAAAACAAAATTAAGCAGTCGTCACATAAAAAGGAAAGAAAGCTGGAAGAGATCTATTTTAGTACAATTTTAATGTAACAATGGTATGTGTAATAATATGCAATAAATAATAAAGAAAATAAAGGCTGTATGGGATATTGTCAAAAAGGAAACAGGATAAACCACGGGATAATGAGTATTCAATTAAACATAATAATCAAACTGTAACAGCTGTTAAACAAGTAGCAAATCTATTTGATGACTAGCTCACTAATATCCCCTATATTATATTATATATCCACTGACTGCCTCAATTCATCTCCTCATGTTGCTGCGGAGTTATTAAAGGAGAATGTACAACCAAGAGTGGAACTTTCCAATTTACATATATTCAATCAAGCAATATACTCGTAATTAAAATCTTTAAACAACTAAATATCAAAAGCTCAGAAGATCATTGGGGAATGTCCATGAAAGTATTTAATTATATTATTGAGTCAATAGCTCCACACTTAGCATTTATTTTTAATCAATGTATAGACATGCGTTCCCAGACTTAATGAAATTTAGTAAATTAATTTCATTATTCAATTCAGGTGAAAAAAGAGAACTGGGGAAGTACAGACCCATATCTACTTTGCCTGTATTGAGTAAAGTATTTGAAAGTATAACGCTTGCTCAATTGCAACTCTATTTTAAACCGAATGATTTTTTTCGTAGAGCACAAAAAAATAATTTACATCAGATAAATCCACTACAGATGCGGAGGTAGCGTTGGTCAAACATGTTCTTAGCGCATGGAAGAGATCCCAGGATGCTATTGGGGTGTTATGTGATCTCTCTAAAGCTTTTGATTATGTCGACCATCAAACATTATTGCACAAGCTGTGCCATTATGGAGTTAGAGATAAAGCCCATAATTTGATTCTAACTTACTGCATATAGACTATTGATATAAATGGTGTTGCCCATAATTTGATCGCAACTTACTTAAAACAGAATACATACTGTAACATAAATGGGGTCATATCTAAAGGCAGTAATGTTAATATTCGGGTGCCCCAGGGCTCTATATTGGGACCCTTTTTATTTTTAGTATATGTAAATGATCTGCCCTACATAGTGCAGAAAATGGCGGATATACTACTGTGTGCCGATAACACTTCTTTAATTTTTAATGTTGTTCGTCGGTGCAAAAATATTGACAAGGTAAATAGTGTTCTATATACTATTCTAAATTAGTTCACATACAATAATATATCATTAAATTCAACTAAAACTAAATATATAAAATTTAGTCTTCCATATATGGCTTCTGTCAATTCAGAAGTTTTCATAGACAATAATATAGTAGAATTTATTAATGATACTATATTTCTTGGAATTACGATAGCCTCAAAATTGCATTGGGATACCCACATAAATAAACTGTCCAATAAGCTTATCAGCATATGCCGTTAGGAGTATTAGATAATTGGCGGATGTGGATACTGTTCGCTTAGTCAATTTCAACTATTTTCACAACATAATGTCATATTGTATACTGTTGTGGGGAAGAACGGCTAATTATGAAACTGTTTTTATATTACAAAAGAGAGCCACCCGCTCTATTTATAACATGTGCTCCAGGGAATCACTGAGAGAACTATTCAAAGAAATAAATATCCTCACGGTTACCTCTCAGTACATTATGAGAATGTAGTGTATGCTTGTAAAAGTATAAAGTCGTAATGTAGTGAAAATCTTTGAAGCAGGAATAGATTGCATGTGCCAGAACATCGGCTTGCTAATACTTATAGATCTTTTGTTGCGAATTATGTCCTTGCCTGACTATATGTTCAAAAGGCACATCAAAAATACTCTATGTAAGAAGGGTCATTATAGAGTCGATGAATATCTAATTGACAGTGACACACATTGTTTGGAAATGATTCAGCACATGTCTTAATATATCTTTAATTGAACTACTTGATATCACTATATATATTTATTGTAATCACAGCACACTCATATATATTTATTGTAATATGTATAGATGATTTGAAAAAAAAGACCCCAATATGGGTCTTTTTAGGGTTCCGTACCCAAAGGGTAAAACGGAACCCTATTACTGAGGCTCCGCTGTCCGTCCGTCCGTCCGTCTGTCACCAGGCTGTATCTCATGAACCGTGATAGTTAGACAGTTGAAATTTTCACAGATGATGTATTTCTGTTGCCGCTATAATAACAAATACTAAAAAATAGAATAAAATAAATATTAGAGGGGGCTCCCATACAACAAACTTGATTTTTTTGCTCATTTTTGCTCGATATTGATAACGGCAACAGGAAGGCGCTTGAAATATTCACAGAATAATTAGTTATATATTCACTTTAAGAATAAATAATTAAATTAAAATAAAACAAATATTTGAGCAGTCAGAACCCGTTATATACGTTTTCCCATACATTTCGCGGTCGTATACGACCACCCGGGTTTCGAAGGGTTAAGGGCGGCTCCCATACAACAAACGTGTTTTTTTTGCCGTTTCTATAGATAATGGTACGGAACCCTTCGTGCGCGAGTCCGACTCGCACTTGGCCGATTTTTTTATATTGGTAAGTTTCTTTTGGCATTTCTTATTCGCCAATGGTCATTTAAAATGCTGGTAGATTAAAAAAGAGAAATTTAAACTGTGAAAAATTACCAAGATATAATATTGAGAATGTAAGACGTGTATAGGTGCCTGTGATGGTCTAAATAATAATAATAATAATTTTTTTTTATATTTTTTTTATTTTTTTTTACCCCGCAGGGCAGCTTGTGGCGAGCTGTTGGTGCGTAACGACACCACGGGTACCCGAGTGCTCCAGAGAGTCGATCAGGGCCTTCGTCTCCGGCGTGTCTTCGTCGGTCGGAGTGGAAAACTAAGAAGGCCCGCAGGACTCTCAGCTCTGGCTTGCCTTCATTGGCCGTCCAGAGAGGAGTCGATAGAGTATATTGCTTTAGCAGGTGATATGCTCCAGGGGTGGAAGTGTTAAAGGGCATAACGCCGCGAGTAACTTCGGAGAAAGCGCAGCACACCTCTCAACACCCCTGAGTCACTCACACCGGTGTTGCCCCCGGCCGACTTTCTCTGGCATTTCGGGGGTCCATCTAGTGAGTGGCGAGCCACCGCCTGCCGAAAGTAACATCTGATATGATAGTTATGGCAGGCGTCCGTCCCTCTTCTGCAATAGCCCGGTTCTAATATTACCTCCAAATTTCATTTTAATAGCCCACGTTTTTCCGACATATTTACAATAGTCCCAATACCTGCCGTGACCTGTTCATTGGTATATTGTCCCACTGATATCCCCTGGAGTGGGTCACGGCGGGTGTACAACATTGCATAGTCTTTTCGAAGGGGCCTCTACGCGTTGGATCCTTATCCCCGCGCACGCCTATCAAATGACCGGGATAATGCCCGAGAGCGAGAAGAAGATAATAATAATAATTTTATTTCATTCAAGTTACAAAGACTCATTCATTACAAATTATAAATTAAACTACAAAATTATTGCATACATAAATTAATATAAAAATACAAATATAAAATTATAACAAAACATACCAAAATCAAATTAAAATTAATCGACCAACTGCCCCCATTCCGGCTCAACAACGTCATACATTATAGTCGACCATTGCTTGGTCCATGCAGACTACTACAGTGATTCAGAAAGGGACAGTCGAGTTGATTCGCAATCATTTCCAAGACGCTATTAGTCAAATAAAGAATTTTATCTTTTTATCTTTATCAGACCCCGCCAATCCTAATAGATTAGGAAACGGGATAATGCTAAGAAGAAGAAGATCCTCTTCAAAACGTTGAAGATAATTCCTATATCCTTTCCAGCTGTATGAATTAAAATAAATGTGTTAAATTGTTACATGAAATGCCTAGCGCTATATATAAACTGCCCTCGGTGTCGTATTTAATACCCATTTAGAAACTAGAGAAATGTAAAGTCAAACTCAATTAATATTTGCGGAAAGTATGTAAGGTTTCAGTTATTCGAGAACATGTTTTACCTTATTGTGATAACAACTGCGGAGTATAATTAAATACTATTGGGCTCGGCACCAGAAGCGTGAATGCCGCGGCCCTGCCAGTCAACACTAAGGATTGCAATTCTGGACGGAATCTGCACAGAGATGCGGATTAGGGCGTCCTTCATAGGCGACGCGCACCGTCCGCCCTCGTCGGTGCGAGAGTAATTGCATGCGGCAGTGGCGACCGCCACCCATCGCGTAATGCTCAACCCGTCAGGACAAGGAGATCTGAGTGTCATATAGGCACATGGAATGTGAGAGGTGGATTACAAGATAAGATGAATGAATGATGGTTATATACTCAGATGTAGCCCAATGTTGTTCGAAAAGTTCTGAAAGAAAGTATCGTGGACAGTGTGAAAGAAGTATGTGAATGCGCATAGAGACGTAAAATACTAAGAGGGTGTATCATTGACGTTAGTAAATGGCTACAGTACGGCTAGGTGCTAGATTGGAGCTTAACGTTATATATCCTTATTAGGAGAATTTCCAAGCGGTAAGCTATATCCTAAGGTCTCATTTGTTAATCTGTGAAAAATGATTGGATTGAAGAATTGCATGTATGTGTGTGTGTAATAAACACTTATTCTATATTTCTTATAAGTCTCTTATACTTGTTCCTATTTTGCTACGTGGTATTTTCTGTAAAGGTTGAATTCAATGTCAAAAAGTCGGTAAGGAAAAAAATATTTCAATAAAAACTTAATTATAATATTAGAGCAAATATAGATATATTCCATATCGGATCAAATGTGCTGTGATGTGATGTGATCTGCGGCCTTATAAGATGCTGACAAATCCAATACGGCGCAGTTCCTGAAGCTGAATATCTAAGGTAATATGTATATCCTATATACTTAGTCTGGCCATAAATATGGTTACAATTAAAAATAAACAAAATGTTACATTTGAACTTGGAATCTGACATTTTTAAATGATTATTCATCGAGTTTTCTAATTTTGGCGCCAATACATTGTACAATATTTTGCGATATTAAAATGGAGTGGAGTGATAAAGAGAACCGAATCGCTGTGATTGCATTACACAAAGAAGGTATGGAGCCAAATGTAATTTTTAAAACTCTCCATACGCTTGGTATTAGTAAAATGTTTGTGTACCGGGCTATTAATAGGTATAATGAGACCTCCTCTGTTTGTGACAGAAAAAGATCTGGCCGTCCACGGAGTGTTCGTACGAAAAAGGTGGTCAAAGCAGTAAGGGAAAGACTTCGAAGAAATCCTGTCCAAAAGCAAAAGATTTTATCTCAGGAGATGAAGATAGCACCTAGAACATATCGCATATTTTAAAAGATGACTTAGGACTTGCAGCCTATAAGAGACGTACTGGTCATTTCTTAACTGATAATTTAAAAAAGAATAGAGTGGTAAAATCGAAACAACTACTGAAGCGGTACGCAAAGGGAGGTCACAGAAAAAATTTGTTTACGGATGAGACAATTTTTACAATTGAGCAACATTTTAACAAACAAAATGACCGTGATTACGCTCAAAGCTCTAAGGAAGCTTCCCAATTAGTCGACAGAGTGCAACATGGGCACTATCCGACTTCAGTGATAGTTTGGTGGGGTATTAGCTATGAAGGAGTGACTGAGCCATACTTTTGTGGAAAAGGTATTAATACATCGGCACAAGTGTATCAAGATACCATTCTTGAGAAGATAGTGAAGCCCCTTAACAACAACATGTTCAATAACCAAGAATGGTCCTTCCAACAAGATTCGGCGCCGGGTCATAAAGCTCGGTCTACGCAGTCCTGATCCTAATCCGCTGGATTATGATTTATGGTCAGTTTTAGAGAGTACGGCTTGCTCTAAACGCCATGATAATTTGGAGTCCCTAAAACAATCCGTACAATTGGCAGTGAAGAATTTTCCCATGGAAAGAGTGCGTGCTTCTATTGATAACTGGCCTCAACGTTTAAAGGACCGTATGGCAGCCAATGGAGACTACTTCGAATAAGCTTTTTATATTTTAAATTGTTTTATATTTATGTAGTAAACTAACACACTGTAAAAGTAATAAATGTTATTTACAATAGATCTTTTTTTCCAGGTTTTAGTATTTATGGCAAGACTAGGTATAATATCCTTATTTTTCTTTAAAGTGTATTAAAAAAAAATTTATTTCTGACGTATAACTTGACATATAACTTGATTAATGTGAATGATTGTAAATCTGTCAAAATTTGTTGAAAATTCTCTTTTTTTTGTATGAAATCAACTGTGTTTAACTGTTTATACACTTTTATATGTACGTTTCATATCGAAAGGAGAAGGAGGGTGAAATCCCATGGAATGCTTTGGGAAGCACAAAATGGATGTCGAATCAAGATTTTTCACTCCGCAACATCATGGAAAACCAACTGGCTATGGACCAGAATGATATGGTTTTTTGCGGTTTTGTGGAACTAAATTGAATTTCTGAAACATTATGCCCAATTATGGGATTAACGGTGACCTGCTCCATGCTGTGCAATCCACTTATGAAGATTGTACAACATGTGTGCTTGTGTATGGAAGCGTATCGCCCTGGTTTGATACCAACAATGGTGGTGTATATAGAAAGGCTTACAATTGAATGCCAAGAAAACCCAGATAATGATATTTAAACGGAGAAAACCAGAACGAACACTAGGATTACGCTCGGTGATCTAGTGTTGGAGCAAGTGGATGAGACTATATCTTGGAAGCGCTTTTAGTAGCGATGGAAGGTACATCACTGATGTGGAGAGACGACTGATGTGAATGGAGCGTTGGGTAAACTTCTTGGCAACCGAAATCTAAGCCAGAAGGCACAGCTTGCTGTACACAACATGGTGCTAATACCAACGCTAACTTATGGAAGCGAAAGCAGCGTATGGCAGAGAGAGCATGAAAGTAAATCTGGTAGAGATTAGAGCATTGCGCTGGCATGCTCCATTGGTTCGGACATGTAGAAAGATTGTAGTATGAAAAAATGATGAAACAGATATCCAATGCGATAGTGGAAGGATGTAGGAGCCGAGGAAGATCAAGACTGACCTGCTATAACCAAATTAGTCGTGTTTTGTTAGAAGATGATGTCAGGAGTCCTAGAAACCGGGAACGTGCATGAATAGAGTTATGAATATTAAAGAAGCGAGTGAAGTGAGTAAGAACTGCGTTCATGATCCAAAGCCCCGAAAGCTTTCAACTTGAACTTCGCAATCGTTTTCAGTGCCTAAATGATTATATAACACCGGAAACTGTCCATGCAGCGGGAACTCAATTTCTAAAGGCTAGTCCAAAAAGAACCCAAAAGCTCTCGACTCACACGCAGAATCTCGTGCAGGTCAAACGTGAAATGTGGTTGCCGTCTTCAGTTCACACGTTAGAGTGCAGGCAGCTCAACAGGCAGATGTATAAATGCATACCGCAAGACATACGGCAATTTAATACAATTTGTATTAACGACGCGATAGAGTGAAACTAAGGCTCCAAAGTATTCACCATAGGCTGTTGTCAACTTATACAGGCGCCATTATTTCTACGAAGGCTTCTGAGTGAAATGGAGAAGCTCTATGGACAGCTGTAAATATCGTCGTTACAACCATGCAACAGTGGTAGTAACGACCCAAGAGCTAAATTGACCGGACACTATACCGAAGATATCCCGGACATCAGTCTGTACGACATTCGTATGGCTCTTAAACAGCTTAGAAATAGGAAAGCACCGGGTGAGGACGGAATTACGGTGGAGCTTCAGAAAGCGGGCGGAAGACCGCTACTTGTAGTCCTACAGAAGCTATTTAATTCTGTCATACACTCCGGTGAAACACCGGAAGCGTGAAGCAGAAGCCTGGTCATGTTAATCTTCAAAAAGGGTGATAAGACCCTTTTGAAGGACTATACGCCGATATCGCTTCTGAGCCGCGTTTATGTTTTGTTTTCGAGAGTTATCACAATCCGTCTCGCACGCAGACTTGATGAATTCCAGCCTCTTGAACAAGCTGGATTCCGAAAAGACTTTACGCATACCCTCCGCCAGATTATACAGAAGACTGAGGTGAGGAGTATAATTTGCCCTTATGTTTGGCGTATGTGGACTACGAATAGGCCTTTAATTCCGTTGAGATATGGGCGATGCTACAGTCTCTCCTACGATACAGTAAAGTTACGATGTGTATCCGAGTACAGGACCAGAGTACGAAACCGATCCAAGTGCAAAAAGCTGTAAGACAGGGCGATGTCATATCTTCAAAACTCTACAACGCAGCATTGGCAGATATCTTCAAGCTCTTGGAATGGAAAGATACTGTATAAACGTCATTGGCGAATACATCACTCACCTTAGATTTGCCAATGATATAGTTCTCATGGTGAAATTGCTAGCTCAATTACCTCAATAGTGTTTTCAACCAGGTGCCTCTCAAAATGAACATGGACAAGACTAAGATCATGTCGAATGTCCATATTGCACCTATGCCGGTCACTCTTGGAAGCACTAACCTCAGAGTTGTTGACGAATATGTTTACCTAGGGCAGGTTATTTAGTTAGGTAAGTCCAACTTCAACCGAGAGGTCAACAGACGCATCCAACTCGGCTGGGCAGCGTTCGGGAACCATCAGCACATCTTCTCGTCCAAAATACCCTCAACACCTGAAGAGTAAGGTCTTCGAACAGCGTGTGTTGTCAGTGATAACATACGGAATTAAGACGTGGCCCTTTACTTCGGGCCGTATGAGAAAGCTCAAGGTCGCTCAGCGAACTATGGAAAGAGCTATGCTTGGGGTTTCTCAGCCTGACAGAATCAGATATGAGGATATCTGTAGTAGAATTAATATAGATAAAGATAACTCACATGCTGGTGGGCTGGCCACATAGTTCGTAGAATCGACAACCGCTGGGGAAGAAAGGTTCTTGAATGGCGTCCCCGTACTGGTGCATGCAGTGTGGGATGACCCCCACTAGATAGAGCGTTGACCTCAAGAGGTTTGTAGCAAGTCGATGGATGCAATGGCACAGGATCAAGACGAGTGGCACTGTAGAGGGGAGGTCTATGTTCAGCAGTGGACGAATACAGGCTGAAATGATGATGATGATTCCACCAGTAAAGATATTTGGATGCTGTGAGATATTCTGACATCCTCAAAATACAGGGGAAGGAAACACTACTTCCGGAGCATTACTCGATATACATTACTTGGCTAAATTACTTTTATGACATTGTACGTACATATCCTCCTCCGCTACGATTTTGATTTTCAAACACCATTATATTTATCTTTATTATGCGATGGTGTCGTCATATCAAATAATTATTTGTTAATTACAAACTATTTCTTTTTCACGTGAAAAACTTAAGAGGTAATTAACTAACTCAAAAACCTTTATTGTTATGATGTCATGTAGGATAGTCTGAATCTCTACCACGGCTGTGAATTACATTGTCTATTATGCGATCGTCTACGCTTATAATGTGAATGCTGGTAACACTAATAGACTTAATTTTAGCTTCGAATTACAGTTACAACAAAGATATATTAAATATTCAACTAATAAATCGTTTATTATAAATATTTTGGAATATATAAATTTTAAAATTTCAATCCAACACAAGATAATTTCGCGCACAATTTGTTCATGTAAAACTGAAGTATATTTCAACATCCGATAATTGGTATACTCGTTTAAAATTCCGAAAATGCAATATTCTGCACCAACTCGAATGAACTGGAATAATTGTCTCTTACAAATTTTGTATATATGCATTGTTTTTATAAACCTGTGTGTTTTGTCACCCCGACGCAACATGATCTGAATACGTACAAGTGATGCCATCTCCCTTCCTTTCCGGAAGAAACATAAGTAACTAAAGCAGTAATAGAGATGAGAGATGCCAGCAGTCGTGCTCACTAAAATGTCTAGACGGGCGGCGGCGTTGGGGGGCGGGTCATCGAGTTCCCTAAAATATGGTTGAACACGGTGATGGCTGCCCTCTGCGTCAACCCATGAACGGGTGCCGCTCGAAGGGACTGGTCTGCCCGCGTCTCTCGTCCCACTTTCTGCTTAAAACAAAAACTAAAATAAAAACTAGTAGCACTTATTGTAATCGCACTTGCGGAGCGATAATAAAATACTAACAATCTGACAAAAAAAAAATGACTAGCAAACAAAGGCACGGGCCAAAGAGCCTGTGGATATGACTACTATTAAAAAAAAAAAGAATACGTACAAGTTATTTCCATAATATGAGTGTAATGACATCCTAGTTACTTGACCAAAAGGGAGGGTAATGTTTTCCGACCGTATGCATGTACGTTATCACGTTGCATTTCTATCTCATGTAGTTTATAAAGCAACAGCAATGGGAAGTGTGAGACGTCGTTCGATCTTATCTTATCTCAAAACCATCTCTCACTCACTCGCAAAAACATAACAACTCTCCAGTGAATAGCTATTTGGGCGCCTATTTCTGCGATGAGGAGGAGATAAGTAAACATGTTTGTAAACACAATTTTTACCATGTGTCTCGGCCATTAGGCTCGTCAAAATATTTGATTCTTACATTTCTGAAGCAATAGAGCACGGTTCTTCTTATTACGATAAGATAATACTTGAAAATAAAGCAAATACCCACCCTTCTATATTCTACATTAAACCTAGAAACTAATTCTCTCTATACCGATTCTCTCTTTCAGATCAACTCTATTTTTCACATCTTCACCGCGAACACTCTCTGGAAGCTTATTTTACGCAACGCTCGTATTTCTAGTACATTTATTTTTCTTTTATATACTCTTTACAATTCTCAGTTCTCGTTCTCAGCGCCAATCAGTTAGCATGGGATAAGCACCACGTTAATACGGAGCTGCGACTTCTGGCTTGAGCTTGTACTGGCTAGAAGTTTTTCATTGCGTCTTTCACACTTTTATTTTGATTTCTAATCGTAATTAGGGTATTAGTTTTTAAAAAAAAAGTTACAATTTGTAAACTCCATATTATTAAACTCAACGAAGTATGACTTGCTTCTCGATTTGAACAAGTTTTCTAAATAAACATATATCAGAAACAGCTTACCTACATACGATTATTCGAGAACCCTTCATACATACAACTAAGTTATGTACTAATTACAACAATTTCAGAATAGCAGCTACGAGTAGATGTAATTAATAATTATTAATACAATTATATTAATATAATAATTAGTCGGAAACAGCCGCTCACCCATCCGGTCACGTCTCGGCCAAACTTCCGACCAGCCATTAAATTAAGAGCGACTAAACTTCATTTATCTCGCTTGTTACTTCTCGGACGATAAGGTTCAGAAACACGGCTGGAAACTTGGGAAAACTTACGGCCAACTTCACAGAACTTGTCGAATCACGGCGATCGCTCGAAAATTTGTTACTTTACCCAATATTTAAAATAATCTCCGCGTCACTTCTTATCTTAGAAAGTTTGCCGGGCTTTCCCTATTACCCTGATAGCGTTTTAATGGTAACTTGATGCGGTTTTCATTCTTGTTTCAACGACATGATTAATTCAAATTCGTTTCCTGAATAGCTGTTAAATGCCCCTAAAATTTTATTAGCTGAGTTAGATTTATACCAAGTTTAATAATTAAGTGATGTTGCTTGTGCTATAGTACGCATTTAGCTTGAGCGAAGATGTAATACCGATGGTTTAGACAAAGCTGCATGTAGACAACGACTTTCTCAATGGTAATGGTGATAACAAAGTCGGACAGACATTCTTATAAATATAGTCGAATAATATCTAGAATAGAAATAGATTCGTTCTTTCCATCCTGTGTATGATAAAATATTATCAAATAGATATATACAAGATTTATTTTTGGGCAAATACGGTAAATAGGGTTGTATTATAATAGTTCATATTCATCACGTGACACGCTAGTATTTGTTAAACAAAATAAAAATACTAAATTTAAATTGCACTAATATTACATAACTAATTGAAAATTAATATCTTATAACAATTATAAGATATTAATATATTCGTCATGACATCATCGATGATAGCTTAACCTGTGAGACCCCGTTATATACGTTTTCCCATACATTTCTTGGCGGAAAAGCGGCCCGCGGGTAATGAGTGATTAATGCGTAATTTATGATGATGAACATAAACGTGCATTGGTATATCGCCATATTTTGCAATGTTACTTTGACTACCAACCCATTCCTACTAATTGGGCTTTCCGCTGGGCCATTTTGGTAGAAATTATATCTTTTAGATATTTTCATTAGAGATTCGAATATCCTCTTGACAAAGTCATCAGATTCAGATCATCATCCATCATGGTCGGTCGTATGTGTATGCACGAGTAAGTTTGTTCATTTTGCATTACTAACAAGTATTATCCTTAAGGATTGATGCGAGCTTTCAACTGTCTTCAACTTTTTTTCATATTTAATATCATATACGGAACCTGAAAGTTTAGTATAACTTAGATCAAGTTTACAAGATATCAAATATTGCTATCAGCTCACTAGGTTTTTAATTTGGGGTACACCATGTGCAGGTGACTTTGATTTACTCTACGTATTATGCGCCACTATAATAGCAGCTAAATGGAAAAATACGATAACAACTAAATTATAAACTAATGTATGCGTTATTATTACGCAAGATGGTGCCCTACTTCACATATAGTGTTTAATGCCTAGGAAATAAGAAAGAGCTTTTCCTTGTAGTCTGGCTCTGATGTAGGTAATAATATATTAGCTACCTCTGATATCACGGAGTAACAGTAAAAGTTTTTGTAGCTCTTCTCTACTTTTCAATAATATAAAAATATGAAATATACATAGAATTACTTTGAGTTTAAGGCTTACTTAAGCAACAGGCTGCAAAGTTTTGTTCGGAAGTTATATATTTTTGTTTGCTAAAACAAGAAAAGTTATATGCAGATGTTTCGAAATTTCTTCACATAATAACCTTTGTCATTCTATTACTAAAGTTATTCTTCGTTTTTCTGTAGTGATACATACACTAAATGCTAACATTGCGATCATTGAGGGCGTTCCGATATTAGTCTTATTAAAAACCACTAGGCTTTTTGAGAGTAAATATGGTTAGACATTGTCTGGAAGCTTAGGTATGACAAAATAGGTATCGGGTACGAAATAGGCATCGGCATCTAGTACTGAAAATGTATATATTTTATACAGAATGGTAACGTTAATCGGATTTCATGAGCCCTTTCATAAGTATCTTTAGTTGGCATTCTGTAAAATATTTTTCTCAAACATGCTTGAACAGGCTCGCGTTTATTAAAAAACTATAATAATAATAGGCCGATCACCATATGTCACTCTTCTGAGGTTCTGAGGTAAACGCTATGAAAATCTAAGCAAAGTGAAAAAAAAGCAGGATAGAAAGATCTATCAAATTACAAAAGTTAGACTTATTTGGGGTATATAAGGGGGTCATGTGCCAGAAGCGTGCTCGTTCGCGACCCCTGCCAATCAGTCGATTGCAATTCTGGACCAAGAGCGCACCGACGTGCGGATTAGGGCGTCCCGATCCGCCCCCGTCGGTGCGAATACAGCTGCGTGCAGCGGTGGGGGCCGCCACCCACCACGCAGCGCCAATTCCGGCGGGACGAGGGGAGCCGAGTGCCGCATAGGCACGTGGAATGTGAGAGGTGGATTGAAAGATAAGACGAATGAACTGATAGACGTAATGAATGATAGACGTTTGGATGCTTTATGTGTGACAGAGACTAAGCGCAAGGGGAGCGACACCGATGATCTGCCCGGTGGTATGATGGATGGGTTATTTCATCATAAGGATATTCACACGTATACATGGAGAAGGAATGATCAAAAAAGTGTGATTGATTTGATTTTAATAGATAGACGTCTCCGAAATGTTCTAATGGATACAAGAGCCTTTAGAGGCCCCACTCTTGAGACGGACCACTACCTGGTGGTAAGCCGGTTTGTGGGCCTTTTTAGGAAGTGGAGGCACTGGCGAGTGCGTATCCCTTTCGGAGACCATGAAAGGATAATGAGCGAAAAATTGCAAGATGAAAGTGTAAGGAGAATGTATGTGCATCTGGTAAGTGAGAGACTTGCAAATGCAAGCCTCTCTGACTCAGATGTGGATGATTGTTGGAAAGTTTTGAAAGAAAGTATGGTGGATAGTGCAAAAGAAGCTTGTGGATGCGCAAAGAGACGTAAAACAGCGAAAGGAGATGCCTGGTGGGATGCGGAGGTTGAATCCTCCGTAGCAAGAAAGAGGAAAGCGTGGCTGGATTACGTATCATCTTTGCCTTTAAATGAAAATATGAGAGAAAAGAAGACAGAAATGTACCGTCTATGCAAGAATGAAACCAAGGCATTAGTGAAAGAGAAGCGTGAAAGACAAATTATGAATGAGGAAGAGAGGCTGACGAAAAACTTCGAGGCAAATACCAAACTCTTTTGGAGAGAGGTAAAGAAGTCTCGGAGTGGTTCGTCGGCATCCAGAATGGATAAGATAAAGTCTAAAGCTGGTGTCATTCTTGCCAACACTCAGGAAGTGTTAGAACGGTGGAGTGAATATTTTGAGGAAATGTATGAGTATGCCTCGGACGCTGGCAATGAGAGTGAGTCGGATGCTTACTCCACGTTGACGGCGTCCGACGAAGGCATAACTATGGATGAGATCGAATGGTCGATACGAAGCTTGAAAAATGGAAAATCAGCGGGAATTGATCTGATCACAGCTGAGATGATCAAATTAGGTGGCACTTACGTCCGGGACGCCTTCTGGTACCTATGCAACCTATGCTGGAGAACTGGAAGGGTCCCAATGGACTGGAGACGCGCAGTCATCGTGCCCTTGTATAAAGGCAAGGGATCACGCATGGACTGCGCCAACTATAGGGCCATCAGTTTGATCAGCTTAGCAGCAAAAGTATATAGAAAGGTGATTGAAAGGAGAATGAGGGTGAAATCCGATGAAATGCTGTGGGACGCACAAGGAGGTTTCCGAAATGGAAGGGGATGTACGGATCAAGTTTTCTCGCTCCGCAATATCGTAGAGAAGCATCTGGCCATAGACCGGAAGGTTTTCTGCGGTTTTGTGGATCTTGAGAAAGCCTTTGATAGGGTTGTGCGAAAGGAACTGTGGGACATATTGCCGAGATATGGGATTGACGGTTCACTGCTCCGTGCTGTGCAGTCCACTTACAAGGATTGCTCAGCATGTGTGCAGATAGACGGTGGCATGTCACCCTGGTTTGATGTCAAAATTGGTGTCAAACAGGGTTGCATGCTATCTGCTAGGCTGTTTATCCTGTATCTCGATAGTTGTCTGCAGAGAATAAGGTCAACGAATGTGGGATTGCGCATGGGTGACCAAGTGGTGAACTGTCTGCTGTATGCAGACGATGCCGTGCTATTAGCAGATACACCATCTAAACTGCAAACACTGGTCACAGCGATGAAAGACGACTGTATGGAGAAAGGCTTACTACTGAATGCGAAGAAAACAAAGATAATGGTATTTGAAAGAGAAGAATCCAGAACTAATGTAAGGATTACGATTGATGATGAAGTGTTGAAACAAGTGGATGAGTTTGTATATCTTGGATGCGCTTTCAGCAGGGATGGAAGGTACACCGTAGATGTGGAAAGACGAGTGAGTGCTGGGAATAGTGTGAATGGAGCGTTGGGAAAACTTCTTGGCAGTAAAATCCTGAGCCAGAAGGCACAACTCGCTATACACAATGCAGTGTTGGTCCCAACGCTAACTTATGGAAGCGAGAGTTGGGTATGGCAGAAAGAGCATGAAAGTAGAATAAACGCGGTTGAAATGCGAGCGCTGCGCAAAATTTGTGGCGTAAGGCTCGTAGACCGTATTCGCAATGATGATGTTAGAAATAGAGTTGGTCTGAAAGAGAGCGTCGGTGTTAAAATAAGAAGAGGCATGCTCCGATGGTTCGGGCATGTAGAAAGAATGCAAGATGAAAGAATGACGAAGCAGATATACAATGCAAAAGTGGAAGGATGTAGGAGCCGGGGAAGGCCAAGACTTACCTACCATGACCAAATTGGTCATGTTCTATCAGAAGGTGATGTCAGGAGCCCTAGAAACCGGCGTGCGTGCATGAGAAGAGCAATGAATGTTAAAGAAGCGAGTGAGATATGTAAGGATCGAGTCACGTGGCGCTCGGTTCTCTCTGCCTACCCCGCAAGGGATTTGGCGTGAAGTTATAGAGAGACTTATTTGGGAGATGTTATTCCTGAGACCACATCTTACTAATATTATAAATGCGAAAGTTTGTATGTATGGATGTTTGTTGCTCTTTCACGCTTAAACGGCTGAACGGATTTGAATGAAATTTGACACGTAGATAGATTATGATCTGGATTAACATATAGGCTACGTTATTTGACTCCACGCGGGTGGAGCCGCGGGCAGCAGCTAGTATCATTATAAATCCTTAATTAATGCAGACATCGATCGTTCAGCGTATTTATTTTAAAGCGGAATAAACTTCTTACATTTAGTGGAAAAGTTACGTGACAAAGCGTGTTTGACGAACGCGGTCCGATGCGATACGCAAATATTTAAACATCGATATACCTACAACGTACCACCCTGAAGTCATCGTCTGAAAGCGTTGTCTTGTAACTACCGTTAGAAAAAAAATATTGTCTGCCAATATAATTTACCGATATCGCAGTAAAAACGTAAATTGTTAACGTTGCAACGCGTTTCGAAGGAAGAAAATCCCCAAATAAAGATTAAGTGAATTTCGTTATGGTGATTTATGGGTTTCTGTGAGCAAACATAAAAAACATATGAAAAACATTTTACTAAAAGTTGGGATTAAGAAATTTATATATAAGTATATTAAGCCAGTTATTGATGTTGCAGATTAAAGAGATTTTCTTTGTAATATGACGACGTTATAGTTGCCTCTGCCTTATTATTGATAAACATTTTATGAAAAGTGAATGCATCTGAAAACCCTAGACATTTTAAGCCCTTAAATATAAAATTATCGTCTTATGTAGATTAAATTAAATATTTTTTAATGAAAAGTATCTTTAAATAAATTGGCGAAGATAAAACGGTTCAGCACGTTTTTCTCCTCTTTTTGTTAAATTTATAGGCAGTAAATGTTAATATCGGGGTGCCTCAGGATTTTATTTTCGATCCCTTTTTAGTTTTAGTGTACGCGAATGAGCTGCCCTACAAGTTGCAGAAAATTGCAGAGGTAGTAAGTACTATTTGCTGATAATACTTCTGCAATTTTCAATATATTCCATCAATGTAACAATATTGACAAGGTAAATGATGTTCTGTATGCCATTTTAAAATCGTTCACATGTAGTAATGCTTTGCTGAACTCTGCTAAAAACATAATGCATAAAATTTAGTATTCCAAATGTGACTTTTGCCAATACCGAAGTTCTCATTCGGTATAATAAATTATAATTTGTTAATAATACTGTGCTTCATGTAATTACAGTAGGCTCTAAATGATAATGGGACCCCTACATAAATAAACTTGATGAGCTCAGCTCCTCCGCATATGCAGCTAGGAGAATCGGATAATTGACGGACGTGTCTCCTGTGTGCTATTAAAATTAGATTATTTTTTTATTAGGCTTTTGTAAACTTATCTATTTCTTTTTAGACTTTTGTAGTTAATTCCAGTCAATTTTAATTCGTACCTTATTTCCAGGCATATGCGCCATCCGAAATCACACACACAATTGATTATCGCTTAATGAATATTTTCAAAATTTTCAAATGCTCTGCCAATGGGCCTATGTTTTGTACAGTGTATTTATGTATTTGTATGATATAAATATACACTTAGAGATATACATTTAAGTTATTTACTTAACAAACACGCCCAAAAGCTTCGATATTTTTTTATAAGATTTACTAATAGGGTATTGAGATCGACACATTTTTTCAGGCATGACATTTAATAAAATCTAAATTCATACTACCTATTTGCAAGTTAGGAATATCTCTCAGTGCTGGAATATAAAAAGCTTTGATTTGTGTAAGAAACTTCGCAAATATACGTGTAAAGCTTCATTCAGGGAATGAACCTAAAAGTTTTGGGTTTTTTTATAAATTGGAAAGGTATAATGGAAACTTGAGAAATTCATACATAAACTAAATAATGCCTATTTCATCGGCCACACAATTGAAGGACAGGATACTTAGGATAGCATGTAATGATTCATCTATGATAGCCATGATCATGTGACAATGAAACTTTAGGCCGTAATTAAGTACAATTTTAAACGCTTAATAATTTTGACCCAAACATATACTCGTCGCCATTGCTATATCATGTTGTAAGCGTTCCTAGGTTCCAAACTATTCGTACTCATGACAGTATTAAAACATACAGTCAGCGTCAATTTTACCAAATACCCTTCTATACATAAGCTTATACATATTCCAGTTCATGCACACATATAACATATTCTAGTTCAACAACACCAGGTATAGTATTTCAAACCATGCATATATTTATAATAAATATATTTTATATTTTGAGGTTCACTCGAAAATGGCCTATAATTTAATGAAACATTTAAGAGTCTCATCATCAACACTGGAACACTCTAATTTCAGTATCTAATTAATCTAAATGCTAAGTTTATCACCGCACGTACTCACTAGAAACCGTTACTATCCTATTATGCTCTCCAAAAACAATTCCGAAGATCATTCTATCTACGTCTAAATGCCACGTGGTCAACCGCCGTGTCATAATATAATACCATCTTTTTATTTCACACTTGAAACACCGTTCATTCTAAAAATTATTCCCGTGAATTTATTTAAGTAGTTTTCTCATAACTTTCACTTTAAGTTATGCCTTATCTAAAATCACCCATACTTTATGAAGTATTACAATTTATTTTAAATACCTTTTAACAAGATATAACAGAAATAAACTCCTTAATATGGGCACATTTAAATTTTGAATTTATGGTTGTTTATTTCAGTCAGTGAATAAACAGAAGCTGCTAGAGCCGGTTACAAGATGTAATTCATCAAATTTTCTAACCTAAATATAAACACCTGCTTATTTTACTATGCCTTACTTGATCCTTCAGAAGAATTACTGGATAAATTAGACAGACTTCAAAATCAAGCAATTCAATATCTTTTTGGTCTTCGTAAATATGACCATATCACCCAGTTTCGGCAGCAGCAGCAGCATAACTGGCTACGTAAGGCAAAGTTAAGGCAACATCGCAACATCCACATTCTCGCCTCTCTACACAATGTCCTTTTCGACCCCTCTTCTCCAATATATCTAGTGTTGCTGTAAATAATGAAACAAAAAAAAAATCTATTGCAATTAACATTTATTACTTTTACAGTGTGTTAGTTTAATACATAAATATAAAACAATTTGAAATATGAAAAGCTTATTCGAAGTGGTCTCCATTGGCTGCCATACAGTCTTAACGTTGAGGCCAGTTATCAATAGAAGCACGCACTCTTTCCATGGGAAAATTCTTTACTGCAAAAACGTACGGATTATATTAGGGACTACAAATTATCATGGCATTTAGAGCAAGCCGTACTCTCTAAAACTGACCATAAATCATAATCCAGCGGATTAGGATCAGGACTAGACGACGGCCTGTCTTCAGCTCTGATGAAGTCCGAAACGTTCGTTTCCAGCCAAGACTGCGTAGACCGAACTTTATGACCCGGCGCCGAGTCTTGCTGGAAGGACCATTCCTGGTTATTGAACATGGTGTTGTTAAGGGGCTTCACTATCTTCTCAAGAATGGTATCTTGATACACTTGTGCCGATGTTTTGATACCTTTTTCACAAAAGTATGGCCCAGTCACTCCTTCATACCTAATACTCCACCAAACCATCACTGAAGTCGGATAGTGCCCACGTTGCACTCTGTCGACTAATTGGGAAGCTTTCTTAAAGCTTTGAGCATAAATACGGTCATTTTGTTTGTTAAAATGTTGCTCAATTGTAAAAAATTTCTCATCCGTAAATAAAATTTTTCTCTGACCTCCCTTTGCGTACCGCTTCAGTAGTTGTTTCGATTTTACCACCCTATTCTTTTTTAAATTATCAGCTAAGAAATGACCAGTACGTCTCTTATAGGCTGCTAGTCCTAAATCATCTTTTAAAAATCGGGACATGGTTCTAGTTGCTATCTTCATCTCTCGAGATAAAATCGTTTGCTTTTGGACAGGATTTCTTCGAATTCTTTTCCTTCCTGCTTTGACCACCTTTTTCGTATGAACACTACGTGGACGGCCAGATCTTTTTCTGTCACAAACAGAGGAGGTCTCATTGTACCTATTAATAGCCCGGTACACAAACATTTTACTAATACCAAGCATATGGAGAGTTTTAAAAATTGCATTTGGCTCCATACCTACTTTGTGTAATGCAATCATAGCGATTCGGTTCTCTTTATCACCCCACTCCATTTTAATATCGCAAAATATTGTACAATGTATTGGCGCCAAAATGAGAAAACTCAATGAACAATCATATAAAAATAACAGATTCCAAATTCAAATGTAATATTTTGTTTATTTTTAATTGTAACAGTATTTATGGCCAGACTAAGTATCTTTGGGAGAGGTTTGCTTGTCGATATAAAGCAATCAAATATCGAAATTCTGTCTGATGGTTGCCACGATATAATGCAGCAACGATATTCGCTTATCAGTGGACTTGGTATCCATCAAGGTGTCCAATGACTGCAGCTTGAACCCGTATTTACTGCTATTCAGATAGTTTCCAAACGCGAGAATTATTTCTAGAACATTCTTAAGTTTCTGCGACGATTTGACCGACGAGGAGCCCGATTTGATAGCGTGTATTTGTGGCGTGATGAGGTGGATGTTGTCGAAGAAATTGCCCATGTAGCTCATGATCGACAGTTTCGCCGATATTCTTTCGACTTTCATCAGGAATTTGACTTCCTCGGTTAGTTTGTTAATGTTTTTCTTCTCGGTGACGTATTCCTTGTAGGCCTTCAGTTCGGTTGGAGGATCTCTACACTTTCTAGAGGCAACTGTTTGAGGTCGAGATTGTTCACGGCTACTATTACTTTCGCGACCGGCGTGTCAAGTTTTCTTCTGGATATTGCTGTAAAATACAGTACACTTTTATGTAGAGAAAATTAATGTACCAATTTCAAAAGATTGTATAATATATGAAGCAAATTTCTTCTACAAATAGAGTTCCAACAATAATGGTAATATGGCAGGTATCAACTTACCGATATGTAAAACTCAATTCTTTAATAACAAAGATATTATAGTCCCTTAGGAGGTAGGGAAAGGAAGACCGAGCGTCCCTAGCTCGGTCCTTACACATCTCGTTTGCTTCTTTACTATTCATAGTTGTTTTCATGTACACTCCTCGATTCCTACGGCTCCTGGCATCACCTTATAACATACGAACAATTTGCTCGTGGTGGTAGGTGGTAGTGATGAGTCTTGACCTTAGATGTTTCTTCTGTCGCGTTTCATAACTGTTGCGTCATTCTTTCCTTCCGCATTCTTTTTACATGTCCAAACCAGCGGAGCATGCCTCTTTTTATCTTAACGTCGATACAATTTCAGACTAAATCTCCTTCTTATATTTAATTTAACTTTTATTGGAATTATATGCTAATATTGTGAAGGTAAAATTGATTGGGCATTTCTAAATACCGATATTTCTAAGCCGCGTGTGTTCCAACAGCGACACGGTGTCAGGTTTCCGGAACCGTTTGCTGGGGAACGAAGCCAGCGTGTCGGTGTCGCAGGTCAACACGTTGCCGGTGGGACACGCGCCGCCGATGCGGAACTTCTCCTCGAACTCCGAGAAGCTGATCCGTCTCCTGGGGCGCTCCTCGTCCAGTTCGTTGAAGATCGTGCCGCGGACCTGCACACACAAGTGTTAACACGCTGGCATGTTCCCGTTGTGTTGGTTGTCGGCGACCAATCCTCGTTTAAATATTTTCACATAGGGAATATGTATGTGATTCAAATAGGAGTGAAATATTTAAAAAAATATATTATTGATTATAATTTCTTTTTGAGCAAGAATTTTTTTTTTAAAGTACAAGCAATTTTAGGAAATTCTGTGAATATTGATACTGAGAGAAATTGTGATACTTAATATATTACAAGCGTTAATAGGCTACGGTAATTGCTTTACATCTGGTGGGGCGTATGCTTAAGCTAAGTTTTTTAGCGGCTTGAAAACACTGGCCTATCTGCAGTTTTTCACTTTCGGAAAGTAGACAAACGTTTACGGCGTAGCGGAACTCCTTTAGTGAAGGTCCCGGTCAGACATACAAATACTTTTTAACACTCATACACGGTACAAGCTGCACGCATGCGGAACGCACTTCCCCTTGTAATTAAACTTTCACAGACTGTGAACTCCTTTAAAATGAAATTATACAAGCTCTATGGTACTCTCACATCGAAATGAGGTTGAGTAGGTATGTAGTTACGAGTATTGTGTATTTAAGATATATGTGTACTAGTATCTACTGTAACCTTCCTACCTATTAAAATGAATTATGTATGTATATATAAACTATTGTAGATTAATTTAATATGATAATTTTGGCCAATATTTGTGATGTATGAGGACTTACGTTGTAATAAACTAAAATAGTATTTAACGAATGACTATAAAGAAAATCTATACGCTGTAAAACATTTCAAGAAATATTGTACATAGGCATGCTACTTAACTTTGCTCTGCCGAGATGAGAATCCAGCTCTCGCACGATATGAAGCAGGTACCTCCCTCAAACGACCATCGCCCGAGTATTGCCTCCGGCACGTAGCAAACACTCATTGAAGGAATTATGAAAAGCAGAGAAATAATCTTCGTTTACTAATGTTGTGATCATTTAACGAAGTATTATATTTTGGGAAATGGGGATTAATTTATTTTAGTTACTAAACTATGTGGCATTTCCGGGTAAAGGAAACATATGGCTCTTTCTGGGTAAAAGAAGGAGCCCCTCCTCGCTCCGTCTCGTGACTTGCAGCCAATAGACATGACCATCTCCGCCCAGCCACTGTTCAGTAAAATTTAAATTTAATTTATAATTTCCTTTGATTTGGAGGATTCAGCAAAGCTACAAGTTCAGGTCTGTTCGTCTATGAAGTCTGTCCCTAAACAGATCTATGTCCACAGTGGATTTAAAACAATTATTATCCTAATGACATAAATCTGAGGTTCCTATCAGCACAAACGAATTGCACTGTTTCCCCCAACACGGTACATAATATTTATCTCAAGAGAACTAATTCTTTCAATATTATATTTAAATCTGTCTGTATTGTCAATATGTAATGGAAATGGATTGGAAGAAGTAAATGATATTAGTAATTCATATTAAAATATTTTTTATTTAATGCGTGCACCGTACGAAACATTCATTCCAATGTCATTCAATCTGTTGTGTGTATGTTTTGTCTGTGAAATTGTGTTTGTAGCGTTTAAGAGGAATACACGGAAAATATCTATTCGCGAAACGAACCCAATGGCCTTCGGTAATATATTTCAGAGTTTGACGGAGATGAAAACCACTGAAGTTCGTATAAATTTAATTTAGCCCAATTATATCCACATTTGATTAAACGAAGTTAACGTGTAGAATCACCATATAGGTGCTCAATCAATGATACTTCATTAATCAATATGTGATTTAATAAGAGCATGTATAAATAATCTCTGTACTTCGTTTAAATTAATTTCTCAAACATGTAATTCCTTGTCACACCATAAAATATATATATCGTGTTGTATTCTGAAGTTATAGTTGAAACGTACAAAGTATTACAAGTTTTGTTGGCCACAATTAACGAATAGCTTAAATTTCAAATTAATTTAAATTGTAAGTTTCAACATGTGTAGTTTTTAACTGTGTAAATTATCTTCATACCGTTAATCCTAGTTTAAACTTCATTCATGAGTCCATACAGTCCAAAATCATTTAAAACCAATATACTTCTCTGTACATCACTATTCATTCACAAACATTCTAATTGCATGCCAAATTATTTACATGCGTTATTAATAAACCATGCATTATTAACTAATTGAAAATTACTAATCTATTATACTATAAAATAGATAAATTATTATTACCCAATATTTCTGAGATCAGCAATTTAGGCAAATAACCCAACTTACCAAAATTCTTCATAAATTTTAACTCACTTAATTTGCCTGCATTATACACATTTCGAGCTAACTTTCAAGGAATCAATCACTTCCCAATCCCGCCTATTCGAACCATTTCACTCATCCTATTTCTAATACCGTTTATGCCGAACTGTCTACCCCTAAGTCGAGTTATCAACATACTGCCCTCTTAACTGAGTCTCAAAACAACCTATCCTTTATCCTCCGTTACTTCGACTCTCTATCCCGAACTCTAATTTTCAAAAAAATATCCTGTGTGTACCCAAGTTAGTTCTACAATATTTCAAAAAGAAAAGCTTAATGTTTGTAGGTCCAGAATTTTGTCGAGGTACTCTGAAATTAATCTCGCTAAGAAATTGAGTATAGTTTATGAGCCCTCTTATGATTTTAAATAACAAAACTTGGTCGGTGATCTATCGACGAACCTCAATAGAATCGAACCCAAAGTGAATCAGCCTGTCATAGCATGAGCGCAGTTGACACCTTTGCCCTGGTGTATCGTTAAGAAATACAATTTTTAATTTTTTCTAGTCTTACAATGTAGTACTTATAATTTGGGTTATGAAATACTTGAGCAGTATTCCAATGAGCTTCTAATTTACGAAATATATGTAATTTTTAAAGCGGAAACGTTTTTGAAGTGCTTGCAATTTCGCCAACCCGAGCAGTTTTAGGTTTTTGGAAATGATGTAGTCAAAGTGTTTTGTAAGAATATAATTTTCCAGAATTATACAGAGATCACGTATAAATGTAACTTCTTCCAGAGTTTTGGAATTTATGCTATAAGAAATATGAAGAGGAGAATGTTTTCTTGTGAATTTAATATGTTTACATTTTTCGGAATTAAAAGGAAGCTTGTTTCCACCAGACCAGTCCGCTAATTGGCCGAGTTCCTCTTGCAACAGAAGTGAGTCATTATAGCTACGGACAAAATATTTTTAAATTATCTGCAAACAACAAACATTTTGAATTACGTACAACATGTATCAGATCGTTTATAAAACTAGAAAGAAAATAGGGCCTAAATGAGAACCCTGAGAGACTCCCGAAGAAACATGAAATATGCTCAATTCATAGCTGCAAGTCACCACTTTTTAAGTTCTGACTGTTAAATAAGAACGACACCAATCTAATAGAGTACCATGTACGCTTGTACACCCACCGACTGAAGCTCCTTGATCATTATATAGTGATCAACTTTATCAAACTCTTTGCTTATGTTAGTGCACACAACAACCACTTAAAGACGATGATCAAGATCATTCGAAATGTCGGATACATAACACCCAAGATTACTAACTGTATACATTTTCTAGCGGAAGCCATGTTGTTGACTTCAAGTAATAAGTGAAGTGAGGGCAAATCAAAGATTGGAAGAGTTTTGAGAAACCACATGACAGTGAAATATTGGAATTGGGAATACGTTTGCTGTCTTCCATCATGAGGGAAAAGTACCCGTAGACAAGGAATAATTGAATATGATACTGAGCGGATACAAAAGGCTGGATGCGCAGTTGCGAATAAACACTGCTGGAATACTATCAGGCCCTGCAAATTTTTTTGTAACCAACTTCATCATTGCTTTTTCAATAGAGCCGATGGATAAGAAAACATTACCCAGTGCATTGATCAATGTACTGGGTAATGTTTTCTTATCTTATCGTTGGAAGAGTCTAGATAATCAATCATCGGCTAATGGAGGATCCAGTTTATTAATGACATAAAAGGATGAGAAATGTTTGGAAAAGCCGTTACAGATTGTAATACATTTTCCAAATGCATTGCATTGGGTACAGTTTCAACATTTTTGCGTTTATGTTTTATGTAGCTCCAGAAAGCTTTAATATTTTTATTACCGATTACCTCTTCATTTTTTTTAATATACCAGGAGTAACATTGCCTGATTAACGCATGACATCTTAACCAAGTCTCTTTATATTCATATGTGTTTATAGAATTTCCAAATAATTTAACGCTCTTTCTTAATTTGTCTTTCTCTTTTATTAGTTTAATAAGCTTTTTTGAGTATCATTTAGGGTATTTATTTGAACGACCTCAGGTTTTTGGAACATGTTTTTCAACAATAGAATTAATTATATCGTAAAAAATATCAACCATGCTATCAATTGACTCGCTGTTTTTTAAGATAAGATCCCAATCTATAGAACATAGAACTTTTTTTATTTTTTATACTACGTTGGGAAGTATACAAGCATACGCCTGGGAAGTGGAAATAGAACCCACGAGCGTTGGTTTCATAGTCGCGTCTTTCACGACTGAGCCACCGAGCTCGTCAAAAAGTTGCTGCAAAGTCAGCTTCTCGCTTTAATATTTTTATGTAAATCGTATAGAACTGTGAGCACCGAGGCACTTCGATGACATTTGTATTACCAGTTGACTTAGAAATACAACGCGCTTCAATATACTACACATTTAAAAACATGCACCCTGACTTCCTAAAACACCGCGATTATGACAAAATACTTAGATTGTTCAAACCAATTGATGAGAATTGAAACTTTGCTGACTGGATGGCAAGAAAGCTGGGAAACTTTACTATAGGACGCCACTTGTATCTATTTTTTCAATCAGTGCGAGACAGATTTAATAAAGAATGGTTAGAAGTCGATCATCCCGTTGCGTAATTTTTAACTGGGCATGGTATCTTTAGGCCTAAGCTCTTTTCGTTTAGACTTGTATCATCGCCTTTATGTGGGTGTTCCTTGACATATCATTAATTCGAACAAACAGCACATCATGTTCTCTGGGAGTGCAATCTCTGGCGTCTGAATGTTAATTCCTTGCATGTCTCATCCGGGAAAGTATACTATTCTGATTTGGTGGCAACAAGGGAGAATTACCAGGCGTTTAGGTGGTTCTGTAATCTATATTATTGGAATCGATGTGTTAGGTACCAACTCACAATAGAGATCCCAATGAAGTTTGGAGAAGTTTTGATAAACCGTGGTGCACGGCAGTTGAGCTTCACTTGACTAGCCATCTCTTTGAAGTTTTTAATGCCTTACTTGTCATATTGCTCTCTCTCTCTCTCACTTTGCCAAGAGAGGAAGTCAATTCCAAAACTTCCTACTCCTACTAATTTCTTCTGATTAAATTCATTGTGAGTTCCAAGGCAGCTGTAGGTTAACCCCGGGGCAGCAATGAACTTCACTGTTCATTTTTGGTGGTCGCTGCTGTTAGTTCTAGCTACATAGGAGACACAGTGGTGGCAATGAGTGATGAGCCTGAATTACTACATTACTACTTCATGATATTATTACCTTAATACGATTTTCCTACACATTTACTTTGTATATAGTGTTAATGTGTATTAAACATAATCATTGAATCACAAGTGCGGCATGAATCACACAGATAGCGAGATCATTTCCTATTTAATAGCTTATACTTAAGTATATATGCAGCTTTGTGTATGCATTTTTATATGAAAACATGTTTGCTTTTATATTTAGACATACCTATCGCATTGGTATGCATCATAATCGCCTTCTACATTCCTATCTAATTATCGTTTAATCTGGAGTGAGTATTCATCATTGTACGTAGTAGCAACCAATTTTATTTGCATTTGCTTTACAAATTAATATTGAGTGTATTCTTTGTTCCACAGTGAAACCACACAACAAAACAGTTTTGTATTTGTCCCACAGTAAGAGTTCAAAACAAACATAAAACATAGATTACGTATCATCGCGATAAATATAAGATAGTCAGGTGCATGCAAAGTCACAATTAACTGAAATGGATCCATATCTCGCGGTGGTTCAGTCAACATTATTAATTGTCATTGCCTAAACTAATATCATAAAGAGCAAAGATAAAAGAAGAGGTGAATAAACTTCTATGTGATCATATGAAATAAAATTTAACCATACTAATTAGTTAGTTTATATAACCGTAATAGATTTGAATTATTTGAAATGTTGTCTTTTCATAAAATGGAAAAAATATTTCTGGAAACAAACATATAGCATTCGAAAAAAACTAACGATCGAAAGTCGAAATACCATCAATCTGTCGATTGTATTTTCGGTCAAATGAAAATATGGAAAATAAAAAGAGGGCTGAATGTTTTCCGTATATTAAAACTCGTACAAAAAAGGTTTCGCCTTTATGATAGGTAACCCTTTTTAGTTTAATTAAATTCAAATAGTTTATTTCAGACAACAGGGTTTACAAACACGTGTTTATAGATTAACTTAAAATATCTGTGGTATTATAAACTTTACTTTATCTAATTCCACATAGAGTCGGCGACGTGTAGCGCGTGTCATTAGATAACCGTCCTCGGGACTTCCGAAACATGATTCACTCCGGCCAAAATTCTTCGTTCATGAAGGTTGACAGATGTTGAGTCGGAACCTACACCACATAGAAACTAAAATTAACTTTATGTCGATATTCCAGTCGCTTACCCCCCAAAATAAAGTTGGTCTTCTTCTTCACATAGCCTACAACCTGCTCGATTTTCATAGACCACTGTAGTCTGGAAACGTACAACGACGTCGATGGTATTTCCACGGGCATTTCTTCCTCTTTTTCCTTTCCACTTTTATGAAGACATGCTCATCGCACTGGTCCTGGCGACAACCCGGTTGCAAAGTCTTGCGAGCGGTCTCACAACGACTTCACTTCTCCCGGTGAGATGATAGGTGAAACGGTGGTAATGCGATAACTTTTGCGTAATCAAGTCTCGGGGTTGACCTGTTTACATTTTTAGTCGGCACTACTGGAAAGCGGGCAGCATAGCATGCTACGTTGCTCATAGCGACAGTAGTCGGTGACGCCATTAAACTGCATACGGATGCATTCTGTGCACCTCGACTCTTGTTAATGTTGTCGACCTCAGGTGACCTACTTACGGAAATATTACTTTTAGAGACAATATTTCCATACGTAGCCCAGTAATTGTTGTTTCTGATGTCTTTCAGACTTCTGATATTCTTCAGCAGTGTGTTACCATCGACGTGTTCAAGGGTAACAGACGGCTGCTTGTGTAAGTCTTTCGGTATGAAAGAAGGCGCGTCGTCTGGATCGATCACCTTCAAAAGGCTGATGACGTCTTGAATACTTTTGTCTCCTCCATCCTTCTTGTTTGACGGCATATTTGCCGAGCATCTCACACTACAGCATCTTGCCACTGCAAATTAGTCAATCAAAACAAGGGTAAAATTAAAAAATGACGACAATAATTTTATAGTATTAATCCTTATGCACCCAATTAATTTCTTGTGGAATTGTTCTATCAATCTATGATTTCACGCCAAATCCCTTGCAGGATCCTTCATTCCTTATACACCTCACTCGCTTCTTTGATATTCATATCTCTTCTCATGCACGTACACCGGAATAAGGGATTGTGTATTATATTTATTCAAATAAAGTACTTATTTATGTTTCTATTTTTGTACCCGTGCGAAGCAGGGGCGGGTAGCTAGTATTTAATAAAACGTTTTTTTTTTTTATATTCGCGTGCACAAAGTATAAAGCGCCTCCTTTTTTTCGCTTCACATATAATGTATTGTACAAAAATATATTTACTAAACATAAAGTACATTTTATATATACATCGTTGAGAGGCATAAAAACATATAGGCAACCTGATGAAAAGTGGTTACTTTTGAGTATCGTTCGCATTATTGCCACTACTGCTGCTGACATAGCAACTCCTTAGAAGTTTACTGATAAACTCGCTCATTCGTAGGAACTCAAAAATCATCCTGGCAGTTGTTATTTGTCTGTGGTTTTGATGGAAATGCTTTACCAGTCAGGCTGTTTTAATGCAGGGTGCATGTCTTAAAATACCCAGACGAAGACGAACAGACATGTTTATGGACACAAATGTTTTTCCTGTGTGAGAATCCACAAGCCACGAAGTATCCAACCACCGCGTTCGTTAAAGTATTAATTTAATATTGTATGAATATTATGATAAATCATATTTTAAGCCGGTCTATCCCTTTCAAAACTATGTTGATACAGACACGTATTTTGTTATTAATGAAATCACTAGTAGTGTTCCATTTATTTAAGGCTATACGCGCGTTGTTAGACAAATAAACAAACTTTTGTATGCATCGGAATTTCGATTAATTGAACTAATTTAATACTCCAGTTATACTATAGTTTAATGTTCAGTAGTGAAATCTGACTGGTGGAAGTTAAATCTTTGCAATTATTTGGTATTTTTTTACCTTGTGTTACCTAGCTAGCCTATGAACGCTTGCAATACATAAAGTACCACTGGCCCGTTGTATTTATATATATTTATTCACACATTATATCACAGTACAGGTTTACAAAATGAAATTCAATCAAATACATGTGACACCCTGTAAAATTCAAATTGCCCTCATACGTAATTTAATTAATTCCTTTAATAAATTTCATGATGTATAAATAGATATTATATAAGTAAATATATATATACTTATAAAATTTTAGTAAAATTAGGGATATGATTAAATATTTTAATTACCATAGAATATGGAGCGGATGAAAATAATATTAGATCTGAGAAAGGAACTCTAAGTATATTATGGTAACGATTACTACCTCTGATTAGTTTCAATAGGATATATTCCTACTGAATCCATATCTATTTGATCCATATTCTTTGTAACGAACTATACGGGCTTCAAAATATATAAACAGTAAGAGTAAGTAGGTATGTTAAATGTCTGTAAATTTGGTTTATACGATTTCGTGTGTTGTAAGTTAGTGGTTGGTCTTATACACTTTATCTGGACAATAACTTTTTCTTAAAAATTTGATTGCCCGTATAAATAATGTCCCGTAGTATAAGTTATAGTATTTACATTCCGATATGTTTGTAGAAAAGAAACAATCCTAACGGTTTCATAGAAACAGCTAAGAAATTTAACAAACCGAAACTTAATTATTTCATGAATAAGTCCTCTGGTCTGGAGAGAGAATCTGCATAAAACGTTTTTGCAGTCAGACAGCTTTTCTAAACTAGATAGGTACCTTCCTCTGAGTTGTCTCTGGTGCAAGTATTTGTCTGTGGTAGAGGGAATAGGTATCTCGCAAATGCAGAGCTTACTTTCATACTAATTTATTACATAACATCTGCATAACTTTTTATTATTTAAATAATGTCCAACTTCAGAAGTTTAGTCCTTTTAGCTTAATTGAATTATTCTTAAGAGTTTTATGTGATCCCTTATATACTATATTATAATGTATAACTGTGGTTTCAGGACAATTACATAAACTTAATATTACAATATAGAGTTATTATTGTATTCAGCGTAATTGCTTTCAGACACGAATCGTAATTATTTATTTTTACTCCTCATATTACTATTATTATGTATTTTAGTTTTTATGACTTTCTATAGACACTAACCTGGTAGGTATATACCGAACTCTTTAGATATTATTACTAATTATTAGACAAAAAAAAATTATTATTAAATTATAGTTCTAAATAAAGAATAGTGATATTATTATATTATCATTAGTAATAATTACAATTAATATTGCTTAATTTTATATATTTAAATAAGCAATTACAGTATATATATAACTAAATATTGTGCATATCAGGAACGGCTTTAACTATTTGGATTAAATTTTGTATTTAGATAAACTATATAACACGATTTTACTTCGAAAAATATAAAAAACAGCGGATGGTGTTAAACACTCCATCTATTCGATATTATCATTATTAGTTTCTGATCCTGGCCGGATCAGAAACTCTATGTGTATGTGTACCTTACATCTACTCGTATCTATCTTACACAGTCACAGATCTACTGTTCAAAACCCACTAACAGCACTCTCTTATTTTCAAAGTTTTGTCTTTTAATTTATACAATTGTTAGTAAGTAACATATTTTGTGTTAATATACCTACATATATCTACATGTATATTATTCGAAATTCAAACAGTCACGAGTAGCCAGGAGTTGAAAGCTGTCAGTGTAGGCCAAGTATGCACACGATGTTTTGTATATTCAATATGAATATTTATCCTGATCACAATATTCTAGTTGAAAGAAGTGTTTCTCTGGATGACTATATTGGTGAACGTCAGCCGTGAACTACCACCACCGAAGAAAACGGTTGTTAGATTCTATTAAACGATTAATCAGCAGTTTAGGTATCACCTACGAAATGATTTGAGGACATTTAAGGATCAATACAAACCAAGTTAAAAACGAAGCGAAAAATTAAAAATTAAGAAATTCTGGTCTTCTGCACGGCTTCCGTTTAATAATATCATGTTAACGCTGGCAGGTGTACAATCATTTATTTACATAGTATCTTTAAGAGTGCAAGAAAGGCGACCGACTATCGATATTGTTAAAATGAATAAACACATTATTTTGTTCCTAACTTGTTTATGAGTACTTCTTCATTTATGTGTCACGCAAAAGTTTCAGTGCGCCATATCTATGTTTGTACCCACGTTTATAGTATTTCGTAAAATAATGTCAGCATTTCCTAAATCCCAAAATAAAATATTATAACCTTTTTTTACATTTACTGTCATTACCAACACCCATAAATAAATAGAAAAGAGCTGGAAGTTCTTACGATCTATAACAAAATGACGGTACGTTACAAAAATATCGCATAAAAGGAATTATGTCCGCGGCACATACAAGTACCAGCATAAAGCATTTAAAACTTTCTTTAGAGTCCTCAGGGAGAGCGAATACTCTGACATAAATTTACCCGAGAGGCTTACCCGCTTCTTGAACCCATAAAACGATAAAGATCATCTTTTGTAGCGACTAAAGGAAACGCCAAGGTATTCATGTTTAGACAATTCAGTCATTATTATGCTGATTTTAAGGTTTGTTGTGAGTTACGATGAGCAAGCAGAGTTTTGAAACAAAAAGTTTTCAATCTTCGATTTAAATCTATACATTGATTTATATTTAGAAACAGATCGTGCAATTTAGATACATATCTTATTAATAAGAGAGATTTGGTGCATCTAAACGGCCTGACCGGATAAATACCTCCACCTCATAGTAAGCCGCAAACAAACAATAACTCCCTGGAAGATTATTGTGTTCCTGCAAGTGAGTGAGGTTACCAGTACGCTCATAAGTTAATACTGTGTTAGCAGCAGGGGATGGCAACGAGTGAGTGATACTTTCTATACTAGAACCATAAATAGGTGATGGTAACTACTTTATATCAGTTGGTTCGCATGCTAATATGCCTTCCCATGTTACACGGGCGAAATGCGGGCGCTGCGCAAAATTTGTGGCGTAAGGCATGTAGACCGTAGTCGCAACGATGATGTTAGAAACAGAGTTGGTCTGAAAGAGAGCGTCGGTGCTAAAATAAGAAGTTGGTTCGGACATGTAGAAAGAATGGATCAGGAGCCCTAGAAACCGGCGAGCGTGCATGAGAAGAGCAATGAATGTTAAAGATGCGAGTGACATATGTAAGGATCGAGTTACGTGGCACTCGGTTCTCTCTGCCTACCCCGTGAGGGATTTGGCGTGAAGTTATAGATAGATACATAGAACTTATTCATACCAGTTTTACTTCGTAGCTTTGTTACAAGTGATACACTTTAGTGGCGAAAAGTTGAATATTTTTTTTCCACTCTTCTTGTAAAAACCGCCTTCTAAAAGGCAAACTTGTCTTATTCCATCGAACTATTGTTGCACCTTAACAACGGTAACTGTATTGCCGATCTATACTAATATTACAAAGAGGTAAAATTTGTGAGTTTAGATTTTCGATCTCCGGTACTACGGGTCCGACTTTGAAAATTCTTTCAGTGTTGGAAATTTTTTTTGGTAAATATATTGTAAAGAATGGGTTTTAAAGAAAGGTGGACTGTATGTGATAAATAGGTAAAGACCAGATATCAGAGTATTTTCTATTTATTTAGGATATAGGAGTTACAATAAAATAATGCTTACCAAAAGACGAACGATGACACAATAAATATGACAGCAGAAAACAAAAGAAAGAATAATACCAGAGTGTAAAAACATATTACAATATATATAATATAGAGTTTACAAAAGTATAAAAAGGTTATATAAAAGCTATCCTCAACATATATATTATTAATAATTAATTACAATCAATACAATTGACGTCAGCGAACGTTCTATAATATGGCGTGATCGGATTGAAATAAAGGAATAAAATCTATTCCACAATTATTCATTACTTTTAGCTTTGCAAAAAAGTCCGCGACACCATATATCTATGTTTAATATTTAAGCCAAAAAGATTTTTTTATGTTAAAACTAAAATAAATTATACAAGATTAAGTTTAGATACAGGTTTCAAGTATACTTTACTTTTATTTATAAAAACAAATAGCTAAATCAAAACGGAAATTTCATGGAGATAAAGTTTACTTTTTACTGCGAGTTAATTGATGAAGTTGGTTAGAAGATAATGTGAAATAAAAACAATAAGTCGGTAAAATTAATGCGTTGTCGCTGCCACGGGTCGTGCGAGAATAGCAGGCGGGCCGCGGAGGTAAGAGGCGCAGGACCACTACTCGTATATAAACGGCGCAGGTTACGCGTGGCATTTATTCACTCTTTGATCCCGATGATCGCATTACTGTTGTGAATGCCCCCTACCTCTCCGACCCCGACCCCAACACTCCACACGCACACCGCACTCGGGACAGGCATAGGACTTCTGCGCGATACACCAAGTACCGAGTAGCCCAGTTACCTGGGCGCCTCTCATCTTAGGCACGAACTCGCGTGTTCGATTATTGTAGCTCCGCGATGCACTAAGCTGAGGTTCAACTCCTCTCGCGGGCCCTTAGGCAGTCGCTTCTTGCTTTTTCAGGCTGTGGCGCTCCACGTCCGCGTCACCCTTCCGGTGACGTAGTCACGGCCCACAGGGGCCAACTATATAGTCAGGTTAAAATAAAAAACGCGTGGCACTTTGCGATCGACGCCCTCACTAGTCACTTGCAAACGGCAGCTTGCCTCTTGACCTCAGAGTGCGCGAAGTCGCCTCTTTATACGAGGCCAAGAGGGGGCTACCCCATCCGCTGCTCGGGGACAGGGAGATCGAGCGGATGGCCTCGAAGATCGAGGCCCCGCATCCCGCGGAGCTAGATGGCTTGGAGTTCGGCAGCCTGGTAGACGAGGAACAATGCAGGGCACACTCCAACTTTGCCCTGCGAATATTTACGGACGGCAGCAAGATTGAGGGCCGGGTTGGCGCCGCTGTGTCCATATGGAACGGTGACGCCGAAACCAAGGCCCTCAAACTTGCTTTGTCGTCCTACTGTACCGTCTACCAGGCGGAACTCCTGGCTATCTGCACGGCGGCCGAGTACGCTTTGAGCTGCGATGGACCCAGTATCGGCATCTTCAGCGACTCCATGGCGGCGCTCCAGGCGGTGGCGAACGTCGAGTCCCCCCATCCCCTGGCGGTGCAGACACGGGACGCTCTTAAACTGTGCAAAAGCCAGGGTAAGAGCGTCTCGTTGTTCTGGATCAAGGCACACGCGGGGTTGGAGGGGAACGAACGTGCCGATGAACTCGCCAGGAGCGCCGCACTGGGGTTGCGGAGGCGGCCAGATTATGACCGCTGCCCTGTCTCATTCGTCAAAGGTATGATCCGCAAGGGGACCATTGACGAATGGGACAGGAGATACAAATGGGGAACAACAGCTTCGACGACGAAACTGTTCTTCCCGAGTGCGGCGGAGGCGTACGGCGTCGTGGGCAAAATGGTGCCGTCGAGCATCACCACGCAGGTCCTCTCGGGGCATGGTGGGTTCTCCGCGTATTTGCACAGGTTCAAGTGCGCGGATGACCCATCCTGCTTCTGCGAGCCCGGCGTGGACCAGACAGTGCAGCATATATTGTTTCGGTGTCCCGCATTCTCCAAACAGAGGTACGACTTGGAGCAGGAGTTGGGAATGCGGGTCACCGAAACTACAGTCTTCGAAGTAGTTGTGGGGAGAAATAGGTCAAAATTTTTAAAATACTGCGTCGGTCTAGCCATGGCTGTCATAGATCGGAATAAGCAGAGCAGCTCCACCTAGGACTAATATTGTATACCTCGGCTATACTCAGTATAGCCGACGGAATCGCGGTGGTTAGGTGGAGCTGCGAAGCTCGCTATCGCCCGTGGTTGGACCGATGCAGTATGGGGAGGGAAGTTTGAAAATAGATGTAATTGTTTCACCGGCGTTCGAAGATGGGCCAAATTAAAAATCATTTAATAATAAAACTGAAAGATGATGAAAGATGATGAATGGAAGATGTATTGTGGAATGAAAGAGAGCATGATGTGTTATATATGTGTTATATATCATGTGTTAGTGTTATCTATGTTATGTTATATATAATTTTAGTAGAAAATAGTTACATATGTTGCAAATAGAGCCTTGCCCATGGCAGGGGTGCACGATATTAAAAGAAAAAAAAAAAAAAAAAAAAAAAACGGCAGCTTGCAAATAACTGCTCCAGTGAGGTTTCAGCGGCCGAGTTCACTCGTCGTCGGGAACTCCCTGCTTATTTGTGAGACCTAGTGTCGGAAAAGAACGCAGCGACGCGTGCCCCTGAGATTTGTCCCACCGAACAGAACCGTTCTCGGATGCGCTATTTACAACACGAAGTAAAGAAGCACATCAAAGAGTTCAGGGATGAACAGAACTGTGGACTAACTTCGTAGGAGAAATTAAGCCCTCGCACACTCGCTACTTTGACCATCAGAGGAGGAACGATTACTATAGATAACAGGTGGGCATATTAATGTGGAATACTGCCATTCTGTTCAGGTGATCAAATAAATTTGTGAATATATAAATAAAGGGTCAGATCAAGCCACATTTTAAAGCTAGAACCTGAATTTTCATTAACTTAGAACTATGTATATTTTCTAAAGTACCTACTAGTTGTACCTATACGTTATGAGCTCTTGCCATTAGAATTCTCTAATTTTGTGGTTAGATTCGTAGGCGTTATTTTGCGAAAGGCAAATTTACAGATAATTTAGTTTAGTTCAAAATCACGCGAAGTAATTTAGATCAAATTGCCTTTAATTTTGTCACTGACACGCTCACTCACTCATCGTTCAATAAATCTCTAAGTCACTTCTAGTATTCCCAGCTTCAAATTAAAACTAACACCCAAACATCATAACTGTTGGTAGATAATTAACTAGGAATAAATCTCGTCAACGACGGGGATTTCACCCTCATACACTGGAGCCGCAATGATTGCGTACTGCGCGATTCCAGAGGAGTTTTCTTCCGAGAACTATCAAGACGCGGAAATGAACTCCCAGCCGAGGTCTTCCCAAGAGACTACAGCGTGCGGTTCTTCAAGAAATTCGTGAAGAGGTTTTTAGAAGGTCGACAACGCATGAGTGACTCCCCTAGTTGTAATGAACCCACAGCCAAAGCTGAGAGCCGCACCACGACCCTACCTAACTACACCTACTGCTACTGTAGCACCCTACCTAATATTATTGATATTTTATTATTATCTTACCTAACGACCTAAATGTACCTAAAATGCTAAGCCGTACAAATCTTCCTAACTAATAACCTAATACCTACTTATGTGTTTAATATTAAGACCTACATAGATAACCTAACTATCTTTAATTGCCTTTTATTTATCGAACTTAGATTTAATGGTCTACCTAGATTGTTATATATTCTACTGTAGCCTATCTCCAAATTCTGTATCGAGTTGATCTTGCAGTTATATATCGATTTATCGATATATATATATATATATTGATGTAAAATGTTACGATGTTTTGATGCCTAGTGTCTTACAACCGAGTTAGTCATAAAAATTCTCCCATAAAACTCGGGTTCAATCGAGTTTGAATGGAGGTGAGGGTTAGTATTATAGTATTTATATTGTGGCTGTCCCCCTGGCCAGGGGTGTCCCTCCACACTGCTAAAGGATTTTGAAGCTGATTTCCTCGCAAGGAATCAATGTATATATGTATGTGCGTACGCTAGTTATTTAGTATTTTGTTGTTGCAACAAATAGCCACTTGCTTCAAACCTTTGTTCCTAGTCCATTGGTATATTTATATATTATATGTGCACTTTATTTGTTTGTGTTGGAGCTATTTATCCTGTATGGAATTACCCATTATTAGGACTGGAATGGAGTGGATTCACTGATGTTTTAGTGATTACTTAGTGAATTCAACTCGGCAAATTTCTTTAACATATAAACATGTTTATACTGTCTCTCTGAAAGACCGAATTTCAAGTGAAACGGAACTCAGAACCTGTTGGCACTTTAGTGCTTTTTTAGTATTTCACGCGGGAAGTTGTTACGAAATTATGCTCTCGTATTTAAGGTTATAAGCTTATAACTCTTGAGAAAACCATCATTTATTTTAGAAAAGTGTCTGATACCACTCCTGCCAATTGAGACGCTCGCAGTCTGTCATATATAAATATATTTCAGGGTCAGCGACCCGCCCAAAAGGTCCGCCCAACGCCCCAGCCAAGATTAGCTAGTATTAGACTCGGGATTAATACAAGCTAACCCCTACCAGATACTAAATGATGTGAAATTTACTACTACAATATGTCTTTTTTTTTCTTTAAAAATAAATATGAGAGCAATATGTTTTCCAATCGCGGAATCCTTATATTAAGCAAACTCCTTATTTTAACATCCAAACCCGTGCAAGACCAAACACTTATTTACAGTTGTCTATGGAACCATACGGAATTTTACAACGTTAATTTCCTAGTCTTAACTCTGATGACCTAATTGAAATTTACTAAGCCGCGACTACCTAGCTGATTAATAACTGCGAATTGAAACGAATCAAACCCAGATATTTACCTAACGCCCTAATTCGGCTGTTTGTCTAACTTTATGTATAGATATTTATGTTACAACATATATATGTGTGTATATAACTTTGACGTAGTACGCTAATGGACGGGTGTGTATTTGAAGGTCCTAACCCTACGGTCGACTAAAGTTAAGTTACTCTTAAGTTTACAAAATGAAACAAATTTGAATTTACAGAGTACCTTGCTCTCAGATCAGCTTAGGGCGAGTGTCCCGCTCCACCCCTGTAAACTTCCTATATAGTCAGACCATCTCCCTTTCCTCGCGTCCACACATGGCTTCGTCTCAAAACCAGTGGTCGTTTCACGACGATTGATGTTTGACGGTAAGGTTCCATATACATTATCCATTTCAGACTAAGCATTTACAACTAGCTTAATTTATCAAATGATGCACAATTGACATACATGCTAATTAACTTTGATTAGTAATAAAATTAGGCATTCTTCTGAATACCCGACAGGCTCCAGACAAGTCTGTTCATCACGCCTGAAAACTGTTTTTCAGGGCGAAGGTGCATCGTTCCACTTGTATTTCTATTTATTCCAAACATCTATTATCTCGTGATGATTTATTTTCGATAGATCTTTTAAACCTTCGTATTTAATGTCCACTCCTAAATTCAATCAAAGCATCGTCCCATTTTCGATTGTACAACGGATCTCTGATTAGTTTTTATAGTCTCGCCTCGCTCGACGCAAAATCTTGCAAAAAAAACTTAACAGATACCACATGTGAGCCGTCCTTACGCTTTTGACTAAAAAGGTGCCAGTTTTAGGAAGTTTTAAAATATTTCATGTTTAATATAATATTATATTAATTATTATTGATAAGATTCCGTCGGTACCACCACACGGTGTTGTAAAGATCCACAGGCTACGGTGACCGTTTTCCATCAGGCAGGCTGTATGATTGTTTGCCACGTTGGTGGTATAAAAAAATCAATGACAATGATGTTGAATGAATAATAAATAAAATAACTGATGACTTGATTTTACATGAGATCTCACAACTTTTTGAGGTGGACTGCATTACGAGGGTTACATTTTTATATTTTAACTTCCAAAATGGTATAATTTCAAGTTTATAACATTTTGACAGTTTGGCTTATGTTGGGCTTGGGTTAGTTTACATCAGGTCACAATTAAGTTCATAAAAGTAATTCACTGGAACGTATTGAATATCTATTATGATTAAATTAAGTTTCAAATTAAAAACCATATCTGAAATTCGGCTATACGTTAGTTTGCCTGTAATGTCATAGCTATATACAAAATTACTGTTACTTTTGAGTAAGAAACTTGATAAAAAAAATCTGACCAAGATCTAGTCAAGTTCGCATATTCAAAGGCATTAAGTTGCTCATTACCATATCATGACGAGCTCATGACGGTAGTACACAGCCCGACTGGGAAAGCACCTCTATCTCACAGGAAACTGTGCGCCTGTAGTCAGGCGGAACACCTGCTGCGGATTATACTCTTACTCAAGGACTAAAGCTTAATATTCTAACTATATATTTATCCGGTCAAGATTAATGATAGCCCAGTGGCTAAACAACCGGCGTATTAACCAAGTAATCTCCGGTTCGAATCTTCGTGTGGACACGTACCACTAAATTTATATTTTCGGATTTATTATGTATTATGAAACGCCAGACAAACATACCTCTCTTACGTCTTTCATACTCATCATCATCTTCATGTATGCTCTTCGGCTTTTGATATGCCCCTTTTTAGCACATCACCAATTTGATCTATATGCGTGGGTTAAGGGCAGCCCCTGTCAATATCGTCATTCACTCATGCTCGATACACTTCTTTCATAACTCTTTTGTCATTCATTCTTTCTAAATATTCAAACATCTCAATGTACCCTTTTCAATTTTTGTCACTATATCATCTTTCATTCCACATTGCTATGAAATGAATGTCGGGACTTTTCCGTCACTTTGGTCATAATTAAATGAGTCGATTCTGAAAATGCCTCGTGAAAAGTCGAAGACTTGAACAACACGCATGATAATATTGCAAGTAATTTCATAAGAAATAAACTTTAAACTTAGTTTTTTGGACAGAAAAAAATTGTATCGCATACTTATTTTTTTATTACTACTTTTTTTTGGAAAATTTATTACTGTGAACTGAATTAACCAAAATAAAATAAGTTTCTATCGGTTGGTTTGTATGTGTGTATTATATTTGGACTGTTACACATGTCGCAATTTTTAACCGATTTTGATAATTTTCCTAGCGTTATCGCTTTAATCGCGCATTAGCGGAATCCGCTACCAAGCCCAACATAGGTAGTGAAAACACCGATTTTGAAATGGGACAGCGACTGTTGTCTGACTTCCCCATCCCACAGAACCTCTCATACGTCTTTTTGAAATATAATTTCCTGAACACATGACGGTGAAGGAAGACAAAAAATGTGACAAGAACTTTCCGATAGTTCACAGAAAGTCTATTTGTAATACATTGACTTACTCATATGTTAATGAGCTCTTTACCAATTGACATTGATAGGTGCATGCCGTTGCTGTCATGGCTAGTCTGATCATCTTTCCCTCGGTTGCTACAGTCTATCTTCGATTGCCTACTATCTGGAACAGGATGCACCTGCCACCGTAGCTGATCTGGCTACTTTTGTCGTCTCTGTGATACATGTTTCGCTTTTCAACGAGGTATTCTCAGGCGCTATAGATGTTAGTCGTCAGAATAACTTGCTACAAATGACAAAATTATCGCATTACCATCCCTTATGTTAATTTGGAGGAGGTAAAATGAGATATTTAATAGAGAAGGAGGATCTAGGTCTGTTTGTTTCTATACATTTTTTTAAGTTAATTTATTTTGCCTATCGACATTCTTGACGTCTCGACTAAGTGTAAATTGCGAGGTGTGCGCATTTGGTTTCATATATGGAATTGTACAAATAACTCAATATATTTGTTGTACAACAAATATAAATATTATTTATATTTGTTTAAAAAACCTACATGTTTTTTAAGCAAATATACAGTACTGAATTTTGTCTAAAAACTAAAACTTCTTTATTAGCATCAAATGACATAATTGTCTATTTTAAATTTGTCTAGTACAGGCAGTCAGAGATCGCATAGCGAACGCTCTCACCCAAACAAAACCTTTTGTTAAATTTTATATTTGTTCATGAAATAAGGAAAAAGTTATATCTGGCACATACTGTAATAAATGGAATGTTTTATATTCACGTTTTAACATAGCAAAAAAAAATATATAACACAGACATTTCAATATTTTTCGCAACAATGCAGAGCGACCGAGTAACGTCAATCATATTTCTCCCCACGATAGGTATGTTATGTCGATGTACGAAGTAGATATCTCTACACATATGCGTACCGGTAAGATCGCACAATGTTACTGTCATAAAATTGCCAACCTTTTTATTGGCTATCAATACTGTTATCTATTGTTTATTTTGCCTAATCTGTATTTTTATTTTGCGATACAAAACCATACCTTGCAACTTTACAGTAAGATTCAATTTACCGTAATAACGAGAGGTCCAGACATGCACCATTTGATTACATTATGCGACAATAAAATTTCAGTGCCAAGTGAGGGGCAGAACAGAGCAGGCTACTAAAACGTTAACCTTTATTACACCTTAGTATATTGACTGCTCGGAATAGATACAGGGGAAAAAAACGTTCATTATCGGCACTGGTGCGCAAATAAAACAAGATAGCTCCCCAGGGCCCGTTCACTTGGATATTGCGACCCGCAAGCAAATTTGCTCTAGGCACAATAAATGCGCAGATACTGTACGTGCGAACATCCCGCTCTAGCGACGATAATATTTGTAGACAAACGAAATAAAGCCTTACTAATAAAACTGATTTAATTTCTGAGAGAAAATATATCCAACAAAATTGCTATTTACTTTCTATTCAAAAAGTAAAAATAAGTGGATTCTCAATATATACCGTTAACGATGGAGAAATAAGTGAATCAGAACTTCTTAAGTAACAAAGTTTCGTGAGTTATGGCTAAAAGCCAGAAAATGAGGGTTTCTCTTTATATTTCATTTCAATATGTGTTGATAGACGCTACAACCCAACACCTGTTTATTTGCAGGGTCTTCGAATTTAAAATTGAATTTATCTTCCACTTGATATTGAGTGCCTGGGGGATATGGGACGCGTCGAGGCGATACAAGCGTAAATTCTCCTATACAAGTGTACATTCTGTTATATCAATGGTATTGGTCCGTAAGTAAAATGAAGGTTTACTCGTAAATTGAGTAGTGGACTTATTAACATAAGGAAAAAAGGGAACGTGTAAATAAAATGGAGAGATGAATATATTAGAAAGTATACACATTTTATTATTGAACATACGGAATACGGAAGCATCGCCGATTACGGCAAAGTGCAAAATATATATTTTCTCTGACATTAGTCAGAGAAAATATATATTTTGTACAATTGTAGACAAACATTTAATTAAGTTTCGATTAGTATTATCGAATAAAAATGACAGACGTTTATGTTTGTTATTAGCGAGGATTTGATGGAGTAATATTCATAAAGAGTTCCAGGTCAAAACCTGCCAGTCCTTTTTCATAAACAGACGATGCTAAAAAGTATTTTTATGTACGTAAGTTGCGAAGGTATGGTGTAACTCGCAAGCTCCTACTCAATAGCTTTGGTCAAAAAATATAGCCGTTTCGTGGCCACAGCATAGGCATTTTTTTTCATTCTATTTGTTTTCATGACAGCTGCAAGTCGCTAATATAGTTATATGTTATATATTGTGGTATTTGGTGACGTTTTATTTACGTTGAGTTATAAGAATTCAACGTAAATAAAATGTCATAATGCTTATGGATTACACAGTGGTTGTCTGGTATTTTCTGTTATTATACAGTACATATTTTTAATGAGTTACTTAAAATTGTGATAAAAATGAAGACATTCATAATACGCTAAATGTCTAAATTTTCATTCGCATCATTTCAGTACTTTTCGTTCAGATTTTATTAGCTGAATGCGCATTTCCTTTCAAAGATTGAATGCGATTATTCAATCTTTGAACGGAAATGCTCATTCAGCCAGTAAAATCTATAAATATGAGTATACACCTAGATGCAACCGATTTATATTTTACCAGAGCAAAATACCGGTGATTATTGATGATGATTATTATTATTATTTTTATATGCGTATAACCAAAATATAATTATATTTACAAAATGTATATTTAGTTCTAAAATTTCATGAGTACCTATGCAATTTGGTTAAATGATAGATGATACAAGATCGAGTTAGCCAGCTTGTTTCTTATATTTTGTTTACATAAATATTTGAGCAATCGTTCAGCAGCAGTAATATTCACAACATTTCTGTATTGAAAGTAGTGATTTAAAAATTAAAATATGCCAAGGAAATTCCTTCTATTCGCGTTTAAAGTTGTAGGCTTATTAATTCTACATACACAGAAAAAAACAATACCTTTAAACATTGTAGTAATTTATTAAAAAAATATTATTATACTACTACTATAACTTCACGCCAAATCTCTTACGGGGTAGGCAGAGAGAACCGAGCGCCACGCGACTCGATCCTTACATACCTCACTCGCTTCTTTAACATTCATGGCTCTTTTCATGCACGCTCGCCGGTTTCTAGGGCTCCTGACATCACCTTCTGATAGAACACGACCAATTTGGTCATGGTAGGTAAGTCTTAGCCTTCCTCGGCGCCTATATCCTTCCACTTTTACATTGTATATCTGCTTCGTCATTCTTTCATCTTGCATTCTTTCTACATGTCCGAACCAACGGAGCATGCCTCTTCTTACTTTAACACCGATGCTCTCTTTCTAACATCATCATTGCGAATACCGTCTGCAAGCCTTACGCCACAAATTTTGCGCAGCGCTCGCATTTCGACCGCGTATATTCTACTTTCATGCTCTTTCTGCGATACCCAGCTCTCGCTTCCATAACTTAGCGTTGGGACCAGCACTGCATTGTGTATAGCCAGCTGCGCCTTCTGGCTCAAGTTTTTACTGCCAAGAAGTTTTCCCAACGCTCCATTCACACTATTCCCAGCCCTCACTCGTCTTTTCGCATCTGCGGTGTACCTTCCATCCCAGCTGAAAGCGGATCCAAGATATACAAACTCATCCACTTGTCCTAACACTTCATCATCTACCGTAATCCTTACATTAGTTCTGGTTTCTTCTCTTTCAAATACCATTGTCTTTATTTTCTTCGCATTCAGTAGTAAGCCTTCCTTCATACATTCGTCTTTCATAATTGTGACTAGTGTTTGCAGCTCAGATGGTGTTTTTGCTAATAGGACTGCATCATCTGCATACAGCAGACAGTTCACCACTAGGTCACCCATGCGTAATCCTACATTCGTCGATCTTATTCCCTGTAGACAACTATCAAGATACAGAATAAACAGCCTAGCTGAGAACATGCAACCCTGTTTGACACCAATTTTGACATCAAACCAGGGTGATATGTTGCCATCTATTCGCACACATGCTGAGCAATCCTTGTAAGTGGGCTGCACAGCACGGAGCAGTGAGCCGTCAATCCTATATCTCGGCAATATGCACCACAGTTCCTTTTGCACAACCCTATCAAATGCCTTCTCAAGATCCACAAAACCGCAGAAAACCTTCTGGTCTGTAGCCAGATGTTTCTCTACGATATTGCGGAGCGAGAAAACTTGATCCGTACATCCCCTTCCTTTTCGGAAACCTCCCACAGCATTTCGTCAGATTTCACCCTCATTCTCCTTTCAATTATCTTTCCATATACTATTGCTGCTAAGCTGATCTACCTGATGGCCCTATAGCTAGCGCAGTCCATACGTGATCTCTTGTCTTTATACAAGGGTACGATGACTGCGCGTCCCCAGTCCATTGGGACCCTTCCAGTTCTCCAGCATAGGTTGCATAAGTACCAGAAGGCGTCCCGGACGTAAGTGCCATCTAGTTTGATCATCTCAGCTGTGATCAGATCAATTCCCACTGATTTTCCATTTTTCAAGCTTCGTATCGACCATTCGATCTCGATCGTTTATAAGAATGATATCAGCTTTAGACTTAATCTTGTTCATACTGGATGCCGACGAACTACTCTGAGACTTCTATACCTCTCTCCAAAAGAGTTTGGTATTTGCCTCGAAGTTTTTCGTCAGCCTCTCTTCCTCATTCATGATTTGTCTTTCACGCTTCTCTTTCACTAAAGCCTTGGTTTCATTCGTGCATAGACGGTACATTTCTTTCTTCTTCTCTCTTATACTTTCATTTAAGGGCAAAGATGATACATAATCCAGCCATGCTTTCTTCTTTCTTGCTACGCAGGTTTTAACCTCCGCATCCCACCAGGCATCTCCTTTCAATGTTTTATGCCTATTTGCGCATCCACATGCTTATTTATTATTTATATATATATATATATACATATATTATACAACTAGATTGGCAAACAAGCATGCGATCCGCAGCAGCCTATTGAAGCTCGCAACACTGCCACAGGGATGTTACTCACGCGCTGCCAACCATGTGACCTAACGCTGTTTCGTCACAGTACCCAGTAATTTCTCTGCCATATGTCACCTTCAAACCGGAACAAAGTTATATAAATATAGCTGATGGCGATAGAAATAGGTGAGACAAGGTATTCAGATGACTTTTGTACAGAGTCTCCCTCTGGTGAAATTTGATTACTAGTTTTTGATTACTAGTTAAATGGTTATTTAACTAGTAATCAGTAGTAACCAATTAAAGCGACCCGTAACACAAGGATCCTAATCAAGTATTTCATGACTACTGTTATCTTACAACACAGAAATCCTGAAGTTCCTATTATAATAGGTTTATTTAAATCCAGTTTTCCATTTCACTAATACTATAAATACGAGACTTTGTGACAAATAATTCGGATTAAGAAACATTTACAAGCAAATTACACAGCCTCATGTAGTCTCAAACGAAGCTTTACATATTAGACAACGGACGAACAATTGGTAATAACCTAAGCAACAAGGTTTATATGTGGTTCATACAGTTTGTGTGTCAAACGTACTATGCATGTCTCGGCTGGAATTAGGATTACCTACTATATTCGTAAGCAGCAGTACCGCTTGCTTATATATATATATATATATATATATATATATATATATATATTATATAAACATGTATGTATGTATATCTTTACGCCAGGTCCCTTGCGGGGTAGGCAGCGAGAACATATTAATAAAATATATATGTATAGTAATACATGTATATTTATTTAATAATGAATGTATTTATAAATTTTAAAGGTTTTATGTACGTAAGTGAGTTAGTTTAAGATAAGATAGTATTAAATTTTTAACAAAAATTTGGTATTTATTCCGTAAAGGATCAACTATAACTCCCGATCTGGCAGTTCCTGTTTCAAGAGATAAGCAACTCCATCTAGTGTGCTAATGCTCCCATATTGGTAAATGAATATTTTTAAGTCATCTAATTTATTTCGTGTCGTTATTATTAAATATTTAATGGACCAACTGATTTACGATTTGAATCCTGGCATGCACTACTGAACACTGGATTTATGAGTACCTACATATTTGTAATTATCACTAAGATGTGGGATCTAATATAAGTAATGTCTGGTTTTCTCTCTCCCTCTTTGTCTTGGGAAGGTCTGACTCCATGTAAAAATCAGTATCTTCGCCAAATCGTTAGGCTTATGTAGCGGACTCCGGCAATCCTAATGGATTAGCAAACAGGATAACGATAAGAAGAATATTATAGAACATTTAATTGTTTACTAGTGGCAGTGATACGCCAGGGAACACAGAACCGACCTATTTATACAGGTTCGAATTCTGGTATTGGGATCCTACCTTTGTCTAATTCCTCAGCAAATAAATGAATAAGGTTATCTGCTGACTGTACATAGAAACTCCGTTCTATGCATTAGTAGACATGTTTTGTTTTTCTCGTGATTAAATTATTCCAAATTGTGCCTGTTTAGATATTGTATGAGAAAAATCTTTGTAAGTGTGTCAGTCTCAATTACATATCGATTAAAAATTTTGCTAATACGTGAGAAAAACTCCAGTTCAACTATTATTTGCTGACATTTTTCTTCTGTGTCTTTAGAATTTTAAGAATCAAACTCCATTCAAAACTAACAAAATTTCGGGCGGTTTCCATCAGTTAATTCGAATTTTGGGTCACGTAAAAGTCGATTTCCTGTTTCATTACATAAATTTATTGCGATACTCATCCTTGTCATGTGCGTTTATTACACTGGATTTCTTTCGGTAACACCAATGCAATTTCTAGGCTTTCAAGGCTATATGACATATAGATTTTCCAAAATGTGCCAGCTAAGTGACATATGTTACATAGCTGGCACATTTTGAATAAAATCTGCCAATCACAAAAAATAAATAAAATTCAGAACCTTTGTTTATTAAATTAATATAGTTATTCTAATAATATCTAAATTACACAAAGCTCATTGAGATGTCATTGCTCATATCAACCAAGAAAACTAAAATCAGAAATTTAACTTTGATAGTCATAACTAGAATGAAATACATTTTTCCCTATGTATTATAAGTATTACCAATTAGTATCATCACCTGGTGGGTAAGATCACAGACTTCATATAGGTATTCCTATAATCTATTAGTTGAGAACTGAAGAGAAGAAGGAATAGTTATTAATTGAAACCATAAAAAATGACCAATTATTGTATAAAAATACGGTATAGTTTGTTCTAATTTGACCTAATAATCTAATTTCTAATTTGACATAATGTCGCTCATATCCGAAATTTATTTTTTATGTTACGTGACGTTCATGTTAGAGTTAAAAAAATCATACATGTACCAAATTTCAAGTAATCCGTCCAGTATATTTAGATCACAATGGCAGCTGTAGATAGACAGACAGTCAGACATGCGAGTGATCCTATAGAATTACCTTTTTTTCGTTCTGACATACGGAGCCATATTAACATAATTATGTTAGCTGAAATGGATAAATAATTAAACAGGATCTGGTGTTAACAGTGGTTATTTACAGTGGTTAATTAAAAAGCAAATTTGTTACGGGTAATCTGCAACTAAGCCGGGATCGAATTAACGGCGAAATTCAATGTAAATATTTCTTCAATTGTAATTAGCCAACAAACAGCTGGATGTTTGTTATCAAAGCCGCTGCCGTCGATTTTCTGCGGCAGCCATGGCTCAAAGCCTGTTTATTTTATTCCCGAATACCATTGCCTAAAAAGACGATTGATTTTGTCCTTTATTTTCAATCAAACATGAATAATTCATGATGTTATTTTTAGAATAAACGATAAATATAGAAACTTGATTTAGGTCTGTATCGACAAGTTATGTTATAAAGCCTTGGGATAATAATAACGCCGTGGACAGAATACAACTTACAAAATGGATTAATATAGTTGTCTCCTTTCACCACCTCTCACACAATTAAAAATTGTGAACAAAAATTTCGACTGAACCTGACAACATTAAAGCTTCAACATAGGCACCCAAATATAGGTGCGACAGATTTTTTAAAAGCAGGTAATACGGGAGCGTTATTCCTGGCTTTTTAAGTGCCCATAGGCTACGATAACTGCCTATCGTCAAGTAGCAAGTCACACAAACAAGCTTGTAAGTATACGGCTCAAAAGTAAATGCTCAACGCAAGATGCCCACGTTCTCGCTTACTTTAATCCAAACGTCATAATTGGTGCAAAAAAAAACAATAAGATTATTTCTTTCTCTATTGTAAATATTACAGATAAACGATAAATAATTGCTGTTCATAATTTTAACAAACTCGATGCCTGTGGTAATAAAATTTATTCTAAGACGAAAACAGAAACATTTTTTATACAAAGAGCAAGCCATCTCAAAACATAAGGATTCATAGTTACAATTCACAAACTCCAAAGCAAAATTAATTTCGAGGAGAATTAACTTGTGGTATTGTTACAGAAGTTCCTCGTTTTGAAGATAGCCTAAACAACTTGACTGTATCATTGGGGAGAGAAGCGGTCTTCACTTGTGTCGTCAATGACCTCGGTTCTTACAGGGTTAGTATTTAATGTACTTTTTATAAGTATCTAACATACAAATATATGTAGTATTATTGTAAAATGAATATCAATTTGAAAAAAAAACAACTTTACTGTACATATATTTTTGATCTCGACGTATAAGTTCTTATCAACGTACAAATCTACATTTCGTATTGTGAGCATAAATCAATGGTCCGCGGTATTTAAAGTTCACTTGACTAGATAGACTTAATTCACTTGGCCATACGTTGTTGATCTCTTTTGCGTTTTGTCAGTTATTGTCAATTGAGAAAATATATATTTTTTTTTTTTTAATAATTCGGATTCGTAACCTCATGAACGTTGATAAAAAATTAATTTTTTTTTCTATACATTAGACTGTTTTGAGAAAAAATATGTTACCTAATTTGAAATAGTTAATGTAGATTATAACTATAGATGCAAGCAATAGAAGAAGTACGTATTTCTTGCATCATGCCAGTTCCGCTACTAGCGAAATTATGAAGGAGAGGTATATACCACTCGAGTTGGTCCTAAAATTAAATATGATCGGTATTTATATTTAGCAGTATCTAATTTGTTAATAGACGGTACCACTTGTAGTTGAGGTTTGAAATTAACATTAAAATAGATGCAACGTAATAACATAAATTCGAAAAAATAAAATGACGAGCTCAGTGGCTCAATCGTGAATGACTTGGACACCAACGCTCGTGGGTTCGATTCCCACATAAGGCAAACATTTGTGTGCATGAACATGTCTATTTGTCTTGGTCTGCATGTTTTAAGAGAGGTAGGGCGCGTCAAAGTAGTAAAGTTGTTGTGTTCCTGCGTGTGAGTGATGTCACCAGTAAGCTCCCAAGGAGTTGCTGTGTAAGCAGCAGAGGAGGCATCGCGCGAGTGATACTTAATATATCGCAAGCGTTAATAGGCTGCGGTACCTGCTTTACATCAGGTGACTCGTATGCTTGTATGCCTCCCGACGTAGTATAAAAAAAATATGATTATTTATTTACAAATGGTTGTAAACCAAACAATAACAAGTAATATGTATACGATCGAAGTAGTGGACCGAACAAACATCTTTTAATCGTAAAAGATCATTATAATTTACAAATTTCTTTTTCTACCCACCTTCCACGCAATGTATTGTAATATATCATTTTTTAGATTACGAAATGCCAAAATTCATAAAACATTTATCTAACTACGCCGCCGCCCACCATTTGTAGATTTTGCGAGAAGTGGAATTCAATTCGGAATACCATATCAAAGACATAATATTGGCTCTCAATTAACATATTCCGAACTTAGCAATTATATTAATATTGTTCCCATTAATTGCCAATAGTGTTAATGAAATCTGGTTACCTATCAAATTTCTAATATTTATCTTAACAGAGTACTGCAATGAAGATCGTGTTTTGTTAATAACGATGAATTTCATAGCAGGTTTAAAAAAACATAGTTGTGTACCATTGAAAGATATACGTTTACTTTTAAATGTATTGTCTAGTAAAATAAAGTAGTAAATACTTGGTTCTAATCCAAGTACGTATATGCACCACTACCTTCGTGTTATCGGATTTATGTACATATTATACCTATCACTATAAATGAAAACATCGTGAGGAAACCCGTACGTCCAAAGAATTATATTTCTGTGGAACTTACTCTAAAAAGTTAGGTTATCCCTCTGGTTTTTTTTTTAATGTCGCTCTGTGTTAAAATAAGCATCTTCGTCAAATCCTTGGGCATAAGTAGCGGATCCCGCCAATCCTAATAGCGGTAAAATTAAAAAGAAAGTAATGAATATTTTTTATTGTGACTACGATTGAAAAAGTAATAATGTAAATTGTGGTTATTTGTTCATGATAAATGAATACATCACGTGCTTCAAAATAAACTTAAGTCCCAAATAGTTAGTTTGACCAGCTCGATGGCATCGATTGCAAGTTCAGTCGACCGCAACCCACGGATTAATGTGCTGTAATGAATGGATTTAGCCGCCTCGAGTTTGTCCGTGCTTCAGAGGGCATATTAAGCCATTAGTTCTGACTATTTTCTATCAATGGCAATTGTTAAGCTAACCACAGAGAGGCAGACTGCATCTAAGCATCACAAAAATGGGAAAGTACATCAATTTCACAGACAACCGCTGCTAATAACAACTCCGTGGAGGGCAGTTGTATTCCTGCGAGCGAGTGAGGTTACCAACAGGTTCCTAAGGAGTTCCCGTGTAATAGTGGGGATGGCAATACGCGAGTGCTACTTTCTGTATTGCAGGTATCCATATGGTATGGACTATGGTAATCACTTTACATTAAATGGCAATAAATTTACGTCATATGCTAGTATAGCTTTGATGTATAATATGAATAAAAAAAAATCTTTCCACATTGCATTACAGAGTATCTTTGTTTTTATAAAGCTTATAATGAATTTAAACAAATAATAAACGCTCAGTTTTGTAGGTACTGAATAACTACAGACAACGTATGAATTACAGGCAATTTGATCTAAACTACTTTGTGTGCTTCCGCTACCAAGAGAGCAAAGTTGAATAATACCTGAATCTATTAATGCGAATATGTTAACAATATTTTGTTTGTTCAGTAAGCCTTCAGAACCCGTTATATACCTTTTTCCATACATTTCGCGGTCATATATGACCACTCGGGTTTCGAAGGGTAAAGGATGAAATCTTCTGCACATGAATAAACACTCAATCCAGGCGCGCGCCTCTTTCACTGCTTGTGTTAACTTAATTTTGATTAAAAATAAAGAAGACACTTCATTCAGTAATTATAAATGTGATTGTGCATTTTTATTGGTTTACTTAGGTGGCGTGGCTACGCGTGGACACGCAGACTATCTTGACGATCGCCACGCACGTAATTACAAAGAACCATCGCATCGCAGTGAACCACAGCGATCGAAGAGTGTGGTTCCTCCATATTCACGACGTGCGACAGTCAGATCGTGGCTGGTACATGTGTCAACTCAACACAGATCCTATGAAAAGTCAGACAGCGTACCTAGATGTCGTAGGTAATTATTCCCTTTATTTATTATGATAAAGCAAGAGGTGAAGTCTTTAACTAATTTATAAACTAAATCGTGTCTGTGTCAATTAAGTTTCGAGGAATATTTTAAATTGTAGTTTGAATTCTGAATTGAATAATATATAATTTTAATTTTATAATTAATCCAAAATGAAATCAACATAGATATTATAGTCTTATAAATCAATGTATATTTTAGGCAGAGATTTAATTCATTTCATTCATCAACGGCTTCTGTGGTTATAACCTCATATTCTAAATCGGTAACCATTGAAACTTGTTAGAATAATTAATTATTCAGTGATGCGACAATGGCTTCGCTATTAAAGCAGTTTTGTGCAAATGGTTACCTTTTCCTAATGATCTATTTCTGACTAGAATGTTATCTTTTAGATTTATGATCAGTCATAAGTTAGAATAACAGTAAAATTGCAGCCAATAAGATAAGTTAAATAAGTTAATTATGTAAGTTGTATGGTTACCATTCCTGTAAGTATGGCTTTAGCTAAATAACATCTGGTTCAATTTAATAGAATTTTCGATGAAAAAAAATAACTGACTAATAAATAAATTTTTACTTACGCTTCTTGTTTACTACATTAAGAAAAGATTAGTTTTGCAAAGTACCATATTGAAATCACTTAATTTTTTTCCGCACTAAAAAAGTTTGCGCATACGAAGTACAACTTTGACTGGGTTAAAATAATTAGGCTACAAACAACAAACTATTTGCAACATATATTGTCGTGGTCACAACCAATTATATTATGTAATATTTGGTTGTAACCATGACTACTTGATAAGAGATCTTTTCAACAATATCTCTACAAGATGCGTTAACGAACAGACTTGATTATTACCTACCTAAAGAAAAACGCCTCATATTTATTAAAAAAAAAAATATTGAGAAAGAAATATTTATGTGTAACATTTTTTTGCTCAGTGCCACCAGATATCCTGGACTACCCTACGAGTAGCGACCAGGTAGCGAGGGAAGGTGCCAATGTGACGTTGCGGTGTGCAGCGCATGGAGTCCCTACGCCAACTGTAGTTTGGCGTAAAGAAGCTGGTGATCTGCTACCGACCACCAACTTCAGCGATACACATAGTAAGTAATAGCCAATAAGTCAAAGAATCCCTACGGTTTCGCCTCCACTGCAGTTTGACACGTAAGCCCAATAACAGTGCAGCTAGGAACGGTGTTTATCATTACGACTTCACACTGTTCGTCTCTCTATCACAAAGCTTTATTTAACTATATGAGGTACGAAATACGTATAAATACGACGTTAAATGATTAAAAAGATTCTGACTCTGATTAACAGAATAGTCGCCAAAAAACTTTACTGCAATTATTACTTACAATTACTTGATGAAGATCCCGTTCTTTCCAACTACTTGCTTTGATTTACGGTTAGCCTCAGGCCATTCCTCAAGTACTAAAAGTACGTGGTATATCTATGCCCTATTCCTTTATTACCTGAAATACATTCAGCCTCGTTTAGGCAGAATTGATTCTGACTCTGATTAACAGAATAGTCGCCAAAAAACTTTACTGCAATTATTACTTACAATTACTTGATGGAGATCCCGTTCTTTCCAACTACTTGCTTTGATTTACGGTTAGCCTCAGGCCATTCCTCAAGTAGTAAAAGTACGTGGTATATCTATGCCCTATTCCTTTGTTACCTGAAATACATACATTCAGCCCCGTTTAGGCAGAATTGGTTTCACACCACCCTTAAGTAGCCTAATAGTACGATGTGAGCAAGAATGAGTGAAAGTAAAACATTTAGTTCATTTATTATATAGTCTCAACATTATTTACGAATGCTAAATAACCTATAATAAATAAACTATCGTATTATTTCAGATTTCTGACTTAGACAAGTCTGAAATCTGAAATAATAACATCGCAAAGTGAAATTATTATTTTAGACTGACTTAACTAAATTGAGCGCGATTGCGATTATTATTATTGTGTATACTTCATTCACTTTATATTATAGATATGCACCTACCTTCCATTTGATTAAGAGTGTCAGAAAAATTATGTGACAACAAATACATAACGTAATTTTTTTATTGTTCAAAAAAGTTATTTGGTTGTATACATCGGCAATATTATATTATCAATCTAGTGTCCTATTTGTGATAATTAAGTAAAAGTTACTCATTATTTATATATGTTCGTATTCCGTACTCAAAAAGAAAAGACGTGTAGGTACGCTTGTTTGATAAATTAGTATTAATTAAAATTTAATAATATTTCTTTTGGGAATAAACCGTGTATCATGTCATAGATCGTAATGAGAATAGAATCTTTTTTTTTTAATACTAGCTGCACTCCGCGTCTACGGGACATGTGTATACCGGTATCCTGTGGGACCACTTTTTCTTCCATTCTTTCTGTTTTTACGGCTACTAAGGACGATGTCGTGATGTTGCTTATATCTTTCCTCCTATAGATCCGATAGAATTGATCTATCGAATGCAAAAATAATTTTTGAAATCCGATTGGTAGTTCTAGAAATCAGCGCATTCAAACAAACGGTCAAACAAACATATTCTTCCGCTTTATCGTATAAAATATATGTGCACAATTAAACCTTGCCTTAAAATTTTGCCATCTTTTATGAGTCAACTTATAGGACATCGGTACCTATAGGTCTGTGGGACATAGTAACTCTTATGGCTTGTCTATATTCAACACACTCATATTTTTTATTATATTGATATAAACTTATGTTTAGCTAAAAAGGGATAGATGTTTTAGTAACGAATAGAAAACTAAACCAAAGAATAACACGAACAGCTAATGTTTTCTTTGTAATTTTACATACAAGGTTCTAGTAATTGTAAAAACTTAATTTATATTGTCAATTGGATTAGAGATAAGTATTGTTCTTTTGCTGAAATATACAAAATTGTTAAAGTTTCAAAGGAAAGTCTAAACATATATATACATTTGACAACTCTATAGAACTATTAATTAAGTGATTTTCATTTTGTCAACAGATTCATCAGTGCACGGTGCAGTATTACATTTGATGAAAGTCTCCCGGTTACACATGGGTGCATATCTATGCATTGCGAGTAATGGCGTGCCGCCATCCGTCAGCAAACGAGTTATGCTCGTTGTACACTGTAAGTTGGCTTACATTTTTACTAAAAGTAGGTTAAACGTAAAATTGTTCGCGCTACAAATCCGAGCCTGCCCCATAGTTCTAAATATCTGCTGTGTATGCGTTGTAATTACCACGGAACGAAGAAGATATTTATTTAATCTATAAATGAATATAAGAATACATTCACAGGTTTTCTTATATATATTTACTCAGTAATAGAATAAAGTCGTTTTATGTAAGTATGCAATAAAAAATTTGGATGGATAACAAGGTTCAGATAATTATACAAAATATTTTTTTTAACGTAAAAGCTATTTTTTAACATAAAAAAATAACTGTCAGTGAATATTTAAATTAAAGTTTAATATGACAAACTATACACCAGAAAATCGCCTTGCGAAACCGCCACATATATTGCCCAATCATACCTAAGTCCTATTGATCCTTAAGGATGACAAGGATGTCATTATATTGACGACACATGTTTACTATCGGTTTATAATGGAAAGTGTTATTAAAGCAAACATTTAGTCTGAAATGAATCGAATAATAAAACTAAGTAACGATAGAAGAGTAATTAGGTCCTTAGTATTGCTTTATAAAATAGTAACTAACAAGCATAAACATTTTAGAAAAACTATTTTATAAAACTAAGGAACTGCTTTTTATACCACTAAGTTGGAAAATAATCGTACGGTCTGATTGACAGTAAGCAGTTAACGTAGCCATTGCATGTTTTAGTCACGATTAGGGAATAAATGTAGCTACTTGCCTTCAGGAAGACTGTCCGCTTGTTTAAACACCTTGGTGATAAAAAACACTGGTCACAGCGATGAAAGACGACTGTATGGAGAAAGGCTTACTACTGAATGCGAAGAAAACAAAGATAATGGTATTTGAAAGAAAAGAATCCAGAACTAATGTAAGGATTACGATTGATGATGAAGTGTTGGAACAAGTGGATGAGTTTGTATATCTTGGATGCGCTTTCAGCAGGGATAGAAGGTACACCGCAGATGTGGAAAGACGAGTGAGTGCTGGGAATAGTGTGAATGGAGCGTTGGGAAAACTTCTTGGCAGTAAAATCCTGAGCCAGAAGGCACAACTCGCTATACACAATGCAGTGTTGGTATGGAAGCGAGAGTTGGGTATGGCAGAAAGAGCATGAAAGTAGAATAAACGCGGTTGAAATGCGAGCGCTGCGCAAAATTTGTGGCGTAAGGCTCGTAGACCGTATTCGCAATGATGATGTTAGAAATAGAGTTGGTCTGAAAGAGAGCGTCGGTGTTAAAATAAGAAGAGGCATGCTCCGATGGTTCGGGCATGTAGAAAGAATGCAAGATGAAAGAATGACGAAGCAGATATACAATGCAAAAGTGGAAGGATGTAGGAGCCGGGGAAGGCCAAGACTTACCTACCATGACCAAATTGGTCATGTTCTATCAGAAGGTGATGTCAGGAGCCCTAGAAACCGGCGTGCGTGCATGAGAAGAGCAATGAATGTTAAAGAAGCGAGTGAGATATGTAAGGATCGAGTCACGTGGCGCTCGGTTCTCTCTGCCTACCCCGCAAGGGATTTGGCGTGAAGTTATAGATTATAGTGATAAAAAAAAAATGTTAGGCGCATAGAAGTACACGGCCTACCTGATGTAAAGTGTTTACAGTAGCTTATGAATACGTGCAATGTAGGAAGTATTGATTGCGCATTGCCACACCTACTGTTAACACAGCACCTCTCTATGAGCTTATTAATAACCACATTCACTGACAAGAATACAACAACCCCCCCCCCCCATGAGTTGTCGTTTTCCTGCAATTTTCTGTGAGGTGGATGTACTTCCCGTTTCAAGCTGGTTTAGCCGAACTGAGGAAATCCAGCCTGAACAACATACTGGGAGGTTGTTGCGTTCCTACTAGTGTAAACTAATCTAAGAGAGGTAGAGTGCATCAAAGCTGCCGAACCAGGGAAGTACCTCCATATCACTGAAAACTGTAGCGATATAACAACTGTATGGAGGGTTATTGTATTCCTGTGAATGAGTAAGTTTACCATTAAACTCCTGAGGAATTACCATGGTAGCAGCAAGGATGGCAACGCGCAACCGGTGCTTTCCATATTACAAGCGTACATCGGCTACGGAAACCACTTTACATCAAGTAGGTGGAAAGCTTATATTCCTCCCAGAGTTATATTAAGAAACAATGGAAATAAAATTCAATGTTTAACTATTGGGAACATCATGTGACCATAGCATCTCCAAAATATCGGGAAAATATAACACACAGTAATTTCCGTACCCACAATATAAGTTTTATATAAACAAACGTCGAAGTTTAAAATTATACATCCAATGTGAAAATGGCAACGTTAAGCCTTCAAGTACATATAACATTTAGTATAAAATTAATTACTCGCATATCTACCACGTAATATATACTCTTGGGTATTCTCTTCTTTGGGGTTAACGAGACCCAACAAATTAACCAGTATAGTTAGGCTTTCATGTGTATGAATAAAATATTACCAGTAATTATTGCAACGCTTACATATTTAATTGAGTATACACTGGATAATCTGTGGAATTTCCAGTGGAAAATAGGTAGTCTCGTGCATTGTTAAGGCTTGATTGAGAAATAAACAAACATATCGATTTGTGTTGGTGCACTTTATTGTAGCGAGGGAAACACGCCCGTGTTTTAATTGCTTATTCGTTGACCCCAGCGCTATGTTTTTCATAGGCAGCTCTACAATACTTATAATCTTCAATGCAGTATTTTCCTTTTTTCCGTTTAGTATTGTTACTTTTACGTTGTTTATATAAAACAACGTCGCCACGTACGAAACACCCAATGTAAAGTTCTGTTCCATTCTGACAATGTATTCAAAAGGCGCATTAAAAATACTCTATTACTATATAGGTATTATACTGACATAAATTTCGAAACATTAATTGAAAATAGATCAATATTGTCACGTTTCGAAATAAACTTGCCAATATTGATCTTTTTCACCATTTCTTCTTCGCCAATGGTCATTACCAATGACGAAAAAAGAGTAAAACTTTTTGTATTCAAGGTACACCTATCAAATGAACAAACTTTAGATGTACATCCATTTTATTTATTTTCAAAACCAATAGATTAAGAATCTTATTGACTAAGCCTAAACGATCAAAATTTGGTACAAACATTGATAATGTTTGTGTCAAATGTCAATTTTTTCACTATGTATCAGCTAACGACCACGGTAGTCAGCCGTGCAACACGTTATACGGAAGAATATATATATATACATATACATATAGATAGAAGTTTAGTCAGCATTTGTTTTAGAGCAGTATGCTAAAACAAACGCTGTCTATGATTCTACATTATCTCCCTCTACGATATAACGTTTTTAATAGGCAATTATTCTGAATCGTTATTGGCATTGCGAATAACCATATTTCATCTGAAAAGCCTCTTGAATTCAATTATACTGACCAAATTCTAAGAATCATTGATATTATTTTCGTTTGATATCGTGAACGAATTAATAGGAAACATGTTTCTTCCCGTAGATTTGCTCGCATGAGGATTCTGTTAATGCGATAACAAGTTCTGTATGATCTCGTCTAAAATACATCCATACAAAACATCATTATCATCAGTCATCATCAACCCACAGCTAAAGCTGTATGGGGAATCCATTACTGCAATAATGTGGAGTGTAGTGTCCTTCGTCAGTTTTATTTGTATTTAATTTAAAGAGAGCCAAGGCACACCAAGTAGCCCAACTGGGGAAATACTGGGAGGTGGAGGTACTTCCTGAACAATGGTTGCGTTACTTGCGTTCCTGCGACTGAATCGGGTTACCTCCTAAGTAATTGCTGTATTAGTAGAAAGAATGGCAACGCGATCGATACCTCCTGTATACCTCCTGTTGCATTGCAAACGTTCATTGGCTACAGTAACCACTTTACATCAAGTTGACCGTACACTTATATGCCTCTAGATGTTGTAAAAAAAATATTTTCGTACTTAAGTTTAAGTAAATTATTTCTCAGAATAATAACAATTCACCTAACGAGAAAATACATAGGTTATAATAAAAGTTAACTAGTCTAGGAGGTATTCAAAAATTATTACTTACACAAATTGTCTTTATACACCACCACCAACAGTAGCTTTACTAACTACACATATATATAGGTGTAGTTAACATATATACATAAATTTAACGTTACGCTTCTAGCACAAGAATTACCTACTTCAATATTCCATTATATTTCAACTAAATATTTGCACTTAAGTTCTACTTAATATAGAATAACATTTCAACTTAGTATCAAGATTAAGTAAAATATTAAATGATGATGAGTACATATAATATTGTCTGTACTTGTTTATTTATAGCTGAAAAACAGTCCGTGGGCGGAAGTGGTTAATAGAGTATGATCAACATAAAGTTAATTTTTGATTTTGATAGTTATCGTAATCATTAATACAAAAAATAAACATAGTAGTTAATATCGTGGTATTTATCAGTGATACAGTTTTAAGTCAGGTACAATTAGCTTGCAGGCTACATATATACCAACTAGAAATGAATTGAAAAAATTAACAAGCAGACATAGATACAGATAGATAGACAGACAGGTGGGCAGACAGACTTACGTGTATATTTTATAAAATTATTGCCACTGTTAATAATGTTACTGAATAAATGTGAAATATTCACTATTTCACATTTATTCAGTAACAATCCTAACTGAATTTCCCATTATACATTTATTTAGTAACAATCCTAACTGAATTTCCCATTAATACTTAGAAATAGAATGCACACCTATTTTTAATAAGTAAAGCACGCACTCACGTAAAAAAACACACGCATGTCCATAACTTTATTATATAAAATTATTAGAAAATAAAGTGTAAATTATTATAAAGTACATACTCATGTTGTCAATTTTCTCATTGTAATTGGAAAAAGTTTATATGTGAATTCTACGATACAGAAGCTGAGTGGAGTGTGAAAGTTACTTACTACAAATCGAGGTCAAATTTAAATCTACATCATACATCTTAAGATATCAGTGTCTTGTATAAAATTAATTTTATCTATTATGTATGTAACTAGTCTGACCATCAATTCTGTTACATAGAAACTGTTCTTTTTTTAACTGTTTAAGTATTTTGAATTTGAAATGCATTTATTATGTTAAAAACTTCTTTCGATTTCCGCCGTTTTACATACTTTTTTCCGTGTTTATTATCAAATTACAATATGGAATGGTGTGTTAAAGAAATAATCAAAAAAATAAATAAAGAAAAAAATAAATAGACGCAAATAAGAATCCACCACCACCTTGTTCAAGGTTGAGTTCGCTAACATCTGCCGACTCCACTCTAACCTTAATGCCGTCCACCAACACCTTGAGATGGTACGGTCCGCCTTGCTCTTCCTGACGGAGACACAGATTTAGCGTCCAGCGGACACGTCCTACCTCCAGTACCCCGGTTATGTGCTTAAGGAGATTTTCCTCGCGAAAGCGGGGGTCTGTTTGTTTGTCCGCTCGAATGTAAGTTGTCGCCGCCTGCGCTGCCTAGGGGATTCCTACTTTCCTGTCCTCTAGCTGCATGTAAACCTGGGCCTTCAGAGCTGTATTTACATGTGCCTATACCGACCCCATACTAGGGACACGGAGACAACTCGGCTCTTTGAGTACATGAGTCGGGCGGCAGAAGAAGCGCAGGACCAGTGCCCTACTGCAGAGATGGTATATTTGGGGGACTTTAACTCTCACCACGACTCCTGGTTGGGATAACCATGCAGGAAGGACCGTCCACGCGTTCGCTCTTTCGCACAGCCTGACACAACTTGTACACTAACCCACCAGAATACCAGATGTTGCTGGTCAGCATTCCTCTCTACTAGACTTACTGCTGACCCTGCTGGCTACCGGGTTGAGGTCGGCGCGCCCCTGGGCACATCTGCCCACTGCCTAGTATACAGCACAGTGTCAAGAGCGATTATTTCACAACCCACGGAGATTAGACATCGTGTCTGGCACTACTCGTCAGCAGATTGAGTCGGTATGCGCGACTACTTTGCTACCGTCTCATGGGGGCAACGCTGTTTCAGTGAGAAGAATCTAACGGCGACTGCTATGGCCATTGTTGATGAGATCAACGTTGCTATAGAATACTACATTCCTCGCTCCGATGTCGTCATAAAAAGCCGGAGACGCCCTTGGTTTAATCGCGAATGCGCTGAAGCTGTTAATCACAAATGGATCGCGCTTGGATCAGGGGTCGCGCTCTTAAGAATACGAATACTAACTCGCTGAAATCAGCCTACAACACTGCCACCAAGGTGTGCAAGAGAGCATACATAAGAGCGGACGCCCAACACGTTACACAAGTCGGCACGCAACTAGTGGCGCACGCTACTGGATCGTGTAACTACAGGCCAACTTCTGCCGGCCCTCGCTGCCACCACTGCGATGCCCTGATGGCTCACTGGCGCATCAGCCGCAGGAGAAAGCCGATCTTATGGCCAGCCTCTTTGCGGCTAACTCCCGGATCGATAACTGCAGCACGCAACCACCAACAATAACCTCGAGTGGATCCGTTATGCCTGATATCCACATCAGCGTTTTAAACTACAGTCACACGATGTCCGAAAAGCCAGTGGTGCTGACGGTATGCCAACGAATGTTCTAAATAAATGTGCAGCGGAGTTATCTCCGGTATTGACGCGCCTCTTCTGCCTCTCCTACTCGACTGGTTGTGTTCCGGATGCCTGGATAGAGGCCAATGTGCAGCCGGTCCTCAAAAATGGAGAGCGTTCTAACCCATCAAATTACCGCCCCATTGCCGTAACTTCAGTGTTATGCAAAGTCATGGAACGGATCCTCAACAATCAATTGATCCGTTACCTAGAAGATCACTCCACAATCAATGATCATCAGTATAGTTTTAGACCGAAACGATCAACGGGTGATCATCTAGCGTATGTGACGCACCTATGGGGGAGGCAATCGATAAATATTGCGAATCCATGGTAGTCAGCCTAGATATCGCCAAGTCGTTTGGCTATCGGGTCTATCACAATGCACTTCTCTACCAAACTTTCGGCATACGGTCTGCCCATCCAGCTTTGTAATTGGATTGCTGGCATCCTGCATGAGCGTAGAATCCGCGTCCTTGCAGATGGATGCGCTTCGCGGTTCATGTCAGTGAATGCCCGTGTCCCAGAGGGCTCCGTTCTATCGCCCACCCTCTTTCTTATTCATATCAATGACATGCTGCCACTTGGTAATATTCATTGCTATGCAGATGACGGTACGGTCCATGGACGATATTTCGGTCGGCCTGGTGCTGGTCGGACAGAAATCGATGAGAGGCGTGAGAGGCGTGAGAGTCTTGTCGTTGAGCTGAATCGGGTTTTGGATCACATTAGTAAATGGGGTTCCAATAGCCTGGTTGAGTTTAATGCTGAGAAAAAGGTTTGCGCATTTACAACAAAAATGTCCCCATTCCTTCCCACTCCCAGTGTTTAGGGCGCTTCCCTTAGTATGCGAGATAGCCTGAATATGCTAGGTATAGGTATTCATTGCGACCTTAAACAGCGTTAACTTCATCTCAACAGCTTCAAGAAAACTCGGAGTCCTGAACAGTGTGTGCCGGTTCTTCACGCCGGACCATCTTTGTCTGCTTTATAAGACACAAGTTCGGGCCTGCGTGGAGTATTGTTTGCAACTCTGGGACGGCTCCGCACAGTATCTTGTATTGTGTCTTCTCGAGGCTCTCGATAGGTTCCAGCGACGGGCTATCCGCATAATTGACGACGAAGAGGTCACGAAAAACCTAGAACCTCTTCAACTCCGTAGAGACATAGGCTGTCTAAGCGTATTTTACCGCCTTTACCATGCGAGTGCTCTGAATAACTATTTTCCCTTATCCCACCCTCTCCCTTCCGTCATAGCAACACACGTGTGGGCTTGCGATGTCATCGTTCCACTGTTGAGAATATTTCTTCGCGTACCAAAAAGTTCAGTAACTCCTATCTTTGTCGTACCATTAAAAAGTGGCACGCCTTGCCTGCACATGTGTTCCCTCCTTCCTACAATACGGTATCCTTCAAACGAAACGTGAAGAAGCATCTTGTGGGTCAGTATGGCAGCGTCAACTGACAGGATACTGTGTAGTATTTTGTCAGCTGTAGTTGCGATTTGGGCTCCTCTTTCGCAAAGAGCCACTATGCTGGACTAGCAAAAAAAAAAGTAGAATTGCAGTGATTGCCTTGCACAAAGTGCTATGGTCGCCGTTGCAGTTAGTCATATTCAAGACACTTTAAAAGCTTGGTATCAGACGTATGTTCGTATATCGTACTAACATACATATCACGCCTGTCTCCCATTGGGGTAGGCAGAGACTATAGATCGCCAGGTGCACCGATCTAAACAATTTCTCCCTCGCCTCTTCCACACTCATCAACTTCTTCTAGCATGCTCTTCGGTTTTGGGTGCTTTTCATTTGGCCCTTTTGCAGCACATCAGCTATTTGATCTAAATGTGTGCATCTAGTGCGGCCCCTGCCGATATCTCCACTCACTCTTCCTCTAGCCTAGTTTAGGCACCAGTCTTCCACAACACATAGGCGCAAAAACTGTGTAATTAACCATCTTTGTGTATTTTAGTTGTGGAAGAAATAAAATAAATTATTATTATTATTCTCTTATTTATTTATTTCTCTGTTTTTTACATTGTTATATTTACAACATATTTATATAAAATACAATGTTATAAATATAAAAATATATAAAAAGGAATCCCGCCGGCGCAGAACATTAATCTGAGTCGCCGGTGGTCAGGGCGACAGACTGAGGAACCTCCGCACAATACGTGCAGTTCCCAAAATTGCCACCTTCTGTATCCGGCTCTTGATCCAGAGACTTAGCGAAAGTCTCTAGAGATGTCGGTCAAGACTTTTCGCTATTAGACCATTGACCGAGACGACTATCGGAACAATTTCTGTTGAATCAACGTCCCACATGGCGGTAACCTCGTGAGCCAAGTCCAAGTATTTTGATAACTTATCATTCTCAGCTTTCACGAGGTTCTCATTTATTATTATTATTATTATATTCTATTATTCTCACGGGCATTATCCCGGTCATTTGATAGGCGTGCGCGGGGATAAGGATCCAACGCGTAGAGGCCCCTTTGAAAAGACTATGTAATGTTGTACACCCGCCGTGACCCACTCCAGGGGATATCAGTGGGACAATATACCAATGAACAGGTCACGGCAGGTATTGGGACTATTGCGAGTGTGTAGGAAATGATTAGTCTATTGTAATGAGGTCTGGAGGGATTATTGGTACTGGGTTATTGCAGAAGAGGGACGGACACCTGCCATAACTATCATATCTGACTGTTATTTTTGGCAGGCGGTGGCTCGCCACTCACTAGATGGACCCCCGAAATGCCAGAGAAAGTCGGCCGGGGGCAACACCGGTGTGAGTGACTCAGGGGTGTCGAGAGGTGTGCTGCGCTTTCTCCGAAGTTACTCGCGGCGTTATGCCCTTTAACACTTCCACCCCTGGAGTATATCACCTGCTAGAGCATTATTATTATTATTATATACTTAGCTCATAATTCTTTTGTAATCCATTCTTTCCAAATCTCCAAAACATATCAGCATACCTTGTCAATCGTACTATCGACAGATACACCTATACTTCCTCTGTTGTCGACCAAAAAAGATCGGGACGACCGCGTGCTTTTAGAACTACAAAGGCTGTTAATGCTGTTAAAGCCAGAATTCACCGCAACCCCATTAGGAAACAAAAAAGCTGATCGTGAGAAATGAAGATTCCGTTAGGACTCTGTCGCGTATAATAAACCAAGACCTGAAGCTCGGCGCTTATCGTTAATATGCAGGCTGTACCCTAAATTAATCCCTACAGTTATAGAAAGTGGATCGATCAAAACGCCTTCTGTCCCGATACGCAGGTGAAAAGCACAGAAATATTCTCTTTACTGTTGAAATAAATTACAAGACATTGTGTACGCACACAGTTCTAAAGAAGCCGCCCAATTGGTCGGAAAGGTACAAAGTGGTCATCATCCTGCATCTATAATGGTTTGTTGGGGGGTATCTTATCAAGCAGTCACAATGCTACATTTTTGTGAAAAAGGAGTGAAGACTTCAGCCAAAGTGTATCAAGAGACTGCCTTGGATGGTGTTGTGAAACATCTCACTAATACACTTTCTAAAAATGTACCGTGGACTTTCTAGCAGGGCTTTGCATCTGGTCACAAGGCACGAACTACCCAAGCCTGGCTCGTAACCAACGTTCCGGATTTTATAAGAGCTGAAGACTGGCCCTCGTCTAGCTCAGATCTGGACCCCAGACTATAAATTATGGTCAGTTTTAGGGGACATGGCCTACTCTAAACGCCACGCCAACATTGTGTCTCTTAATATCTGTCCCTAGGATTTCTGTAGCAGATGTATCACAAATCTTCCATTAAAATGGCACAATGATATCAATCATAATTGATACGTTGATTATTTATTCTATATAATTTTCATTTAAATTTTCAATAAAGAAATGTTTGATTTTTCTATACATAATGGCACGTTTTCTATATGTCATTGGCAACAATCTTATTAGATATTCAAAATTGGAGTTACCATGCCATTACAATATTATTTTTATTTATAATGTGTGGTTTAGTAGAAAGTGTACAAGTCAGTAATTAGATTTGAATATTTAATCAACTATCTAATAATTAATGATAATGGGATCACATGTCATTTATAACATAGGTGGTTCTTACTGCTAGTACTTACTGCTACTAGATCATAGTCAATAAGATCATTAGTAATTATTGAAATAATATGAAATTATAATATTCTAAATATAAATATAATAAATTTCAAATATCTAGCATTGTGATTTTGGCTATAGGTCCAAATGCTGTTCCTCACTTCTGTTTTAGCCAATCTGAAAGTATTTTTTTTATTTGGTTATTCATATTAAATGTTCTCAAAAACTTGATTTTCAACCACATACGGAGATTAACATTGTTATATTTTAACTCCAAGCAATCCTTATACAATTTGAAAATTTATATCATTTCATATATATGTACAGTTAAAAGTTTACTGAGTTACAAATATATTCACATATTTGTATACTAACGTACAGGCAAATGCCATATCGTTAGTTGATAATGAAGTATTGTAATGATACAACGTAGATTATATTTTGATGAGTTATATTGTGGAATTGATAGCGAACTTAGCTGTGAATACATGTACTTCGAGGGGTCGTATGTCTCCACGCGACAGCGCGTGATGGATATTTCATAAGTGTGATTTTCGGGAATTTATAACCGCATGTCGTATGAATATCATAAAAAAATGCTATGCATGGTGACAGGAATTTGTAAATTGCATGGTGAGCATTGAAAATAAACCAATTAGTTAGGCCGTCCGGATGTCATAAAATTGGAAAGCGGCCGTCTACAAATTAAGCACAAAGCAATTTTTAAAAGCTATCGATAACAAAAGACAGCCGAAGACAAAGGAAGGCGGCCTATCAATTGTATCGTATTGAAACATGAACGGGGCTCTAAAAGGTTTGCACGTGCATGAAAGAGCGGCGACAGGGAGTCGCCGGCTCGGGCGTGGGAAGTCGCCGCTGTTACCGGGCGATAATTAAGTTGACGAATCAGAGTGCGCGTCACCCCAGCGCATGGGACGGGTGCGCGGTGGAGCGGGGTATGTAGGCGCGCGGCTGAACGAGGCATTCGGTTTTCGAGAGTACTGGCGGTCGGACGTTCGACATCGTGGCGCGTATCATAATAATTACTGTCGATTCGATCCCGGAGTTCGCGCGGTGCGGTCGTGCGACGTCGCGGCTTTTATCATAATAATTAATTCGGTTTAGAGATACTTCTTGACGGAAAATAATACGCGTACAAAGGGTCGAGTACTCGAACTCCCCACGACACGCGAAGGCGCCGAGATCAGCGTAGCAACACCGCCGAGGACAGCCCACGGTCGCCGACTCCACGCTGCACGGTACGAGACCACGAGTTCTTCGCGGGACCGCAGCTTAGCCCAATTAAGTTAACCTGCTAAAGCTAAGTTTAGTCTTAAGATATAATGTTTCTACCTTGCTGTATACTCGTTTATGTGTAGTGTTTTTCCTCAGGACTCGCGTGCGCGAATAACGTAAAATACATACGCTTATGCCTAAAATCTGTGGCATAGTGGCTAAATTAAAGTTTGTCTTGAAAGGTACCTCTGAGTAAGTGAGGTTGGATGACGAATTCATACAATCTCGCTGAGGCGAAGGGTTTTTTTTATTTGCTGGCGTTTATGAATGGAGCGCTTGTGATAGCCAGGGGCCCATTTATATGCGCCTTTTAATTTTAGTGGCGGCAGAGTACCTTTAGCTTATAGTATTATTCTAGCATAGCTTGCGGGGTTGATAAGTGCATGATATTATTACATCTGGAGACCGCTCTCCAGGTGAGCCGATTTGCGGCAAAAATTACACACAGCCCGATTTCTGTAGACTCAACTGGATTCGCTAGCGGCTCTGAATTGTTTACTCAGACCACTTAAACTCACATGTGAAATTGCCCAGCCTATAAAATATACCACAATAATCCTGTAAGGATAATTAATGATAGTGTACACTATACTCAAAATAAGTATAATTATTTGCGCAGCGATCAAAAAAATAAGCAAAATTCTACGAGATTGGTATAATGACAGAAGTCACTATATTAATCGCGTAAGCTGATTATAGCAAAAGTCAGAGGAAATTTTCCTGACCTCCAATTAAAAGACTGCGCAGACGCTGAGGCTAGCTAAAGGTTTAAGACCTAAGCATTATCCTGGTCAGTAAAAGGTTCAGGCGCTCCTGTCAAGTATTCCACAAAGAACCGTTATACACGCCATAATAGCGTGCCTACAACCGACTAACTATCAATTCCCTGAACCGCTCTTAATGTTTGTAGATTCACGCTAATAATTAAAATTCTAAACAAAACGAAACAAACTAGACGATCATTTTAGGTCACTACAGGCTGCATTCCAGCAGTATCAAGGCCACGTCATCTTGGGTTGCCTTACAGATGCTGCCGATGACCACAGGATATTTGATTCGGACTAAAATAATATAATCAGTTCGACAAATATTCTTTAAGAATCAAATTGCTATAAATTACATACACAACGTAGAAACATTTCAAGGACATAGATAACTACGAATATTATATTCACAATTTCGGAATCTATAAATAATAGGTAACAACAAAGGCTATACGCAGCATATTAAAATTAATTGGGGTATTACAAACAAAGGTTAATGAGTTAGGTGTTTATGTAGTGAATGCGTTTTACTGTGTTAGACATAAAAGCCATTAAGGTAGATTAGTTAGGTATATTATAACGATAGGAATAGTTAGGTGTTTATGTAGTGAATGCGTTTTACTGTGTTAGACATAAAAGCCATTAAGGTAGATTAGTTTAGGTATATTATAAAGGTTTATAAATATCGGTTGCTTACTGTTGAACAACTAGGAGAGTAATAATTTAATTACATTGTCCGATTGAGAAAATTGGGTATAGTTAATTACACTGTTTAATTAATTACGTCAGGAGGAATTGACCATTAAGTTAGAAGTGCAAATTTAGTAGATAGGCAAAGTAAGATAATAAAGTTATTTGAATAGATAGCGTATTTTGAATAGACGTTGTCTGCAAGCGATAAGCAGGCACCTGCGTGTAGGATATATAGGTAAATAAGCGAACTACTGATTAGTAAAATGGGCCGAGGCAGGAAGCCACGTGTGACCAGCAAACAGCCGAAAGGTACTGAGGACAGTAATGCTTCAACAAATTCAAACCCGGAGACGAGTCAGATGACTCTATTACTGTCGCAAATTTTACAACGTTTGGAGAATTTAGAGCAGGCTAGGGCGAGTAACTCCGTTACGTCCGGTTCGGAAGCGAGCGTGCCGTCTACCGCTAACCGCGAAAACTTTGTGCTGAATGAATCAGAGCATAAACAGGTGTGTCTAATTAAGATGTCACAAAAACTACCACAGTTTGACGGGCAAAAATCAAATAACCCTATGCTGTTTCTAAGGGATTTGAGGAATTACATAGAGATGTCTGGGAACAGTTTTAGTTCGGGTAAAGCTTTGGCGTTTGCTATAGAGAGTTTGATAGGGAGCGCAAAGACAAGGATGAATATTTATAGGGATTCTTGGGCTAGCTTTAGCGACTTCGAAAGGGATTACAAGCAAGTATTTTGGAGTAACTGTGAACAGGAGTTGATCAGACAACGGTTCATGACCGCGAAATACGACGATAGAGTAGGTACAATGGAAGAGTATTTTGCAGACCAGTTAAATAAAATATACGGGTTATCTTTACCTTTTACCGAGACGGAAAAGGTAAATACCATATTCAGGCAATTGCCTCAGCATGTGCAGGTAGCATTTTTCGCGAGGAATGAGAGTATGTCAGTTAAAAATGCAGTGGAGTTTCTGCGTCATTTAGAACGGAATGTACGCAAAGAGGCGAGCGTAGTGACGTCAGCCGGTACATCTGAAGGTCGCGCGACGTTCAGACCAAGTCGTGGGACTACGAGATATGGGTCAGTGCGGGTGAATACGATTCGCTATAATCATCTGACGAATCGACAAAGACGATACCCATATGCTAACCGCGGACAGAATATGCGAGGTCGGGGTTTGTATAACAATAGTACTAGGCAAAATAGGACGCAGTTGAGGCCGATAGAATTCACACCAGCTTTGGATGCGCCGCGAGCTAGTGAGACGAATAAGAGCCTAGCAACAGCGGAAAAACCTGATGCGGTATCAAAAAACTAATTTCGGGGGAAGGGGGGGGATTCGCTTTACGTTACTTAATGCGATTAGGCTGGGCGCCGAACAACGAAAGCGCTAAGCATAAGCTATATGAAATATGTGACATGGGAACGAATATGGGTTTAGAAGAGTTGACACAGTTGTTAACACATAGGGCGGAGGAGTTTCGAGTCTGTTTGGCAGATACTTCAGAGGTGGAAAGCATGAATAGGCATAATAAGTCCTTATGTACAGTGTTTAGAGATATAGATGTCTTAGACGCGGATCAGGAGCAAGATAGGAGGCTAACGTTGCCGGAAGTGAGTGTTGAAATAGGTGAGATTCAATTAAAGGGTTTGATTGATTCTGGGAGTGAGGTGACGTGCCTGAGACAAGATTGTTTTGAAAGAGTAAAGGGACGTTTGAGCCAGTTAGCTGAGATACCTATACCGGCTGTTCGAATCGCCGGGGCGTTTGGTATTAGTAAAGAGAAGTTAGGAAGCTTGGTCATAGTCCCTATCAAGATAGGTGAGTGTACCATCGATACACCCACGTTGATTCTAAGGAAGCTACCTAAGGAATTAATATTAGGATTTGATTTCATACAGTTAGCGCGAGGAGGTTTGGTATGTACGGACGGAACGAAGTTCGTTATTAATGATGGTAATGTGATTTGTGAGATAGATCTGGAAGAGCGAGAACGCGGTCAAATCCAATGTTGTACGTTAGAAAAACATTCGGAGAAATCGGTGGTGGGTAAGATAGTTGAGTACGTACAAGGGACATCGTTGTCAGCCGAGCATAAATCTAAGCTGTCGGCTGTGTTAACGAAACATGTCACGCTATTCTCCGATAAGATTGGTCGCACGACCAAGTATATACACGAGATTAGAATGAAGGACGATAAACCTTTTGTCAAGCGGTCGTATCCCATACCGCATGTTTATCGCGAAAGAGTTAAGGCAAGGTTAGACGAAATGGAACGGGGAGGTGTAATTAGCAGACAGGCGACGGACTACAGTAGCCCATTAACGTGTACGTTGAAAAAGAATGGAGAGATTCGGATATTATTGGACGCGCGCGAGCTAAACAGATTAATGGCCGGGGAAACGGAAAGCGCACCGCTCATGAGTGATATATTACAATCGGGTTCCAGAATAAACTATATTGCTGTAATCGATATAAAGGACGCGTATTTTACAATTCCATTGGCTCACGAGTCTAGGAAATATACCGGTTTCGTGTTCCAAGGGAAGAGTTATGTGTATAATGTACTACCACAGGGACTCAAAACGAGCGTGGGCTCATTCTCAAGGGCGATGGATTTGATACTGGGGCCGGAAGTGCGAACGTACTGTTGGAATTTTCTTGACGACTTAGCTATTTTCACGGATGGGGGCCTAGACGAACACATACGTCAGATCGATACGGTATTGACCAGGTTACGTGAAGCCGGATTTACTTGTTCATTAGAGAAATGTAATTTTGCCGCTAGGGAGGTGAAGCTTTTAGGGCACATTTTAAGCACTGAAGGAGTTAGTTTAGACCCAGCGAAGGTAGAGGCTGTTTCAGATTATCCTGCACCGAGGACAGTGAAACAATTACGTTCATTTTTGGGGTTTGTCAACTATTTCCGTAGGTTCATACGGGAATTTGCGTTATTAACAGAACCATTGTATAGATTGTTACAGGCGAGAGTAAGATTTACGTGGGGTACAGAGGAACAGGACGCGTTTGATAGGTTAAAGGTAGCGTTTACACAGAGCGTCATGCTGTCACAGCCAGAGTTCGGTAGTGTATATTATGTGCAGACGGATTCCAGTTCGATAGGCCTGGGCGGGTATGTTTACCAATTAGATAAGAACGGGTTCGAGAAAATAATAGGATTTTGTTCGTACGCATACAAAGGGCCGCAAACACGGTGGTCCGTCAGCGAACAGGAGTTCTATGCTGTGATTTATACATTGAGGAAATTTGAAACGTATTTGAGAGGAGCCAAAATCGTGATAAAGACAGATCATAAAAGTCTGACGTTTATAAAGTCTTGGAAATTGCTCGGGGCGCGAATTACCAGATGGATAATGTACTTAGAACGGTTTGATTACGAAATACAGTATATTCAGGGACGTGATAACATTATACCTGACATTCTGAGCAGGCACATACGAGATGCAGGGGCGGAAAAAGTGGTTAACACTACACAGCCGCACATATACTGGTTTAAGACGGCTAGTCGTGGCACGGTATTACAAAAATTAAAACAGATTGCCGAGTTGCAAACCGATGACCCGAAGTTAAAACATATCAAAGATTGTTTAGGTCAGGGGAAGGCCAGCCTAAAGGTTAAGGGCTTTAAGTATTACAAATTAGTCGGGAAGACATTGTACTTTAGCATACCTACGCAGGAAAAAAACCTATTAGTCATACCAAAGTCACTACAGGAGGAATTAATAATTCATATACATGAGGAAATAGGTCATTTTGGGCAGTATAAAATAATGCCTATTCTGAGAACGCGTTATTATTTTCCTAACATGAGCAAGATAGTTCGTGACGTAATCCGCACATGCGACATATGTCAAAAGGCAAAACCCAGCGTTAGTAACACAATAGGACCATGTCAGCCAGTTTCAGCTAAAGCTTTAGGAGAAAAGGTCTTCGGGGATTTGTATGGGCCGTTACCTGCGGGTAAGTTTGGTTACAAGTACATATACGTTATGCAGGACGTGTACAGTAAGGTCGTAAGGTTGTATCCATTAAGGGTCGCGAGTGGGCGTAGCGTACTTGCGTGCGCAAAACGATTTCATAAGGAGATACCTATCAGGACGATAATCACCGACCGAGGACCACAGTTCATTTCAAAGACGTGGATTGAAAGTTTACGTGATTTAGATATAAAGGTGACGCACACTTCAGTGTATTGCCCAAATTCGAATAGCGTAGAGAGGGTCAATCGCGAGTTAGGAAGAATGATCAGGACATATTGCTTCGGGTCCAACAGAAGTTGGGTGAATATGTTGACCGATGTAGAAAGGTGTTATAACAACGTTACACATAGTTCTACAGGGTTTGCACCCGACAGACTAGCGTTTGGGAGGCAAGAGTTGTTAACTATTGACAGTACGTTAGGTGATGAGTGGACGAAACGATATCTAGCTAACGAACCACAGATTAATCACGAAAAAGCATTGAAAACCGCGGAGAAGACAAGCATGTACAGAAAGCGTCAATTTGACAACAGGCATAGGTTAGTCGTTTACCGAATAGGTGATTATGTGAAGGTGAAGACCTTTGTACGATCGGACAAAGAACATAAGATAACGCGGAAATTTTCCTTATTATATAAAGGGCCATTTGTTATAGTGGACGTACCGTATCAAAACTGTTATAGTCTGATGGAACCAGAATCTAATAAGATTGTTGGAAATTATAATGCGGTGAATTTAGCCAGATATTTTATACGAAAGAAGGAAGTGACGATTCTAAGTAAGGAGGTAAATAAATGAACAGGACGTTAGGTATGGAGTAAAAGCATAAGGGCGATGGTTAGTAGTTTAGAACAAAGAGCAATGATGATATAGACGAATAGGGCTATCGAACGATTGAGGTCAGGGTGTGGCACTAAGAGCGGGTTCAGAGAGAATTGGAGAGAAAATTTTAAGATAGGGTACATATGAGATTAAGATTTTGACGAGTGAGTATCGGGGACACCAACTCACAAAATCTGGGGAAGGTTCTGTAATGATACAACGTAGATTATATTTTGATGAGTTATATTGTGGAATTGATAGCGAACTTAGCTGTGAATACATGTACTTCGAGGGGTCGTATGTCTCCACGCGACAGCGCGTGATGGATATTTCATAAGTGTGATTTTCGGGAATTTATAACCGCATGTCGTATGAATATCATAAAAAAATGCTATGCATGGTGACAGGAATTTGTAAATTGCATGGTGAGCATTGAAAATAAACCAATTAGTTAGGCCGTCCGGATGTCATAAAATTGGAAAGCGGCCGTCTACAAATTAAGCACAAAGCAATTTTTAAAAGCTATCGATAACAAAAGACAGCCGAAGACAAAGGAAGGCGGCCTATCAATTGTATCGTATTGAAACATGAACGGGGCTCTAAAAGGTTTGCACGTGCATGAAAGAGCGGCGACAGGGAGTCGCCGGCTCGGGCGTGGGAAGTCGCCGCTGTTACCGGGCGATAATTAAGTTGACGAATCAGAGTGCGCGTCACCCCAGCGCATGGGACGGGTGCGCGGTGGAGCGGGGTATGTAGGCGCGCGGCTGAACGAGGCATTCGGTTTTCGAGAGTACTGGCGGTCGGACGTTCGACATCGTGGCGCGTATCATAATAATTACTGTCGATTCGATCCCGGAGTTCGCGCGGTGCGGTCGTGCGACGTCGCGGCTTTTATCATAATAATTAATTCGGTTTAGAGATACTTCTTGACGGAAAATAATACGCGTACAAAGGGTCGAGTACTCGAACTCCCCACGACACGCGAAGGCGCCGAGATCAGCGTAGCAACACCGCCGAGGACAGCCCACGGTCGCCGACTCCACGCTGCACGGTACGAGACCACGAGTTCTTCGCGGGACCGCAGCTTAGCCCAATTAAGTTAACCTGCTAAAGCTAAGTTTAGTCTTAAGATATAATGTTTCTACCTTGCTGTATACTCGTTTATGTGTAGTGTTTTTCCTCAGGACTCGCGTGCGCGAATAACGTAAAATACATACGCCTATGCCTAAAATCTGTGGCATAGTGGCTAAATTAAAGTTTGTCTTGAAAGGTACCTCTGAGTAAGTGAGGTTGGATGACGAATTCATACAATCTCGCTGAGGCGAAGGGTTTTTTTTATTTGCTGGCGTTTATGAATGGAGCGCTTGTGATAGCCAGGGGCCCATTTATATGCGCCTTTTAATTTTAGTGGCGGCAGAGTACCTTTAGCTTATAGTATTATTCTAGCATAGCTTGCGGGGTTGATAAGTGCATGATATTATTACATCTGGAGACCGCTCTCCAGGTGAGCCGATTTGCGGCAAAAATTACACACAGCCCGATTTCTGTAGACTCAACTGGATTCGCTAGCGGCTCTGAATTGTTTACTCAGACCACTTAAACTCACATGTGAAATTGCCCAGCCTATAAAATATACCACAATAATCCTGTAAGGATAATTAATGATAGTGTACACTATACTCAAAATAAGTATAATTATTTGCGCAGCGATCAAAAAAATAAGCAAAATTCTACGAGATTGGTATAATGACAGAAGTCACTATATTAATCGCGTAAGCTGATTATAGCAAAAGTCAGAGGAAATTTTCCTGACCTCCAATTAAAAGACTGCGCAGACGCTGAGGCTAGCTAAAGGTTTAAGACCTAAGCATTATCCTGGTCAGTAAAAGGTTCAGGCGCTCCTGTCAAGTATTCCACAAAGAACCGTTATACACGCCATAATAGCGTGCCTACAACCGACTAACTATCAATTCCCTGAACCGCTCTTAATGTTTGTAGATTCACGCTAATAATTAAAATTCTAAACAAAACGAAACAAACTAGACGATCATTTTAGGTCACTACAGGCTGCATTCCAGCAGTATCAAGGCCACGTCATCTTGGGTTGCCTTACAGTATCACTATTCTTTCATTCAATGCGTGATGCGATCGCTTTTTTGTGACAGGTTGTATACACGATGTATTAAAAAATGTATTACTTATGGAAGTTATGTCCATTCATAAACTCATCAGATCATTCACTAGATTGTTCAGCTACCATGTAAAGGCCGTTTGCGCTGTGTATTCTGGTTCATGATTGCCATTCGAGAATTTTTTCGCCTGACAAATACCTCCCATAATTGACGAAATAAAAAAAAGTTTTTCAGCGTAAATCAAAACCGTGTTAAAAAACAAACTAATTCATATTAGTACTATAAACTACTACACTAAATCCTAAGTAATAAGGCATGTCACTTAGTATTGTTCAACAGTTTCGGAGATCTGGCCTTCGTACGATGAATTGCAGACACCAATTCCTTTCGTTAGCGGACGAGTTGACTTAATTTTGTTAATTGTGCTATCACCTGAGGACGCGGTCCGTACATTTTCAAATGAGAAGAATATTTCTTTTCTTCATATATGTAACTAGCTACACCCCGTAACTTCGTCTGCATAAATTCTAGTATACCGCGGGAAACGCTTATTTCTTTATTTTTTTTTTCCTCGTTGTAGCTCAATACTTGCCTATGTTGAATAGCCTATTAATAAACCTTTCTCAATAATTGGGCTATGAAACTCAAAAAATATATTTTATCAAATCCCACTGGTAGTTCCATTAGCGCGTTCAAACAAACTCTACATACATGTGTCAATAAAATTAATTATTTATGTATATCGGTATAAGATACGAACATCTCCTCATATAATACTCTTTGCTAAACTACTAAATCATGCATAATTTGTAAAATAAATGCGGCGCGAGTCTGTTCCACCATGAAAAGCGGTATCGTGCTCACCAAACGGTTTATTTATATATGAGTGTCTATCTTCACCACCGATAGATTCTTACTGTCCTCTAAAACGAGTTTCAGCAATAATGCTTATTCATACGATCAAGAAGCATAATTCTTTGTACTCGCAAGTTATTTTTTGCTTTAAAAACATCAAAATTTTTTCATGAAACTAAATCTTCTTTTTGTTGAACTTTATCCTTGGATGACTTTAGTTTAATTAATTAACGTCAGTGCATGTTCTAATTTGCTCTAAAAATCTTTCAAAACGTAGCCGACTTATCGCATTACACATTTTTTATGTTGATATCGGTAGGTTTCAACAACAATGACTTTTGTATCAAAAAGATATCAAGTCATACATAACATTAACGAACCGTCCAACAGTGTTCCAGATTTCTCCGGCGGGTCTAGACTCCATGTCACATACGATTTGTAAGGATTTAACTAATGGTTGTTGAAATTACCTTCATAACCGATCCCTCGTCGCAATTTATGGCAACTTAAATTAAATATACAATTATAAATTTGTAAAATCCACTGCAAAGAATTTATTAATTTAGAAATACTAATAAAATAAACATAAATTGTAAAGTAATCATAATGATTGAAGACTTCTTGGCTTTACTATTTTTTCGTTATTTTAAGGATTACGGTAGATAATGAAGTGTTGGAGCAAGTGGATGAGATTGTATATTTTGGATGTGCTTTCAGTAGGGATGGAAGGTACCGGGGTAAGACCTTTGTGGAGGCGGCGCGGCTGGCCGAAGTCGGAGTAGGACTGGTGGTCAGCCGCATAGAGAGGCTTGGGCTTCGGGTCCGATTGGAGAAAACCGAGGCCCTCCTCTTCCGCGGGACCGGTAGGCGAGGCCCAGAGTGCCAGAGTGCCAGTGCCCAGAGTGTAAGGGTGAGTGCCCAGATAAGGTACCTGGGCCTCACCCTTGACGGAAGATGGACCTTCGGCCCCCACTTCGAGCGGTTGGGACCGAAGGTCATCAGAGCTGCGGCGGCGCTGGGTCGCCTCCTGCCCAATGTGGGCGGACCCAGCGCCGCGTGCAGGCGGCTGTACTCCGGCATCTGCCCGAGTATGGCCACGTACGGTGCCCCCATATGGGCGGACGCTCTCTGCGCTCGGAGCAGGGCTCAGCTGCGCAGAGCTCAGCGGGTCATAGCGCAGAGGGCGATAAGGGGGTACCGGACGGTAGCGTGGACGGCCGCGACCGCCCTTGCTGGCGACCCGCCCTGGGAGTTGGTGGCGGAGGTGCTCGCCGAAGTGCATAGCTTCGTCGCTAGTAGGAGGGCAATCGGCGAGCGCCCCACGTTGGAGGAAGTGGGGCGGTGTCGCCAGCGAGGGCATTCAGAGATGATGCGGAGGTGGGGGGAGGACCTGGCGCAGCCGCGGTATGGAGTCCGCGTTGCGGATGCGCTGCGCCCGGTCCTGGAGGCGTGGATGCGCCGCAGGCGCAAACCCCTCACCTTCCGCATGGTGCAGGTGCTCACCGGGCATGGGTGCTTCGGTGAGTACCTGCACCGGGTCGCGAGGCGAGAGGAACAGCCGGGCTGACACGATTGTGGCGCGGCCGAGGACACTGCCCAACACACGCTGGAGCAGTGTCCCAGATGGTCTCGGCAGCGCCATGATCTGGTGCCCGCGCTTGGAAGCGCAGACCTCTCGCTCCCGAGCGTGGTCCGCTCCATGCTCGGGAGTAACAGTGCCTGGCAGGCGATGGCCTCCTTCTGTGAGACGGTCATGTCCCAGAAGGAGGCCTCGGAGCGGGACAGGGAGGATGATCCCGAGGCTGTCCCGCTCCGTAGACGGCGGACGGGAGTGCGGCGTAGGCGCTACGCGCACCTATTGCCGCCTCCCTAACTTGTGGGACTAGGGGTCAGGATGGGAACCTGGCCCCATAATGGTCCCGCCGCCGGAGGGGCTGTCCCAATTTGCCGGGACGGCCCCTAGATTGAAGAAGTCTGGCCCCATCTGAGGGGCTGGCCAGTCGCAGTGGTGTCCTGTTGCTGACAGATCCGGGGCACCACACCAACGCGGCCGATTGCATTTCGCGGGGTCGTTTAGTGGGTATACCGTCGGACAGCCGACGGGGAGTCCCACACTACCACCGGAGGCCACCCAGGCACTGGTGGTGTGCGTAACGCATTTTTCCCCGCGTCACAAAAAAAAAAGGGATGGAAGGTACTGCCCTGTTGCTGACAGATCCGGGGCAACACACCAATGCGGCCGATGGCAATTCGCGGGGTTGTTTAGTGGGTATACCGTCGGACAGCCGACGGGGAGTCCCACACTACCACCGGAGGCCACCCAGGCGCCGGTGGTGTGCGTAACGCATTTTTCCCCGCGTCACAAAAATAAAAAAAAAGGGCTGGAAGGTACACCACAGATGTGGAAAGACGCGTGAGTGCTGGGAATAGTGTGAATGGAGCGTTGGTAAATTTACCAATTTTTAGCAGTAAAATCTTGAGCCTGAAGGCACAGCTATACACAATGCAGTGCTGGTCCCAATGCTTACTTATGGAAGCGAGAGCTGGGTATGGTAGAGAGAGCATGAAAGTAGGATAAACGCGGTTGAAATGAGAGCGTTGCGCAAAATTTGTGGCGTAACGCTTGTAGACCGTATTCGCAATGATGGGGGTTAGAAACAGAGTTGGTCTGAAAGAAAGCGTCGGTGTTAAAATAAGAAGAGGCATGCTCCGTTGGTTTGGACATGTAGAAAGAATGCAAGATAAAAGAATGACGAAGCAGATATACACTGCAAAAGTAGAAGGATGGAGGAGCCGAGGAAGGCCAAGACTTACCAACCATGATCAAATTGGTCGTGTACTATCAGAAGGTGATGTCAGGAGCCCTAGAAACCGGCGAGCGTGCATGAAAAGAAAAATGAATAGAGAAGCGAGTGAGGTATGTAAGGATCGACCCACGTGGCGCTCGGTTCTCTCTGCCTACCCCGTATGGGATTTGGTGTGAAGTTATACGTGGGTCGATCCTTACATACCTCACTCGCTTCTCTATTCATTTGTTTTGATATCCTTATATGAAAAAAATTAAATTCATTTTATGGTCGAATACAAGTGAACAGTGGCAAAGATAGAAAGGGAGTAGCACTTTATTTGGCCACATACGAGATTTGTAATCTGTCGTTGTGGCCAAATAAAGTACCTTAGCAACTTTATAAATGTGAGGGCATGATAAATATAAATATAAATATGAATATGAATATGAATATGAATATGAATATGAATATGAATATGAATATGAATATGAATATGAATATGAATATGAATATGAATATGAATATGAATATGAATATGAATATGAATATGAATATGAATATGAATATGAATATGAATATGAATATGAATATGAATATGAATATGAATATGAATATGAATATGAATATGAATATGAATATGAATATGAATATGAATATGAATATGAATATGAATATGAATATGAATATGAATATGAATATGAATATGAATATGAATATGAATATGAATATGAATATGAATATGAATATGAATATGAATATGAATATGAATATGAATATGAATATGAATATGAATATGAATATGAATATAAATATAAATATAAATATTGTCGGACAAATTACACAGCGCCACCTAGCCCCAAAGTAAGCGAAGCTTGTGTTATGAGTACTAGACAACTGATAAACATACGTAAATACTTTTTTTTTGTAAATACATACTTATTATACATAGAAAATACCCAGACCAATACAAACAGACATGTTCATGCACACAAATGTTTGCACTGTGTGGGAATCGAACCCACGAGCGTTGGTGTCAAAGTAGCGTAACAGCGCGTTCCACCACTACGCCACCGAGCTCGTCAACTATAACTTATAATATTAGATATAGAATAACTAAGAAAGTAAGTTATCAAATACATAATTTACGTTTCCACTGGCCTGAAACTTGTTTAAAGTATAGAAAATACACACAGACATAATAGCACAATAATGTTGTATAAATTATAGATTTTGTGGAAATGAGTTCAAGGCAACAGGACCTAAAGTAACAAACTTGTTGTCATAAAGAACAAAAAAAGGAATGTGCTACATGGGTACTACTTAGTTTATATATTCACGTATTATTTAAGTAAAGTACTATACAGGCTTTGTATACAAATTGTATTGATTTTTAGTCAAATTCATCCATCTATGTCTATTTTGTTGCAGTAAATTACTACGTTAAAATAAAAACAGCAAAACAACTCAGAAAATGAAACTCGTTTAACTTTTATAATTATACAAGTTATACGAGTTTTAAATTAACAAAACGGAAAAAAAAACTTCACTAACTAGGTAACGTCATATCATACCACATGTCACTGTATATTTTAATACAAAATTGCAATTGACGTGAGTTAATAACCGATTTGCAAAAAGAAGTTTCTATTATTCTGTTCGACCAGTATGTTTTATGAACAGGGCCCTAATCTTAGAGATTGGGATTGTTCCAAACATGAAATAGGATTAGGATTACAGAATAAAGAAAGACGCCTTATCCAATCTGATCCAATAACTATCATTCTGAACGCTGCAATGGCAAGTCATTATTATTAACTATAATTATTATGGCGGAGCAGCCTACAGATTCATTATTATTATTAATTATTTTATTATTTACATTTTTAAATATATAATTCTAAAAAAAGATGAGTGATGAATAATGATGAATATCAGTGTTCCCAAATCAAATTTATTTTTATACTATCATTATACTGTCAAAAAACTTTCACTAAATGAACTTTTGATAAAACACTATTTGATCAAAAAATCTACTGTATTATCATTGGCTGAAGAACCAAGCGATTTCAAATATATTGAATGGAAATTATCTCATTGTGTAAAGGTCAAGCTGAAGTATTTTCTTCTCTATCATGTTATCTTTCCATTATTACTTTGCACGTGTTTGTTGCTGTTGTTCGTTTCTGCTGGTAATCTACAAGGATGAAAGAGATCTCTCGTAAAGATAAATCCACCTTTGTTACGTTAGTATACGTAATATTTATTTATCACTTGCCTTTATCTATTTCTTATATACAAAAATAAATTACTGCAATCTTCAATTTTTAATTCCATATTGACATGAAGGATTTCATATTGAAAGCCTCTAACTTCTATGGTACAATGTAAACAATGATGGATTGATAGGCTATAACTTTTTAAGAGAGGTAAGGGTGCCTTCTTCACCTCACAGAATACTGCAGCCAAATAACAACTCTCTGGAGGGTTATTGTTTTCCTGCGTGTGAGTGAGGTCACCAGGGAGATCTTAAGGAGTTGCTGTGTTACAAGCGTTCATAAGCTACGGTAACCGCTTTACACCAGGTGGGCCGTATGATTGTATACAAAAAAATAAGTATTAATTGTATTGGTCATCATCTTTTGGTTCATTTTCTTTGTTTCATTTTGGACTAATGTTTTTCGATAGATTGTTTTGCAACTTCCGAAGACAATAATCGTAGTATAGGTGTCTTTTGACATAACTTCATGAGCCGAAACCTCTAACGTATATATAAATACTAAATAAAAAAAACATTTGTCCAGGTCTAAAGAAAATCCAAAATAGTATGTAACGAAATCTATAACCGTAGGTTACTATTACTACACAAAATTATGATTATAAAACCTAGATCATATAGCAGTTTCATAGGTACCACATGCCTAATAAATATCTTCCAACAGTGTAATATTTGTTTGTTCTAAATTTATTCACACGTGACAAAGGAATAAAAGTTAGTTTCACTTTTACAATAGTTGTATAGATGTGTTGATATATCAGGTATTCATGGAATATCGTAAATCTATGAATCTGCTATATGCATCATACAAACTGTCTTGTCGGGGAGTAGTACATAGTAGATAAGTTTACACCTATTGTTTCACATGTCCTGAAACAGATTTCTCCAGGTTGTTTCACACACGAACTTACTTGAATACATGAAGTGATACATGAAGTTGTGTAACAAGCGTACAGTTACTAAGTTTGCCGACATGTGCGCATTTCACAGTTTGCAGCTACAATGATAGAGAAAATGTAATTCATAATTCTAGTAACTTTATGTATCTTTATTTTGACAAAATATAAAACAGAGTCATGGTTTTCATTGTTCTTTTTGTTGTTAATATTTCTCATTATTACTTTGCCTTTGCAAATCTAGTTACTGACATGTCGAAATACGTTTGGTGAAGAACAAATGCCAAAAGAATTCTGTCAATATACAGTATTTTTTCAAATAGTTCAGTCAAAATGTAACAGAAGCCCGATGTTACTCGATGCAGCAACTGCCGTCATATCGTCATCCACAACCCAGAGGGAAAACTAAATCTTTCTTAGTATAAGTAACACCTCGTTTTTGAAATACAATTTTTGGACGTGCGGGTTGCGTCACGATGTTTTCCATAACCGTCGAGCAAGCGATAATTACAAGTCGCTCAATTGGAGTTACAACGACGAAATATTAACAATCAGTCAGGGATATTTTCAAAGAAATCTCCTCCTCACTGTTACTGCTCAATATATTTATGGAAATGTATGTCCGTAAAAATTTTAGTAGTTTTTGAACTTCAGTGAAAAACTTAGACGTAGAAATAAATTCATATCGGATTGGCTTGCCAGGACTGATAAATCTTATTATGTAAATTGTATTCGATTCTGTAATAAATTACCTGAAACCGCTCGGACCTTTCCTGACAATATGTTAAATAACACATCAAAAATACTCTCTGTAAAATATATATTATTATTGTAGAATTGATGAACATATAACAGATAAAGATTTTTGGAAATAATTCAGCACAGATATCCTTTGACAATTTGAAAGAGATATATATAGACAAGTTTCTTTTGGCATTTCTTCTTCGCCAATGGCCATTTCCGTAATTTCGTAATTAAAAAAAAGTATAAGGACATTGAATAAGATACAATACAATCTTTATATGTAATCATATTAATAAAAATTAGGACGTCTCTAAGTACCTGCGACAGACTGTAAAGTGGTTACCGTAGCCTTTGAACGCTGGTAATACATCAGGCATCATTTGCGTTATGCTACCCCTGCTGCTAATACAGCAACTCCTTGGGAGCTTACTGGTAACCACACTCACACGCAAGAACACAACAACCCTCCAGGGAGTTGTTATTTGTATGCGGTTTTCTGAGAGGTGGAGGTGGATCCCTAGATGGGCTGCTTTTATGCATCCTAACTCTCTTGAAAACACCGATATACCTAGACCAAGACAAACAGACATGTTCATGCACACAAATGTCGGTACTTTGTGGCAACTGAACCCACGAGCGTTGGTGTACAAGTAGCGTTATTAACCACTGCGCTACCGTGCTCGTCACGAAGAATACGCTTGGCGCACAGTAGATCTCCGCGCCGCGCTGGAAAAACCCTAAATATTAACAAATTTAACGTTAGTAATAAACACTAGTAATAGTAGTAATTTTCTTTTGTTGCAGTTCCTCCAATTATGACAATACAGAATCAACTAGTCGGAGCAAAAGAGGGCGACACAGTGCATTTAGATTGTCACTCAGAAGCATTTCCTAGATCCATCAACTACTGGACTATAAATGAACAAATCATATCACAATGTAAGAAATAATACCACGTATATATGTTTTAACTAATAGTTTAAGCCAAACAAAAATCAATCACTGTGATTTTTATCTAAGAACCTGTAACCAATGAGAAAGACCCATCGCACTCTATTATCATAATATGATTTTTTTGTACCACAAAGATGGTAAACAAGCATACGGCTTGCCTAATGGTAAACAGTCATCGTAGCCTATAGATATTTGCAATACCAAGGCTGTCACTCATGCGTTGCCGACACTCTAAAAGCTCTCACACTCTAAAAGCTCTCACACTCTAAAAGAACACTATGCTGTAGCCCCTTGGAAAAATCTCGACTGGGAGCTTTCAAAACTTCTGGGTTCTGGGAAGAAAACTTCTCTGAAAGCGCACAGTACGGGACCATTACGATACCAGCATATGAGGGTAAACCCACTAAAATCATTGTTATTCTGTTGGCATTTCGAATTCTATATTATTATTGCTCCGGCTACATGCTAACCTAAAAAATCTTCGCAATTTCAATTCTTACACCATATTCATATAAATGGATTTCTGTTTAAATATTCGGTTTTGAATTAAAATTTTATACGAAATGCCCTATCTTTAAAACTTTAATTATTTTTTAAACAAACAACGTGAGAAACATATAGGTGTCCAACCAATGTCAAGCAAAGTATTTTTTTTTATAATGTTGAGTCGTAACAGCGATAGGGTTTCTGTGTTGCCTTCGTGTACAGAACCGCGATAACTACAATCATTAACTTTTTTTAATACTACGCCGGGAGGCATGCAAGCATACGGCCCACCTGATGTAAAGCGTGTACCGTAGCCTATTAACGCTTCCGATATATTATCTATCACTCGCGCGATGCCTCCTCTGCTGCTTCTACAGCAACTCCTTGGGAGCTTACTGGTGACCTCACTCACACGCGGGCACACAACAACAACAGTTGTAATTTTGGCTGCGGTTTTCTGTGAGGTGGAGGTACTTCCCAAGGCGGGCTGCTTTGATGCGCCCTACCTCTCTTAAAGCATCCAGACCAAGACAAACAGACATGTTCATGCACACAAATATTTGCCTTGTGTGGGAATCGAACCCATGAGCGTTGGTGTCAAAGTCGCGTCATTCACGACTGAGCCACCGAGCTCGTCCAAATAAACGGTGTATTTAAAAAAAAACTCGATGCCATGTTTGCCATAATGGCGACAGTACCCTGTCTAAGGATTGGTTTATATATGTCGAGCTTCTCTGTGCTCGTAGGGCATATCGACCCCTGTAGTTGTTGATAAATGACCGTCGTTAAGCTTAATCAGTGAAATTCAGGCAGCTTGAAAGCACTGGCCTCTGGCAATTCGTAATTGAGCCACGTGGCGGTGTACGCTCTAAATCCTTTTCGGTTGAAGAAAGACCCCTATCCCCGCAGTGAGATGAAAAAAGATTATAGTGGTGTGATAACGGTGTAGTTACGATATTTTTGGATGTGGCTAGTTACTAAACAAATGAAATGAAACTTAATTTGAATTAATTTTGATACTCAAATAATAGTTGAACTATCCTAAAAATATATAACTTCACGCCTAACCCCTTCCGGGGCAGGTAGAGCAGTCCTTACACACCTCACTCGCTTCATGTAACTTTCATTGCTCTTCTCATGCACGCTCGCCGGTTTCTAAGGCTCGTGACATCACCATCTGATAGAACACGACCATCTTCGAGCGAGCGAACGAGGTTCAAATAAAACTGATTTCAAGCTCCATAAGAAGATCAGTCAATTTCTAAGATCTATCAAGTGTAATATCCTCTTACAAGATGCAAGAGTACAAATTAGACTGCGAATGTGGTTTATCATACATAGGGCAAACAAAGAGAAGCATAGGTACTCGAGTGAAGGAATACATTGCTGACATGAAGAATAGGCGTGACAAATACTCTGCAGTAAGTGAACACACACTGAACCAGCCAAACTATTACATGCGGTTCGATAAACTACAAATCCTCGCCAAGGAGAATCGCTATATGCCTAGAATGCTACGCGAGGCTATTGAAATATGAAAACACCCCAATTTCAATAGAGAAGATGGTTGGCAAGTACCACTTGCTTGGGATCCAGTTCTAAAAATAATCATACACCTAGTCTTGCCATAAATACTGAAACAAAGAAAAAAAATCTATTGCAAATAACATTTATATTATTTTTACAGTGTGTTAGTTTAATAATACACAAATATAAAACAATTTAAAATATAAAAAGCTTATTCGAAGTGGTATCCAATAGTCCTTTAAACATTGAGGCCAGTTATCAATAGAAGCACGCACTCTTTCCATGGGAAAATTCTACACTGCTAATCGTACGGATTGTTTTAGGGACTCCAAATTATCATGCTGGAAGGACCATTCTTGGTTATTGAACATGGTGTTGTTAAGGGGCTTCACTACCTTCTTAAGAATGGTATCTTGATACACTTGTGCCGATGTTTTACCTATGTGATACCTTTTTCACAAAAGTATGGCTCAGTCACTCCTTCATAGCAAATACCCCACCAAACCATCACTGAAGTAGGATAGTGCCCACGTTGCACTCTGTCGACTAATTGGGAAACTTTCTTAGAGCTTTGGGCATAAATACGGTTATTTTGTTTGTTAAAATGTTGCTCAATTGTAAATATTTTCTCATCCGTAAACATAATTTTTCTGTGACCTCCCTTTGCGTACCGCTTCAGTAGTTGTTTCGATTTTACCACCCTATTCTTTTTTTAATTATCAGTTAAGAAATGACCAGTACGTCTCTTATAGGCTGCAAGTCCTAAATCGTCTTTTAAAATACGCGACATGGTTCTAGGTGCTATCTTCATCTCCCGAGATAAAATCTTTTGCTTTCGGACAGGATTTCTTCGAATTCTTTCTCTTACTGCTTTGCCACCTTTTTCGTACGAACACTACGTGGACGGCCAGATCTTTTTCTGTCACAAATAGAGGAGGTCTCATTGTACCTATTAATAGACTGGTACACAAACATTTTACTAATACCAAGCGTATGGAGAGTTTTAAAAATTGCATTTGTCTCCACACCTACTTTGTGTAATGCAATCACAGCGACTCGGTTCTCTTTATCACCCCACTCCATTTTAATATCGCAAAATATTGTACAATGTATTGGCGCTAAAATGAGAAAACTCAATGAACAATCATATAAAAATGACAGATTCCAAATTCAAATGTAATATTTTGTTTATTTTTAATTGTAACAGTATTTATGGCCAGACTAATTATAATTAATCCGAACTAAGGATTGATCTCTGGTAGATCCCAACAGTGATTGTAAAGCGCTGTTTATCGCTAAGGGCACTCCTAACCGTGGAATAGAAATCATCATTCCCGGCAAATATCAATATACGCTTCAGGCACCCATTTAGACATCAGTGCCCACCAGATCATCGCACGAATAACAAAGTCGAAGGCCTTCTCCATGTCTAAAATCAGAAGATGCAGAGGCGTATTCTTCATCTTGTATATCACGATATGACAATCCTTAGAGCGGAAACAGGCCGGAAGCCATCCTGATACACAGTGGCAATGCGCTCCTACCGAATCCGCCGTGGTAACTACCACACTCCTGCACTGATTCCTTGCCTTTGAAGACTGGAGTGATAACACTCAGTCTCCATTGGTTCGGGATTTTTCCGGTGAGGAGTATATACCTCGTGAAATGAGCATCTTGACCGACTTATGTAACCACATAGGTCGGTCAAGATGCTCACATCACGAGGCCCCATCGTCTTCCAGGCTTCGATGGGAACTTCATCTGCTCTTCATCGGATGTAGACTGGGCCTTCTCATTCTTCATGCGACGAATAGCCCATTGGACTTTCATTTGAATTGGAGTCGGAGTCGATGGAGTTCCCATCGAGGCTTGGAAGACGACGGGGCCTCGTGATGTGAGCATCTTGACTGACCTATGTAACACTTTGATATATCTTGTGCCGCTTTGACATGACCTGGAACATGCCAACTTATATATGAACTTCTCCCCCTCAAATGCTACCAGAGTTAGTATCGCTGCCAAATACCACTAGTAGATGCATGCTATCGTCATAAATAAAAAACCGTATTGATCAAGTTAATTATAGTTTTTTTTTTATTATTTCTTATACATTACAGTATTTCAGCTATTCTTGTGACCATTTTTGTGTTCTAATCTAAATACCTATTACTTCAAAAATGGTTACAGTATGCTTGTCAAATAAATAAGCAAATCCATTGAATAAAAACTTCGAGTATGTTTATTTTCGATAAACAGCGCGTACTTTTAGCAAAGTATCCCAATGAATATTCAACAAGGAAAATGAAACAACAGTGTTCTTGGTGATTGAATTAATGATGCTATATATTATACCTAGACAGCTATTGCCCGCGGTTTCGTCCACGAGTTTTAAGCAAAAATCCCGAACAATTCCGAGATAAGATGTATGATAAAATCTAGATTTTACTGTCAAATTTTTGATTTACATACTAAATTTGCTTTCAATCTGTCCAGTGGAATAATTACGTAAAAATTCCCATCGGTTGTCATTAAATGATTTTGTGATTGGTGAACAAGTCTGATGTTTTTCCATAGAGTTATTTATTATATTCTATAATTTATGAGCTATTTTGAGGAATCACGATGGCATTGATGTGTTTAATCGAACACGCAAGTTAAGTAGCTTCGACTGTAATTTATCTATGGATGGTTTTAGTCATCTCGAATTCCTTCTTAAATCACAGGGTACGTTAGTCCGTCGATCCCGACTATTTTTGATAAATTATATTCGCAAAGAGAGGCACACACAGCTCGAATAGAGAAGTACCCCCCTTTACAGAAGACTGCAGATCGTTCCTTCCCTAGAGGGTTGTTGTGTTCCTGTGAGTGAGTAGGTAAGGTTACTAGTAAGTTCGTTCAATAAATAATTATGCAGTAATTATAAAGATTTAGTCTTTTAAAAATTCCAATATATCGAAAACGTTTTATAATTAGGTACCCCACTTATATTTGCGTACAATTAAGTCTCCAAATAACTTAAGTTACAATTTCATTCATTTATCCTTCTTTAAGAGCGATGAAGTAACGTACGGGCGACATTCGTCTGTTAGGAGTGTTCATAGGCTATGGTAATAGCCTCGTATCCGGCGGGTTGTTTGCTTATTAGTATTATTAGTTATCAGGAGCAGTTTTAATTAAAAAAAACATACATACCAAACACAATTTAATTATAACTCATAAAAATAAATATGTCTTATGCAAAAATCAAAATTAGAGCAGAGAGCGAGTCGGCGCTTGTCGATGGTAGTCAGGTGTGTACGTCAGCTTCGGTGGTGATGTCTAACAGTATTATAAATATAAATCATAAGCTCTATTTTTATTGATTTTTGAACAGTTGAAAATAAGAACATTATTTAATTTTCTTTGTTTTAGCATCATTTCGTAAGTCATTAGGATTAGAGTGATGCGCTACCGTATTCCAAGAATTTTGCGAAGATACTGATTTTGACATGACGCGACAAACCTTTCTTGGGATAAGACTTTCCAAAAATAAGTCTTTCCAAATATAATTTCTTGGACGTATGGGTTTCCTCATGATTTGTGTGGATGGAAAAATTAAGATATTTACCTTCACCGCCGAGCAACTGATAATTACAAATATATACATTATTACGAAAAGACGTATTTAGTGGTACATGTCAGGTCTTGAACCGAGAGCTAGTTGGTCAATAGGCCGGTTCTTTATTTACTGGGCTATCGCTGCTTCTAATATCATGAATATTCCTGAGGAGATAAAGCTGTTACATACACTAAGTTGATAGTTGTCTGTTAACTATCGTTGTTTCTTACTTTCGGTCTTCAGTAAATTTGTTTGCTAGAGATACAACGTGACGGTTTGGAGTAGACATGCTGTATCGACGATGGTGTCACGTATCCTGTTGTTAACAAAACACTGACTATAGATTGCTGCAGCAAACTATTCAAATCATAGCACACGGTATTTAAAGCTAAGATACGTCAATGCACACAATATGTAGAGTCAACAAGAAAACTACTTTAATATATTCAAATGTAGTAGTAACAACGTAGTTTAATAAAGTAAACATAAAAGGTAAGCTAAAGCTGAGATTTGCAATTCCAGTAATAAGGCGACATTATAAGATGTTATACATAAAATACCGCTCACTAGTCTTAAATACCAAGATAGTGTAGGCAGTAAGAGGTCTACAAAAATAAAAGATGGTTGTTTAAATGGAATACAATGTGTGTCTGATGGTGACTGTAAGCTACCTTGCTTACCATATCGTAAAATTGTACATAATGCAGACTTCGCTACATGTTTAGATTGGTATAATGCCCATTATACAAATCTAGACATGTACCGGAGTCATAATTTTGCGATTACGTCTACCTGCGATGTAATCAATTTGCTATATCATTATATAAACAAGTGATAATCACTGGCAACGCCAAGCTGATTCCCTAATACTCACCTCGACTGACACTTAATCTTATGATGGGAAACTATCTTATGCATTTAATATATTTGAATATATGTATATATTTGGATGTAATTAACATATTTTTTGTTCAATCAGCGGATAAAAGGTTCGAGATTACGTCTATGGAGAGAGGTTACGAAGTGGACATGAAACTGAAAATAAAGAAAGTGGGCAGATCCACATTTGGAACCTATAGTTGCATATCAAAAAATTCCCTCGGGGACACCGATGGAACAATTAAGTTGTATTGTAAGTACATAGGCACGCCTGTAATTAGAAGTACCTGTTTAAAAAATAAGGCAAAACTATTGCCCTTACTATTGAACACTGTGAAATGAGTGAAAAAAAGATTTTTTTTTATCTCAACCACCTAGGTAGGATGTGAACATATAGCCTCTGGATTTCCAATCGATTGCTTTGCGAGAGAGAGAGAGAGGTTTGTCATGGTGACGATTTTTCTATTCCTATACATAGTCTGGCCGTAAGTTCTGTTACAAATGAATATACATTTTTTTTTCTGAAGTAATGTAATCTTAATAAAACTTATATGTACATATTTATCGAAGTCTCAGCAAAACAAATAAAAAAAATCTATTCGAAATGGCCAACTTTGGCTTTGATGCAGGGCTTTAATCTGTCTTACCACGAATATATGCACTTACGCACTGTTTCCATGGGAAATTTAGCCTCTGCTTGCTCCAGAGATTTCTTAAGAGACACAAGATAGGCGTGTCGTTTCGAGCAGACCATGCCCTCTAAAAGTGACCATAATTTCTAAAGGGTTCAGATCTAGACTAGAGGAGGGCCCGCTCAGCCCGGAACGTTGGTTTTGAGTAGTTCGTACTTTCCAGACCTAAACCAGATTCAGAGTCCTGCTGGAAAGTCCACGGTGCATTTTTAAAAAGTGTATTGTTGAGAGGTTTCACAACACGATCCAAGACATTCCCTTGATATACTTTAGCTGAAGTCTTCAATCCTTTTTAACAAAAATGAAGCTTTGTGACTCCTTGATAAAACGCTCCCTACCAAAATATTACAGACGCAAGATGATGACCATGTTGTACCTTTCTGACCACATGCTCGGCTTCTTTAAAACTGTGTGCGTATACTTTGTTATTTAGCTTGTTGTAGTTGTAGTGCTCTTCAATCGTGAAAATTTTTTCGTCAGTAAAGATGATATTTCTGTACTTTTCACCTGCGTATCGGGACAGAAGGCGTTTTGATCGATCCACTCTCTTCAACTGTAGGGATTGATTTATGGCGTGTCCTGTATATCGAGGATAAGCACCGAGCTTCAGGTCTTGTTTTATATTACACGCGACAGCATCCTAGCGGGAATCTTCTTTTCTCGTGATAAGTTCTTTTTATTTTCTAATGGGGTTTCGGCGAATTCTGGTTTTAACAGAGTTAACAGCCTTTGTAGTTCTAACAGCATGCGGTCGCCCTGATCTTCAGCAGAGGATGTGTTGGTATATCTGTCGATAGTACGATATACGAACATACGGCTGGTCCCAAGCTTTTGATGTGTATTGAATATGACCGACGGCTCCATACCCACTTTGTGCAATGCAATCACTGAAGTCCTATTTTCTTCAACATCCCATTCCATATTATAATTTGATAATAAACACGAAAAAAAATATGTAAATGACAGGAATCGAAAGAAGCTTTCAGCACAATAAACGCGTTCTAAATTTAAAATAATTAAACAGTTGAAAAAAGAGAAGTTTCTACGTAACAGTATTTATGGCTTGACTAGTTAAATAGCTACGAATCTATATATAATAACACGACTTATGTATTAAATAATGAGCTATTAATTAGGCATAGCAGTTCATCATTGCAGAATACTTTTCTGTGACACCAAACATGAAAAAAATATCCTATAGTGTTGATCTTAAGATACGACTATTAACTTATGACACTAAGCAAAACGTATACATATGCAGTTTTATCATTATTTTTGGCTCAACTTGCCAGAATATTAAAATTTTACTTGCTTATTAGGAAAGGCGTAGAGCTACGACCTTTCGATTTCCAGTCATGTGCTCTCCTAACTAAGCTGCCAGAATGGTTTGTGATAGTTGCAAACTTTTTCATATATCGCTGTAAATCTGTGCTATAGCGCCATCTACCATCTAAGTAATATACTATTAACTTAGAGCACGTGTTGCTATCCATTGCAACAGTAATAGTCAAAACACCAGGATAGTTTAATTTGTGAAATTATAGATACCTTGTTGAATTTTAACGAGAAACGTGTCTCAAAATGGTATTGCATACATTGCGCAAGTGCTATACTATTCTTGGTATTCAAAATAAAGACTACATTCAATAATAAGGCCACAATAGCGGTGGCAAAGTATATGAAATGATTAAAATAAATGTATTATAAACATACTAAACAATAAAATTTGTTGACCTATTAAATACGTAGACGGAGCTAACTAAATATGAAAAAACGGTTTCATAAAGTGTAAGTTTCATTTAAAATCATTTTAGAAGAGGTAGGGCAGAGCATACTATCCTACGGAAGGCTACAGCAAAATAACAACTCCATAGAGGATCGTTGCGTTCCTGCGAGTGGCTGAAATCACGCAGAGGCGATAATGTATGAGCCTTCTTGTATTCTAAGCGTTCATTGACTATCGTAGCTGGTTCACATCAGACAGGCTATTTCGCTTTAGTGTCACCCGAAGTAATTAGATAATTTTTTTTTTTTTTTCGGGCAGAACAACATCTGTCAGGTATGTTAGTTTTACATGCACATTGAAAAAGAGTGCGCAGAATCTGAACAACATAGACTGATTAATACAAAAGCTGATATAGTAATCTGTAACGAACAATAGAGTGTATTCATTTCTCTTATATTATATTGAAAAGTATGGATATAAAGTAAAATAACCGCTTGGAAAAGGATACGGTTCAAAATATTTTCTATTGATAACATTAAAAGAAAATAGGGAATATTTATCCCATCAAGGATTTTTTTGCATGATTCATTCGCGAAAATCCGCTTGGAATCCGATCCTTTCAAATAAAAAATGTAAAATTATTTTATAGTAACATGCCTAGGTTGGATAAACAAACGTGTAGCGTGCAAACGGTTCAATGCATCATAAAAATACCATATTTTTCTGTTTGATTTTACCAGACATTTTTACACACTCCACCGACATTCATAGAATTTATTCAGCTTTTTGCCGTAAATTGCTAATATACGTTTTCCCTGTACGCGTGTGGTAGTATTAACATTAAAGAATTTGATATCGGAAACTACACTTGTCAAGGGCTAACAAACGCTTAGCTAAAATAAAGTGAAACTCAAGAAACAGTGCCGACGTGAGGGGTAGGTTAATGGGGATGCCTTGTAAGCCGATATTTTAGAAAATACAGGCGAATAAACTTAGGGAATATTCCCTACGTTCACATGGTGTTTTGTTACAGCGTTGTCCGGCAAGTTTGAGGAGATGCAGTATAATGAGGTGGGGGAATTCGACGAAACTCCAGACGTCAGTGAATTAGAAGCATTGAAGCGTAGCGCGGGTAGTCGCGTGACTATTTCTCTCGCACTCGCAGTAGTGCCTCTTGCCATATTATAATGCTACTTTGTATATACAAAATATATTGTTACAATTATCTTTTATCTATTGTTTCATTGTATCAATCCCTGTTTTACATATCGTGACGGCAGAAAAGTAATAAAATATTTGATACGTGATTCCCGGTTCTTTATTGTCTGTAGATTTATCTTTTCATTCCTTTTTGGCTTCGATTCTTTGCACAATAAATGCTGCTTCCGGACGTGGAGATATTCAGGAAGCTCTGAAGGTTCCGGAAAATTTCCACGTGCGTATAAAGTCAATTTAAAACAAGATGAAATCAGTATGTTTGTTTATAGTATATATTTGTACAAATGTAAATATATTTACTGATCTTTACCAGCTAAGTTTGTCTTTTTTTATACGACGTCAGGAGGCCAAAAAGCATACGACTACCCTGTAAAGGGATTACCGTAGCCTATAAATGCTTGCAATACATTAAGTCACCTCTATTGCTAACATAGCAACTCTTTAAGAGCTTACAGGTAACTGTAACACATAGCATGTAGGAACACAACAACCCTCCCTGGAATCGTTTTTTGGATGTAGTGTAGGTGGAGGTACTTCCCCTGACAGAGGGCTTCGGTGCGCCATGCCTCTTTTAAAAACACCTAAAGATTAAGACAAACAGTTCACAGTTCATGCACACAAATATGACATACAGTAATTAGTCCTGTGTGGGAAACGAACCCACGCTCATTTGTTCAAAGTAGCGTTAATTAACCACTGCGCCACCGAGCTCTTCTCATAATAATTAATATTATTTTGTATTGGTTTTAGGGAGTCTCTATCCAGCAGTGTATAGATGATGATGATGTTTTGATAAATTATAACTTTACGCCAAGTTCCTAACGGGAGAGGGAGAGTGAACCGAGTGCCACATATTGTCCTTACGCACCTCACTCGCTTCTTTAACATTCATAACTCTTTTCAAGCGCGCTCGCCTGTCCATAGGGTTCCTGAGATCACCTTTTGATTACACCCGATAGTGATCCTGATTTCATTATGGAAGTTGAGTATAGAACTTCTACTTTTTTATGGTACAGAATAAGTTAAGAAGTATTAAGTACTCTGGTTTTATAAAAATAAGAACAGAGACTTTTATTTATTTGAGAGAACATTTAGGTAAACATGATTTTATAAATAGCATCTGCACGTTGTTAGTCCCTATGTTAATGTAGTTACAATATCTCCTCAGGAGCTTCCTGAATGCCATGCGGAGCTCAGTTACTATTGAGCCATATCAGCTGATAACTAATAATCGCTATGAATTATTAGGTATTCTAATTATTAGGTCTTTACCTATAATTTTTTTATTTAACGTCGGGAGGCAAGTGAGCACACGGCCAACCCTAAAACATTTACCGTAGCCTATAAACGCTTGTATTACTATTAAGTATTACTCGCACGATGCCACCTCTGTTGCTAACATAGCAACTACTTAGAAGCTTACTGCAGACCTCATTCACAACAACCCTCATGTGAGTTGTTATTTGGCTGCAGCTTTGATGCAATGTCCCTCTCTTAAAATCACCCAGACCAAGACAAACAGCCATGTTCATGCACACAAATATTTGTTCTGCGTGGGAATCGAATCCATGAGCGTTGGTGTCAAAGTAGCGTAACAGCGCGTTTCACCAGTGCGCCACCGAGCTCGTCATTTCCCAATTTACAATACTGGTTATTGTCATTTCCCGATTTACAATACTGGTTATTGTCATTTGCCGATTTACAATGCTGGTTATTGTCAATATTGTTAATTTAATTTATTGCTATAATACAACAGTGATGACACTTCTTTAACAATCAGTTGTTCATTTATTTTTATCCGTCAGATTTTCTTTGATATAGCTTTTTCTGAGACTATGGAAAACCGATATTTTTCCTTATTTCCGAATACAATTCCACCATGCCACTAACGTGGCACAGAAGATACTGTATGTCAACGACGTATATGTATCAGGTATGGTTGACTGTACTTAAAATATGTAATTAAATATACACTTTTAATAATTAATTAATCATTGACAAAATATTAATTTCAATTTAATCGGACGTCGTCAACTGCCTCCGATTAAAATTTCAGTTATATTTATGACACACATTAAGTTAAGAAGAAGTACCAGAAGGAAGTCCTGCCACTGATGAAGGTAAGTACTAAGACTTACTATAAACGTCAAACCAAAAGAGTCGAAATGAAATAGAACATCGAGTTTTCCTGAAAAATATACTACATGTTTAACGCCAAATGGTCGACTTTACAGAATAATGTTACCTACATACTTGGACAGTGATAGATGATATATTATGCTAACTTTAGCACTCAATGACATTTTGCTTTGCGGATTGTTAATAACTTAGAATACTATGATTTTACTATGCTGCCTACCTCGCAAGGGATTCGTTTTTATACTATGTCGGGAGGCATACAAGCATACGGCCGACCTGATGTAAAGCGGGTACTATAGCCTATTAACGCTTGCGATATATTAATTATCACTCGCGCGATGCCTCCTTTGCTGTTTACACAGCAACGTCTTGGGAGCTTACTGGTGACCTCACTCACACGCTGAAACACAACAATCCTCTAGGAAGTTGTTATTTGGTTTTCTGTGAGGTGGAGGTACTTCCCCAGACGGGCTGCTTTGACGCGCCCTACCTCTCTTAAAACATGGACATGTTCATGCACACAAATATTTGACATGTGTGGGAATCGAACCCACGAGTGTTGGCGTCAAAGTCGCGTCATTCACGACTGAGCCACCGAGCTCGTCAAAAAAAGGGAAAAAAATATTTATTGTGAAGTTACAGATAGATATATAGAGCATGCTTTTATTAATTCGTGTTTTTACTATATTTAACCAGACATTTACTATACTCATTTGCTTTACTGATATAAATTTCGTATACTTATTTGCCACTCTAAAAATAGTATACAAAAATATTATGGTGATGTAATCGTATCCTTTGCAAGTATAGAAGCACATACTTAAACTAAACTTTAATTAAGTTACATCATCGCTATTCACTTCTCAAATTATTCATTATTATATTGAATGAAATGTTTAAATGCATCAACATGATATCTAATGCAAACAACATCTTTAAATCACAGTTACCATAATATTGTTATAAATATGTGTGGTGCTCTCCAATGCACTACATGAATAGTCAGCGGGCCGTCATCTTATCTTAACACACCTGGAGCAACGCGGGCCGCCCCGGCGCCGGCGTCTCCAGCACTGGAGCGCCCGCGCCTCTTCGCCGCTTCCGCACCGCTTACGTCGTGTGCGCCGGAGTGCAGTCGCATCGCAGCCGATCAACGCCAGTGTGCACCGAAACTACTTCCGCGTCAGACCTCCGCACGCCGCCGTGCCCGCTTTCGCTCATGAAGCTTGACTCGCGATCGCTAACCGCTATTATCATATTTTTGTTTGCTTATTGCCACGCTTGTAAATTCGCACAGTTGCTCGTGGAGCTAATCTATACATATAAATAAAATTGAAGTGTCTGTCTGTGATTTCAAAATAAAGCCTTTATCTTAAGCTCATATTATTATTTTCACGTTACCAAAGCCTAAATACGCATTTTTAACTTTTTTGTCTGTCTGTCTGTTTGTTTGTCCGGGCTAATCTTCGAAATGGCTGAACCGATTTTGACGGGACTTTCACTGGTAGGTAGAGGACTGTTCAGAGCAGAATATAGGGTACTTTTTATCCCGTAAATATTTAGGGTTCCTGCGTAAAAAAATGAAAAACTGTTAAAATTAGGAGGAAATATCTTCCCCTTCGGGGGACTTTGTATTTTTATTTTTATTATTATATTCACAGAATACGTATTTTTGTGACATAAAATAACTACGCATTTTTTATGTAATAAAAATAAAATATACGTTGCCTCCCGGAAAGGTCAATAGATGGCGCTGTATAAAAATGAATCGCGTTATGGTTGCATCTACGACCCTGAACTTTGTTTTTTTTTTAAACAGAAAGAATTTTAGGTCTACAGAGAAATAAAGGCTACGAAAAGCCCAAATCTAATGTGTGCGAAGCCGCGGGCTTCAGCTAGTAAAACATAATATATGTAGCCTATCCTCAGTAGTATAATTTGCCATCCTGTTGAGATGCAAACAATCAAGAGCTACATATGCAACAACACAGTTATGGCAGTTTTAATACTGTGTGTATGTTCTACGCTGTTTTACCGATGTTTTATTAAAACTTGATCCGACTTAATGTCCCTTTTTAATCCTTTCTATCCCATGGACCACCCGACAAGTTTATCTCGGTGAGCTATGGGCGCTTGTTCTGACCCTTGGTACACCTCAGAAAAGTACCATTGGTACTACTATAAATTTTATTATCCATAGTTTACTCGAGAGATGGTTTGCCTCTTGTTGTTGTTGTGTTCCCATAGTAGACCTTAGAGGTCTACTATGGGAACATCTGTAGATCATATTATCTATAGTTCACTTAGTCAAAATGCTGGAATATACGGCGGGAACATCATCACAGATTGCAAGAGAGTAGTTTGTCTCTGAATAATAAAGTGTTTGTGTAACCGAAGTTTGCTCGGCGTTTTTTGTTAAACCATTTTCAAGATTTGTTTATGCAACGAGACATACAAGCATACGGTCCTCCTAATGTAAATTGTTTACCATAGCCTGTAAACGCTTGCGATATATTAAGTATCACTTGCGCGATGCCCACTCTGCTGTTTACACAGCAACTCCTTGGGAGCTTACTGGTGACCTCACTCCACACGCAGAAACACAACACCCCTCTAGGGAGTTGTTGTTTGGCTCTGTGAGGTGTTTTCTGTAAGGTGGAGGTACTTCCCCAGACAGGCTGCTTTGATGCGTACTACCTCTCTTAAAATCTCTATCTATTGTGAAACATCACTAAACATCGTTATCGCGCGGGCAGTTTCAGGGCAACGCATGGATGCTGACTAATAGGGTTGTCACGAGGGAATAACCATTATTGTAACTTCATTAAAATACAATTTATATTTAATTTAATACTGTTATTTAGTTATTTCATTAGGGTCATCTATCTACACCTTCATGTCCATATTTCTAACTAGTGACCCGTCCCGGTTTCACGCGGTTGCGATTAAGATAGTGATATAGATATTCAAATTGTTGATTATTATGACCAGTTAAACATCATTTAAGGATTTTAATTATTTTCTAATATATTTTTAAACTCGTGATATCTTTCAAATGGAATGTCCGAATTGAATATTTCAAAAAGTTATATACATGTACTGAACTAGTCTTGAATGTGAAGTAATTTATTTTGATAATAATTAATACCAAATTATAAATAAAGTGCCTTATTTAATTCAGATTTTAAAATAAAAATCCAGTTATTGTGACACTATGACAGTTAGATATATGGTATCGTGACACTTTTTGTAGGTAATGATGTGTTCTGCAAAGGCGTAGTACATTATTTTGTTCTATCATCGATAGTTTTCGCAGTACACGCAATGTAAGGAATTTTATAGGTCAATTATTTACACTTTGGGTTACGTTATTGCAATTTATATAGCTTATATCCCTCATTGATAACGTAGCATTCTACTGGTGAAAGAATTATTAAAATCAATTTCGAAGATTATCTTCTACATCGAAACTCACAAATTTATAATAATAGTATAGATAAGGGGTAAACAGAAGATCTTTTAGTTTGCTTTATTTGGCATATATCAAATATGCCGACATTGATTTTGATAATATGTATCCCCTTCGTTAGAGTAATCTAAACCATAAAAAAGTTAGGCATTTTATTTTTATTCATTTCGGATATATCTTACCAATTCAAAAGACGATGTTGCAGACCTATGCATTAGTTATTATTTGGCTGCGGTCTTCTATAATATGTAGGTAATTTCCCAGTTGGACACAACTACTAATTGTGGTTGTATTCTCTCTGTAGCGAAAGCGTCACGTTGGTATGTTAACAGTATGCACGACGTGCAGGTGAAGTCTATTGCTGTAGAAATGGTAAGCTACTTACATCCTATTATCGTACGAGACCAAATCATAATTGCTAAATTTTAGGGTAATACAAGTATTAGTGATTCGAAATTTACACCATTAGTAAGGGTGTGATTGTCAACCACTAATTGAATTTTATATTTCAGGCAGGATAACTGCTTTTTGTGGGCGTTTAAATGGGTCTGGGCGATTTAGATTGACAATTGGAATAGGTAGGTGACACTGTAATCTGGTTCAAGATTTTTTTTTAATTATTTTGTTGCATCTGTCCGATCCGCTAGTAAAGTAAGTAATATATAAATAAATAAATATTACATTCCATAGTTATATTTTTACTATATTACAAGCGTCTTGTTGACAAGTATAGTATATATAAAAGGCAATTTAATCTCACTTTGTGTGCTTCCACTTCTTTAGTTCATGCGAACTATTGCCGGCAGGTCATTCACCCAATATCATTAATAGATGGATGCCGTCGCTGCTATAGCTGCTCTATTCATCTCTGTCTCGGCTCCTGCATTAGACTCTGCGTTTTTCAAACATCTGGATTTTCAGCCTAAGCATCCAGACCACGGCAGTAACAGCATCTACTGACCATATAGTATGAGTGCCGGCCCGCGCTAGTTCACAATAACTAAGTGTTGGTAGGACACACCAATTAAATTTCACTGCCTCCAAATGGCACCTAAATTTATTAACTGTTTAAATAAAAGGTATTTGAAGGTGCACTACACACATAAACTAGTTTATACTTGTATTCAAAACCCCTAAAATATTGCAATTCATTAGTTTCATGTATCTCAATCCAATATTGATAGCTGTGTGCTAAATTACCAGTGTAACTGAACTACCAGCATTAATTATACCAATTGTTATCGCCAACCGTACTATATAATTAATTACTAATTCCAATGCGTATTCTACGCAATAATGTAGACGATGTAGTTTCTACACCCTATATTTTATCTTTTTCCTTATATTTCTCTTTGCATTCCACATTGACTACAATTGTAATTAAAATAATACGGCCAATTCTGTGATCTATCCAAAGGGGCCTGGCGACCTATAACACGGATCTTTTATTGAGCAGTCAGAACCCGTTATATACGTTTTCCCATACATTTCGCGGTCGTATTCGACCACCCGGGTCTCGAAGTGTTAAACCTACTTCAGGCACCAGTCTCTCACTGGGAAGGAACTAGATTACAAACATTTGGCAAGTACTCTAGGGAGGAAATAAATGATTTAAATTAATTGGATTCCATTCTGTTAACAGTGGAAGCAGTTTAGATGTATTCCCATATCTAAAATGCCTTACATTTAACAGCATAACAAAGTATAATCAAAAGTGAGCAATAATTTATTATAATCTTTCAAAAAAAAAAAAATTCAAAATTCTTTATTTATCAGCCTTACTGTGCTAAATATACATATTGCTGAGACCCACCTAGTAGACTTATTAAAGCCTGTAGCAGGGGATCCCGCTCTTCTTCCACCTAAATTCTTAGTAAGTACATATTAAGGCTAAACCATGGATTTTAAATATATCTCATTAACCTGGTACTGTTAGTTGGTGTGTGTATGTGTGTGTACGTGTACGTGAGTAGTGTGTTTGTGTGTGTGTGCGTCGCGTGTGCGGGGGGGGGGGAGAAAGCAAGATTGCGATGGTATTAAATTATGCAAGCGTATGAGATAGAAAATGTGATGTCCGTGTGTCCTCAGCCCTACGATATATCTTGGGATCAATGAGTTTTTGTTTGTGCCTAGGGTGGTTCGTTATGATTCATATTATAAAAGTCGGTTTTTAGTTATTTATAAGCTTCTCCGTTTCATCATACTGCAATGTAGTTAAGTATTCAGTTATTGTTGATTTACATGTAAATAGTTTTAGTTTATTAATATTTAGTTTTTTGTTTAGTTTATTATAAATATGAGCCGATAATGTATGAAACTGACGTCTAGCAAAGTTTGTTCTGGTATTGGTAATAGGGGCAACCTTTTGTTTCCTTCTTCCTGTCTGTTCATTGGAGCTTAAAGGTAGTGTTTTGTGTATTGAAATTAAACTATTTTTAACGGAAGTATCGCGTGTTTTATTTATTTTGTTGAAACCTAGGTTTCAACAAAATAAATAAAACACGCGATACTTCCGTTAAAAATAGTTTAATTTCAATGTGTAACAATCGCGAAAACCTAAGACAATACTAGTGTTTTGTGTAATTTCAAGGTAGCTGACATAATGAAGAGTTTTCTAACAGATAGAAGTTTGCTGTTTTCATATAGGTCTTTAGTAGGATATCTGAGTTTTTTGAAGAACATAACCTTTAATAAGCATCTCTGACCCCTTTCAACCTCTAGAAATTTAGTTTTAGTTGCTCCTCCCCATACAGAAACAGAATACGAGATTACGGATTGAGCCAGCGCAGTATAGACTTGTTTTAACAGTTTTTGTGAAGCAACGTGCCTGAGAGTCTTAAATATCCATATGAGCTTTCTAATTCTTTTATTTACATATTCAATGTGCGGATGCCAAGATAGCCTTTGGTCAAGTATAATTCCTAGATATTTAATGGCTTCCACTTTTTCTAACACTGTGCAATTACACTGGGTGGAGTTTGTTTTAATCTTATAATATAAAGAGGTGAATGCTTCTAATTTGTTTCATTAGGCAACGTGTTGTATGCCTGTATGGTTTATAGCCTAAAAACATGTACTGTAAAGACCAACGTCAACATCGGGTCTAATATTTGTTTGTCGCTATTAATCACATTGCCATTAGTCTTCCATCGCTAGTTTCAGACTTAATGCGTTTGATATTACTTAATTCAGACTTAACGCGCATACATTACACAAAATGGAGACCACGAAATGGAAATCTGAACATAATTACATATTGCTCTCGAATTTCTTTTTATACATCGTCGGGTGCCATGCAAACTTACGGCTCACCTGATGTAAAACAGTTACCATAGCTTATCAATGGTTGCAATACAGCAGGTATCTTTCGCGCATTGCCACCTCCGCTGCTAACATAGCAATTCTTTAGGAACTTACAACGCATCGCATGAATACAACAACCCTTCAAGAAGTTGTTAAATAAAAACACAGACTGCCTCTGCCACGAGAGGAATTCGGCTGAATACTGTTTGGTGTTCTCTTCAAAGTTGCTTTTTCTTCTAAATATCAGTCATCAGGGGCACCCCAGAAAAACGTATGAGCGCTGGTCGAGATCTCCCCACAGTAAATTTATCAAGGCGATGACATGCAATGACATTGTTTAGAGATAAATCAGATAGACTCACGTTCTCGTTTATGGGACTACTGTCTATTATGTCCTCAGATACACCACTGAAAATTAAATATTTTCTTCGATGTCTCATCACAATATCGTCTACGGTCCTGGAATGTCTAGCTATTTGCTGACGCAGCAACTACCTATAGACACGACCACGTCTGAGATTTATAGTTGCTAAATTCATCTTGCAAACGAGCACCCGTGGAACTGGTGCGAGGTGTTGCAGCCTTCAATTAAGACTCGAACTCAGTCATTTTCTTTATAAGAGTCGACTACAAGGGTGTTTGTGTATCGATAACATCTGCCAAGTTCACCATAATGTGTACACGATAAATATGTATGTGTATGCGATAAATATGTATGAGAAAGTATCAACAGACAGTGAAGTTAGGACCCAGTTATACCATAGAGAAACTACAGATTCCAATCACTTAGTGTTTAGTAAATTTAGTGCAATTAAGTTATGTAACTTGTCTAGATATACATTAATAACTCGCCAAGGAGAATCGCTACATGCCGAGAATGTTGCGCGAGGCTATTGAAATATGAAAACACCCCAATTTCAATAGAGAAGATGGTTGGCAAGTACCACCTGCTTGGGATCCAGTCCTAAAAATAATCAAGTCACAGATCCAAAGATCTACTAAAAAATGTTCGGATACTGTGAGCGATTTTTGTGTGAATCGGAACATATATTATTATAATTAATCCATCCATGTCGGTAGATGTAATAATTGAATAACTAATGTGAGAGAAATACCACCTTAGTCTTTCCTGCGACCACGGACGCTGCAAAGCGTTCGAAAAGTCAGGTTTCAACAAAAAAAAAAAAAACACGCGATACTTCCGTTAAAAATAGTTTAATTTCAACATTAATAACTCCTCAAGATCACAAAGTACGAGTATTAAGTACCTACACTTTGTGATCTTGAGGATTTATTAATCACAAACTACCAGCAGAAAAAACAGTGTTTTGATATGCCGTAACTATCTTTAAATGTGCTATTGAATATACTAATTTCGCAATAAAATGGTGGAATAGTAAAAACGAAAGTGTCAATGACTGTTGTACATAAATTATGATGTATTCAAGAATTATGATTTTTTTTCAATTGACGTTGTAATATGTCACATGACTGACATGCCTATTTGAGTTCTTCAAATATTTCAAATAAAATATATGACAAATATGTGCCTACGTTTACAAATAGAAATATCAAGTGACTGAAAATAAAACATTTTATAGCCGCGACAACCAACCGACGTCAAAAAGCTAGACAAAGAATGAAACGTTTCAACTGTTGACAATAAATCGTAAAATTGTAAGCCAGTCACCATTGTTAAGCACACTGCAATGATATATCGTGGTTGTCGTGTCCTCTGAGTTCTATATTTCAAACGTTGTCCAAACTGGGAATCCGGGTATATCTAGGCACCTGCGCCTCGGGCTATTCCCATTCGGTACTATGATATTGCAGGCGTAAGTGTTGATAAAATAGATTATTCTGGATACATAAGGAACAGTTATCCATATTCTCAAATAACTGTGTGTATTTTGGTACCTTTAATATGTGGTAGTTGGCCTAATTCTTTCCTGTACTTTATATCCTTATTCCCTTTAAACTTACGGATTAAGTTAAAACTATAGGTAGGCGAGGGCATATGGAATCAATACGTTGAGGCCCCTTCAAGAAGATTGATGTAATATAGTGCATCGGCCGTAACCCACTCCATAAGATATCAATGGGAAATTAAACCCATAAATAGGTGTCGCCAGGTATTAGAACTATTGTAAATATACGAGTGTTACTTCCGGCAAGCAATCGCTACTCGAACCCCTGAAATACCCGAGAAAGTCAGCCGGAGCAATGGAGCGATGTAAGTAACTGAGGTATATCGAGAGGTGTAGTGTACTTTAACCATTTCTGGACCACATTCTCTTCATTCATCTGGGCTGCCAACGAAGGTAAGCCAGAGCTGAGCGATCAGCGGGCCCTCTTGGCCATTCATTCCGACCGACAACGACACCTGGTACCGACCCCAGTGCCAACGTCCTGGACATAATCTGATATAAAGTTATATAATCATACATTTCTCTAAAATATTCACTCAACCGTTCTAACACTTCCTGGGTTTTAGTAAGAATGCCACTAGCTGTACATTTTACCTTGTTTATTCTAGATACTGAGAAACCACTTCTAAACTTCTTTACCACTACGCTTGTCTTTCACTAAAGTTTTGGTTTCATTCTTGTATTGACGGTACATTTCTTTCTTCTTTTCTTTTATACACTCATGATTACTCTGATACAAAGATGACACGTAATCCAGCCATGATTTCCTCGTTTTTCTGCGGATTCACCGAAATCTGCTAAATATGCGAGCGTGCCATCCTAACACCAAAAAACCACAATCATCAATGAAATTCTTTTGAGATTGTTCGATGCAGTTGAAATTTATAATAAATCATTAGACTCAGTGATAAATAACAATGACGCCATACATTACCGGGTTGAATTTCTTAACACATTGAAGCACATATTAAAGTTGAGAGTTGGTACCCGAGTTACGTGGCCACCTAGTTGCGAGTGAAAATATTGCAACGAAACTTTACGAGGCCACTATGCTGACCCGTTGTTCCCGAGGGGAATCTATGTTTATTCCGAGGAATCCTCTTACATCATCGAACTACTCGTTCGAGTTCAAAACAGTTCATTTGAAAGTTTGCTTTGCCATGACCACAAATAAACGTCAAACTCTTAATTTAGCAGGGGAAGACTTAAGAGAGAACTGTTTTTTTTTCAGTTATACGTGGCCTGCTCCAGAGTAAGTTCACGGAGCAGCCTGGTGATTCTAGCCGGACCTGGAGGAAAAACAAAAAAATGTTTACAAAGAAATACTGCGGTAGATACAGTATTTCATGGTCATCGTAGGATGATAAAATCCACGCGTGTGAAGCAGGCAGAAGATAGTAGGTGAAGCAAAACATCGTGAGGATACCCGCATGCCAAGAATGTATATTTCGAGAGCCGTGTGACCTAACCTAAGAAAGCTCTAATATTCCTATTGGCTTACAGAGGACTGACAGCATTCGCAAATCAGTACTTTCGCCACATCCAAGTCTTAGGTAGCTGACCCCTTCAATCCTAATCGAAACGCTAGAAAGAGGACATATAGAAGTCAAGAGCGTCATTACGCTCTAGACTATGTAATTTTGTATTCTGTATCATTGGATAAGAATAACATATTTCTAATGACTTTAGAACATCCTGAAACTGTATATTATATATCCGTTTTCATAGACTCAACTTAATGTAGTTCACTACTGAATATTACGTACATGTGAATTTGTCACACGAGAGACTTACAAATGACAGCAACGTTATCTCACGAGTGTAATAGCTACTTTATGACATTAAAAGTACATTTACATGCTAAGGACACATTAACTTAAAATTAATTTCGCGCTGTTTATCTCGTTTGTTGTTCGTTTAATTAATTAAGGTTTTCAGCAAATACGTTGAATCTCGGCGATTTTATTCAAATGGTTTGTATTTATGTACATAAGTATCTTTATACTTGGAATTTAATTAGGGTTGTATTTTTGCAGGTTACAACAAATATACAAGACCTTATTGTAAATACATACCCCCCTTAAAAATAAAGTTAGAGCAAATTCTAGAAAACACACCGAGTTACAAAATTATTTTGGTGAACGATTTACATAGGACAGATACATAGACAGGCATTTCTGAAATCTGTATTTCAGGCAAGATTCTAAAAATATCTTTACTCCTCCAATTTTGCCGATCATTCGATACTAAAGAAATTTCAGTCATTTGTACGCGACTAGATTCCCTAGTTCACTCATGAAGGTTATTAATAAAGATTCAGTGAACAATATAGAAATTTTAGATTTTTCTAGTCGGCTTACGTAGATAGACAAGTTACAGCCGATGAGGCCACATACATATGATCGACTTACGTGATGTTGATTGCAACCCGTCGTGTTTACACTGGTTTTATTCACTTTAACTTGACTTCGTGACGTCTGGTTTTTGTTTATTTATTTATTTATTTATTTATTTATTGTTGATTGCGAGTATATTACAGATGTTAAATTATACATTTCAATTGATCAATTTCACAATCTACCTTTAGAAGGTGTACAATATTAATAGTCATATTAATTTATAATGTCAAAAAAGAACATAATCGAACACAATATCTAATAATTTTAATAATGTAATATTGATATAATAGAAAAGTCAACCCAAGAACTCCGATATGTCATAGTAAGATTGTTCCAACAGCCATGCCATTAGTTTTTTTTTAAATGTTAAGAAACGACTTATTTCCTTTAATGACTCAGGAAGCCTGTTATATATTTTTGATGTCATGTTTGTAATATTATTGCTAAATAAAGTCGATCTGGATGGCGGGATAACAATATCATTAATGCGCCTTGTAGGAAATCGGCGGTTCTCTTGAGAAATTTTAAATGCAAACATGTTCATATTTTTCTTGACGAAGACAGACACCTCATAAATGTATAGTGACGGTACAGTCAGAACCTTATGTCTCTGAAAATAAGGTTTACAAGACTCTCTCTGACCTAGACCACACATTGCACGTAAGCATTTTTTTTGTGTTTTAAATACTTGTGGTACATTACTAGAGTTACCCCATAATATAATACCATAACGTAAATTTGACATAACATAGGCATTAAATGAAACCAACGCAGCCTTCTCAGAACATACAGTTTTTAGTCGTTTGAGGGGGTAGATAAATTTGGTTAATTTGTTTATTACGTGTTGCGTATGTTCATTCCAATTAGTGTGGCAGTCTAAATAAAGACCAAGAAAACGCGTCTTTTTGGTACATTGAATTTCTGAGTTTCTATATTTTACCTTCAGCTGGTTGGGTTGTCCCTGCTGGGCATAAAATTCCATAAATACAGTTTTTGTCAAGTTTACTTGTAAGTCATTAGATTCCAGCCATAGATTTACTTCTCGGAATACCTCATCGACCTCTGAATTATACTGATCTTTGTCCACGCCCTGTACTGTAATCGAACAGTCGTCAGCAAAAAGCACAACTTTGTGTCGAGTTATGGCCGGTAAATCGTTAATATAAATGAGAAACAATAAGGGTCCAAGTAAGCTCCCCTGAGGTACGCCGGTTCCTACTGTTTTCCATGCTGATTTATAAGCTACTATGCTGTTTTCTTCCTTACTGTATGACATGATCTCTGTGCATTGCTGACGGTTTTCAAGATAGGACTTAATCCATTTATAGGCATTGCCCCTTATGCCATAATAATAGATTTTATGCAAAAGTTTATCATGAGATACTCTATCAAAGGCTTTTGACATATCCATAAAAATGGTAGCCACGGGAATTTTCCTATTTCTACAATCTACAATAGTACTGATGAGTTGATAAGCTGCCAATGTAGTTGACTTGTTTTCCCTATAGCCAACACAATTATTATTGATTATTGGTGATCAGTTCATCTACATACCGCACAAGAGACTTGGCGTGTACAGATATATATTATTTATTAAATACGAATTCTGCAGCGGCAGGCTGCAACGGTTCCAAATACTCGTGTGCTTATTAGATGAATTTAATTATGAGTAGGGCCAAGTGAGCAGTTAATTAGTAAATTTCCTCCTTTCCTTAAATAAAATGCGCACTTATTAAATTATTATAACTAATTTCATTAAAGTCGTAAAAAATGACTTGTACTCCTAAATAGTTTTATCTTTACATCTATCTACAATCTCTACGCTAAGTTTCTTATGGTCCCTATACTTTTTCGCCGAATTCTATGGCTCCTATCATCACCTATAAGTTAATTTAATTTAATTTTAATATCTTAATATATGCGTATTTTATTCAAAGAATCTAAAATTTATTATGAGGACTATAATTTATTACGGGTCACATAATAAATTTTACGTACTGAATTGTTTCCGTTTCATCTGTCTATATCTTTACGTTAAGCCCCTTATGGGGTAGGCAGACATTCTGTCTTCCTTCTTGCATCGCATCTGCTTTATGTAATTACAAAATTCGCTAGAAGGTATGCAAAATGCACCTCAGTTCGTCATCTGTACATGCGTGTTGCGTATTGGTTTGCTACAAGTTGAAATTCTTAATCGAATTTGATAAAGATTTTAAAATACTATTGAACTCTAGAAATATTGTTTCTGAAAATGATTCGCCGCTACGTTTAATTGTTATAAATACATTATCTACACATCTTACATAGTGTGATTGAGTCGCAGCTGCACGATGTGCACGCCGCTGATATATATGTGGCTTAAGGAGTGTGTACTTTGAGATTTATTGACTGTTATTAGATATTTTCTGTAAATTTTAGCTACAATCCAGTATTTTATTTTTATTCCGTATAGTTCGAATTTTGGTTTACAATACAATACAATACAAAATTCTTTATTTGTTCTCTCACATAGATTTTACAGTACAATTTAAGATAAATCTAAGAAGTACATTACATTAAATTCAATCTATGAGAGAGACTGGTCTCTATACTAGGAAGACCTGTATGACAGATTACCAGTCTCTACAACACTGGACCAAGTATACATTAATAGGTAAGTACCTCTTAATGACAAAAATAGGTAACAAATAGGATTTGGTTTCTATTCAAGAAAAGAGGGAGGGTGAGAGTGCAGGACTCACTCGCCAACAAGTGACAATGATTTACTAGAAACCTTGAAATTGAATTTCGATATTTTGATGCCTCAGAGAGAAATAAATAACGAATTATAATCAATTGAATGTTCTCTGGCATCGAACACATTAATGCGAAATTTGTTATAATTATGGAAACATGAACTGAAGAACATACTGAATGCCGTATATTTTTCATTGAGATTTTCATACTAAATTATCATCCAAGTAGTCAAATATTTCTGTATTTTTCCTCATGGATGTAAATGAATATATAATATGAATTGAAAATGTTCAGAAATAAATGAAAAATTTTTCTTTACAAACATAGGATACTGAAGAGCTTCATCTCTTACATTATTTTTTTTCTTCTACATTTTATTGGCATCTACTGTGCTATATACATTTTAAACATTTTTAAAGGATTTTTGTTGAATAACTCCTGAAGACTAGCAAAATGAACGCAAAGTTGACGGAGTTGGTCTATGGTAAGGTGGCCATTATTTGCCTCCATTACTACTTAAGTACTAATAGCACCTGAGTATTATTAGCACCTAAGTTCGTAATAATGTAAATAATTCTGGAATGATCATTCGTTATGTTATTACTTAAATTACTTATTCTGTGCCTAAGCCTAACACTTTAGTCATTAACCTTGGACTTAACATTAAAACTTTTAAAGTGTCTAGACTAATGCTTTAAGTAATGAACATTCTCACTGACTTCGACGATGATAAAGTATAGGCAAAACCTTATTTTAAGTTATAAATAAATCATTATAAAAACTTTAATAAGAAATAAAAGCGATGTTCTGTGTAAAGTTGCATAGTCACGTTTGTTAAATAATGCTCTGTTAAGTGATGGTTGTAATAAGATACAACTTTCTTTTTTTTTTAAATATTTTGGTTATATAACTTATTAATTATAAATTAAAAATATAATTTATTAAGTACCTTCCTTTTTATGTATAGAGTCAATCTCTGATTTCGTTTTATACGACGTCCGGAGGCATACAAACAGACGGTCCATCTGTTGTAAAGCAATTACCGTAGCTTATTAACGCTTTGAACACATTCAAGCATCACTCTCACACGATGCCGCCTCTACTGCTAACATAACAACTCCTTAGTAGGTTATTAGTGACCTCACTCACTTGCAGGAACACAATTGTTACTTGGCTGCGGTTTTTTGTAAGCTGCTTTGATACGCCTTACCTCTATTAAAAACCCCTAGGCCCAGATATACGACATGTTCATGCACACAAAATTTGTGATGTATGCGAATCGAACCCACGAGCGCCCATATGGAACGGCGACGCCGAAACCAAGGCCCTCAAACTTGCTTTGTCGTCCTACTGTACCGTCTACCAGGCGGAACTTCTGGCTTCACGGCGGCCGAGTACGCTTTGAGCTGCGATGGACCCAGTATTGGCATCTTCAGCGACTCCATGGCGGCGCTCCAGGTGGTGGCGAACGTTGAGTCCCCCCATCCCCTGGCGGTGCAAACACGGGGCGCTCTTAAACTGTGCAAAAGCCAGGGTAAGAGCGTCTCGTTGTTTTGGATAAAGGCACACGCGGGGTTGGAGAGGAACGAGCGTGCCGATGAACTCGCCAGGAGCGCCGCACTGGGGTTGCGGAGGCGGCCAGATTATGACCGCTGCCCTGTCTCATTCGTCAAAGGTATGATCCGTAAGGGTACCATTGACGAATGGGACAGGAGATATAAATCGGGAACAACAGCTTCGACGATGAAACTGTTCTTCCCGAGTGCGGCGGAGGCGTACGGCATCGTGGGCAAAATGGTGCCGTCGAGCATCACCACGCAGGTCCTCTCGGGGCATGGTGAGTTCTCCGCGTACTTGCACAGATTCAAGTGCGCGGATGACCCATCGTGCTTCTGCGAGCCCGGCGTGGACCAGACAGTGCAGCACATATTGTTTCAGTGTCCCGCATTCTCGAAACAGAGGTATGATTTGGAGCAGGAGTTGGGAATGCGGGTCACCGAAACAAAGGTCTCCGAAATAGTGATGGGGCACAGTAGATCAAAATTTTTAAAATACTGCGTCAGTCTAGCCACGGCTGTCATAGATCGGAACAAGCAGAGCAGCTCCACCTAGGACTAATGTTGTATACTTCGGCTATACTCAGTATAGCCGATGGGATCGCGGTGGCTAGGTGGAGCTGTGAAGCTCGCTGTCGCCCGTGTCTGGACTGACGCAGTATGGGGAGGGAAGTTTGGAAACAGAGATTATCGTTTCACCGACGTTCTAAAATGGGCAAAATAAAAATTTGTAGTACATAAAACTGAAAGATGATGAATGGAAGAATAAATTGCGGAATGAAAGAAAGGATGATGTATGAATGTGTTATTATTTATATTTTTAATCATACATAAAGTGTATAATGCATATATATTGCTGCAAACAGCGCCTTGCCCATGGCAGGGGTGTATGAATTAAAAAAAAAAAAAAAAAAACCCCACGAGCGTTGATATCAAATTAGCGTTACTAACTATTGCGCAACCGAGCTAATGAATCAAGATGAAGTCAATAACCCCCTCAATATTGCCATAAGGTGCGATAATCATATGTTGTAGTTCATTTCACAAATACATACAGTATCTATCGATTAAGATGATAATCCTAATATGTCCTATATAATATCCTAAATAGAAATGCCATGCAAGTTGATTACATAAAAATGTTTTCTTATCACTAAATTGTCTCAGTTCGTCAGCTTTTACATTACTTTTTTACAATATTTTACAAGACTTTTTGCGCTAATTGCAGATTATTGATTTACCTTAGTTGGTCATGGACAATAAAATTATATGATTTATTTAAGTTTTATTTTTGCGAAAGACAAACAATCAATAGCCAGTATTTCTGCCTATTAACACACGCCTCTGTCAGGGTAAATGGGGCCTGTGCAGATTGGTACAACATGAAATGTGGTGTTAGACATGGTTATGTAGCATCCTCCTGGTTATTCAACTTAAACCTCACGTCGAGAGACTTACCCCCACTCACTCTCAGGCACAAAACAACCCTCCAGGGAATTGTTATTCGGCTGCTGCTTTTTGTAAGGTGGAGGTACATCTCTATTCGGGCTACTTTGTTAACCGCTTGAGCTTATCATGATTATAATAGTCTGAATTAAGTACGAAGATCTTCACGCTACGTCTCATGCAGGATAGGAGGGACAGGAGCGCCATAAGACATGGTTCTTACACACTGCAGTACCTTCTTTATCATGTATAGCTCTTTTCATGCACGCCCAGTGCCAATGGCTCCTGAAACCCCCTACAGATAAAATAAGACCAATTTGGTCGTAGTAGAGTCTTGGTTTTCCTCGGCTCCTTTCTCTTTCCACTATATCTGTTTCGTCATTCTTTCATCCTGAATTATTTTACATATCCGTACCGATAGCGCTTGCCCTTTCTTATCTTAACACCGACACACCCTGCTCTAACGTTTTCGATTATTTTTTAAATTTAGATATATATTTGTTAATAAGTCTTTCCGCGTTATTTATAACAAATGCGATTTTACATAAAAAAAAAATGCCGAGTGAGGCTCGAATGCTCAAATACTTATCATTATATGGTGTACTATTAATCAATTCTAGTCTATACTATCGGTTCTTATCCATTTGATAAATAATTCAGTAAAATAATTACCTAACGTTTATAATACTCGTAACTCGGTCAAACACCAACATTATCTTAAGTAGTACATAATCTTTATTACTTCTCAAGGAATATTTGTTTTTGTTTCCACGTGGAAAATTGATTTTGTGTAATTTCATTACTTATGTATATCTACTTACAAAAAATAAATATAAATAGACTTAGAAGTTTGTAAATAATGTTGCACACTGCATGACTCCAGAGCAGTTTTCTTCAGAGAACCATCATGGAAAGAACTCTCTGTCGTGGCTTTCAGTACATAAGTTATATTTTGAAAAAGTGGCGTGAGAAGGTTTCGTGACATGGCAACTCACGATGCCCCTGATGAGTGTCGAAGGCTACGGTGACTGCTTATTATAAGATAGACGTACCCTTGTTAGTGATATATAAAGATCAATCGAAAACGTTCGATAATTACCCCACAGCTCGTTACTAGTAACCGCTAACGAGTTCCCTCGTGGGAAAACGATTCCGCCGATGGCGTTTATTGCATTGTCAAAAGATTTACGTACGCTTCCTAATTTCAGAACGATCGTTCTGAAATTAGGAAGCGTACCTACGTAAATCTTCTCGTAAATCGTGTCTTCGAATTAGCCGAATTCAGTTAATTTAATGTAAAATAGAAAATTGTAATAAAGACAAATGGAATGTCTTACTTTGCCATTGAGCTCACGTGTGCACTTACACATGTCGTACATTATAAAAAAAATGTTGTTGTGTTTTATTCATTTACCACAATTTACGTTTTTATTTTTTAATTTACCAGCATTTAAAATTGGTTCTGTAGATCTTTTTAAAATGATATTAAAACAAGTATTATGTCATTATAGGGGGGCAATAATAATAATGTGAAGTGATATAATGAAATAATAATGCATCTGTTGAATCATTCTAAGATAGTAGTCAGTTAGGTATTCGTCGATTCGATAATATAAGCCTTATTAGAAAGACCATTTTTGATGTTCCTTTTACAGATATAACGACAGGACAGATCTGATTCAGGCAATTTGCTATAAAGTCGAATACAATTTACAACAAATGATATATTATTGTTAGCAAGCAGATGTATTAGCATACACAACTTATTTGTGCTTCTAAGATTTTCACTGAATCTGAAATACTTCTTGGAAATAAGAAGATACAACTCACTATACGTAATGCTAACTTATGAAAGCGAAAGTTGGGTAGGGCAGCAAGTGCATAAAAGTAGAATAAATGCCATCGAAATGTAAGCTTTGCGTAAAATTCGTTACGGAACATTCGCAATAATGATAAGAGAAATAGAGTTGGTCTGAAAGGGAGTATTAAGTATAAAGAAGAGACATACTTCGTTAATTCGGATATACAGAAATAATTCAGGAGGAAAGAATACCAAAACACATAATATACAATGCGAAAAAAATGGAAGAATTTAGAAACCGAGGAAGACTAAGACTCACATACCATGATAAAATTAGTCGTTTATCAGAAGGTAATGCCAGGAGTACTAGAAACCAGTGAGAGTGATAAGGACTATGAAAAGTGTCAAAGTCAAAGTCAAAATCTTTTTATTCCGTAAAAATGGCTACATTTGTTTGGAATCGTCACAATTTTTTTTCCTACCGTGCAATTCATGACTAGGTGAGCACTGATAAAAATACTGCCAAAAAAACTCAGGCATCCCTCTTTTGGTATCCAAACAAGTTTACATAATTTATTAATTACATTACAATTGGATCGACTCAATCCCAGGCATTTTTATCATTAATATAGTCAGATACTTTATAATATGCCCTGCTACACAATTTGGCTTTAATAGTATAGTTTTAAATTTGTTTATTGACAATTCTCTTATATTGCTGGGAAGTTTGTTATAGAACCGTATACATTGCCCCATAAAAGAATTACTTATTTTGTGGAGACGGCTTGCATGTAACACAAGATTATGCTTTTATCTAGTATTTATGTTATGAGTATCATTCTTTTTACAAAATGAGTTTTTATGGACATACAAAAGATTTTCATAGATATATTGCGATGCGACTGTTAGAATATTTATTTCTTTAAATTTTTCTCTAAGGCTCTCCCGGGGACCAAGTTTGTGGATAGCTCTTATGGCTCTCTCGTGTAACGGCCGAGTCATGTGGCGTTCGATTCTCTCTGCCTAACCCTCTGGGGACTTGGTGTGAATATATAGATAGATAGTCTATATATTATACTAAAGTAACTTCACACATATAAGTCGCATATATGTTTAGATAAAATTACAACGTCGTTTATTTTGGTACCCCTCGCGATATGTTTGGATCATGTTTTGTTCAGTGTGTACAATACGGAAAACATAATCTCTATATAGTTTTTATTATGATGTTTATTAGACCACATGCATGTGAAAGGCGTTTAGTGGTTATAGTAGAATAAATGAACATACTTATTCCGACGATCTCGGCGGCGCAACGGTTAGTAACGTTGCTTTGATACCAACGCTCATGAGTTGGATTCCCATATAGGACAAATATTTGTGTGTATGTACATGCCTGTTTCTCTTGGACGGGTATTTTAAAGGGTAAAAGGGGTCTTGTCTGGATGTTTTAAGAGAGGTAGGGCGCATGGGGTGTCTAAAAGAACAAAAAACCACGGCCAATTAACAACTCTCTGGAGGGGGTGTAGGTGTTCCTGCGAGTGATTGAGGTCACCAGAGCTCTTAAGAAGTTGGACGAGTGATACTTAATGTGTTGCGAGCGTTTACAGGTTACGGTAATCATACCAGGTGAACAGTATGCTTGTATGCCTCTCGACATTGTATAAAAAAACTAATATGTGTATACGAGTAAAACCTAAATGCATTACGTTCCTTCTTTTGCAATTGTCTAATAACATTTACTCGTATATAGTGGACGTCAACCCTAAAAAGGACTCAGTTGGGTATTAAATTTTTTAAATTATCCAGATTTAGATTCAACTCAATTTCAAAATTGGTGGAAGTCGTCGCAGCGGGTCTTTTTCACGTGAATGTCGAGCTAGCATTACGATCACGATCCCGAAGGGCCGGATGCATTCAGTCGAGTACAAGCACGTCTATTCACTTTGAATCAGACACAGGATTACTTCGTTCGTGATCTGAAATTTTTAGAGGATACTTTTATTGCGCACGGAGTGTAACGTAATCCGATGCAATATAAAATTAGGCGATTTTATTTTCCGAGTTCGCTATTTTGTCCCGAATTATTTGATACTACTATGATGGCATATAAGCATATGTCCTGCCTGAGTAGAAGTACTCGTAGTTACAGAACCGCGCCGCTACGTGATTCGAAGCAAATCAGTTTGAGCTAGTGCATCGCAAGTTTTATTTCGAAATAAATGATCATCAATCATTCATCATCATCAATATTTACGTTTCGATTAACACGTCAATCACTAAAGCGTTAGCCTCTTGCACCTCAAAGGAGGCAAAGAGTTTAAAATATTCAAAAGTTATTGTAGGAAAGAAACTAACCAACATAAGTAAAGTTTTGTACTTATTTTAAACATTGTAAAACATTACCTTTTGAAACGCATATAAATATGGACACTATAAATAGTTTAAACAGTCTAATATAAAACTGAAATAATAATGTCCATCAGCACAATACATTATTTGGTTGGCAATCGCTGTCTCTTTAAACATTTTAGCTATTTGGACGTAGTTATAATGCTGACCAACTACAGCCTTCGTATGTATATTCATCTAAATCTAATGAATAGGCGTAGGTTTATGAATGTAATGTCTATTCTGCCTGGTATGAATAAAGGTGTTTCAGAGTTTTATTATTATTAATTTTAAATGAAGAGAATGAGGTAGAAAACTCGTCTCCGACTCACACATTTTTTTAATATATTAGCTCGGCATAGTGGCTCCGCTTCGCCTGATGGTAAGCGAAAAGAGGAGCCCAAATACGGCGGAAGTTAATAAGGGACTACAGTGTCCTGTCAGTTGAAGCTACTATGCTGCCCCGCAATGTGCTTTATCACACTTCGTTTGAAGGCTCCCATATTGTAGGAAGGAGGAAACGCTTGTGCAGGTAAAGCGTTCCACTTTTTAGTAGAACGACAGAGGTAGGAGTTGCCGAATTTTTAGTATGAGAAGAAATATCCTCAACAGTGGAATGATAACATCGCAAGCACGTGTGGTTCTATGATGGAAGGGAGAGGATGGGATAAGAGAAAACAGTTCTTCAGAGCACTCACCACGGTACAGGCGGTAAAATATGCTTAGCGAGCCAATGTCCCTACTAAGTTACAGAGGTTCTAGGTTTTTGGTGACATCTTCATCGTCGATTACGCGGATAGATAGAATGTGAAGCTGTCCCAGAGATGCAAGAAATACTCCAATGAACTCCTTGATTGGCATTAAACTCAACCAGGTTATTGGAACCCCATTTACTAATGTGATCCAAAACCCGATTCAGCTCAACGACAGACTCCCGCGCTGCTCACCGATTTCTTTTCTGTCCGCTCAGCACCAGACATGCCATGGCGATATCTGGGCTGATTGCACACACACACGTTTATATATATATATATGTGTGTGTGTGTGTTATGTTAATTAGTTAATTATTTATAATATGTATGTATATATTATAGGTATTGACATAATCCCATTGCTGTAGAAATTATGGCACTTCTGATGAAAACACAGTTAGGGATCGTGGATATGGTCGTGGTTTCCGCTACAGTTGCCTATATGGCACCATGACACCTAGCTTTCTCCAGACGTGCAGCCGGCGCGCCAAAGCTGTAGGTAGGCGCGGTGCAGCGGAGGCTAGGCTCGATCGTCCAGCGTGGCGGAGCAGCAGCTCCGGCATGACTATTTTGAGTAGGTTGACAGCACTGGCAGCGTTTTCCATCCGTACGGAGGAACCCTGTAACGCACACGTCCAGTGTGTTATTAGCGCGTACCGCCCTGACTCCAGGTTGCCATCAAGACTCCAATGCTAGCAGCAGGGGCGAAAGCCAGTATCTAAAGACCGGCTCGCACTTGAAACAACAACCGGAATAAGATGCAAGAAAAGAAATAGTTTAGTGTCAGAATTTATAGCAAGCATTTTGGTTTATTTAAGAATGGTACTATTTACATAATGAACCATAGATCCTTGGTGAAGTTAATTCAGATCACTAAATATTATTTACTGATATTTTCAATGAGAATCGGTTTTAACAACCGTTGACCTATTGAAAAATACATACATATGTAGGCAGGTACTCGACATGTATGATAATGATTAGCTAGTCAGTTATTAAAAATAATCTTCATTATGAATACCTACCGTAGTAATTAACTAATTAACATTAAATATAGCACAATCTGAAAAAAAAATAGTTTTACGCCGATACGCACGGCAGTAAGTGCATACTAAAGTAAGTGCCTGCCGCCAAATTGTAGAAATGGGGTTATAATTCGATTACTAGCACTGATACTATTTTTTTTTATACTACGTCATCAGGCATACAAGCATATGGCCCACCTGATGTAAAACGGATACCGTAGCCTATTAACGCTTGCGATATATAAAGTATCACTCGCGCGATGCCTCCTCTGCTTCTTAAATAGCAACCCCTTGGGTGCTTACTGGTGGCCTCACTCACACGCAGGAATACAACAACCCTCTTGGTAGTTGTTATTTGTGTGAGGTGGAGGTACTCCCCCAGACGGGCTGCACCTTACCTCTCTTAAAACATCCAGACCAAGACAATCAGACAATGTTCATGAACACAAATGTTTCCCTTGTGAGGGAATCGAACCCACGAGCATTGGTGTCAAAGTCGCGTCATTCACGACTGAGCCACCGAGCTTGTCAAAATATTCGTTGTATTTGTTAGTACTTTGTGATAACTGTTACGGCTACTGCGTAGCCTATGCGTTGATGAAATTTTAAGGTAGCGTTAGTGTAACGGTACAACTACCGACTACAATTACCTAACGCTGAGTTCGTCCCATTTCTTATACAGATCAAATCAAATAGTTTGTTACGTGTCTCAAAATTATAAAACCACATGAGCTTTCATAGTTTTGCAACCAAAGATTGTATAAATAACTTAAAATTGAGTACCTACGCTATCTAGTGTGACATCAAGATACCTAACTGCTTTGCAACTTTGCAGGGCGCTGCATGAATGAATTAGAAATAAGTATGTCCGAAATAGAATTAAAGTTACCTATGTGACTCTAAAGATAAGGAAGTAACAGTTGGTAGACTATATTGGTCGAAAAGTCGATAGTAAAGAGGTTCATCGACGCATCAAAGTGGAAAGTACCTTCACGTCATAGAAATCTGCAGTCAAATAACAATTATCTGGAGTGCTCCTGTGAGCGAATGGGGTTACCAATAAGCTCCTATGAAATGTCGTGTAAGCAGCAGAAGTGGCTACGAGCGAGTGATACTACCCGTATAACGTTCATTAGTTATAGTAACCACTTTATATAAAGTGCTTGTATGGCTTCCGATGTATTTGTTTGTTCGATTGCCTGCAATCGTCAAAAAATATTATTTGTATAAAATAATATTTTGTGAAGATTGCAGGGAATCGATGAAAGCAAGCGGTAAAAGTCGGCAAACTACCAACGCAAAGGATTATCTTCGGCTGAAATTAAGATAATGATATTCCGTATGTCTTATAGGTAAACTGATTTTAGTTTAATTGTGCCTTTCACATAATATCGCATTAACAATTTTCAGCAACAAACATGTCACATATAGATAAATAATTAAATAATTACAGCTTAAGTAATTATTACCGGTATAGAAAGCGATGTATGAACGTGTATAGGTGGTATCGCATAATAATCATAGCTTACGTAATTCTCAACTCGGCGGTAAATAAAAGTGTATTTTCTACTAATAAACATTGCAACGTGTCCGTGTTACAGCCGCTATTTTTAGCGGTCCTCTCGACTCGTGCGTGTCCAATATAATTTCATTAAGTGTTTGGGGGTTAATGGTGTCGGTAAATTGTACCGATTTACTTAAATACTGACTGGCTAACGTTAATTTCCACACGCTTCGGCCGAAAATTGAAATCGTGTTCTTAACGAGTCGCACAACTATCGAGGGGATCGCAGCTAGCGTTCTAAGGCATATTTAAAGGACATTCACAATATTTTCACAAAAAGAAACGGGTCAGGAGTAAGTGTTTTATTTGAAAGTTAATTGGAAGTAAAGTTTGTAGAACATATGTATATTTTTTTATCCATAACAAAGACAAAATAGCTTATCAAAACACAAAATACCTTTTTCTGCACTATTCGAAGACCGACATTCAATTTTATGTTATCTAGTATTTAATGACGAACTTTAAAGTTACCAATAAAAAAATGGAAACAAAAGGGAAAAAGTGGAACATGCAATTTCACGTATGTTTACAATTTATTCTAAACTTACATTCAGAATTACAAACAGATTTTAACCTAGATGTGGGTAAAACAAAATGATCCGAACGGGTACATTTGCTATCATACGGGTAAAATTACGAACGCCAACTACTACTTAACTTTACATTATAAAAGAATTAGGAGCTCTGGCCGTTAACAAATAAACGAAATCTAGTCTTATATATCATACCAGAGAGCAAGATCAAGAAATCATATATATCAATGCTTAATAAATCTAAAAGAATGAATATCATATTATAAATAAACACTTAAGTGGATTTTACATGTCTAATAACAGTTGAGACATAGTATTAAAAAAAGATTATTTAAAAAATATTAAATGATTAAATGAGCGGTCACAATGCACATGACAAAGCATTTTAGAGAATGATATATATCTGCATGAATAAGACAACAAGTGAACTTCTTTTGACGAGCTCAGTGGTACAATTTACTATATTACATTTAATTTAATACTTTCACGGAAACGCTCCTGGGTTTGATTCCCACAGAGAACTTTTAGAGAGGTAGGCTGCATCAAGGCTCACAGAAAACCGCAGCCAAATAACTACTCGCTGGAGGGTTGTTGTGATCCTGCGAATGCGTGAGGTCAGTAGTAAGTTGCTAAGGTGTTTTAGGGCCAGCAACGCATGAGTGACACCTCTGGTGTTCCAAGTGTGCCCATAGACTACGGCGACTGTTTACCACCAGGCTGGCTGTATGCTTGTTTGCCACTTTAGTGATATATAAAAACTACTTATTATAAATTTTCTAAGTCAGATATTTGCATGCAATTTCAGTACATATTTGTATATATGTATATCTTCACGCCAGATCCCTTGCGGGGTAGACACCGACATAAATAGTAAAGATACATATACCAGTATTTATATGCTTCTTCTCTTTTTGTAGCAGATCTGTAGCAAAAAGCATTTATTTTGCTGTAGATTTGACACATAGTTGTGAAACGGAACGACCATTGACTTCGGACTTGGAAATTGTTTGTGATTTTCATGACAATGGAGTATTGATTAATAATACGAGTATCATCAATTAATTTTGATTACTCTTCAAACCAATTCTGACACATAGGAAAAGTTTTTAACTGCAATAGAACCCTATTTTGATAACATATTGTAGAACATTTCTTTTTATAAATCGAGATTACGAAATATTGATCAATCTGTTTACATTGGAATTGGATTAACTCTACTGGTTTATTGATATGTACTAACAGGGACTCCTTAATAGTGGTAAATCCTAAATAAGTTTAGTTTGATCACGACTTATCTTAGTGACCCTTTGGCAATACGACAGGTATTTATTTTAGCTTATAATCTTTGGTTATTTTTTACTAAAACATTATATATTTGGCTTCTCTATTCTTTCCGTATGATAAATTTCATTCAAACATGCTAGTTTCAATATGTAGATAAATCGTCTTAGGTTTTCGCGATTGTTACAAACAAATTTTAAACAAATTTTAACGGCCTTCCTTTGACCACGGACGACGCTGCAAAGCATTCGCAACGTCAGGTTCAACAAAATAAATAAAACACGCGATACTTTCGTTAAAAAATGTTTAATTCAGTATGTAGATATATCATTTATATTATTTTACTATACTTATTATTATTGCTTATTCTCTTTGCCTACCCCACAAGGGATTTGGCATGAAGTTAATGATAGAAGTATAAGAGGATATTACAAATGACGTTTAATGTGGCGCTTCCCAAGCTTGAATCAATAGATTCAATTCATCGTTTTGAAAAATATACAGAGTAAAATTGATAATAATTTTATCAAATTTGCCTCCACTAATAAGTAACAGTCAATTAACCATCAATTAAAAACCCAATCTTTCGACATGCTTAGATTATTGTCCTATTTCTATTCTTCCTTCTTATCCAAGGTCCTTGAACGCTTGGTTCAGCAGCAGTTGTTTCCTTGACAGGTACAAGATTCTTAATCCCGTCCAATCAAGTTTCCGCCCCGGTCATAGCACGACTACAGCTCTCTTGCAAATTACCGAGGATACCTATCCTAATATGGTTAATGGTCAACTTGCGGTTTTGACATTGCTCGACTTCAGTGACGTATTTAATAACGTGGATTATGACATACTTTTGATGCCTTTACGTTCTATCAATATATCTCCTTCGGTACTTGAGTGGTTTCGTTCGTACCTGTATGGTCGTCAGCAGCGAGTATGTATTGAGGATATTTACTCTTCTTGGTACGCAACTATTCAGGGTGGCGTATTGTCTCCTCTTTTATTTGGATCCGCCATATCAATCCTGATTCCCACTGCAGGGATACGGGTCTCCCTCCAACCGAAGGGGTTTAGAGCATACTCCACCACGTTGCTGAAATGCGGATTGACGGAGGCCAGTGTTTCCAAGCCGCCCGAGGACCACTGGCTAGCTTATCGACAATCATCTATCGACAACAGCCGGGGCCAACGGCGTAACGTGCCCTCCGACGCACGGAGAAACTCGAGATAGATGAATCCATCCAAAGACAGGCTGTGGTCAACGTTGCTTAACCTGCGTATTCGGTTAGAATGACACGCGCAACGACACCATCAAGCTCTCTTTTATTTGCTTTATTAATCAATTCGAACACATCTGAACTTTGCTCCTCATGCCATCTTTATGCAGATGATTTGCAGATTTGAACACAGGCACCCTTCCTTGAACTTTCGAATGCCATTGCTGCTATTAATCAAGATCTCTCGCGTTTATCTGTCTGGAGTAAGTCTCATGGCCTCTTTGTTAACCCACTAAAATCCAATAAATCTATGAATATAGGTAGTTCTCGTAGCATATCAAAAATTTACTGGTCTAATATCCCTTGCGTTTTGTTTGACGATACACCAATAAATTCCAGTGACAAAGTATAAAATCTGGGAATTATAGGTTGAAGCTTAGAAGGTTCTTTTATTATGATAAATTTTCTGCCAGTGGACAGTAAAATTGCGCTAGCATAGTCCTTGCTCCGTCCTGTCCTCAACAACGCTGGATATCACCAAGGAGTAATTAAATAAGCTTGTGCGCCTTCAAAACTTTTTCATACGATTTATATTTGGACTTCGTAAATATGATCATGTTTCTGAATTTCATTTTTAGCTCAAGTGGCTCCCTATGGCACAGCCTTTCTCTTCTTTATTTTATCATTTTTGACCCTGTTACCCCAACCTATTTAAAGGAACATTTTTTCTTTCACCGCGATTCGCAAGGTCGTATCTCGCGTAGTGCATTTTTACTCGCGTCTTAAAACATCATACCACTCCACTGATTTTTATACTAACTCATTCTGGGTCGAGACTTAATATATTTATTTATGTATATTTATATAATTATTATTATTTTCCTTAAGTTATGCTCTGAGCCGCTCTACCTTGTTTCCTTATTTCTCCTCTACCCTAAGGTGGTCTGTATTGTTTTTTTTTATTTACTTTTATTTTGGTGCAAAATATATTGTATTGTAACCATCTTAAGTTAGTTTTTCGTTTTCAACAATAAGACTTTGTCAGTTATTGGAGTAAAATCAAAGAAAAATCAATGCTACTTCATAATAAATTATACAGGTAGATCCTTTGCTTAATTTGCTTTGTTTAGATTTAACAAAACATCTCGGTTCACATATTAAAAACAAGCGAGGTAAAGAAGACGCCTGCAGAATAAGGATAGGTATTTGTACAAAGAATTAACTGAGCCAACCGTAAAATTCGCCCTCTTTCTGTCACCTGACGAAGAAATGTAGGCGATGTATATATGTATTTAGCTATAATAATATATACTAAGGTACAATTCAGATCAGTATGATTAAAATGTGCGCATTGCAGCATTATGCAATAAAATATTTTATTGCAGTGCGCAAAATAATAAAAACAATTACTCACACTTCAAAAGTTTCACACAAAAATAATTTTTACGAAATCATACGGACAGATTATCCTTTCATTAATTTATTGTTTTATTATTGTTTCATCATATACAAATAATAGTAAAACAAAAGAATTATTATTATTTTTCTCGAGATTCATTAAATCGAATTTGACTGCAAATTGTTTCCTTTTCTTTTTTCTTTTTTTTATACCACTAAGGTGGCAATCAAGCATACGGCCTGCCTGATGTTAAACAGTCATCGTAGCCTATGGACATTTGCAACACCAGGGGCGTCTCTCATGCGTTGCCGACCCTCTAAAAACCTCTTCACGCATTTCTTGAAGAACTCTCGGTTCTCTCGGAGTTCTCGGAAGAAAACTTTTCTAGAACCGCACAGTACACGACCATTGCGGTTCCAGTGTGTGAGGGTGAACTCCCCGCCGTGAGCGAGCGGTGCGGTTATAAAAAGTAGCTGTCGTCATCATTTTGAGCAACTCTTCAGAACACAACCCGTTGTACAATCGGTATAACACACAAAGGGAGGCAAAATCTCTCCTTAAACTTAAGGGTTCAATACCGTGTGTAAACTTAGGATTGTCGACAATTTTCACAGCTCGTCTCTGAATCGAATCACCAAGGTCCAAGCTGGTATAATGGCCCTAATGGTATAATCATGACGATTGTGCTAGTCGCATAGGTATTGCGTTTTCTTCTCGCCGTTTTCATAGCCTCTGATGTGAGAGATTACACTTCCCTGGATAAGAATAGAACTGAGGATCACGTGAGTTATTTTAGTTGCAACATATGCTCCCGTGAGCTCAGCTAATCTTCAGTAGCTGGATAAGTTTTGGAAGACCATAAGGTATTTTCTGAATTTGGCTGAAGGATATATATGGAGATCTGAATAGATGGGTTGGAACCAAGCCAAACAGTTACGAAGCTTTGCTTAGACCATAGGGAGATAAGAAAGTGAATGATGCAGGTAAGCTAAGTTTAAATGTTTATTGGTATATCGATCGAAACCTCTATCTATCTAACACGTTACTCCATCACAAGGATATTCGTTCATATACAAGAAGACGGAATTGATTGATGCGATTCTTATAGATGGGGAAATCCGAAATTCTATAATGCACACAAAACCCTATAGAGGTTTCATTCATAACACGCACACCTGCCTTGTAGCTTTTAAGAAATGGAGGCATTGGCGTACGCGTATTCCTTTCAGAGATTAAAATTGCAAAATGAAAGTGTAAGGGTACTTATGTTCATATAGTCAGTGAGAGACTTGTTGCTAGCCTTTCCATCTCAGATGTAGGCGATTGTATGAAAGTTTCGAGAAATCGATCGAAAGTGCGAAAGAATATAATTTTATTTACAAAATAAATTAATAAATAATTAAAATTTCATTATAGGATGCGGAGGTTGAATCTTCAATGGTAAATAAAAGGAAACAGCGGCTGCATTACGAATAAATAAATATTGCCGGACAAATTACACAGCGCCACCTAGCCCCAAAGTAAGCGAAGCTTGTGTTATGGGTACTAGACAACTGATAAACATACGTAAATACGTTTTTTTTTTGTAAATACATACTTATTATACATAGAAAATACCCAGACCAATACAAACAGACATGTTCATGCACACAAATGTTTGTACTGTGTGGGAATCGAACCCACGAGCGTTAGTGTCAAAGTAGCGTAACAACGCGTTTCACCACTGAGCCACCGAGCTCGTCATTAAATAATCTTTGCTAACGAGTGATAGTATGAAAGTTTTTCGTAACTAATAAATAAAACAAGGTAAGAGTAATTTAATGTGTAACAAACACATATACCAAAATATGCATCTAATGTATATTTCTATTCGAATTAACCATTTTTTTTAAAAGACGAGGACTGATCAGATACCCTGTTTTCCAGGAACTGATTCTGAATTGATTCAACGACCTTTCTTACTTCCTAAAAGATAAACGTCTCATGAAACCTTTGATTATCAGTAACAAAGTCACAGTGTAAAATAAGGTAAGTTGAGAACAATTTGCAGTACGAGTAATTCTTTTCAAAGGCCGAAATTAATTTCATTTTTAAGCCGCGTGTGAAGAAGCATTGTAATTGGTGCTTAATGACGCACTTCTTCTTGGTCACCTTTCTCTTATTTTTACATACAAGCACGCTATGTTAATAATCAGTGGCATTCCAGCCACATTGACATTTTTTTTAAACTTCAAGTGTAACTATGCATACGGTTGTCTTGTGCGGGAGAAAAAACACAATCATTTTTTAGCCACATTTCTCGTTAATTGCTTAACAATAACCACGTTTTCCTTAGTAACCGTAAATGAATGCTCACTTTCACGTTGTCATTATGGGCATTATACACATACTTAAATTACGTGTCTCGCAGTAATCAAATGCGGTGATTCTTACTCCAAAAAAAAAAAATACAGCTGCTCTCAAAAATAAAATAAAATTTTATGGCAATCTTGCTAAAAAAGAGCATTTTTAACATCATAAATAAACATCACCCTAAAATCTTTTCCCGTTAATTCTAATTTATTAACAACGACGCACTTTAAAATATAATAATAAACAATAGACAAACAATCCCCCGCTAAAAAAGAAACAAAGACGATTTTATGTTTAAAAAGCACTGGCTGCTCATAACTGTTTACTGTGTTTTGTTTGAATTTCGAACGAACAGAGCAAAACTTTCAGCATGGCCCATATACACGAGTATTACACATTTTTCCATATGTGATTTGACGACATTGGTGGCGCACGCAGTGGTTAGTAACGCTAATTTTACAGCAGCGCTCGTCTGTTCGATTTCCATACAGGACAAATATTTGAATGCATTTGTTAAAAACAGGCCAAGTTTTTAAGAGAAGTAGGGCGCATCAAATCAGCTCGCCTGGGGAAAAACCTCCACCTCACAGAAAACCGAAGGCAAAGGCAAAGGCATAACAACTCCTTGGAGGGTTGCTATGTTCCTGCATGCGAGTGACGTCACCAGTGAGCGCCGTGGGAGTTGCTGTATTAACAATGGAGATGATCTCGTGCGACCGATACTTAATGTATTCTAAGTTTTCACAGGCTACGGTAATCTCTTTACATCAGGTGAATCGTATGCTCGTATGCCTCCGGACAATATGTAAAAAATCGGCCAAGTGCGAGTCGGACTCGCGCAGGAAGGGTTCCGTACCATTATCTATAAAAAAGGCAAAAAATTCACGTTTATTGTATGGGAGCCCCCTTAAACATTTATTTTATTCTATTTTTTAGTATTTGTTGTTATAGCGGCAACAGAAATACATCATCTGTGAAAATTTCAACTGTCTAGCTATCACGGTTCATGAGATACAGCCTGGTGACAGACAGACGGACGGTCGGACGGACGGACGGACGGACGGACAGCGGAGTCTCCGTAATAGGGTTCCGTTTTACCCTTTGGGTACGGAACCCTAAAAAAGAATAGGTGTTTGTGCCACAAGATTTCTTAATTTCATGCCGTTTCTGAAGCAGCAATGCCTCAAGAGCTTATCGCTGACCTCAGTCACCCGCCGAAGAACGAGAGTACATAAGATTATTATTTGTCATATATGGCCATGGTTTTCGATGAGGCGGAGGTATTTCTTCAGTCGGGTTGATATTATGATATTATACCACGTTTATAATCTGCACTAAGCTGATCGGCAGTGTGCATCACACCCATGTTAACTCTAACAGTGAGCCATTTATACTCTTACTTGTAGTATTAAAATAAAAGATAAAATTAATATGTAACGGGAAAATATTTCGGAACTTCCAAACTCCTAGATATAACTCAAATTGCAACAATATAAAAACACAAATTGTAACCTTGCTGAAGGATACCTTTTCCAACCTCATTCGGTTTCTTATCCTACGTTTTGCTATAGAATACGGGGCCTTCAATAACTACGAGTATGTTTATCATAAAACCCACATCCATATCCATTCTTACTTACCTCGCTACGGGGATACGGATCTCCATTTAATAGATGGGGTGAACATACCCATTGTTCCGTTGCAGATTGGCGAAAGTCAATATTTTCAAGCCGCATAAAAGCCGTTGCTTTATATATAAAGTCATCTAATGACAACAGTTGAAACTTTCGAAATAATATTATAAAACCGCTGCATTTTTTTATGCTACATCGGGAGACACACAAGCATACGGCCCACCTGACGTAAAGTGGTTACCGTACCCAATGAACACTTGTAATACATTAAGTATCACTCGCACGATACCACCTCTGCTGTTAACACAGCAACTCCTTAGGAGCTTTCTGGTGACCTTACTGACATGCAGGAACACATCAACCCTCCCAGAGAGTTGTTATTTGGCTGCGGTTTTCTGTGAGGTGGAGGTACTTCACCATGCTTTGATATGTCCTACCTCTCGTAAATATAATGTATGTGTATATAATTATTTAAATAAAATAATTTAAAATATTTGGTGTCGTACAAGCTTTGTATGGTTTGTTGCTAAAACCCTAAATCTTTTTCTGCGAAGAATAATTCTTTAATTTAATAAGATTTTTTTTTTTATATTGTCGGACAAATTACACAGCGCCACCTAGCCCCAAAGTAAGCGAAGCTTGTGTTATGGGTACTAGACAACTGATAAACATACGTAAATACTTTTTTTTTTGTAAATACATACACATCATACATAGAAAATACCCAGACCAAGACAAAACAGACAAAATGTCAAATCGAACCCACGAGCGTTGGTGTCAACGTAGTGTAACAACGCGTTTCACCACTGCGCCACCGAGCTCGTCGATTTAGTAGTTTTATTTTTCTTTTTCTTCCAGCGGATCCTGAATTCTTATTCTAAAATAAAAGTAGCCTAATTACTACTTCTTATAACATCAGCTATCTATCAGTGAAAGTCCCGTTAAAATTTCAAAGATTAGCCTGAACAAACACACAGGCAGACCAAAGATCACTTAATTGCTTTTTTTTTGTATCATACCATATATTTATTACATTTATATACATTTAGTAAAAAGCTGCTATTTGAACATTACAAATAGACACATGACCAAATTAGTCGTGTTTTATCAGAAGGTGATCTCAGGAATCCTAGAAACCGGCGAGAGTGCATGAAAAGAGCTATGAATATCAAAGAAGCCAGGAAGTGTGTGTAAGGACCGCGTCTTGCGGTGCTCGATTGTCTCTGTCTACCCCGCAAGGGATCTGGCGTGCAAATATACATACATACATACAGACACTTCAAAATTATTTATTAGTATTCAGTTGTTCTCTCTGCCTACTCCGCAAGGGAGTCGGCGTCAAGTTAAAGATCGATATATTAGTTGTACAAATCGACTGTATTCACAGGTACTAACACCTAATGCAATAGTAATATAAACATTATAATCAATTGAACTTAAATAATAAGATACATAATACACATTCATCTCAGAAAATCGAATTATATGCTATGCCCTCTCACGAATTCACTCACAGCACAACAGAAAACAAGTACAGACGTTGAGAGTACGAAATGCGCGCTAGTAGGTTACATTATTTCCTACACGCTAACCAAAAAGCTTTGTGTACCAATTTAAAATGTACTCGTAGCTTTTCTAACCCTGAGTTCTAGTATCTAACAATAGCCAGAATAAAAATGATCGGATATGTTAGTAGAAAGTATAGATAAATATTGGCGGAGCCCGCTACCTAAGCCCGATGATTTTTTATCAAATTAACTTTTTTTTATCCAGAGAAAAATATAATTTTTTGAACGTGCGGGTTTCCTCACGTTGTTTTGCTTCACCGCCGAGTATAATATATATATAAAAAATGAATGTTTATCTGTATGTCCTCTATGGACTCAAAAACGGCTGGGCAGATTTTGATGAAATTTTCAGTGAATCTTCAGGTTAGCCCAGCAGGTGATCCTGTGAAGTTTGGTAGCGATCATACTAGTATCACCCGTGCGAATATGATATAAATAATAATAATAGCTAATATGATATAAATCTGAAAACACGAATTTTAGTGATACGTACCAGGATTCGAACCGGTCATCAGTTGGTACATAGGCCGTTTCCTTAGCTACTGAGATATCACTGTTTTATTATAGATAAATATAGTGTTTCACATAAAACTTTAAATAAATAATATAATTACGTTATGTAACTTTTTCAACATGAGCTACTTTCCATCATTCTATCTCAGTTTGAGAAGTTCAATGGTATAGATACGCGTGTCGATCTAATCGAACATGAAATCGTTGTCAACAGTCTCTGTATGGATGGCTTTTGTCATCTCGAGTTCCTCCAGGCCCGGAGGGCACATTAAGCCGTCGATGTCGGTCATTTCCAATAGACGACAGTTGGTAAGGAATAAATTTAGGGGCACAGCCGGACGGGGCAAGTACCTCTACCTCACAGAAAACTAAAGACAGATAACAACTCCCTGGAGGGATGTTTTATTCCTGCAGAGTGAGGTTAATAGTAAGCTCCTGAGAAGTCACTGCGATAGAGGGGGTGGCAACGCGCGAGCGGTACTTTCTGCTTAGCAAGCGTTCATAGACGTTCATAGACGTAAGCGTTCATGACGAGCTCGGTGGCGCAGTGGTGAAACGCGTTGTTACACTACTTTGACACCAACGCTCGTGGGTTCGATTCCCACACAGTACAAACATTTGTGTGCATGAACATGTCTGTTTGTCTTGGTCTGGGTATTTTCTATGTATGATAAGTATGTATTTAGAAAAAAAAAATGTATTTACGTATGTTTATCAGTTGTCTAGTACCCATAACACAAGCTTCGCTTACTTTGGGGCTAGATGGCGCTGTGTAATTTGTCCGACAATATTTATTTATTTATAGGCTACGGTAATCACTTTATACCACATAATATGAATAACATATTCTAGAGCCACTATAAAGTATTGCGACTACTTTAATGTTTATCCAGTCCCTGGTATTCTAAAGAGCAAATTCGTACATTGGTGATCGCATAATCTTATGGGATGATTTGTGCGTCATGAATGAATTTTGTTTCAACCGAGACAGTAGTCCTATTAATATTATAAATGTGAAAAATTATAAGAATGTATGGATACTATTTCACGCAAAAACAGCTGAAAGAATTTGATGAATTTTAGTACACGTAAAGTATGCATTAACGGAGGCTAATTCTCAAACCAAAAATAATTATTAATAGTATAAAATGTAGTGTAAAACTCGAGTTTCACGTGGGTGAAGTGGTGGGCAGCAGTAGCAGGTTACTAAGGAATAAGTCTCAATTTGCCGAAGAAATATTACATATATTCAATTCCGTTTTTAGTATTCGGACGTTTTAATATAGTATTTCAATGAATGTTCTCAGCGTTTATTAACTTCATGGTTTTTCTCCGAAACTATTATTCACTCGCCAAGTTCCATATTTACTGGCCAAATTTCTGGCTAACATAACTTATCACAATGACTTCTTGTACATCTGTAATACGGTATTTATTATGTTATATTGAATGACTTTTCTTAGTAAAAGTGAACTTCCATAATAACTACCTGTATTATTCACATAATTTTCTTACTTTCGTATAGTTGTTTCTGATTGTACTGTAGCCCATATATGCAAAAACAATCTCCTCTGTTCTTCTTATATCTAGGGAACAAGTGCTTCCTCCTTTTTCCTTCATTATTACAGGACTCATCTACATTTTCTAGTATCTGTTACTGTTCTGTGCTGTTCTGTGGGTTCTCAACTAGAACTACTCAGGGATTACCTGACTGATCGCCGACAGTGTGTTACCGTCGATAATTTCATCAGTGACGAAGAGATAACGTCCTATGGAGTCCCACAGGGTAGTATAATCGGTCCGACTCTCTTTCTCTGCTACATAAATGACCTAAGTCTGCTGCAGCTCAAAAATAGTAAAATTGTTTCTTTCGCAGATGATACTGCCCTTTGCTTTACTGGAGACTCGTGGCCCAAAGTATTTCAATATGCCCAGGAGGGCCTTGACGTTGTGTCATACTGGCTGAACCAAAACATTCTAACGCTTAACGCCATAAAAACTAAATATATAACATTTTCTATACGTAACAATACTCAGCCATCCTCGTCCCTGTCTCTCATTGCACATACATGTGAAAATAATCAGCAATGTCAATGTTCGGTTTTGGATAGGACGAAATCAATTAGATATCTCGGAATTATCGTAGATAAAAACCTCAATTTTACAGAACATATCAAGAGTATGACGGGAAGAGTGCGCAAGTTAATATACGTATTCCAAAAACTTGCGACATATCGGAAACTTACACTTGATCAAAATGGTATATTACGCAATTTGCCAGTCAATCATACAATACGGTATTACAGTCTGGGGAGGCTCGAATAGAACCACCATGCTCACTTTAGAACGGGCTGTCAGAGCCGTACTAAAAGTGTCCACTTTTCGCCCTATACGCTTTCCCACCTATGAACTATATCAATCTCTTCGCCTCCTCACAGTCAGACAACTATATATTTTCAATACAGTTCTTAAAAAAATACTCTCAAATGCCTAATAACCCCAACATCTACCAAACTAAGCGACGTTACTATAGTGTATGTAACATTCCAAAAATAAATACTACCTTTATAAAAAAATTCTTCTTCTTTACAGGCTCATTTCTATACAACAAACTTAATAAACTGTTAGTACTACACCCGCTGACAAAAAGCAGATGTAAGAATGTGTTGACTGAATGGCTTCTGACGCAAAGTTATGACGAGACTGAGAATATTCTTGTTACTATGTCTTAATTTTTCTTACAAAATCCACTGTTATCGGTGCGGTGGACTGCATATCTGGCGCAGCAGCTGCACTGCATTGAACATCTCGCAAGATTCAAAAGCGGTCCTGTTGCGCATGGTCTGCGACCGACTGTACCTTATTTTTGTTTTTATTGTTGTAATAATGTAATCTAAAATGTAATCTACGTGTTTGATTTTTATTTTATTACTGCCGATTTTCTTGGTTTTGGTACAGTGTTCGTGTATTGATATTGGTAATTATACGGATATTGTTTTAAAATTTTAAGTGAAGCATAATCCACACATCGTCCTGCGTTTTGTGAATGTAAGTGACATCTGAGATACAAGTATGTTCATTCATACCAGTTCAGATGTCACGTATACTCGAATTGCACCTGAAATTATGTTATTTTGAATACTATTGTATGAGTAATATAATTATGTACTGTGGTTGTGAATAAAATTAAATAAAAAAATTAAAATTAAAAAAAAAAAAAAAAAAATTCTGCTAGAAGAGAATAAGAATAGACAACATTGTACATTCATCTTCTCTGCTCTTATCCTTGTTCTCCTTTTCACCTTTTCTTACAATTAGATTTCAATTACCTTTTACTGATATTTGCTTCTTTTCTTCCTCCGTCAGTATATTTTTATTATTTGACTTCTTAGCTAACTTTGTTTAACCGTCTAAGCAAGTTTTTGAAGTTATACTATGCGCGCGTTATGAAAAAATGAAGAGAGTGAAATTTTAAGATGCTCGCGCATCATTCTAAGACAACAATTACAGGTTGAAGCTGCCCGCTACACGGCGGGAGTATCCATGGCAACGACCGGAGTAGCCATAGCAACGGCTGGAGTAGCCTGGCAACGGCGGCGGCATGCATCTACGTTCGTACCGGTTTATACGTAATCGGTACCGGAAGCGCACAAAGTACTTTAAATCAAGTACTAATCGTGCTTTACATATACTTTTTCAAGTGCTCCAATATAATTGAGGTTAACTATCCGTATGTATTATTTATTGATATAAATTAAAATATTATTATTTAATGATGCCAAAGAAGTATAACTTCTCACGCGCGTACATAAGTACACACACCCATTTTTTTTTATAAAGCAGTTACCGTAGCCAATTAACACTTGTGATATAGTAAGTATAACTCGCGCGATGCCTCCTCTGCTGCTTACACAGGAACTCCGTAAGAGCTTACTGGTGACCTCACCCACACGCAGGAACACAAATACCCTCTAAGGAGTTGTTATTTGGCTGCGGTTTACTGTGACGTGGAGTTACTTCCTCAGACGAGCTGCTTTGATGCGCCCTATCTCTCTTTAAACATCTAGACCAAGACAAACAGATATGTTCATGCACACAAATGTTTTTCTTGTGTATGAATCGAACTCACGAGCGTTGGTGTCATGGTGCCAAAGTCGCGTCATTCACGACTGAGCCATCGAGCTCGTCATAACTAAGTAACTATTTTGATACGTTCAAAGTTTGTCTGGAATCTGAAAGTACGAGTACTTCAGATTTCACTCACTTTTCTCTATTAGCATCGTAACATTCAATTTTGTACCGGGACGCGCATAGCAATTAATTCTATCAATTGACAACGTATCATTGATATGCAGCAGAAAGGGCGTTGGAGACAGTACGGAGCTTTGCGGGCTTACAGTATTGTATTACTACAGCAGACATATGCACTTATGATATAAGTTTATATGCTTCACATAAAATGTAGTGACGCTTCCTCCCATTTCACTATAATCAAAATATAAAGTAGTCATAAAGCGAATACTTATAATGTTATTATATTCTTCATTCAGGTATTTCTTAGTAGCTACATTGTATAACGTTCATAATGAAATGAGAAATAAAGTCAGTAATCCATCCATCTATATACATTAATTTGTACACATCCCACTATTGTTATATGGATCTTACATCAACTCTTCACTTTCAATCGCTTGTATCGCATAGACCCCTCGTTCATATATTTTCTGTTTTAGTTAGACATTTGCCTTACTAGTGTATGAATTTTACATACTACTTGTATGCCAGTATCCTTATAGACATCCGTGTATAACTCATAATGGAAATGGACTAGTATTTAAACAAATATCAGGAACATCGTATAAGCACTACTACTATTCAAAAAGAAGCCATGTTGGTGCCACATAATTTTCCGCCGTTTCTGCGGTATTTTTTGTGTCAGCAATAAGCTGACAAAGACTTATCGCAATTGGGTGAATAGTTCGGCAATGGTTAGAGTACTACTATTTATTAATAATATTAATTGCGAAATAATAATATTGAAATAAAAACTATGAAATTAGTTTGCAATTACTGTCATTGAACAATGACAACTGGGACTGAAAAAAAGCTTTTCAACCCATTCCAAGACCGAGTGCAATCTGCATTGCTTGACATTTGTTTGCGTTTTATTGTATTACAAGACCCATATGAAATTCTATAAAGCTTTTTGCAGGTACACCAATAAAGCAAATAAACAAATTGCTCGCCTGAAGGTAAATAACATAGTATCTACAATTCGTTTACATTTAGTATACATTTCAGGATTCCCTCATATTATTAAAACATATTGAAATATGCACTCCAAATTGTCATAGTATGTTGAGAGAGCAGTTCCTGGATTTGCAATTTTACGGAACGTGTTTTTTTATGTTGAAATCACCATGCTTCGAAGAGCACAACAAGACTTCTGCCCTTTGCCTCGATGTTATCAATAGATGAAATGAAATCCTACGTACAAAAATTCATATTTATTTATTTCATGGTTTTTTTAACAACGTCGGAAACATGTAAGCATACGGCCTAGCTGATGTAAAGCGGTTACCATAGCCTTTGTACACTTGCAATATATTAAGAATCCCAACACAGCAATTTCTTATGAGCTAACTGGTGACCAACCTCACACGCAGGGATACAACAACCCTCCGGGAAGTTATTATTTCGAAATTAATATTATTAATAAATAGTACCGTACTGTTCACCCGATTGCAATAAATCTTTGTCAGCTTGTTGCTCATACAAATACGCAGAAACAGACACAATACTGTAAGCCCGCATAGCTCCGTCCGTGTCCCCAACGCTATTTCTGCTGCATATCAATGATAAGTTGTCAATTGATGGAATTAATTGCTATGCTGGTCCCGGTACAAAATCGAATGTTACGATGCTAATAGGGAAAAGTGAGTGAAATGTGAAGTACATTCAGATTCAATACAAACTCTGAACGTATCAAAATAGTTACTTGTTGAGGCGGTTAAACAAAGTCAGCAAAAAAGTCAAATAATAAAAATATACTGATGGAGGAAGAAAAGAAGCAAATTTGAGTAAAAGGTACTTGAAATCTAACTGTAAGAAAGTAGTTGAAATGGAGAACAAGGAGAAGAGCAGAGAAGATGAATGTCAAATATTGCCTATTCTTGTTCTCTTCTAGCAGAAAAATGTAGATGAGACCTATAATAATGAAGGAAAAAGGAGGAAGCACTTGTTCCCTAGATATAAGAAGAACAGAGCGGATTGTTTTTGCATATATGGCGTACAGTACAATCAGAAACAACTACAAGAAAGTAAGAAAATTGATGACAAATGTAGGTAGTTATTACGGAAGTTCACTTTTACTAAGAAAAGTCAATCAATATAACATAATAAATACCGTATTACAGATGTACAAGAAAGTTATTGTGATAAGTTATATTCGCCAGATGTAACTGAACGTTTAAAACTTTGTAACTGTCGATTTTGACAAGTAAAATATTATGATATATATAATTACCTATTGTTTTGAATGATACAATTTCTACATCGGAATCAAACAATCCACGCAAAAGTGAAAGTGAAAGGTAAGTTTAGCATTTATATAAAGGTCGGTAGCTTAATCGATAAATCTCTTAAGTTAATTTATTATTTTCCGAAAAAAATAGGGTTCTAGCAAGCAACATTATACGAAATGAAACATAAAGGTTACCTGTAAATAATACAGAAAAGAACAAAAAGTTGCTATAAAATAACAAGAACACTTAATAGAAGTGTAACACTTAACATAAAAATTCTAAAATTACTCTCATGAACAAACAGACTGACGTAAACCATTCACCACTATTAAATATCTTTTCGCTCACACCATCCACCCCGACCCTCAATTCAATATAAGGGACGGCACTGCGATGGATTTGTCACTTGTAGCATGTTATTCTTACGATTAACGTCTACAACGCCTGATGATGCCTCGTGGAGAGGCGAAACACGTGTCGCAGCGACGACCAGGCCAGTCATGGCAGCGACGGTGGTGGTGGGGGCATGCGGATTCTGTTCCAGATGGCGGACAACCGCAGCAGCCGAGGCAGAGACTACCGGAGCAGCCATGGCAGCGTTGGCATGTAGCACGCACTAACAATAGTGGGTGGGTGCCGGCCGGCGCTAGGCCGCATGAACTAATTGGTGGCGGAAGCACACAAAGCAGGTTAGATCAAATTGCATGTAAATTTGACTTTCGCAAAATAACGCCTGAATCTATTAACTACTTAATAGAAGAACAGAGTAGATTACATACATGCATACATATCATCACGTCTGTCTCCCATTGGGGGAGGCAGAGACTATGGAACGCCTGGTGCACCGATCCAAGCATACCTGTTTCGCTTCTTCCACACCAATCAACCTCTTCATGCATGCTCTTCGATTTTGGGTGCTATTCATTTGGCCCTTTGTCAACACATCACCAATTTGATCTATATAGCGGACCTGTTGATATCTCCATTCATTCTTGGTCGATACACTTCTTTCGTCATTTATTTATCACTCATCCTGTCAAAATGACCGAACCATCTCAGCATACCCTTTTCAATTTTTGTCACTACATCATCACATAGTTCTCGTATCGTGCTATTCCTTACTCTATCAATCATTCTATTTCCGCACATACTCCTCAGCGCTCTCATTTCTACGGCTTTCGCCCTACTTACACGCTTCTACAGCATACCCATGTTTCACGACCGTTCATCAACCGTTAATGCAACTTGAATGACAGCAAGGCGACCTTTGCTCGACATGTTATGGCTTGTTACCATGGAGTACACCGCACTATTGATACGGTTTCATGCTTTCACTCTTCTTTCAATATCACCATCACATTTTTCATGATAGTATAGTAGCATAGTAAGACGGTATACATTTTAAAGTAGTAGGATAATTTCAACAATACATTAGAAATCATCGCACTGACACTGCTCCGCGCTGCTACACAAATATCAGCGAAGTTAGCAGTCAAATCAGTTCTAGCTGATTCACTGAAACTATGATTACGCTTCTACCGTGTGATTAAAAATACACATTGAAATAACGCCTAGAAGCGGGGGTTGATAATTATGTCAAAAAGGAGTTAATTGCTCTAATTTACTGACTACCTATATCTGAGCTTTCGTAGCGAAATAGTTAAGCTCCAATGTTCTTGGTTTGACCTTTCAAACCAAGAATATTGGAGCTTCGATACATTAGATATAGCTTAGGCTTACATACAAATAGTAAGATATATCGTTGAGAATGATGTATCGGAAACTAACCTCTATATACTGAAAGCGGTAAAGCAATTAATGTAATTATCAGTAATTTAATCCAGATCCCTTTCGTTGTAGGGCACTTAATTACATGTATTTTACACTGCGTCGTTAAGTCAATATCCTGACACAGCATTTGTTTTGATCTTCCATATCAATTGGAGGTTAATTGAATTTAGCTCACACCTGGTGCATCCTGCTTTGCTGGATTGTTGTATTTACGCAGAAGAAATTCGTCGGCTCTGCTACTAATTAAGTACCTTGTATTATGTAATGTATCTTTTAATTTTCAATGTAATACCATGACTTATAATCGAGAGATGAAAAATGTGAAGGTGATATTGAAAGAAGAGTGAAAGCATGAAACCGTATGAATAGTGTGTTGTACTCCGTGGTAACAAGCGATAACATATCGACCAAAGTTTTCCTTGCAGTCAATCGGGTCTCATTAAAGCCAACTTTCATGAACGGTCGTGAAACACGGGTATGGCTTAAGAAGCATGAAAGTAGGGTGAACGCCGTAGAAATGAAAGCGCTGAGGAGTATGTGTGGAATTAGAATGATTGATAGAGTAAGGAATAGCACGATACGAGAACCATGTAATGATGTAGTGACAAAAATTGAAAAGGGTATGCTGAGATGGTTCGGTCATATCGAGAGGATGAGTGATAAATAAATGACGAAAGAAGTGTATCGATCAAGAATGAATGGAGATATCAACAGGTCCGCCGTATAGATCATTTTGGTGATGTGGTGACAAAGGGCCAAATGAATAGCACCCAAAACCGAAGAGCATGCATGAAGAGGTTGATTGGTGCGGAAGAAGCGAAACAGGTATGTTTGGATCGGTGCACCAGGCGTTCCATAGTCTCTGCCTCCCCCAATGGGAGACAGTAGTGATGTTATGTAGGCATGTATGTAATTTACGCTGTTCTTGTGTTAAGTGCTCTTGTTATTTTATAGCAACTTGTCGTTCTTTTATGTATTATTTACAGGAAATTTTATTTGTCATTTCGCATAATGCTGCTTGCTAGTTTTTTTTTTTTTGGAAAATTATAAATTAACTTAAGAGTTTAATCATTTAAGTTGCCGACCTTTATATAATTGCTAAACTTACGTTTCACTGTAACTTTTGCGGGGATTGTTTAATTCCGATGTAGAAATTGAACCATTTAAAATAATAAATAATATGTATGTCATAATACTTTACTTGTCAAAATCGACAGATGCAAACTTTTAAACTTTGAGTTACACTTAAAGTTTTACTTTTTATCATGTAGTAATTTTTATTAAAATGTTTTTGGGTGGCAACGATTTTGTGTGAAAATATCGTAACAATATTCAAAAATTTAAATGAAATAAGTATTCTAGATGCTCCCCTATGTAAGTCATGCAAGACAAAGTAGGAGTCAGTCCTTAAAAGTATCTGAATTGTCAAGAACTATATTCTAAAGTAGGTGGATCAATTTTATGGTTCCGGAGTGTATAATTAAAAGCGTACCCACCAACAGCTTCTGCCGTCAATTTGTGAACCTCCGACGCCGTTGTGGTAGGTAACACGGTGACCTCTATTCTCCATCTCCACCGAGGTCGCCTACTATACCCGGGACCAGCAAAATCATCGCTATATCCTTCTACTATGCCTGTAACATCCATACTTCTATGTATATGGCTGAGCCAGAGACTACTATGGAACCAATTTGGTGAACCTAATTGCCTCCGAGCTCTATCAACTTCGATGCTATTATACATCTAGTATTTAGGTTTTCGCGATTGTTACACATTAAATTAAATAATTTTTGACGGAAGTATTGCGTGTTTTTTTTTATTTTGTTGAACCACATGTAATATTACAATTGATAGGTCTTAGAAATTGATTCAGGTTCAACAAAATAAATAAAACACACGATACTTCCGTTAAAAATTGTTTAATTCTATTATACATCTACCTTGCCTTAATCTTAAAAATTCTATTAGTCTGTCCTTTTTTTTATTACTCGTAATATTTGTTTTATTTTAGTTTAATTATACCTTACCCGTTTCTATAAGAAGTTTTCCTTTGAATTAAACAATTTTTAACGGAATTATCGCGTATTTTATTTATTTTGTTAAACCTGACGTTTCGAATGCTTTTCAGAGTTCGTAGTCGCAAGAAGACCACGTCAGGTTTAACAAAATAAATAAAACACGCAATACTTTCGTTAAAAATTGTTTAATTCAATGTATAACAATCGCGAAAACCTAAGACAAGTTTTCCTTTTTTACCGCAAGTAACCTTCCAACCTTGTTAATTGTCTAGAGAGAATAAGAGAGATAAATACGAGAAAAACAAACGTAATGGTATTAATAAGGGAGGAAAAAAGCACAAACGTAAGAATTATGGTTAATTATGCAGTGTTGGAATAAGGAAGATAGTATATGTTGAACACAGGGAATGAATAGGTACAGGGAGTCAGAAGGCACTGCTCGCTATACACAACGTGGTGCCGATAACAACGCTAACCTAACGAGCTTGGTGGCGTAATGGTAAGTAACGTTTCTTTTATACTAATGCTCGTGGGTTCAATTCCCACACAGTACAAACATTTGTGTGCATAAACATGTGCTTGCATTGATTTGAGTCTTTTTAAGAGAGGTTGGTCGCGTCAAAGCAGTTTGTTTGGGGAAGTACCTCCACCTTACAGAAAACCGCATTCAAAACAACAACAAACTCACTTACAGGAACACAATAACCCTCCAGGGGGGTTATTGTGTTCCTGTAAGTGAGTGTGGTCACCAGTAAGCTCCTAAAGAGTTGCTGAGTTAGCAGGTGTCATCGCGCGAGTTATATCCACTTAATGTGTTTCGAGCATAAGCTACGTTGACCGCTTTACATCAGGTTGCTCGTATGCTTGTATGTCTTCCCGATTGAATAATAAAAAAATCGTATGAAAGCGAGAACTGGGTTTGGCAGAGAGAACATGAAAGTAGAAAAACGACAGTGAGATGTGAGGGTTGCGCAAATTTGGGACATAGCGATTATAGACGAAGATTGCAACGAATATGTAAGAAAAAAAGTTGCTCTGAAAGAAAAGAATAAGATAAGTAGAGGCTTGTTCCATTGGATAAAGATTAAAATCATTTATTTGGATTAGGCCCTCACGGGCACCTAGAGACGTCTTATATTCTTTAAATCATATCATATTATATCGTATTATTTTTTTATATTTTTAATCTCTCTTTTTTAATTTACCAGCATTTGGAAAAGGATCATTGGCGAAGAAGAAATACCAAAAGAAACTTGCCAAGATACCTAGGTCTTTTTTTACAATCATCGATTTTTATTACAATAAGTATATGTGAATGTACATATAGTTACATTAAGTGGTATAATTTAATATATGTCGGAACGTGGATGTAATGGTCGTCAGGTGGCTCGTTATTCATGGCAAATAAAGCGAAATACCAGCGTAGTTAATCTTCTCAATATTTAATCAGTCCATTACAAAAGTAACTTTAACAAAAGTTATGCTCAGATCGTAGATTACAACGGATTCAAAATGCGGTGGACGCGATACGTGCGGTTGGCTCCATTGCTCAATTCGTAATGCCGCTTCCAATGAATGACAGTATCTCATCTTGACATTTTTGACAACTGACAACAATCGACATTTCGAGCAAATAATAACAAACACAACCGGTGTTGCCAATTCAACGATGTCGATTCCACCCAAGCGCCGACTTGACATTTTGATCCGTTATTATTAAAACTAGCATCACTGGGATTGATTTCTTCCGGGCTTCTCAATATGGTGTTGCTACCTCTGCGACATATATATTAATACATGTGCTGAATCATTTCCAAACATCTTTGTCAGTCAGATATTCATTGATTCTTCTTACATAGAGTATTTTTGATGTGCCTCTTGCACGTATTGTCAGGCAAGGACAGCATTGTTTCAGGTAATTTATTATAGATTCGAATACAATTTAAAACAAAAGATATATTAGTCATAGAAAGCCGATGTATCCGGCATACGCAATCTATTCTTGCTTCTAAGATTGTCATTAAATTTTGAAAACGATTCTATATTTTACGAGCATAATTTATGTTCTCATAAATATACTGAGAGGCGACCGTGAGGATAAATATTTCTTTAAATAGTTCTCTAAGTGATTCCCTGGAGGCCATGTTATAAATAGAGCGGATGACTCTCTTTTGTAATATAATATAGTTTCAATATCAGCCACTTTTATCCACAACAGTATGCTATGTGACATAATGATATGAAAGTAGCTGAAATAGACTAGGCGCGCAGTAGCCACATCTATCAATTGTTTAATCCTCCTAACTGCATATGCGGCGGAGCTGAGCTTAGTGGCCAGTTTTTTTTTATATATGGGCCCTACTGTAATTTGGAGTCTATTGTAATTCCAAGAAATACAGTATCACGAATAAATTCTACTACATTATTGTCAATGAGAACTTCTGTATTGGCAGAAGCCACATTTGGTATACTAATTTTCATACATTTGATTTTAGTTGTGGTATTAACCCTTCGAAACCCAGGTGGTCGTATATGACCGCGAAATATATGGGAAAACGTATATAACGGGTTCTGACTGCTCAAAATAGATTTGCATTTGATCAAGTATTATCCTTTCAAATACTTTACTCAATACTGGCAAAATAGATACGGGTCTGTAATTCCCCAGTTCACTTTTCCTCCGGACTTGAATAAAGGAATACATTGATTAAAAATAAGTGCCAAGTGCGGAGATATTGACTCCATAATAGAATAAAAGACTTTTATGGACATTCTGCAATGATCTTCTGAGTGTTTTTTAAGCTTTAATCATTTCACTTGACTGCATACGTGTAAATTGGAAGAGCTCCATCCTTGGTTGTACATTCTCCTGTAATAACTCAGTAGCAGCATGTGAAGATGAGTTAAGGGAGTCAGTGGTAATGTAAGGAATATTAGTAATGTAGTCATCAAATATATTTACTACTTGTTTAATATATGTTACAGTATGATTATTATGTTTAATAGAATACTCATTATCTTGTGGTTTACCTTTACCTTACCTGTTTCTTTTTTAATTTTTTTACTAAACTGCCTTTATTTTATTTGTCTACTGCTTTTTGTTTTGTAATATGCATAGATTTTGCAAACATTTCTAAATCCGAAACCAGGCGTAATATTAAAACTAAATATTTCTATCACAAATTGTATAAGAAATCTCATTCTCAGAGTGATCGTGTATTATTTTCTCGTTACAGAGCTCTTGTAAAGATAGGCATAAGAAATGATTTTAGGCAATATAAAAAAACAATGGAATATGATATAAAGAGAGATCCCTCTTCATTTTGGCTTAAAATAATTGCAAACGTACTTGTAAACGAATTTTGAAAGATGGTCAGTTAGTCCCTTCAGAGGATACGGCGCAGGCATTTGCTGATTACTTCTGCTCTGTCTATTCTCAAAATCCGCCAAAATTGTGCGTAGAGGAAGCGATGGCGTCAATTGATGCGGTTGCTAGCTGGGTCCATGTACCTTGTATATTCCTCGAGGATATTGAGCGTGCGTTAATATCGCTAAAACCTAAGGAGTCGGCTGGGCCTGACGGTATCCCGCCTTACATCGTTAAGGACTGCGGATCAGTATTTAAATATCCTTTATTGTATTTATTTAATTTATGTATCAAGAATAATATATATCCAGAGGCTTGGAAAACAACGCGAGTGATACCTGTCCCCAAGAGCAGCTCTAGTGCTGAGGTTAAGGATCACAGGCCTATAGCGGTACTGTCTGTTTTCGGCAAGTTATTCGAAATGGTCTTGCATTATAAGATTAGTAGGCAAATAGAAGCTCGCTTATGTGATGCTCAGCACGGCTTCCGGCACGGCCGATCGACTATTAGTAACCTCATGTCGTTCTGGACTTACACTTGTAATAACACAGACGCGGGTGTCCAGGTGGATTCAATCTATCTCGACATTCGGAAGGCCTTCGATGTTGTTAATAATGACGTATTGTTAAAAAAGTTTGTAGCGATTGGGTTCACTCCCGCACTGCTCCATTTCTTTTCTTCGTATTTGAGTAATAGAAGGCAGTACGTGCGGCACTGCGGAAGTGAATCTGAGATGTATTTCACGCATGAGTTCAGGTGTGAGTCACGGTTCGAATTTGGGTCCTTTGGCATTTTTAATATTGATAAATGACTTGCCGACGACAGTCAGTACAGCACAGTGTCTGTTGTTTGCTGACGATCTAAAGCTGTTTTTGGAGATACGTGATAAGAGTGATTGCGAGGCGCTCCAACGTGACATCGATAATGGTGTCCGGTGGAGTATGAACAATGACCTGCATTTTAATATAGACAAATGCTTCATTGTTTCATACAGTAGGTCACCAAGTCCCCACATAGCTAACTATCATGTTGGTCGCGACCGTGTGAAACGAGTATCGTCAATAACTGACTTAGGCATCGTAATGAGCAGTGACCTTACATTTCGCAATCACATCGATAATATTTGTAAAAGGACCTACCGAGCGTTAGGGTTTGTGGTGCAACAGGCGAGTTATCTCGACTGCATTATACTCGTAGCTATAAAGCTAATATATAATGCATACGCACGGAGCAAGTTAGAGTTTAACGCGGTAGTGTGGAACCCTTTTGAAGCCAAATACGTTTCAATGGTCGATAAACTTCAAAAGAAGTTCATAAGGTGGTTGTACCATAAGCATTATGGGTATTATGTCGGGTTTCCAGCCGTGTATCCCAGTGCTTTCCTGCTGGGTATGACCGGATACAATTCTCTAGAAGTGAGCCGAACCGTCACACTGATGGAATTTGTGTTCGGTCTTCTCAGGGGATTCACACACAACCCGGCAGTGTTGGAGCAGATTGTGTTATATGTACCGGACAACTACATTAGAGCGCGTTCTCACAAGCTGTTCGCCTGCCGGGGTACGAGGACGACAGCGGCGAGTCACGCTCCATTGACTAGAGCGCTGCGCCTCATTAATGAAATGTTAATTAAAAACTAAATATTTGATGTATTTAGTTGCTCTAGGAGCGAATATCATATAGAAGCTACAAAGTTCGCTGAAAATTATTAATTAATGATATATAATTTGTCTCTTTTCGTTTCTTCATTTGAACACTGTTGAACGCATTGGATTTTTTTTTTAATTTGTAATGTTCAATACTGTGTATGTATGAATAAATAAATAAATAAATATTTTAGAATATCTACATCAAAATCACCACAAACTATAATGTCTTTTTTACATATGAAAACTTTTCTTAAAGTATCCTCCATTACCAACCAGATCTTTCTTAGGTTAGGTCACACGTCTTTCCTCACTTTTCCTCGCGATGTTTTTCTTCATCGCCGAGCTAGTGATAATTACAAACATGTACACAAATCCGAAAATGGAAATTTAGTGGTATAATCACCAACAGGATTCGAACTGAGGATCAGTATTGTAATAGGCCAGTTTTTTTGTCCACTGAGCTATCACTGGCCAAAAATTTGTTTTTAAATCACACTATGATAATTTTACGTTGAATAATATCTAAATTTGAATAGTTTTATTGCTGAGTCAGTTATGTTCCACACTCAAATACTTAAAAATTAACAGGAGATTCCCTTAGAGAGATGCGCCCGCTTTTATGCTACTAATGTCTTTCTTTTCTTTGTATAAACTCTTATTTTTATGGGTAATAACATTAAATATATAATATTATAATTTATAATAACATATATTCATTCATCAGTATGCAGTGTAAAGTATATCGCAAAATGGAACAGGAACATTTTACCCAATCCGTCATAACTTACATTTTGAAAAAATAAATGTAATAAGGCAGCGTATTTTTTCAGAATGTTACAAGTTATTCGGCCTCCGCAATAAATCAAGAGTGTGGTATTTGATGCTTACCTACGTTATTTCTGAGAAGTTCCATGTTATATTAAAATCATATTTCGAATTCTTTGCTATTTTTCTTATGGTAGGCATAAAATGAAAAGAAATAGATTACTAGGAACGATATCGAAAATAATTCTGGTATTAAAGTCAAGATAGGTAGGAGCCGAGGAAGGCCAAGACTTACCTACCATGATCAAATTGGTCGTGTTCTATCAGAAGGTGATGTTAGGAGCCTCAAAACCGGCCGAGCGTGCATAGAGCAACGAATGTTAAAGAAGCGACTGAGCTATATAAGGATCGAGTCACGTCCCGCAAGGGATTTGGCGTGAAGTTATAGATAGATAGAAAGAAAGTCATGATCAAAGTACCAAATTACATATATAAATATTTGGGAGTCATTGACCCAATGCCCTAAATTAAGTAATGCTTGTACTGCGAGTAATCAACACTTCCAATTTGAAATTGGATATTGAATTTACTTTCGAGATAACCCGCTATAGCCATTGTATACAACAAAGATTGTTTTGAGATGTGCAATGAATGACTATTAGGTGCTTTCTTGCTTCCGCACAATTTTTTTGATTTGATGGATGACCGTAGTGGTTTCTTGCAAATATAGGAATATCGCTTGTGCATTGGCATTACCTTACACATTAACCTAGACATTCCTAGTAGATTTCTTCAGATCTTATTTACTAGCAGGAATACAACGTACCTTCTGAAAACAATTACTTCCATCAGACTGTTTTTCATTAAATACTTTTTCTACCACTGAAGTGACAAATAAGCTTCTGATGATAAGCAGTTGCTGTAGCCTATGAACATTATTACTACGGAGATTATTAACTGATTGTTATTAACACACACAAAAAAATCCTTATCTATAATATTTACATTCTTGTTCTAGCACCCTTTTCTACTCTCTTAGGATTGGTGGGATCGGCTACTTAACCCTAAGGATTTGGCGAAGACACTGGTTATGACATGAAGCGACTGCGTCAGACTATACAGACCAGAGGAAAAACCTTTCTTAGATCAGGATCGGCAACGCAAGAGTCCCGCGCCTGGTGTTACAAATGTCCATAGGCTGAGGTAACTGCTTACCATCAGACAGTCTACGCTTGTTTGCCACCTCAGTGATATAAAAAAATTAAATCACATCTTTAAAAGTTTAATTTCTTGGAAGAGCGCTTTCCCTCATGATGTTTTCCTGCATCGTTGTTGTTTTTTTTTATACCACTAAGGTGGCAATCAAGCATACGGTCTGTCTGATGGTAAATAGTCACCGTAGCCTATGGACATTTGCAACACCAGAGTGTCTCCCATGCATTGCCGACCCTCTAAAAACCTCTTCACGCATTTCTTGAAGAATTCCATGATGTAGTCCCTCGGAAAAACCTCGGCTGGGAGCTCACTCTACAGCTTGAAAATTCTCGGAAGAAAACTTCTCTGGAATCGCACAGTACGCGACCACTGCGGCGAGTTGCTGAGCTGTTGTGCGAGCTGATAATAACTAAACCCTAAAGAACATAAATTCTACTAAATATCAATGTAGGAATTTCGTGGTATATACCCATACCAGGATTAGACCCAGGACTTGTCGGTTAATAAGTTATCCACTGCTCAGTGCTAATATATTTACGTTCATAAAATTATAATGCTCTCTTCATGTAGGCAGTCTATAGCATCGATTGTATTAACCCTTCGTAACCCGGGTGGTAGTATACGATCGCGAAATGTATGGGAAAACGTATATAACGGGTTCTGACTGCTCAACAAATATGAAACTTCAATTTAACTACTCGTCGTGACTCGTGTCCAGATAATTGTTACTTAATTTATATAAACTACCCCCTTACTGGAACCAAGTCAAATAGTGGAGTAGATTCTGTACAGCCTCACGATATGAAATTTATGTTTTAATTATTACCAAGGTTACAGCCTGATATAACTTATAATGATATTCGACGAAAATTCTGATCCTTAAATATAATATTAACGTACAGGGACTCCCCCTTTTTCATTCATTGTAATTATTGAAGCAAACGTAAGGAAATTCTTTGTTTTTCTTCTTCTTAGCGTCATCCCGTTTCCTAATCTATTAGCATTGGCAGGGTACGTTGCCTAAACCTAAGATTTGGTGATGAACTGATTTTTATATAGAGCGACGGCCGTCAGACCTCTAAAGCAGACCCAAACAAAGTGGATGCTTCGATAGGCCCCATTAACATTGCTCGTTCTCTTCTAAAGAAAAGCTGCGATCATTTGTACATCTGAAATTAAGGGGTTTTTTACTAAAGTATTTATTTTATTCATTGTTAAAATAGGTACTTACTTCAAACTTCTAGAACACGCTCCTTACCGTCGCCATATTAAGATACTTGGTGTAGTGATTTCGGAGTTTGTAGAACATTCTAAACTAGGAAGTAAGCCTTGCTTCTCTTTGTGTACTATAGATCGTACAAAACGTTGTGTTGTAAATAGTTATTCTATATAATACTTACAGTTTTCTTGCGATAGTAAGCGGTACTTATTCTGATATTTTCGAACCACAATGATTGGTGGAGAGGTTTCCTTCCATGAAAACTTAGGTTAAGGAAAAAGCTCTGTGGTAAGGTTTTCCTTAGAGACATGAGGTATCAACTGAGTCGGTAACTCACTTTGTCTTTAGTGAGGCCTTTGGTCATGCAAGTGTTCAGTACCCAGAGGATTATATAACTTCACGCCAAATCCCTTGCGGGGTAGGCAGAGAGAACCGAGTGCCACGTGACACGAACCTTAGATATCTCACTCGCTTCTTTTACATTCATTGCTCTTCTCATGCACGCACGCCGGTTTCTAGGGCTCCTGACATCACCTTCTGATAGAACACGACCAATTTGGTCATGGTAGGTAAGTCTTGGCCTTCCCCGGCTCCTACATCCTTCCACTTTTGCATTGTATATCTGCTTTGTCATTCTTTCATCTTGCATTATTTTTCCCAGAGGATTACTCTCGTTTTAATTTCTTTTTTTTTTTGTTTTTTATCCTACGATGATTCGAGTACAGCTGGTGACACCCGGCACATTGCTGGAGAATTGAATTTTTTTTTAATATTATTCGTTTTTATTTTGTTTTCATCGCATAGGCTTTTAAAAACAGTAAAAGTATTCGGACTTTCGTGCAAATTTAAGCAAAAAGTTTTCAAATTTTTATCGCAACACGGATACACAGTATGGCAGTAATTACAAACACAGAAAGAAATCTTATTTTTTATATATAAAATTACTACTATTTGTCTGAGTTAAGGACATTTCTCTAGATGTAGAAAGCTTTTGTGTTAACTCTTAACTTGTATATATAAGCTAGATATATTGCTTACAATAAATTAAGTGGAATAATATATAAAGGATAAATACATAAAAAAGATAAAATAGAGACAATGTACCAGACCCTACTTACTGATAACATACATTAATACATATCATATACTTAACCATTTAAGTTATGTGATGAATAACATATATCTATAACTTCACGCCAAATCCCTTGGCGGGGTAGGCAGAGAGGATTGAGCGCCACGTGACTCGATCTTAACATAACTCACTCGCTTCTTTAACATTCATTGTTCTTCTCATGCATGCGCGCCGGTTTCTAGGGCTCCTGACATCACCTTGTGATAGAACACGACCAATTTGGTCATGGTAGGTAAGTCTTGGCCTTCTCGGCTCCTACATCCTTGCACTTTTGCATTGTATAACATATTACTTGTATTTGATACAATTTTGATTAGTCACTACCAATACAGACATCCAAGTGACATGAAATGTTTCTGAAATCCTTGTAAAGACGTCCCAATAACGCTAAATATTAGTGGAAACATTAACCAAAACGACGAAGAAAACAAGTAAGTTGTAATAAACAGCCACTTCACATTTGTTTCACATCGAAACAGTAATAAGAACTTGATAGTTCTATTACACTTTATATATGAAAGGTATCGAGAAATAAGACATAGCTAATAAACTCAATTTCCAATTAGAGAAAATCCCTTTTTCGCGACGTTCCGTTGTTCAGCCTTTATGAAAGTCCCGTAAAAACCGTTCGAGGAAATATCCAAGCCAGTAAGTATTAAATGGTACTGGGGCGATTTTTATTGGAAATAAATTAGGGCTAGTGGATAAGAATTCGATGCTTTGTTTTATGCGAATACTTATGCACGTCGGATTAATTTTATTGTTGCTGTGAAGTCAGGAAGAAATTTTACTAGTCCAGGTAGTGACATTTTTTAGAGAAACGGATCTGAGTCCCCAAAATTTTTTTCGCATATTGTTAATCTACGAATATTTAGATAATTCTTTTTTATTAGGACACCCTAGTTTTCAATTGGTCTAGTACAAAACTTGCTTAAGTTGTGATTTTACTGAAATCAGTAAAATAATTTTCTTAATTACTGAAAAAACTTCCGTAATTAACAAAATTCAGTTTTATTGAAATATCCTTGCCGAATGCAAGGCATAAAAGTTCGGTGAAATGCGATTCATCGTATTTTCATCGTTGAAGTTTTGAAGTAATTTTTGTGGTTCTTAAACATTTATAAATATAACAAGAAATAGGACTAATTTAAAGGGCATAATTTAAAAATGGCAATTTTGTCAGTAGTGTTGAAATGACCAGCTGATCAAACTGTCAAAATAATTGAGAAAAGGCACAAGTTTTCTCACTCCGAGTTATCGTGAATGCATATGACGCTAGATCAAAAGGTTTTCAGCGCTTTTCTGAATAATAAGAGAACATTTGATAGGCTTGTGCAAAAATATCTCCATTATACTCAAAATTGGGACATATTGTCGGGATATGGAATTTAGGGTATCCCACTGTATGCTATACAGTTCACTTATGGGGATTGTTCAGCATATGTACGGATGGATGGCAACTTGTCGCCCTGGTTTGATATCAACATAGGCATCAAGCAGGATTACGTGCTGTCGGCTCGGTTATTTATTCTTGATAACTGTCTGAAGAGCATAAGATCTACGAATGAAATGCTGCGAGTGGGTGATCTAGTAGTGAATTGTGTGCTTTATCTAGACTTTAATATTGATATACTAACATTTAATTTGTCAAGGTAATTACTTCGCAACTGGTCTACTTGGCGGACATACTATTTCTTAGTGGGCCTACTTCTCAATTTTAATTTGGTACACCATTCGACACGCACCACAATCTGATCTACAAATACTAGAAAAATAAGTTTTATTTCAAGTTTGTTTACCGCGAATTTCATGTGTATACTTTCTTTTACAGGAATTTGTGCTTTGTTTTCTTTTAAGATAAATTTGTTTGCCATTTTCCTTTGTGTGTAAAGTTACAGACGAAAGTGACGCGATCGCGATATTGCTGTAAATATTACTCGCCAAGACCACTTGTAGTTGCATAATTAAACTTTGCCTAACTTCTGGTTTGGTCTTTGTAAGCAGACTCAGATACCTATCTGACGAAGCCGAGGCGACAGGAAAAAGTGTTATATCGATAGTGGAAACTGAATCTCAGAAGATCTATCCATATACATTTCAGAGGTGGAGACCTCACCACTTACTTATAACTCTGTTGTGTTTAGTTGAACGCTTGAGTGTCCTTGGAACTTTAGGAGTTCCTGCATGTTGAGTTGACAATTCGGAGAACACCGGATCTTCCGAATTTCCCAGAGGGAGATCGTGATCGCCAGCCCGGATATGCCATATAAACAGCTTTAGAGTTACAGAATTATTTACTTTGACCAAAATGAGAATACTCACATTATAACCATTCCACTATACACTGCAAAAGTATAATCAGCGCGCAAAGTGTACACAAATATATATGCCAATGCATACAAACTCCTTGTTCTCTCACGAGATTGGTATATTAACAGCAGTTAGCATATTAATCGTGTAATCATCAACGTACTTACGAAAGGAGAATCCATGTTATATATAAAAATATTGCGCTAAATAGAGGTAAACGAAGGTTTTAACCTTGAACGAATTTGGTTAGTAAAGGTTCTGAAGCTTATATACTAAAATAATCTACCCCAATACCATCTGATGCTGTAACACGGTATCACCAGTCGCTCTAACTATAAAAATTGCTCTAGACCACTCTTAATGTTGCAAATTTACGTGTTAATATTTTGAGTTCAAATAAATAAAATAAACTAGACGATCATTCAAAACAACTACTTGTAAGATTTAACCAAGTTCTTATGGCCAAGATTAGATCAGACGAATCATCGAATTCGTAGTGTGAGACGACCGTAGCCTATGGGTCCTGTTCTCGTAGCTGGCTATAGTTGCATCACAATTGCCACGTTTAGCTCTCGCCGAAACAAATAATCGAGATGCGAGCATTTAGAATCTGTGTCGTAACGTTCGTAGATCAAGTTCGCATTGAAGATTATGAAAAGGGGAGTTGGTTTGAAAGGGACTATCGGTGTTAAGATAAGATTAGGCATGCTACGTTTATTCGGACGTGTAGAAAGATGATATCAGGAGCCCTAGAAACTGGCTAGCGTGTATGAAAAGACCTATGAAAGTTTAAGAAGCGAGTGTGGTGTGTAAGGATTTATGTGGATCGGTTCTTTCTGACTATCCCACATGGTAATTGACACGAAGTTATATATGGACAGACTATTTTGTATACAACATTATGTGACATGACGTGAGAAACAGACTGTATCTCATCTAAGTCGACATAAGGACATAGAAACTCCGCTATTGAGGCCTCACTAAAGTGACTTTCCTTCCCTGTGGAATAAAATGATTCTTGTGACATCCTTAAGTCAATTTCTTTCGTAGGATTATAGTTACATGATTTTTTTGATTATATCGTTGGCAAAGCTGATGAAATGCAATGCCTATCAAGGTTTAATTTATTTCGAAATTCGCCTTTGGATTTCATTTTTTTTACCAAAACATTAACAAACAGGCATATTGCGTGCCTGATGGCGATCCAGATGCGAACCTTGCTTATGAACGCTTCTTACACCAGGAGCTTTACTAATCAATTCTATATAAACATTTGACGATCTCGGTGGCTCAGTCGTGAATGACGCGACTTTGACACCAACGCTCGTTGGTTCGATTCCCACACAGGGCAAACATTTGTGTGTAGAAACATGTCTGTTTGTTTTGGACTTGATGTTTTAAGAGAGGTAGGGCGCATCACAGCAACCCGCCTGGTGAAGTACCTCATCCTTACAGAAAACCGCGGCCAAATAATAACTCCCTAGAGAGCTGTTCTGTTTCTGCGCGTGAGTGAGGTCATCAGTAAGCTCCTAAGGAGTTGTTGTGTAAGCAGCAGAGGAGGCATCGCGCGTGTGATACTTAATACATTAAAAGCGTTAATAGGCTACGGTAACTGCTTTATATCAGGTGGGCCGTATGCTTATATGCCTCCCGACGTTGTATAAAAAAGTCCGCAAATGCTAAGCTCTTCTTTCTTTTTGAGTTCACGTATTGAATTAACACCTGTTACAAAAATTATCTGAGAAAGTAAGTACGTATTTCCAGTAATGCAAGCACACATAGGCTACGATGTTCACTTTACGTTAGATGCGACGTCTGCTTCTTTACCTGTCAACGTTATACATAAAAATAGTTTATTTTATATCACACACAGAACTACAGAGATAATGGAATTGACTACGCACAATATAATATTCAATGATAAGATTCTAAAACAAAAATATTAAAAAAAATTAAACAGTAAATATTTTTTTATTATCTATATTGTTAACATAGACTGGAATGAGATGTGCTTATATTATTTGTTTGAAAACGGAAATATTATTACACAGATAAAACAAGTGTTTCGTTTCACAATGCGAGACGTCTCTAGTGACGAGAGACGGCAAAGAGAGGTAGGAAACATTGAAACAACCCTATTGGAGAAGTATCCCCACCTCATAGAAAGCAAACTCCAAATATAACCAAATAACAACTCTTTGGAGGGTTGTTGTTGTTCATATGAGTGGGTGAAACCTCACCACTAGTACTCCTGACTAGGTGCTGTGTTAGCAGAGGTGACAACGCGTAAATTATTTCCTGTATAGCGACCGTTCATAGACAAAGGTAACCAGCTTAAATTTGACGGAACATATATGTATGTATGGCTCCCAAGGTTATAAAAAACATGACAATCGGAGACCAAAGGGAAAATTCGCTTTTATCTCAATATTACTATTTAACATAAGTTTTTCTTGTATTTAATGTGCCCTATAAATACTATCAATACAAGAAATATTAATTAAAATAGTAGTTAAGGGAAAGGAAAGGGTTACAGGAAAATAAATGTTTCATGGAATGAATAAGTATGAAAAAGTACATCTTAATATAACAATTTAGAAAAAATAAACAATTAAGATTATTTTGTTTAGATATTGGTCCGCCGATATTTGATAGTTTACTTGAAATGGACGATTTTATAACCTAATTTTTTGAACCTCATTAATGTGTTTACATACGTTTCCATCAACATCTCTAAGTTGAAAATTCATTATTTTTTATCACTCGAAAGTAAATGAAATTGTTTCAGTATTTTCGAAGGTCCGTGTAACGTATATACACGAAAAATTTTCGTAGCACCTTAAGCCTACCGAAGTCGGTAAAAACTGGTTTCTCTTCTCATTATTATGCTATTACTGCCATTCAGCCGATATTCAATCTTAAATTTCCGCAACATTTAATATTTGCTACGTAACATGCTGCCGATAATAATATAGGATAATGTAAAATAAGCTATATTCCGGGAATTTGTCTAAATATAGAGTTCATTGTTTGAATAAATGCTAACAGTATTTCTCTCGAGAGTTACAGGATTTGTTTTCATGCAAAGGATTACATGAAACTACGAGTAGTATGAAATAATAGAAACTAACCAAAAGAATCATCCAAACTTTCATTATTTTACACTACATGTGTAAATACCTATATATAACTTTATCTTTTCTACATGTATATGTCACTGAGCTTCTCTAAATTACTTTTTAAGAGAGGTTAGGGCTTATCATAGCAACCTGGCTGAGAAATTATCTCGATCGTACAGAATTCTGCAACAAAAATCAACTTCCTAGAGTATTGTTGTGTTCCGGTAAGTGAATGACATTACCAGTATACAAATAAGGAGTTGCTGTGTCAGCAGCAGGAGGAACATCGCGCGAGGTCTGTTTGAGTGGGTGCAGCTCTGACCTTATGACGTAATGGAGATGAAATCGCCTTGTGGCGACAACATGCTCGCGGGCTACAGGTTCGTTTTTCAGGCGGACATGTTGGCGATTCTGAAATGTTGAGGACGACCGAATTAGTAGAGATAGAAGGGCAAAAGAGAGGTAGGGCATATCAAAGCAGCCCGTTTGGGGAAATCTCACAGAAAACCTCAGTCAAATAACACGCAGGAACATAACAACCTTCAAGGGAGTTCTCTTGAGGGTTGTTAAGTTCCTGCGTGTGAGTGAGGTCACCAGTAAGCTTCTAATAGTACGGTATGTAATCTCTGGAGCTGCTACAGAATCTTTACTCCCTATCGCTCCTCCTTACCTGATGGAGGCTCTACTGGCTGAGGGCTCACGTGAGTATTTAGGGAAACGAAAGAGCTGACAAGCTTGCTAAGAATACGGCACTGAAAAATAAAGATGGTAGCGGACTACGATGCGTTTTTTGCTTCTTGTACCAAGGTAGTAATTAGACGGGAAATCCTGGTAAAATCGGAAAACCTATACAAGAAAGAAACCAGTGGTAAAACGACAGAGATCTTCCTGCTAGATTGGCGCCAGGTACATAAATATGCAAGCGATGCTGTTCCGGACACTCTAACAGCTAAAATCTTGACCTTTTATCGTATTTAATGATTTGTGATGAGTCATGAGGCCTTTGGTGATTAGCTTAAATGGAAGCATAGCGCTCTGGGACTAGTAATGCGGGGCACCAGTTTCAGACCAGACAAGAGGTGAAGAATATGGCCTTGTATATGTAACAAAATATCAATTATGCAACCTGATATGTACATTTAATTAGATACTTATAATTGTTTTATACATTAATTTTATAATTTATCAACAACATAAAACATTATACACTTTTATACAGATACTATTTATATTTTATGCATATTTATACATACATATGTATGTTTATTCACTTATATATGTATATATATATATATATACATGAACTGTACGTGTACATTGTGTAACTTGTATATAAATAAAAGTTAAACACAAATAAATTGACACAACTATATAAAAGTACATACTACATAAAAATACTAAACTATATATAGAAATATAAAATAAAAAATATTATAAAAAAAATTATACCCAAGGCCAAGCCTAAATGCCCGTCTGCCTGCCTGAGGTCAATTTACAGCTTAGGCGGATAGCAGACAAGACAATTATAAAGTTGACATGAAATGACGCAAGACTAATTATCTTAAGAACATAGGAGTTTAATCCTAAAATAAAAAGACATCGTTGGTGTAAAATTTAAAAAGTCTCTGGTATACGGGGGAGAACTAGAAGCCGATACGCGTATGCCAGTAGGGGACTAAGCCACTGATGAGTATATCGTGCACGGCATTAAAAACCAGTTGAGAATGCGCAAGCTTGCATTGCCAGAGGAACACCTGGCTCGTCAATTCTATAACAATACAATTTTGTTTTTTTTTTAATTTGTCGGCTATTTTGACCATGTTCCTTAAGAGATAGGAACGGTATTCCTGAACATTCCTATTCTACTCTTTTACTCGTGTGTACTAAAAAACGAACGCACAGATAAACGCACAGACAAACGCACACACATACAAACATATAGATTTCATATAGGAACGGTGTTCCTGAAAACATGGAACGAGCTATATTTAATGTATCGCAAATGTTCATAGACTACGGTAACCACTTGACGTAAGGTGGGCCGTATGCTATATCCCCGCAATCGGGTTATAGGATTTGTTTTTATTTTTGGTCTGGACAACATTTGTCGAAACCGGTAGTGAATCTATAAAGAACAAATTATACTGTTGCGACATTAACACAGTCAAGTTTTGATAAGCAGATCATGATGGTTCACATGATGCAAAACGAGTCATGACATATCTTAAAAATCCTTCTGATATGATATATTTTCCATGACACTACTCAATTGAAAATGACTTTATTTTTTTCAACAATCATTACACACATCATTATTATTGCATAAATATACTTTACATGCAATTTTATCTAACCTGCTTCGTGTGCTTTAGTCACCAATAAGTTCACGTGAACTAGCGCCGGCCGGCACACACCCGTCTATAGTTAGTAGATGCAACATAATTACGTTATGTAGTTAATAGACTACTGTACGCGTTCGGAATATTTTGAAAAATAAATACACTATGCGACAAATAAATACATTACATTTCTTTATTGAAATAATGTATCAAAATTCTTTCTATCTATAATTTCACTCCATATCCCTTGCGAGATTGGCAGAGAGAACCGAGCGTCAAGTAACTCGGTCCTTACAAACCTCACTCGGTTCTTTAACATTCACAGCTCTTTCCATTCAGTATTGCCAATTCCTAGGGCTTGTTCTACCACCTTCTGCTAACACCCGATCTATTTGGTATTTGGTCGTGATAGGTGAGTCTAGACCTACCTCGGCCACATCCTTCCACTTTCGCGTTGTATATATATTTCGTCGTTCTTTCCACTTGTATTCTTTCTTCTAGTGTTCGAACGAACAGAGCATAGGTTTTCTTATTTTAACTGAAACTTTATCTTTATACCCGAAATGGATAACAATAAGATTTTAGAAACAAATTATAACCAGCCGTAGGATACGGAAACTGTTTTCCAGATACTACACGTGTGTTAATTTTTTTTTTGTACAGTATCGCGAGGCTTATAAGCATACGGTCCATCTGATGTAAAGTGGTTATCGTATCCTATGGACGCTGGTTACGAACATTAAGTATCACTTGCGAGACGCCACCTCTGCTGCTAACACAGCAACTCTTTCGGAGACCTCACTCACACGCAGGAACACAACAACCCTCCAGGGAGTTGTTATTTGACTGCTGTTTTCTGTGAGGTGGAGATGCCACAGATGACTGCTTTGATGCTTCTTACCTCTCTTAAGAACACCATCACCAGATCAAGACAACCAAACCTGTTACCGCTGTTAAAAATGCCCAGACTAAGTGTAACAGACAAGTTCATGCACACAAATGTTTGTCCTGTGTGAAAATCGAACCCATGAGCGGTGGTATCAAAGTCGCGTTATTAATCGCGGTGCCACTGAGCTCGTCAATAACCTCGGTGCCAACCAGCTCGTCTACTACTACCTTAGTCATATAAAAAAGAATTAATAATGCGAAATTTACATGACTCTTTTATAGAGCACTGTTATCGATAGACGACAGTCATTATGATAACTTAGTGGCCTTCAGAGGGCTTGAAGATACTGGCCTCCGCCGATTAACAGTTGAGTAGCATGGCGGAGTATGCTCTAAACCCCGTTCGTCGAAGGGAGACTCGCCTGAAGAGATCTGCAGCGGGATGAGTATGGGTTGATATATGTGGAAGTGTTTATTAAATCTTGTAATATGAAAGCATATTTAGCTCGTTGCCAACCCTACCAAACGTTCTTCACGCCCGTTTTCTGATACTTCAGTATCAATTATACGTTATTTCTTTATCCTACTAGTGACAAAACTTTTAAGCATTGCTTGTAAAATGAAGTAGATTAGGTAGGTAGGTGCATGATAATAAAGACATATTCAATAGCACAATGGAGTATTCTCACAGAACACAATGAAACTTTATATTAGAGACATTACTTTAAAAGGGAAATGGACTACAACGTCTTATTGTGTCTACGGTACAGAATACTGTTATTTGAAGGGCTTCATTACTCGTGTTAGTTTTAACGAACAGTAGCAGCAGATATAGCTTATTTATTATAATATTTCACAATACATAATATCCCACGTTACCACGTGGCTTATTCTAGTGATCATTTAATGTTCCAAGTGATTTTTTAAATTAAAAGTGTTTTACGTTTAGCGTACATATATTGAATTTGTGGTGTTGTATCATTCGTATTGACGTATTTAGCAGAATATATATATTTGACTTTAATGATCTTAGATTATTATGTGTTGATTTTATCACTAATTGTGCCAGTTACTTGCATTTAACCCTTCGAAACCCGGGTGGTCGTATATGACCGCGAAATGTATGGGGAAAACGTATATAACAGGTTCTGACTGCTCAATGAACACGAGGAATTTGACTTTGTCAAAGCCATTAATAACTTTATATTACTTGAAAATGTCTGCGTCATTATTATTTTATATCTTTTTGATATTAAGAGGTGTAACTGTTTTTAACATTCTTAATTCAAGAAAATTTACACACACCGTACATGTTTCATATATCCTAACAAAGCTGCTCAAGTCATAGCTGGTAACCGAGTCCGCGACAGCCATATACAGAAACCTTAGGATTTCAGGTGAGGTAATATAACCATTAAAGGAAAGATTATTGCACACGTAGTTTTATGAAAGCCCCAGTTGAATTTGTTGTCAATTTTTAGTACGAAGTACGTGTGTTGATCAACGTGAAATTGGACAGAAGCATCTGGCAGTCAAAGTGCCGCTTAGACGTCGTGTCGTGGCTATCAATAGCCATTGGCTACAGACCAAGTTTATTATGTGAAGAATGCAAGTGTATCACTTTTGTTTTTGGTTGCGTTAGTAACTAATTTTAAAAAGTACTACAAGAAATCTTCATGTTACTTATCTAGTTAAAATTTTCGTATAGTACTTTTTTCTACCTCAGAGGCATCTTTTTGGACTACTAACAGGCATTGTCATCTACGAATTGGTTGCGAAACTGTTTTTGACAATTTTCAAATTTCATAAAATTCAAATAACGCCAACCGTAAACTGTTGTTAAATAGGTTTATTAATCTCGAGCCTCTACTTTAAGAAGGCACGTTACGAAATTGTTTCCGGCTGTCATGATTAGACGAGATGTTAAGCCACGTCAGTGGCCTTCGGGCGGCTTAAGTACAGTGAGCTCTGCCAATCTGTAATGAAACAGAATTTCATAACTTTTTAATTTATTACCAAATCTTCGTCAAAATCAAGACCACTTCGGAGTAAATCTATCAATATAATTCGGCATGAAAATAATCAAAACAATGGCTTTACGAAATTCTTCTTCCAGTTGGTTAGAAAATTGCCTAAAATTGCTTACATTTGCCAATAAAAAAATTTAAACAGAAAATAAATCTATAAAGCTTAACTTACGTTTTGGACTGTCCATGTAGTTGAGTATAACAAGAAGTACTGCCTACAAAAGTATTCCACGACACCCTTAACTCGTAAACAACTCAAAAATACGAGCTACATTAAACGGCTGATGCTTGCTTGATATTCCGAAAGAAACTGCAACAGGCACGATATAAGAGCCCTGTAGACTGGTATACACCAGCTCGACATTTCATTGGCTTAGAAGGCCTCTGGGTGCGTTTTCATGCTGTATTTAGCTCGAAAATCGCTCCTTAAATTTCTCTTATTCGTATCCTGCAATTACGAAAACACAAGTGTAGCAGATACAATTTGCTGTTTTAGACATGCATGATATCATATAAAAACTTGCTCTGTACAATATTCAAAAATTGATATTCAATAATCAAAGATTGATATTACGAGTATAATTTCTATAAGCACAAATAAATTATAATGATTTTATTAATTAATAACGATTGTACGACGATGTATATGTCAAATACCACAAAAAAAAGTCTTTTTTTTCGGTTTTTTCAATTTTCCTGCCATTTTTTCCATTGCAGTGTACCTTTTTTTCACTACTACTCGTAATTTAAAGTAGACGTAACAACGAGTAAGTGTGCCAAATTTGAACTCTGTAGGTTTCGTAGTTTTAGGTAGGATTTTCGTTGAAAATTTAATTTTTTTTTTTCGAAGAAAAGGAATTTTAAAAAAACCTTAAAATATTTCCTTTAAATAAAATTACTACATCTTTATAATACCAAAAAAAAAATAATTTTCAATGAACCACGATAACTTAGCTCGCAAAAAATATGAAGGGAAATTTTGAAATTGAGACGTACTTATTTTTACGTAATAATCATATTTTTAAAATAGATTTCATATTTATTCACTGCATTCATGTGGTAATACATATGGTCTTAAGCTAAGTATTTAGTCCATAACATAAGTCTGCGAGGGCATTGCAACAGTATTATACAATATAATCAATGCATAAACATTTTAAAATAATTCTAATTTACAAACAAATTATATGGAGAATCGTTACAAATCTAAATAGCTGATTACATTATGTCAATTTAGAATGGTAAGTAAACAAAGTTATACATCGAGTTAAACTAATATAGATTATGAGGCAGTTTAATGGTATTGTTTGTCAAGATATTCATTTAACGTATAGAAGCGTTTTGTACCAAATATTGTTTTAATTTTTTATTAAATAACTTGTATGTCACTTGGTTTTTAGGGTTCCGTACCCAAAGGGTAAAACGGAACCCTATTACTGAGGCTCCGCTGTCCGTCCGTCCGTCCGTCCGTCCGTCTGTCACCAGGCTCTATCTAATGAACCGTGATAGTTAGACAGTTGAAATTTTCACAGATGATGTATTTCTATTGCCGCTATAACAACAAATACTAAAAAATAGAATAAAATAAATATTTAAGGGGGCTCCCATACAACAAACGTGATTTTTTTGCCGTTTTTAGGGTTCCGTACCCAAAGGGTAAAACGGAACCCTATTACTGAGGCTCTGCTGTCCGTCCGTCCGTCCGTCCGTCCGTCCGTCCATCCGTCCGTCCGTCCGTCCGTCAGTCCGTCTGTCACCAGGCTGTATCTCATGAACCGTGATAGCTAGACAGTTGAAATTTTCACAGATGATGTATTTCTGTTGCCGCTATAATAAAAAATACTAAAAAATAGAATAAAATAAATATTTAAGGAGGCTCCCATACAACAAACGTGATTTTTTTACCTTTTTTATAGATAATGGTACGGAACCCTTCGTGCGCGAGTCCGACTCGCACTTGGCCGATTTTTATAGATAGTGGTACGGAACCCTTCGTGCGCGAGTCCGACTCGCACTTGGCCGATTTTTGTCTTGCAGTAGTTTATTATATATTTTTACTGCCATGTAGTGCAGACTGCAGTTGAGCATCTTTGTTCTAGAGGGTGGCAAGTACAGTCTCTCTTTATGGCAGGTATTTATATTAAACATGTCCTTAACTTCTTTGAATACATTAATATTTTTATAAATGAACGTAGATAATTCATGAATGTAAATAGATGTCAAGGTTAACAAATTTAGTCTTATGTAGTGCGGTTTACAACTTTGTCTATTATTTATCTGTACTATTATTCTAATGTATTTTTTCTGCAATGCATTTTTTCTGCAAAATAAACAATTGGTTTGCGTCTATGCTATTTCCCCGCAACATTACCCCATATGTAAGCCACCAGTACGCATGTACATAGAAGGCTGAGAGTGCGGTTTCTATATCAGTGCTACATTTGATCTGAAAGAGAGCGTATGTGAACTTAGACAATTTTGATTTAATTTGTTCTACGTGGGTTTTACAGGTTATGTTTCTATATTCAAGTCTAAAAGATTAATGGTATTGACCATGTCAATTTGTGTGTTTTCAAAATTTATATTTAAGTATATAGGTGATTGGAAGGAATTGAATCATTTTCGTTTTTTTTATAGTTTATTTCCAAGTTGTGATCTCGAAACCAAACCGAAACATTTTCAAATGTATTATTTACTGGAGTATTTGGTTTTATACCTTTCTTACATTTTATTAAGATTGAAACATAATCTGCAAATAGTATGGGCACTGTTGTTTCATTTTTAAGGACTTTCGGAAGATCATTGATCTTGACAAGGAAGAGCACACAGCCTAACACACTTCCCTGAGGTATTGAACAGGTTATATTTCGCTTTTTAGACCTTACTATTTCAATTTCTCCTTTTTGTTTGTTGCAATGTTCGATTTGGACTAGTTGTTTTCTATTCATGAGATATGTTTGAAACCAGTTGTAGGCTGTTCCACGTATTCCTGAACCCTTTAACTTTGAGAGCAGGATGCTGTAAGAGACTTTATCGTAAGTTTGGTCATATCTAGCAGTAGACCTATAGCATGATGTTTATTATTGAATGTTTGTAGGGCTGCTTGTATGTAATTGTGCACAGCCAATGTTGTGGATTTCGACTTTCTGAATCCGTTTTGGGAGTCATCGAATACTTAATATTTTTCTAAAAAAATTGTATAGATTAACAATTTTATTTATTTTTATTTTATTTATATATTTTTTATGAAGATGTTGATATGAGAATGTTGTTAACAAAGCTATAGGTGCAAGTTTGTAATCACCATTTTTAAAAGTTGCCTTGATCAATGACGTTCTCAGTAAATTTGGAAAATAGCCTTCTTGTAAACTTTGGTTTATAAGAGACGTTATGGGTTCTTCTAATTCTTTGCGCGCGCAAGCGCTTTGTTTTATTAATATTGGCGGTATCTCATATATACCACAACTGCGTTTATTTTTCAGTTGCCTTATAATTTTCCGAATCTCTTTTTGCCTCACAGGACACAAGTAAAACGAATTTAGTGTAGAGGCTTCGACAGGCCACCCTGTCTTATTTATATTGTCGTTTTTAGTGTGACTCTCACCGACTGTCGTAAAATAATCATTGAATATGTTTGCCAACTCTTTTGGCCATTCTATTAATTTGTTGTTGTTAATCAGTTGTATATATTTATAAGTTTTACTTTTTACGTTCCCGGTTTTAGTATTTATTATATTCCACATTGTTTTCGTTTTATTGTCAGACTTTTCCATTTGTTTAATATATGTCAATCTTTTTGAAGTTTTTATACTACGCTTTAATATGGTTACTATATGGCAACATAAACTCTTATACATAAAAACTTTTATTCGCAATACTTTCTGAGTGGCCTGGTAATTCAAGCCTAGCTAGACATAAGTCTGTGCATTCAGCGCCATACATACATTAACATTTTGCTGTCGTTCGTATGCCAATTCTACGATACACCTTTAACCGTTGCAAAAAGCATTGAGATTATTGGGATTGGGGTCCAAATCTCCAGGAGTGTTCAAAACTTGATCTGCTCTGTTTATTGATTAGTTCGATGTGTAACATCCATTGCTCTCTTAGCTATCTTTATAGCACATGACACTCAAATATTGTGCACCACGATACACTATAAATATAATGTTTCATTTGCCACCTGTGAAGGTCATTAAATAACATGATTTCATAAAAACCCAAGCTTCATAAACATATTGTATTTGAATAACGAAAATAAAACAAAATTGAAGCTTAAAACATCATCTCTTACATATATTAACAAAATAAATATCTATATATTCATGGCACGGAACTATTGGATATTAAAATATGTTCCGGCATCGGAAGAACAATAAACAAGTAATTAAAACTTATTCACGTATACGGTCGGTTCGCGTGCTGGGCCGGCTGATGTTAATGAACATAAATATAAACGTCCCTATCTGCTGAATTTATAAACCCAGCTTTATATAGGCTCTTCTACTACAACATAAATATTCTTTAATTGTTCTTTTACTTACAAACATAATTACATGTTTCTACAAGTAATAGACAGAATTATTGCATTTTATATTTGCATTGTACTACAAAAACAGTAATAAAGAAACACTAAAAAGTGTTGATTTATGCAACTCCTTAAATTAAATTTAACTATTAGTTAAATATATTATTTAAATAAAATAGGACATTTTATGCAATTATGAAAATTCTTAGGGCAATTTCGATATGATCGGTTCTTATTTAAGGTTTTTGCACTATTTTTCCCGGGTTTGACCGTTGTATATCTATCACCGTTTTACAATAGAGTAAAGCATAAAGTCACCAGAGCTCGCATTTGGTTCACTCGATACTTCACCGAGGATACATCAGCCTGTACGAGCCTGTACGAGATTATTTATTGCAATATTTTCTTCTTCTAGCATTATACTGTGTTCTAATCCATTAGGACTGTCGAGGTCTACTACTTATGTCTAAGGATTTGGTGAAATTTAATTGGCAAACTTTAGACCTTTCTTTAAAACACTTTTTAAAATGTAATTTCTTGGACTTGGCGCATTGCCATATGATGTTTTCCTTTACCATTGAGAAAGTGATAATAACAAATATGTATTAAAATTCTAAAACATGAATTTAGTGGTACATGCCCACATTAAGATTCAATTAATAGGCGGGTTTTTATCCACTGGCCTATCACTACACTATTTATGGATACATATTATTTATTAGATATATTTATATCTCTGTACATATTGACTCTTAAACACATTAAAAACTACAAGGCCACAGGGATGTCGGAATCACAGCTTGAAAGTCCTTCACAATCTATTCAGTTTCGTAATACTCAAAGGCAAAATGCCGCGAGTGCGGGGTAGCAGCGTGTTGGGATTTTTTAAAGAAAGTTACTGAAGCTTTTTTGAAAAACCAGGTCCATATCTCGTCACGGCTCAGAAATAATGTCTATAGGCTATTGTCTAGAATCATCGCATACCGTTTTGTACGCAGGTCTTATTACTTTCATCCGTCAGACAAGCATAATTTCAAAAAGGCTTCTCAGCCATGAACCGTATACATACGCTACGGCAGGTAATGTAGAAGACAATATAAGAAAAGTATAACCGTCTACTCCTTGGAGCAGCGTGGCCTATAACTGAAAATTTACATACAATAATGATTTTTGCATTAATGGTTGTTTGTTTCACCGCCGGTGTAAGTATATAGAATTGTTTGACTTTCGAAAAATAAGTAAAATGTAATATAACATTGTAAAATATAGGAGGCAAGTGTTATAGTTGCAACATCTATGGAATAAAATTTCTATTAAACTTTAAAATGATGCTATAATAAAAAAAGATAATACAATAAGATAAAAACATAGTCTTGAAGCTGCATGCGAGTCTTTCACACGTGGCTGTTCATGTCGTACACTCACAAACTGGCTTCTCTGATGAATTTCATAAAACTCGTTTAGCATCATATTTTATTGACATTTTTTTTCTAATTTATCAAACTGATAATTAAGCTACAATGTAACTAATATCTACAAAATATTAGTGTATCGCGCGTATAGCGCACACTTTCCATTTCTCATAAACATAGAACCTAGATAAACAAATTCATTCACTTATTCCACTTTTTCATCTCCGATCATTATTATAATTATTATATATTACCTGGCAATCTGTAACACTTTCGTCTTCACTACATTTTCATACCTTTCCTTTTAAAGACCTCATTCATTATAGTAACCATTATTTTGTTGTAATTCTTCCGCCGAAGGTGCAACGAAAACCTGCTCATCGGCGTACAACAGGGCTTTAAATACTGACTCATTCATTTTTATTCCACAGTCATACTCTTTCAAGTCTGTCAACTGTTTATGAATAAGTTGAACAGCCAAAGGGATGCTACGTAGCCTTGCCTAATACCACATTCAATGCTGAACCAGTCTGTATAGACCCTATTTACCCTGACACATGCACTCGAATTCTTGTACAAGAACTCGAGTTCCCGTATCAAATTACTATTCACTTCATACATGGAGAGCGTAGTCCAAAGTTCGTACTTCGGCACTCAATATATCAAGCCTATTCCAAGTCAATGAAGGCGCAGAAAACCTTTTTGTGTTTTAAAGCTTTCTCCGTTATACACCTAAGGGAAAAGACTTGATCCACACATCCCACACCCTTTTGAAACCCCACTTGCACATCCCAAATTTTCGATTCCGTTACAGATATCACTATTTCAATCAGAATCTTTACATACAATTCGCCTACTACACTCAGAAGCCCACGTTAATTCTTGCATTCCTGCTGTGTACCTTTATCATTCTAAAGCGCCACAATGACGGCCTTTACCCAGTCGCCTGGTACATGGCCAGGATGCCAGCATAGGTTGAATAAAACGTACAGCAGTCCTGCTATAATTCCTCGATCCGCTTTGAGCATTTCGGCAGATATCCCATCATATCCTCTAGATTTACCCATTTTTATTCTCTTTATTGCATTCATTATCTCTTCCATTCTAATGTCATTTTCACAGTTAAAATTCTCATTCATATCTCCGTTTCTATTTCTTTCATTTCCGTCTCGTTCAAATGGACTTTCAAAATATCCCTGCCATTCCTTTAAATTGTATATAGTATCCTTAATTACATCTCCATTTGCATTTCTTAAAATACCAACTCTCGAATCTCCAGATTTGCCTCGGACTGTTCTGACTAAATGCCAGAATAACTTGATATTGGCCCAAAAATTACTGGAGAATATTCTGTCATACTGGTATTTGCATTCCTTTTTCTTTGCTTTCAATATTTGCTTAACATTACATATAGAGTTAAGTACAATGAAAATGGTGTATATATGAAATGTGGAGGAAATGAAAGGTAAAAATGGTGAGCTTATCTCTCTAAGAGATATCTTCCACCTAACCTAATCGTGTGTGTGGTAATTTTATTTTGGCCGGAAATTAAAATTTAATGCGAAATTAAATTATACAATAACTAAATTCCATATACTATCTTACACGTGAAAATACATATAGGTATATTCATACATAATAGCTTCTACTTCTTAGCGTTATCCCTTTTCCTAATCCATTAGGATTGGCGGGGTTCCCAACAGCGAAGATACAGATTTTTTACATGGAGTGACTGGCGTCAGACCTCCACGACCCAGAGGGAAAACCAAACCTATCTTAGGTAAAATCACACGTCTCTTGAAATATAAGTGCATGGACGTGCGGGTTTGCTCACGATGTTTTCCGCCAAGCAAGTGAGAATCATCCGAATAAATACGAAAACACGAATTTAGTTGTACATGCCAGAATTCGAACCGGGTATCTTTTAGTCACAATGCCGGTTCTTTATCTACTACACTAGCACTGCATATAGCATGTATTAATAAAATCATGTAAATATACGTTGGACGAGGGATAATTCAGTTTTGGTAAGACAAGGATATTAGGAATAAGTAGAAAACGGGGCCAAAGGAAACGGGCTGTTTCAGTGTAAGTTAAGATTTTGTATAGATATCATAATATGTATATATTTCTGCGAAGGCGGAATCAATCAAGTGGAAAACCCGATAGATCTTTTATTATAAATTGTATGCTTTCTATAATAAATTGCCTGAAACACCTCTGTCCTTTTCTGATAATATGTTTAGAAGATACATCAAAAATACTCTTGGCAAGAAGGCTTACTATAGAGTTGGTGAATATCTGACTGACAGAGACGTCTGGAAATGATTCAGCACATGTATTAACATATCATCAATTTTACCATTTGAAATCATTACATACATAAATAAATTTATTGTAATAGAAATAGACAATTCGAAAAAAAAGAACTATATTTGCAAGTTTCATTCGGCATTTCTTCTTCGCCAAAGTTATTTTCGGAATGCTGCTAGATTAAAAACAGAACAGTACCACTGAACTTCTACTTTACCTCTCTCTAAAAGAGTTTGGTATTTACCTCGAAGTTTTTCGCCAGATTCCCTTTCTCGTTCTGAAAGAAATTATGGTGGATAGCGCAAAAGATGCATGTGGATGCGCAAAGAGGTATGCAACATTGAAAGAAGATGCCTGGTGTTTGTCTCATGACACTATGACCCTGCAACTCGACCAATGACCTCAACTCTCATCAAATTTGAATAAATTGGATACTTAAAAATCATACTCCAACGTCAAAGAAATCCATGCGTCTATTTGTTTTTATACTAAAGCTCCGATTTGTTAAAGCCGCTATAAGTCGCACCAAATATCAGGGCCTTAAACAGCTTCGTAACTTCAAAAACTATGCACCTGCATAGTTTTTTGAAGTAACCGCATCTTGTACCTGCGTCTCTTATAAAAATCCCTACCTGCATATGTATATGTTAAATGAACGTGCTTGAGTAATCATAAAAACAATTTTATGTTTATAAAGTATGGTGTTGTAAGGTTTTAAAACATGTAGCTTAATATTACACATGTACTATTAAACAATCATAATCAGACATTGATATTTCACACCCTCAAAATACTAGGGGAAAATAAGCTTGGGTCATCCAAATACACAAATAATTACTGATAGGTCCAATTGTAATAGGGCTTAACGTATACTTATTTCAAAATTCTATGTGAATACTGCACTGTGATGGTTCACATTATTGTAATTATCTGATATGCAGTAAAGTTAACTATGGTAAACGTGTAGGTGTGATCATGGATCAGATGTAATATTAATATTCACATATTGAATACATCATCGTAAGAATGTGCTTTTATCTAAACATTATAAACCTGTAAAAATTACTTCACTTTAATTTAACTAACTAAATTAAAATATAACAGTCCTTAAGCTAAAACTTATTTCATTAAAAAGAAAAGAATACGTCGTCTAAAATCATATAAACAGAAGGAAAGAGGTTTATTCAAACGACTTTATATTTACAAATCATTTCAATAAAAAAGGAAAATGAAAATTATTAAAACTTAAACTACGAATTAATAACAATAAGAATTATTAAGATACAGCAAGGGTTGTCAAATCCAAGAAAGGCCTGGTTTTCTCTCTGGGTTGTGGAGATCTGATAACAGTCGTTCCATGTAAAAATCAGTATCTGCAAATCCTTATGCTTAGATAGTGGACCCTGCCAATCCTAATGGATTAGAAATCGGCATAACGCGAAGAAGAAGAAGAACGTATAATGAGAATAATTACTGATAGGTGCAATTATACATATACTGAAAATATGTAAGGCGTATTTAAGTACCTGTAATAGCCAAATGACAAATAAACAACTTTAAGTTTTTTTTTTTAATTTGGTAATTTTTATTAAAATCATAAATTAGCTACACCATATTTTATTCCCAAGACTTTATTAAGTCCCAAAACGACTTCGCCCACGAATGTACACTGCTCGTTTCATTAATTTAAGTAACTAAATAGTCTCTATTTGTGATAGTCAATTACTGTTTGAATTTAGTTTTTGACAAATTTATTTTCGTTTATTGTAGCAAATCAACATATTTTTAATGGAATTTCATAATTGAATGGCAGTGTAATATTGGCATTGGGCATTTAGGTATTAAGTTCGATTTCTAGATTATGTCAGTCAGCTTGTCACATAATAGTGAAAAAGTTAAAGAAAACCAGTTTAGAATGCCCAAGCTTGCATTGCCAGAGGAACACCTGGCTCGTCATTTATATAACAATTCATTTTTTTTTAATATGTCGGCCATTTTGACCATGTTCCTTAAGAGATAGGAACGATGTTCCTCAACATTCCTATTCTACTTTTTTATGCTGAATCCGAATCTAAAGTCAAAATTCGAATATTCGAAAGAAAAAGCGACAGACAAACACACAGACAAACATATAGAATTCATATAGGAACGGTGTTCCTGAAAACAAATGTAATATGTATATATATTTTGTGAGAAAATATAATAAACAAACTCTATACAATAATTTATAAAATTTTATTATCAAAGGAAATATTTTAGTAGAAATTTACCTATTACTTACAATTTCAATCAAAAGACTCTCAAATTCCAGCCCTAGTTAAACTGCTTAATATTAGAGGGCAATTATTCTCTCCTTTAATAATAGCCATGCCGTCTATATAATTTTGCGGTCCTTAATACGGCAATGTTGCTGTTTTGCACCGTTTTGCATTCCGAAACGAAATTACGGCTACAAAAAGTACGTTGCTATCCAAATACAGATAAGCAGTATACTTCTATATATACACAAAATAACACCTAAGCTCATTTTCCGCATCTTTAATTACATGGTTCCAGTATCATTACAGAAAAAATAAAAAAAGATTTTATCGAAAGGAATTCTAAGAGGATTTGCGCAATTAAAACGAAGAAGAAAAAGGCCGCTAAAGAAAAATGTTTATTTCTGGCTTTTAAATAAACCTTCTGATAAAAGGCTCGGTTACGTCATGCTTCGTGGGCATCGATCACTAATTCGTGGGTTACCAGCTTATGAGCATAGAGTTTTATTTCTCAGAATTCCTTTTTGTTCCCGGCGAATCAAATTGAAAATTTATTGATTCGATAAGTATGATCGCATTTCGTAGATCTTGCAGGTAAAGTAATGTAACTTTATTATTTCACATTACACTTTAGGTAGCTTTGTTACCGACGAATTCAATTGTCCGGAGTTTGCCTCGCAAGGCTGATCAACCAATTTAGACGCCCCAATTGGAAATAAGCTTTCAATGTAGGTATATAAGCTATAAAGGATAAATGAAAATTGACAAATCGATACACGATGCACCTTTTATTGTAATGGCATCGGGTTTGTAGAAGAAATATATGTTTTAAATAATTTGATCTATATACTGCAGTAATCATCATAAACATTTTTAGATTCTATATCAGTGTCTGTAATGATAGCATCAATATTGAAAAGATTTTGATACACTTATACGACTATAACTTATATTTTGTGACAAAATTTATGGTTGAGTAAAACACGAAATTAGCACTAAATAAATTAGAAAGAAACTACACACCGATAGAGAAATAGGCTGAAGCTAATTCTGCCGACGGTTTCGACCGCGTGAACACCATTATCGTGATAGATAATTAACCTAAGTATATTTTCACGAGGTCCCAGGCTATCTTTTTACCTAATCTTATAATGATCAGTTTAAAAAGTTGGCAAACGAACATAGAGTTGAAATTATTTTTTATGAACCAACGTGGTCAATATACTGTTATATTAGTGGAATATAATGTCCGTAGCGTTAAGCATAGGCAAGATATTAATATCTTTGTTCATTGAAAGTTAAAAATCTCAAGACGGTTTGAACTTTGTTAGTTAGTTTGACCAGAACAAAATCTTATGTACAAAGGTGACATTCACATAAGTTTTGACAAAACCTTCAAAGGTATAATCCGTGAATTTTGATATTCAACTATTGGACAATTTTGAAGGAAAGTCGTGTGAACAGTTCATGCGGGTTAAAACGTGGCTGTGAGCCAATCACATGAACTGCAGTAAACTGGGCGACGCACGTACGTGATTGGCTTGCAAAAACAAATGTCCGATATTGATTGAAAGGAAAAGTAAATTATTCCCTACTTGATCGAAAATTTTGTCTAGATTTCTAGACTTTACTTGATCATTATAACTTAATTACTACTTCCTAAAATAAGATTGGGGAAAAGCAGTTACATATTTGGACTATAACATAATTTTTTTCATATGTGCTCCATAAAACGTGGGCGGAAATCGGGCTGGATGACTCTTAAAAAGATAAGTGGAATGGTTTTTTATTTCATATCATCACATCTTAAGTATAGGGCAACTTTCTGGAAAGGTAAAAATTAATGATTATATTTCTTTTCATGTCAAATTTTTCTTTTAGAAAATTAGTGTTTTTGCTAACGTTGTTCCGTTAATCCATTAGGATTGGGGGGTCCACTACCTAAGCCTAAGGATTTGATGGAGATACTGATTTTCCCATGGAGCGACTGTTATCAGATCTTCACAACCGATAGAGAAAACCAGACATATCTTAGGTTAGACCACACGTATTTCAAAATATACTTTCTTCGGGTAACGTGAGGATTTTCTCACGATCTTTTACTTCACATCTCAGCAAGTGATAATTATGAATATAAATCTGAAAATACGAATATACATTTACATTTAGGTTATGCCCGATTCAAATCCAGGGTCTGTTGATTAATATACTAGTTCTTTATCCACTGGGCTATCACTGTTCATTAGAGAAGTAGTGTTTAAAGTATTAACATAATATATATCAGTTAATTGTAAATTCATATTTCATCAAATAAAAATAGTTTAAAAATATGTATTACGAAAACAATTACGGCAAAATAGAGCTTTAAAGAAATAATATTTGAAGCGGTATGTGCCCATTAAAAAAGAGAATGTCCAATGCAATGGCGTGATGCAACGCGGCATCCGAGGACCACGGTAATAAAGCAGGCATCAAGCGAGCTACGTGCCTTAAGATAAGACGAGTTGTACGTGCTAACTCCCTATTTGTGCACGAAAACCAGCCCGTTAAGGTCGGATGCACATTGAGAATTAACATAAGTTGATACACAATAAAATGGGATGTAGTCAGGCATGTAGCATAGTGTATCACCACCGCTTGCCATACCTTCTTAGCTGGTTGAAACATCTCGCAATTAAAAAAATATGTACCAGAAATTTACATTACAAGGGTTTGAACTATGTTTAATAAATTTTGAATGAATATAATGTATTGTAAAAATGTCATAGGATCTCACTTCTCGTCAATTGAAAGAAATCTTTTATTTTGTTTTTAGTATGTCGGAACCTTCACAAGTATACATATATACGATTGCAATTCAAGGAGTATCACTCGCGCATTGCATCCCTCACTACTAAGACATCAACTTAGAGCTAAGTGGTAACCTCACTTGCAGGAATTCAACAACCCCCTGAAGTTGTTATTGGCCTAGGATATTTCTTTCAAGATGGAGGTATTTTACAGCCGAATTTTAAACAATAGTTCTTTGACTACGAGACTAAAAACTTCGCTTACACCAAACTTAAATGTGTCACTTGTCCAATAATATCAATGCACAGAATGATTTGATTTGATAAGAGAGAGCTCGATGGCGTCGTTGCACGCAGTCTGTCTATGGATGGATTTATATATCTCGAGCTTCTCCGTGCTTTGGAGGGCACATTAAGCCATCGGTCCTGGCTGTTGTCGATAAATGACAGTTGTTCAGCAAAGTCAGTGAATTTCGGGCGGCTTGAAAACACTGGTCTCCGCCAATTCGCAGTTGAGCAGCATGGTGGTATACTCTAAACCCCTTCGGTTGAGACTTGTATCCAACAGAATGAGTGAATGCATGTAGTGACTATTTAACTCTCACTCACAGGCTGGTGTAGTAGTAGTATAGAATGATTTAGAAGTAAATAAGATCAGAGCACGAAACTTGTCCAATTGCAGATAGGCGTGATACAGAGAGATATTATACTATCTCGGAAACTGTATACCGGTGCATTAGAAGACGTTTCCAAACGTCTGGTGGACTGGAAAGGATACGCCATTAACATTAATAGCGAATATATTCACTCATCTTCAATTTACCGGGGATATAGTGATCATAGCAGTATCACAGTGAGAATTTAGGTACAATGCTCGAACACCTGAATATAGCATCTTAACGAGTGGGTCTTAAAATAAACATTGACCAAACGAAGACCACGTCGAATGTACATGTTATACCCGCTTGTTCCTGATAATTGTTAATTTTTCAAAAATGTTGATGAAGGTGAAGATCTGGGATTAATAGTCCAGCTAGGTACAATAGACTCAATGTAGAATCCAATTCGGATGGCTCGGCAGTATTCTGAAAATTACGAAAAGTTTTCTCATCTAAAATATCTTAAGACAAAAGTCTTCGAACATGTGTGATCATCGTGATTAGTGCCAGGCCAGTGTCCAAATTGCTTAGGGCACAGAGACGTGGTCTCTAACTATGGCCTCAGTATGAAAGCTCAATACGATGGAGTGAATTATCCTTGGAGTTTCTCTAAATGTTAGATTCAAGAACGATTACATCCATAGCAAAAATGTTACCGATGTGGTTCTAAGAATCAGCAAGCTGAAGTGTCTTAGGTGGTGGATGGAGAGACCACATTGCTCGAAGAACCGATGTGCCTTGGAGCCAAAAATTCTTGAATGGGAACCACCTATCGAAAATGCAGATTTTGACGGGCCCACGCAAAATTGGCCGGTAATCTGGTGAATTTTGCAGTGAATGTGAACAGCACAGGAGTAATTGTTATGGAAGTCTCAGTGGGAGGCCTATATGCAGCAGTGAACGTCCTGTCTGAAGTGATGATGATTTCTATACAAAGATTCTATTCCAGGATAAACGGTAATTCTTATTTGTAAGTGCATTTCTTGTCTTGTGTGTACTTAACCTATGTTACGAATTTAAAAAAAAGTAGGGGAAAATTACTTTTTCACATTTCACTGGTGAATTATTCGCCTCCACTTGATACTTAAACACAGTGCTTCATAACGTCCTCCGTCGACGGATAACACGGGATTTTATATTTAAATACATATCTCCTACTTTTATTTGAACAATGATAACTTGTAGAGGCAGAAATTCATACAAGGCTATCCTCAAAAAGAATAATGTAAACAATTAAAAATATTTCATGTAATAGCACAAAGCTTTTATTACATCTATGTACATGGGCGGTCAGATCTGCATTGAGAGCCTAAGGTCGACTTTCTTACTACTTCTTTTGCACTAAGACCTCTCAATTAGACCTACTGCTGACCACCCACCCTTTTTTTTTTTTTTTTTTTTTTTGTTTTTTTTTTTTTTGTGACGCGGGGAAAAATGCGTTACGCACACCACCGGTGCCTGGGTGGCCTCCGGTGGTAGTGTGGGACTCCCCGTCGGCTGTCCGATGGTATACCCACTAAACAACCCCGCGAAATGCCATCGGCCGCGTTGGTGTGGTGCCCCGGATCTGTCAGCAACAGGGCACCACTGCGACTGGCCAGCCCCTCAAAAGGGGCCGGACTTCTTCTCTCTAGGGGCCATCCCGGCAAATTGGGACAGCCCCTCCGGCGGCGGGACCATTATGGGGCCAGGTTCCCAGCCTGACCCCTAGTCCCACAGGTTAGGGAGGCGGCAGTAGGTGCGCGTAGCGCCTACGCCGCACTCCCGTCCGCCGTCTCCGGAGCGGGGCAGCCTGAGGATCGTCCTCCCTGTCCCGCTCCGCGGCCTCCTTCTGGGACATGACGGTCTCACAGAAGGAGGCCATCGCCTGCCAGGCACTGTCACTCCCGAGCATGGAGCGGACCACGCTCGGGAGCGAGAGGTCCGCGCTACCTAGCGCGGACACCAGATCGTGGCGCTGCCGAGACCATCTGGGACACTGCTCTAGAGTATGCTGAGCAGTGTCCTCGGCCGCGCCACAATCGTGGCAGCCTGGCCGCTCCTCCCGCCTCGCGACCCGGTGCAGGTACTCACCGAAGCATCCATGTCCGGTGAGCACCTGCACCATGCGGAAAGTGAGGGGTTTGCGCCTACGACGCATCCACGCCTCCAGGACCGGGCGCAGCGCCTCCGCAACGCGGACTCCGTACCGCGGCTGCGCCAGGTCCTCCCCCCACCTCCGCATCATCTCCACATGCCCTCGCTGGCGATACCGCCCCACCTCCACCGACGTGGGGCGCTCGCCGAGAATCCTCCTATCCGAGACAAACCCGTATACCTCGGCGAGCACCTCCGCCTCCAACTCCCAGGGCGGGTCGCCAGCAAGGGCGGTCGCGGCCGTCCACGCCACCGTCCGGTACCCCCTTATCGCCCTCTGCGCTATGACCCGCTGCGCTCTGCGCAGCTGAGCCCTATTCCGAGCGCAGAGGGCTTCCGCCCATATGGGGGCACCGTACGTGGCCATACTCCGGCAGATGCCGGAGTACAGCCGCCTGCACGCGGCGCTAGGCCCGCCCACATTGGGCAGGAGGCGACCCAGCGCCGCCGCAGCTCTGATGACCCTCGGCCCCAACCGCTCGAAGTGGGGGCCGAAGGTCCATCTCCCGTCCAGGGTGAGGCCCAGATAGCTAATCTGGGCACTCACCCTAATCCTTTCTCCTCCTATTTGGAGGTGCGCTCCCGAGGGGGGGCCCCGCCTACCGGTCCCGCGGAAGAGGAGGGCCTCGGTTTTATCCAAGCGGACCCGAAGCCCAAGCCTCTCTATGCGGCTGACCACCAGTCCTACACCGACTTCGGCCAGCCGCGCCGCCTCCACGAAGGTCTTACCCCGGGATGTGACGAGGGTGTCATCTGCATAGCAGATGACGCCCATCCCGGGGAGGAGACGGCCCCGCAGGACCCAGTCGTATGCGAGGTCCCACAGAATGGGGCCCAGAACGGACCCCTGTGGGACACCGCACACGACGTGTCTTCTCACCATCTGGCCCCTCGCGTCCTCGTAGCGCACCTCCCTGTCCTCCAAGTACGCCTTCAACAGTCTCCCCAAGTACGGAGGCACCCCAAAGTATTTGAGGGCCTCCAGTATGGTACTGTGGGGGAGGCTGTTGAAGGCGTTGGCGATGTCTAACGACACCGCCACCACCACATCTCCGCTGCGCTCCGCATCCTCCGTCACCGACCTTAGGCGCCTAATGGCGTCGACGGTCGACCGTCTGGCCCGGAACCCGAACTGGGCATCCGATAGGCCCGGTCCCGGGCCATCCTCCAAGTGCTGAGCGAGGCGGGAAGCGACAACCCTTTCTAGGGCTTTCCCCGCCTCGTTCAGCAGAACGACTGGTCGAACCGCCGACCCCGAGTCCGGGGGCCGGTCTCCCTTCAACAGAAGGCAGAGCCGGCCCACCCTGAAGGGTCCCGGGCAGCACCCCGACCGCAAGCAGCAGTCGAGGAGCTCCCGGAACCTGTCTCCAAGGTGCACGAGACCCAACGCTAGCACCTTCCCGTGCACCCCGTCCGGTCCCGGCGCCCTCTTTTTGCCTCGGAGGCGGTCAACGACCGCCTCCATCTCCTGGTCGGTGACGGGCGGCTGCTGGCTACCGGGTTGAGGTCAGGACGTCCCTGGACTTATCTGCCACTGCCTAGTAACCAGCACAGTGCCAAGCGCGATTCCACCACAACCCATGGAGGTTAAGCGTCGTGTCTGGCACTACTGAGATGGCGGGAAATCACAGCTGCAGCAGAGATGACAACAGTAGCTATTACAACGATGATATGCTCTAACTAATAGCCGAAGCTATGTGTGCTTGGGCCATGCGTTAATATTCGTTGAAACGTTAACCGCTGGGGAAGAAAGGTACTCAAATGGCGTCTCCGTACTGGTACACGTAGTGTGGGATGACCCCACACTAGAGGAAGCGACAATCGCAAGAGGTTCATAGCGAGTCGATCTATACAGGCGACACAGGATCGAGACGAATGTCACTCTAGAGGGGAATATGTTATGTTATGTAATATATATATATATATATATATATATATATATATATATATATATATACATACATATGTATATATATATCCTATGTTCAGCAATTGACGAATACGGGCTGAGATGCTGATGCCTTCAGCCTAAGGATTTGGAGAAGAGATTGATTTTTACGTTAAGCGACTGCGGCCCGACATCCATAATCCACAGAGAAAACCAGATCTTTCTTTGATTAGGTCACGCGTCTTTAGAAATATAATTTCTGGGGCGAGTAGATCTCCTCACGATCCTCAGGAACCGAAGACCAGTTGTTCGGCAGGTCGGTTCTTATATCTATAACTTCACGCCAAATCCCTTGCGGGTAGGCAGAGAGAACCGAGCGCCTCACTCGCATTGTCAGTGTCCGAGGCATACTCATACATTTCTTCAAAATATTTACTCCACCGTTCTAACACTTCCTGAGTGTTCGCAAGACTGACACCAGCTTTAGACTTTATCTTATCCATTCTGGATGCCGACGAACCACTCCGAGACTTCTTTACCTCTCTCCAAAAGAGTTTGGTATTTGCCTCGAAGTTTTTCGTCAGCCTCTCTTCCTCATTCATAATTTGTCTTTCACGCTTCTCTTTCACTAAAGCCTTGGTTTCATTCTTGCATACACGGTACATTTCTTTCTTCTTTTCTCTCATATTTTCATTTAAGGGCAAAGATGATACGTAATCCAGCCACGCTTTTCTCTTTCTTGCTACGGAGGATTCAACCTCCGCATCCCACCAGGTATCTCCTTTCGCTGTTTTACGTCTCTTTGCGCATCCACAAGCTTCTTTTGCCCTATCCACCATACTTTCTTTCAAAACTTTCCAACAATCATCCACATCTGAGTCGGAGAGGCTTGCATTTGCAAGTCTCTCACTTACTAGATGCACATACATTCTCCTTACACTTTCATCTTGCAATTTTTCGCTCATTATCCTTTCATGATCTCCGAAAGGGATTCGCACTCGCCAGTGCCTCCACTTCCTAAAAAGGCCCACAAACCGGCTTACCACCAGGTAGTGGTCCGTCTCAAGAGTGGGGCCTCTAAAGGCTCTTGTATCCATTATAACATTTCGGAGACGTCTATCAATTATAATCAAATCAATCACACTTTTTTGGTCATTCCTTCTCAATGTATTCGTGTGAATATCCTTATGATGAAATAAAGTATTCGACACGAGGAGGTTTCGTTCCATACATAAATCTAGTATTGACTTACCTGCTTCGTTCACTCTCTTATCTCCATACGGACCAAGAACAGTTCTTATAAATTCGAATCGGTTCTTATAAAATATATATACATAAATATATATATATGGTGATCTAACGCTTCACAGGGCTTCGCCAAGGGACCAAAATTCGGAGATCTTCTAAGATATAAATGCCAAATAATCGTTAATAAATCTACGAATTTGGTAATGTGAGTTTACGATATGATTTAAAATTACGGAAAATACTGACGTGATAGCAAAACCGACACGAAACATTCAGCTTCAAAAAAAAATTTTGTTCCTACCCCATCAAGTTGTCAGTTCTATCATTTATAATGAAGGTAAAGTTACATTAATCAGGATCTAACGATTCACAGAGCTTCGTCAAGGGACCAAAGTTCGGAGATCTTATACGATATAAATGCCAAATAAACATTAATAAAGCTACGAATGTAGCACTTCTAACCATAAATACTCATTTGACTCATTTTGTTCTTACCAATACAAATAAAGCTAAGAATAATATTCTTAATCTTGACCCCTACTATTAAGAGTTCTCACTATTTACTCGCGAACAGGACAAGGTATCCAATCACTCGCTACAAAAGCAATAAACTGAGTATCACGTCCCTGTTCCAGTGACAAACTACTAACGCCCGCCACTCTAGCGCGCAACGCTCGCCTGCACTCTGATGGACGAATTTAGATTTATAACGCACTTCGCGTGTTTATTTTGCCCTCACGTCGTACTCGACATGAGATTCATTAGTTGGGACAGGCTAAGGCTGCCAAGTAGCCTACCTAAATATTTCAAATTCTAAATGTTCACTGCTTATACCACAATTAGCTTGCGATCCAATATTACCGTAAAGCAGATTAATATTTACTTCGTAATAACAAACTACAGAATTGTTACGTAGTTTATAAATGCAGTACAATAAAAATACTGTTATTATGTACTATAATAATTTTAAGAGTGATAGGGCGAATCAAAACAGCCCGTCTGGATAAGTGCCTCCACCTTACAGAAAACCGCAGCGAAATAACAATTCGCTTTAGGTTTGTTGTGTTCCTGCATGTCAGTGAGATCACAAGTAATCTCCTGGGAAGTTGCTGTGGGAAGCAGAAGTGGCATCGCGCGAGTGATAAGATAAGATGTTCGTGCATTACCACTTCGGTTACAGTACAGTACTATTCAAGAAAGTTTAGTGTGTGTCAAATCATCACTCGCGCGATACCAACTCTTTGGTAACACAGCAACTCCTTAGGAGCTTGCGGGTGACTTCATTCACACACGTCTTCATAACCGCAGGAACACAACAACGCTCTAAGCAGTTATTACTTGGCCGCGGTTTTCCATTAGGTGAAGGTACTGCTGGCTGCTTTGATGCGTCCTACCACTCTTAAAAACATCCAGACCAAGACAAACAGACATGTTCATGCACATGAAAGTTTGTCCTGTGTGAGAATCGAAGCCACGAGCGTTTTTGTGTCAATGTAAACAGTGCGCCACCACTGCGCCACCGAGCTCGTCAAAGCTTATATACTTTTAGTCAAGTGAACCGTGATAGGTCAGTGGATAAAGAATGAATGAAGAGTGTTTTCGGATTTTTGGATATATTTGTAATTATCACTTGCGCGATGGTAAAGGACAACATCATGATGCAACCCGTAAAGTCCATAAAGAAATTATATTTCGAAAGTTGTGTGACCTAAGCTAATTGATAATTTTCCTTCCCATAATCAATTCACGTTGAAACAAAAACTCATAGAATATTAAGTTAAATTATAAAGAGTGAAGCACTTCTATAATTTAAAAATTATTGACCTAAAATACATATACTAATATTTACTCACTTTTGTAGTTTGGACACCGAATATAAGTAAAACAGCACAGACTCACCACACTTCCTATACACACCTATGACCATTTACATCTACAAGTTTAAACATTTCCTTCACTCCCCCACACACATACACCTAAAATATATACACTACTCCTATATAATATACTAATGCTTAATAATAGAAAAGTTAGTATTTTCGCTCCGCTTTCCTTTTGTTTGTAAATTGTGTTTAAATTTGTATACTTCACCAGACTCACTGCTCCCTAAAATACAGGTTTATTTCCCGTTTTGGGGCCAGAGAATCACTTACCTGTTGTTTACCATAAATAAGCTAAGTCTTATGTAACCGTTTGTAAACTCAAATATGGAAATAAAGAAATATTATTATTATCTTTTCTTAAGTCACGGGCATTTACCCCGGACATTTAATAGGTGTGCGCAGGGATATGAATCCAACGTGTAGAGGCCCATTCGAAAAGAATGATGTAGTGTATTATACCGACTGTTAACTGATCTAGGAGATATCAATGGGACCATATGCTCATGAACAGGTCATGGCAGTTATTGGGACTATTACAAATTAGTCAGAAAAATTGAGCTATTGAAATGAGATATGGAGGTAATATTAGAACTGGACTATTACAGACTAGGAATGGACGCCTGGCATAACTATCATAATCTGATGTTATTTCCGGCAGGTGTGGCTTGCCACTTAGTAGATGGACCCCCGAAATGACAGAGAAAGTCGACTCTCTATTCACTCCCTGAGTCACTCACACCGGTGTTGCCAGGCGCAAAACCGGTGTGAGTGACTCAGGGGTATCGAGAGGTGTCGTTGTGTCCCTTAACACTTCCATACCTGGAGCATACTACCTGATAAAGCAATATGCTCTTTCGACTCCTCTCTGTACGGCCAATAAAGGCAAGCCAAAGTTGAGAATCCTGCGCCTCTTTTTGACTTGCCACCCCGAACGACTAAGACACGCCGGAGACGAAGTCCCTGATCGACTCTCTGGCGCACTCCGGTAGCCGTGGTGTTATTATTATTTAGCTATGAAAAATCCAATTTCCCGTCTGGGTTGTCGAGGTCTGACGGCATTCACTCTATGTAAAAATCTGTATATTTGCCAAATCTTTAAACTTAGGCAGCGGACCCCACCAATCCTAATGAATTAGGAAACGGTTTAACGCTCAGAAGAGGTCAGATTCTACACGTACCGATTGTTTGAAGACTTTTTTCATCTATTAAATTATATTCAAACCAACATAAAGACAATGTCATTGACATTGCCTTGAAAGTTTTCTGAATGCAAACAATACATTTTTAGTCTCACTGATTACTGTCACTGTAGTTGGTTTCTGCTGTATCTAAATTTTAACCAGGGCTTATAAAATTCCAACTTCATATTTTTACGTGACAAACTACTTTTATAATATATAATGTCTCCCACCTCCCCAATGCTCGCGTTCTCTTTGTGCGATATTAATTTTCATGCCGACTATTCTGAAACTTGAATAATATCAAAAGCTGGAACGAGATCTGATAATCGCAAATTATCTATCCCCACCACTGATTCAATCAATCTTGAATTCAATCGCAACTTGGGTTTGACCATTTATCAACTTATTTGAGTAATAACATATTTGCAGTTGTTATTATAATTTAGATTTATAAGATAGGGATTTTGTTTTATCATATTACTATATACGAGAAATATTTGTGTTCGTGTATCTCGGTAATTGTTCTAACGATTTGGATCAACTTTTTTAATTCATCTATACATGTGTCTTTCGTGAATAAAAACAATTTTATATATAAAAAAAAATATGCAAACTGCTAGCGAGACTCGGTCGTCCAAATACTTCTAATTTCAATTTAGCAATAATTCTTAATGCAATTAACATAATGACGTTTAATATAATGACGTGTATTATTTGTATACTGTACTCGTAGACTGTACTGTGCTTCACTGTATTATACTGTACTTAAATTATAGTATGAAAATGATAATGCAAGTACTAAAATTAAGTTTTAGCACAAAAACAAAATTTAAATCGGTTACAATATCCAAGTCCGATTGCTATAATTGCCCTACATTGCCACTGTGACTTTTAATTCAGTATTCCTCAGAAGCTTCGTGATAGATAGAAGTAGTTCGCATAGAAGTTCATATTTGAAACAGTCACAATGCCTGTCAGCGCTTGGGATAATCGCCTTGCATTACCACCTCTACCAAAGCAGTTCTCCTCATTAACTAGAAGGAATTTGAACTCATTAAGTAGTAGTCTCTTTACAGCTGAAGGCGGCATATAATCACTAAAAATTTTAACATGGTAGTTCCAAGGACATTGGTTCTTAATTTAACAAACATTGTGTTACGAATGTCAAATTTACATTGCAAATGCATTACATTACTTATATACAATTGTAACGTAAATACGTAATTGAATAATTATCGTATTCTCTGCCTATCTTTCACCAGAGGCACGTTTATTAATTATGGGGGTTTACTGAACGCAGGTTACGTTGATTTTTACCAAATTGAATTACTGAAATCTTTAGAAGCAAAGTTCTAAAGATTTTCGTAAATTAGTTAAACTCCACAATTTCACATTATTCAATTAAAAATATTTTATTTCGAACTATAAACTCAATTACTCAACGTAATTTTGATAAACGCCTGTACGAAGAGAGTCGCTGCGTTAATAAATGACTATTTCATTGAACAAACTGTAAGTTACTATAGTCTTTTCTCACCAAGTAGAGGTATTATTTATAGTTATCTTCCGCTTTGAAGCACTGGGAGAAAGTGATGTAGCAAGAGTCCATCGCTTTCTTTTTTTCCGTTACGTTGCGTTACTGACAATTTCGTAAACGAAGAAAAAAAAACAATTATGTAAAAAAACAGTTTGAAATATTGTTATTGCAATAGAATTATCTGTATATATATAAAAAAAGAAACCGACAGGCTGATTAACTGCAAAACTACATAATTTTTCACAATTATTCCGTAATAGCACACAACATACAGGGTTGGGTTGAGGGTTGTTCTGTTCCTGCGTGTGTGTGAGGTCACCAGCAAGCTCGCAAGAAGTTGCTGTATTAGCAACAGAGGTGGCATCACGCGGATGTATTACCAGCGTGCATAGGCTACGGTAACCACTTTACATCAGATAGACCGTATGCTTGTATGCCTGCCGACGTTGTATAAAAAAAGAAAGACAGATGGGCTCAATGAGTCCGATATTCGATTAATAAGGTGGTGAAAATTTATTTTATTACTGTAATAATTATATATATTTTAAGCCCCTTTAATTATTTCAGATTCATCATTATTTCCTTCATTCGTCGAATGTTACACAGCACAAAATGAATGAAAACCTATTTCGGAATTATGCAATAATTAATATGATTCCCAACTTGAACTAGCAACTACTTTATAATTTCTATCCCTCTTCTTCTTTAAACCACTTCCCTCGTCCCTTCACTTTTCTATTATAATAAAATTTTAATTCTTATGGATCAGCACGTAGTCATTTTCTTTAAGAGCATTAAAATGGTATGTTTCGATTGATTGGTTTTATACTGTAGAAAAATGTCTTGACTCTCTATTACAAAAAAAAAATGTTGAAAACGACTAACTTATAAAATATTTGATAGCCCAGGTGATTAAAATTCAAGTTAGGTTTAGATTGGATATAAGTATGGTTTTTCTTATTTGCCCAATTAAGACCCGGTGTTGTTCAGGCTGGTTTAAGACTTTCATCTGATTAGGTTCGGTGGAGGGTGCTAACGTTCGCTAAAGCTGCTGAGGGAAACTTCTGTCGACCGTCCATGCCACCGTTGCAATTACTAGATAGCGATCTGGCTTATTTTATTTGGCCATTACTCTTTATACAAGGGTTTATTATAAAATGGATGAAAAATAATATAAGAAAAACAAAAACTATCAAAAAGTAATAATGTTTCATTTAAAACAAAAACGAGTGTGCTTTTGACCACACGACTGAGTAAAACTTCTTTAGCTCCATAATGTGTACAGACAATAGGCCTGCACTGTGTCTTAGATATACGAAACTTAACTCGCTATGAGAAAAAGAGAGAAAGAAAATGTGTGCTCGCACCTCTCTCTCTTGCCCCTACAGTAATATACGAAACGTAACTCTCTCTTTCTATCTTCACTAACTTAACTTCCCTCTCAACTTCCATTCGCCTCGCCCGATCACACTTTTCGTAACGATGTCAATGAAATATCACTATCTACTTCAGCTCGGGTTAAAGACTCTTCTAAAACAAGTTACGTCTTTGGGCAGGGGGAGATGAATGTCAGCTAGCACGTTGTGACCCCGTTCTGAGACGAGTTGTGAGAATTGGCAACGATCGTATGCTTACACATGGTATTTAGCCTTAAGTTTAAGTAGAGATTTTGCCTCCCTTTATGTGTAATGATTGTATAATAGGTTGTGTTATAAAGAATTGTTCGATATAATGCCAATATCTTCTACAACTGCACCGCTCGTCGATGGTGGATAATTCATACTCACAGGCTGAAACGATAATGATACGGTCCCAGAGAAGTTTTCTTCGGAGAACTCTCAAATTGTGAAATGAACTTAAAGTTGCTTCTTTATGAGCTTCTGCACATTCTTTAGGTTGAAAACACTGTCGAAATATTTTTACCGTGAAACACCTTTCATTTATACCCATTCAACAATCGTATATCAATGAGTCCTGATGATACTTATCAGTTATTATAGAACAATTGTGAAAATAACGTAGCAGTTAATCAGTCAGTTTCTTCTTTTATGTACCTATATAGACAATTTCATTGCAATAATACACGTAGGCTCAAAACGGTGATCATATTTAGCGCTAAAAGACAAATTTTTGGCGAACGAGATGTATCTTAATGCGCATTTAAGATGTGAGTTTATGGTGCCAATAGGCCTCCACTTGCATATTTCGAAACAGGTTTTCTTCTACTTTGTGCCTTGTAATATTAGTCTGATGAAGGAAAATATCAAATAAGTACCAATCCTTCACAATTAAACTTAGATATGTGGTCTGCTTTTATTGCTTTGGAATTGAACAATGTTATACGAGATATCCCCAAAATTAATATATTATTATTATATTTTTACGGAAACTTTGAACCAGATTTTAATGAGCAATTATATCCCAAGTAATTGTATAGTTTACTTTTTTCATAAAGTGTACAGTTTGAATAAATTTGAATATGGAGCGTTATACTTAGGTATTAAAAATTCGCTTTTCAGCTACTTACTTTTTACATTAATTTTACTTTTATTAAATAATTTTAGTTTTATTTGAATGGCAAGCTAGCCAGTAATTGGTGTACCAAGATGATCTGCTGAATTCGAAATAAGCCACTAGAAGCAAGTAGCATAGAATCGTTAAATAATAGACGTCTTCGGCTGTAATGATGATGATATTGATTGTGCAAGCGAAATAACTGTAAGTCTTATTATCTGAAACAATAAATGATATCCGAACTCTATATAAAATGGTCGTGCGAATCGATTGGTTCTTACCGTACTCATTGTACACTTATAATTGGGTAATTTGAATGTTAAATTAATTTTTAATATTTAAGTGCAATAATCTTATCTTATCTTAAACGAAATAATCCCAATTACTTGGTCTTATATGAAAACAGTAATCAATTGTACGAAGAAGGTTTTTACTCCCAGATCTAAAACGGTTATCGTAAATTATGAACGCACAATACAACAAGCATTGCTCGCGTGTTTTCCTCACTATAGCTGCTAACGGTGCAACTACTGGGGATCTTACGTGTAAGGCAAGGCGCAGATTTATCTGAAATCCCATGGCATATATTTCCCATGGTTGCCAATTATATAAAAATATTTTTCTCTAAATGTCCACATCATAAATATATACCATAATGTCAGTTTTTCTGAACATTTATAAAAATCTCATGTGCGGGCAAATATTTTCAAATTTAATATACACTTCCTACATTATATATCGTTTAAAGCACGAAGCAACGCGCGCATTCCTTGCCTCTCGCTCGCACTTATTCAAGCTGGGAGCAAATCATGGTAACCATGGCTTGTGTGCGGCCATTTTTTTACAAGCAACCTTGGATTATTGTGTTCAGCACAAATTTAACTTCAAATTGTCATAATAATTTGAAAAAAAAAACGCAATGGCCGCAAAAAGTCAACATTAATGTACCTATCTCTTTACAGCTGGTTGCAATTAATTCAAATCATGGTAACCACGGCTTGCGGCCATTTTTTACAAGCAACCATAGATTATTGTGTTCAGCACAAATTTAACTTTAATTTGATATAATAATTTGAAAAAAAAAACACGATGACCGCAAAAAATCAACATTAATGTGCCTTTCTCTCTCTTTCTTATCTCTTTACGGCTTGCTCTCTTTAAATTGGATTTGATGTTGCAAGTTTATTTATTAACGTTACAATAATTGTCTAAAAGTCGCCAAATCCTCTCCATGATTCGTCCAGCCTGAAGAGATAGTTAACATATTTCGACTGACAAGACTTGGCATGTATCAATTTTTTTTCAATTTTATAATAAATGTTATGTTCAAAAAGAAAGTTTAGCAGTGAGGTCACCTTTAGCCCATTGATGGCTGACTTATATATGATTAGTTACGAACACGTGAACATAATCGGTAAAGCATACATATTCTATCACAACTCAGGTACCAATTGGTAATTTGAACTTCATGTTTCAAATTAAATAAAATCCACCCTTAAATTCACTATCAAAGTAGCAGAAAATAATTAAATTAACTTTTTAGATTTAACTCAGGCCGATAACAGGTCTTAACCAAAGTAGCTGTGATAGGGAACAACATGCATTTACTAACGATAGTGTGAGGGCACCGACTGGTGCTAGTTTACATGTACTAATTGGTGGCGGAAGCACTCAGAGTAGTTTATATCTCATTGCCTGTAAATTTGACTATCTATTCTCGTACTTAACGAAATTTCTTATCTATTAACTATTTAACCTAAATTTAGTCTTCATAAATGACAACTAGGCCATGACCCTCTCAAATATAAGCTTTGAAATTAATTCCGTTGACCCTTTAAATTGAATATAGCCTTAAATCTGTATTCATTACTAAAACTGGTTTCTGAACAAAATATAACGACGATTTATGACAATCCGGGTCGTATTAAAATATATTTTACTAAAGCGAATTTGAATTTCTCTGTAAAAAAAAGCTGTGTGGCGATGTCGGTAAATTCCAATACTTATTTAGCTTTATAGTTCCGTCCGTGAATGTGTTATTTACTAAAAACATCATAGATTTATTTAAAATATTTTGTATGTTCATTTATGTAATCAAATGTAATTGAACCATTAAGTTTCGATTACATTTGATCGTTAGCTTGTATTCGACTCAATGAAAGACATCTCAAATTCAGGCATTGGAATAAGGGCTATCGAAACTCCACCCACGGCGTGATATAGCTTTACAATTAGTCGTTTCTCAGAATTCTATGAACAATCGAAGTCGGTTAACGACCAAATGAAATTAAGTCTCAAACTTTCTATAGTAACAGTTAAAGCTTTCAAACAAAGGAACACAAGAATATAAATTCAACGTCTCTTAAAGACCCAAACCGCCAATGCGATGCAATGTCGATATTCTAATTCCCTAAAAGCAAATTGCAGTTAGTTGAATTGAGGAATTACTCCTTGCAATTTGTGAGGAAGTAGCCGATGGTATCGCGCCGGTGCGGCGGGCGGTTGCGGCGCCGGTAAAGGTGCCTATAGCCGCACTATAGTGCTATAACCGCTACCAGGGTAACCGCCCTCCGTAACTACTGCTGCGAGAATTAAACGTAGATTGAATTGGATAAATTGCAAATTCATTTTTGTCCGTCTGCCAAATGGCGGGTAATGTTTTCGTTGAGTTTTTTCATACCATATAGCTACTTAACCGGCCCTATGTGATGCAATTACAAAGTATTTCTTTTTTAGTATTACATTATATTTTTGTCTTTTTTTAGGAAAAGGAAATTTCCTTTGAATACTAGGATATGCCCGGACGAAGTTACCTCTCATCTCTATCTGCACGTATCCCTCTGTCTATTTATTACTGTTCTCTAATTCTTAGTGTGGCTTTTCCATACCCAAATTGACTGACTAGCTGAAAGTTCGTATCTAATAAGAGCTATTATATATAGAATTTGTATATATAGTTTCAATCAGTACTTAGCGATACGTCAATACTACATGAAACTCGATCTCTTGGAAAAAAATATATAAAAATATTGACAATGAAAATTGACCGAAAATTTTTAGGGTAACAGCCCAATCCTTTGTGCATGGAATTCCTTAGACGTATATCTTCATGATAATGATCTGAGAAAACCCACTATAGATACTGATCTGCTTAGAGAATGACTATTAATATACGAATTGATTTGAAATGCAGCATAATGAACACTCTATATTAAAACATGATTATATGTAACGTAATTACCTAATGTACAGTAGGCCTGAGCGGAGGTTGTCTAGTCTTTGGCAGAAGATCACGAGGTATTGAACGTATGGACAGGGATTCACCTTTTACGTAGGAAAAACACATATTTTATTCATGGAACAAATTAGATAAAAGATATGTTATCTTACTCTAAATTCTTACTCTCTCAAGGACAAAGTCACTTCTTTTATAAGGCACGTTGTATTTATAATGTAATACAGTATTATTTATTTATAACGTAGTATAAATGTGTTACACTCTTAACTTTATTATTTTCTTTGCTTCCATTTTTGTTATTTGAGTGTCAGCTACAAGTCGCTATCAGCAAAAATACATCTGTATATTATTCGAGGGCAGTGCCTGCATCTCATCTCAAATTAACAAACGAGGCTCGGGTGAAAGTGAGGCAAGGAATATCCAACCATCCCGACTATATCCCGATTTACTTCCACCTTACAGAAAACGGTATGCTCAGAAGTTGCTGTGTTTGCAGCGGTTCTACTAAATACTTCCTTGCTGGGAGCATTCCTTGTATGGTAAGCCTTTATAAACTATGGTAACTATTTTCAACCATTTAGTATATACATACATATCATTACGCCTGTCTCCCATTGGGGTAGGCAGAGACTATAGAACGCCAGGAGCACCGATCCAAGCATACCGCTTTCGCTTCTTCTACACTCATCAACCTCTTCATGCATGCTTTACATGCTTCACCATTTAGTATATAAAGTAAAAAGTAGTAAAATTAGTAGTAAAATTAGTAGTATAAAGTTCTTCCTGTACATTAGGGAGCTCGATAGCATCGTTGCGCGTGTCATTCTAATCAAACACGCAGATTATGTAGGTAACGCCGACCTTAGCATGTCTATGGATGGGTTAATCAATCTCGAGCTTCTCTTTTTCAGAAGGTACAATAAAGCGTCGGTCTGGCTTTTGTCGATAGATGACAGTCGTTAAGCTAAGTCAGTGGACTATGGGTGGCTTGGAAACACTGGGTTCTACCCATTTGCAAACAAGCAGCGTGCTAGAGTATGTTCTAAATAACGTAACTACATTTAATTTCAATGGGCGTTTAACGTTTTGAAAGCTACTAGTGACCGCTAAGTGGTCGAAATTAGACCATAACATCCATTTAAGACAACATTATTAAGATTATTTTTTCTATAATCCTTGAATTTTGTTTTTGAAGTGATAACTTCTTATGGGACGATAAACCGCTTCGTTACGTAACGCGTTACGGCGCCAGTCTGTCTGGCTTCCCTTTCTCTCATGTATACGGCAGCGGACTAGCGTCTCGAGACGCACACTTTTTTTTTTTTTATTACGTAAGCTGCGATCATGTATAAAAACGCAATATAAAAAGACGTATAACTTGACTTGGCCATATTTAAAAATCAATAACGCGTTGTTTGACATTTTCTTGTGTTTTTATTGTTGAAACCGCAAGGGTCGGTATACCCCTGCGGTTTTACCGAGGGTAACCAATTAATTTTACTGTTTTAATAATTTCCTATAATAATATAACTTTATTGAAACCGTCACTACAAATACGCGAGAGCAATCCAATTTATATAGCATTTCACATTCACATGCATTCATGCAAACATTTGCATGAACATATTTATTTGCATTGGTATGAGTTTTTAAAAGAGGTAGGGAGCATCAAAATAACCCCACTGGTGAAGTATCTCCACATATCATCCCTAGAGTATTACACTAACCCCCTAAGGAGTTGCTGAGTTAGCAGTACGAGTTACTTCCTTCATTGCATGCGTTCATAGGTTACGGTGATCACTTTACATTAAGTGGGTCTTATGCTTGTATCAACTTTCAACAATAAAAAATCGAAAAATGTACAATATACGTACAAAGTAAAGAATTCATATTTAATTTGGCAATATTATATATAGATTCCTTATTGATAATCTGTACTCAGTGAGACTGTTTGACCACATACTAATATATATTTGATGTTGACAGATTTAAATTATCCGCATTCGGAGAATTTTATTTTGTTTAATTTAATATATTTGTGTTTGTTAAACATAGTCCGACGATTCTGATTATTATATTTTAGTTCGGGTGAATTCTACTTAGTGAAATAGATATAAAATGTATTTACTTACTCTCGTATACCCGCGTCAAATAGTGTAGCACATTATACCCGTGCACGGTCTGTGAGACCAAAAGTGCTGGGGTCATTTTAGTATGTATTTAAGTAAAATATCATTATAAAATTAGGTTTACCATTAGACGAGAATCAGTAAAAATATATTAAACAAAGTTTTAAAGAACAATTCTTTTTTTAGCAACTAGTCGACTCTTATTACAGCGTCTGGTACGAGTATAATACAGTATTCTTATAAGCTACGAAACTTTGAACAAAAAAGACACTACCTTTGCATTAAACTAGAAAAAAAATCTTAAATCTCAAATACAAAACAGAATAAAAAACAAACTAAGTAACCTAAAATTGCTCAAGATGACAGTCGAAGCATATCCTTTCCTAGGTATAGGTATAAGGTAGCCAAGGTAGAAGTTACCAGAAGTTTGTTGTGACTCTTCCTCGTTCTCAGAATCATCTTCCTGTTCTGTATCACTTCCTTCTTGCTGCACTTCATCATACCGTGCAGGAAGAAAGAGGTCCTCTAACTAAGAGTAGTTTTTATTATCATAGTTGGAATCATAATTATCTTCTTCCAAAATTCTTCTTATGAGAAGTTATAAAATGTACCTTAAAAGTTGTTAATATAATATATATAATAATAATACATAATTATAATAAATAATTGAAATGTTGTTTATGTGAAATTGTGACACCTAAACCCGCGTCGGTCTAATGAACGGATCAATGTCGTGTACACACATATGTGTTATATGATCGATCACTCATGCTACACTAAATTAGCTATAAAGAAATTAGCTATGAAGTTAGCTATAAATCATGCAGCTTGCAGTGAACTCGAAGTGCTGACACCATTCATTAAAAACAAAAAAAATAAAGCAAACATAATCCTTCGGTCTGACAGATCAATGCGCGGATATAGGAAGGTTAACAATTTTTTTTTGCAGACAAAGGACTACTGTCAATATATAAAGGTACCCACAATATAGTTTACATACATATTGTAAAATATCATAATATACACCGACATATATAAAAATGCCAAACAAGTACGACACGAAGGTGTAAAAGTTCAGAGTGAGGCCAAAACAACCAAATTGCTTGTATTTTTTCAGAAGTTGGTCTATGTATCCTTAGAAATCGACGAACGTGCATGAAAAGAGCTATGTAGCTAAAATATTAAATAAACGGGTAAGGTATGTAAGGACCTAGACAAGTGGTGCTAAATACTCAGTCCTCTCCGCCTACCCCCTAAGTGATCTAACCAACGTGGCTTGAAGATATGGGTAGACATATTAGTATTTATACAAATAATAAAAAATTCAGGACCTGCAATAGCAAAAACGATGTGTACATTCCTCTTCTTTAAAATATAAGACTCTTGAATAAAATACTTTTTTTCCGTTCTTCGAAGGGCATGTTAAGACGTCGGTCCCGACTGTTGTCGATAGATGACAATCGGTAAGCTAAGTCAGTGGCTCTCGGGCGGCTTGAAAACACTGGTCTCCGTCAATCCGCATTTGAGAAGCGTCGTGGAATATGCTCTAAACCCCTTCGGTTGAAGGGAGATCCTGCAGTGGAATGAGTAAGGGTCGATGGGACGATCATGACCTACTTATTGTACTTAAACTCGAGCCGAGTTCTTGCGTACTAACATAGTCTCTACTGTCTTCCTAGGTTAAATAAACAAGTAGATTACGTGTAAAATAGTGGAAAGTTATTAGTCGTAAAAGGTGATACGGAGGGGAAGTGGTCAGTGAGTAATGCAAAGTCGTAACATATTGCCTCGCGACGCGACGTTGCTGCCTGTACACTATAAACCCTAGAACGCACGATCATATTAGTCTACAGTAAAGTGCAATTAATCTGTGTCTTGGCAATGTATAAATAAGTTCATACCTATCTTATTATCTTTACATAAAATGCGAATTTTTAAATGATCAATATTCCATAGGCATGTAAGGAAAACTTAATATGTTAACAAATATGTATTTTTTTTTTCAAATATAATAAAGTAGCAACTTAACGCATATTACGGGTGCATAACCTTCACTGTACCTAATGATTTATTACACACAAGACATATTAGGCAGTTGCTTCGAGAAAACCGCTGATCATCATTTCATCACTCACACAGGAACATTTTCGAAGACCAACAGCGAGTTCTCTTGCAACCAGGCTAAAAGAAGTACACCTCCACAACCGTTCAATAGCTGATCGCTAGCAAGTAAGGACATCTAATTCTGTATCCCGTTTTCAAAAAACCTTCATCGACGATCAATTTAAGTACCTAATTCTCATAGTAACTAAAGATCAATAAAATTAGCACTCAATATAAAATGTACTTCAGAGAATTTGTAAAGTCATAACTTCACAAAATTTTTGTGGGACTAATCTAAAGCTGTGAATGATTTAAAAATTCCTAAAATCCGTAACTTTTTCAAAGTTTAGTTAGAGTTTTTGAAATCGGTTCATAAGGTGGAGATATCATATCACTTATACACAGAATAGTATATGAATTAAAAACCTTCTTCTTTTTAAAGTCGGTAAATAAAATTACGGATACCTTAAGTGATACTTTAGTTCCGAACAACAAAATATCAACCACGTTAATATAAAAATATGTTAGAATGAAAATCTTCACACTTAAACATATCGCTCATTAAATGCAAAAGGGCCACAATTCAAAAAAATCGCAAAATCATTTTATTGCAAAAACGTAGCCTAAACCTATGATATTTTGTAGTAAAACGAAGACACTCATCAATTTAGCTCAAATTGTTACCAAGTCGCACGAGTGCCTTTTTTGCATTGGCGCGGTTTGGTAACTTCAATGCAAAACGGCCACTTTCTTAATTGCGACCTGATTACCAGCGCGAACGCACGTTTGTTTTGTGAAAGAGAGCCACATTTCAAAAAGTGACTGATTATTTTAATGTGTTCGGCTTCATATTTATGAGCAAAAGGGGCACATTGCGAAAAGCGACCATTTTGCATAAAATATTTATAAATAACAGAGCCACATTTTGAAAAGCGACCGTTTTGTATAAAATTTGAGGTAAGCGCAATTATGTTTTATTATTCATTACTGCCATATTTTGAAATACTTCTGTTTTGTATAGAACTATACACAAGTAATTTATTATTTATTTCAAGTCAAATTACTGTTTTGCGTAATGCGTCTCTTTTGTATTTAAATAATTGGTGATTGTTGTATTATTTTTATTGTCTCATTCTTGCGCGCAGTAATTTCCGTTATTTTTAAACTTATTAACAGTGATCGGATAATCGGGCGCTTATATACCTAAACTTCTTTCCTTCAAAGAATAATATGGATATTCCTTCCTGAATTAATAAGTAATCCGGGATTTTTTTTGTGAAAGATTTTATAATTATAAATTGCTTTTTGTACGAAAATAAGTGATGCTACACATAAAATTACAATTATTACAATTGTTTCAATTCCATAAGTAGTTTAGGTTGCTGGCCTGTTACGAAACCAGTTTTCATAAAAACTTTTATTGTAAATTAAAAGTTTCATTAGAATCGGCTTTTTAAATATGAAAAAAATAATACAATAAGAGTTTAACAAGGAACAGCCGTCTTGAAAGTATGAGAGGGTATGTAAGCATTATTCAATGTAAATATATCATTTTAACAACAAGTTCTAACTATATTTTGTATGCAGGTAACATTTTTAGCAATCTCAGGAATTTCAAACGACTCCGGGATCCGGGGTTCTGAAAGGCATGTCCGTATTATTCTTTTGTGGGAATAAAAATGAAGTTTAGGTATATTAGCGCCCGATTATCCGATCACTGCTTATTAATGATGCTTTTGCTTTCGGTCAATATTTTATATGTTACTTTCAGATTCCTATAACGTATTCTGAAAAGAAAGCTATGATCCTAGTTTTTTATTATATTTACATTATAAAATATTATATAGATTTGATTACATTTAGTAGTGGGAAAATGTTTTCTCCTTTTGTATGGACACTCGCGCGCTATTCTATCCTCTTAATGTATATTATTCGTTATGTATACCTATATATAGTTATTATTTTCTGAATGAACAATAGAGCAAGACGGATTTTAAAAATGGTTGATAAAACTGGAAATGAAAAACAAGAAAGAGATGAAGGACTGCATAGACCAGAAGATACACTATCTATTGATAGTATTGGGACTAACTCGATCGCAGATAGCCAACATAACCTCAGCTTTTCATTGCTTGATGATATTACTATAAATTCTACAGGGCAGATTACGAAACGCTCAAATATAACTATATGTGATTCGAGTACCGATTCTGGCAGTGACTCTAGTACACATCACAATACCCTATTTTTGTCAGATGACAATTTTAAAGATCCTGATTTTCAACCCAATATACAATACCATGATACCTCTTCTTGAGATTCCGGAGACCATAATAATATAACTATAAAACGAATTGCTAATCAACTAGATTTTTCACCTCAGCCTGGACCTTCTGGTATATAGCCTCATTTATTTCAGGATAATATCCTGCCTCACGGTATAGATATCCAACCATCCAGTAGAGATACAAACCTATCCAGTGTTGATATTCAGCTGTCCAGCATTGACACGCAACCAGCCAGCTTCGATAATGCTCGATAACGATTCCGGAAAATAAAAGCTAATCTAGACTTGTGGAAATAGAACGAAGTTTCTGAGAAACACTGGTAAAGCATACTCAACTATGGTCAAATTAAAAAAAAACAGATTAATGCCTGAGAAATGGGACCGGTTTGTCACGATAAATGCAAACTAAAATGTTCTCACGAATATTCATTTAAGCAACCGAGGGAAACACGGTAACCAGACTAAGATGGAAACTACTTTAAAGGATGGTGTCAAGGCACATATTAGCTCCGTTCCACGCATTGGAAGCCATTACTGCCATGTTCGCACAAAACGTGAGTTTATTGAAGTAGCTTGTCTGTTGCTGCTTTGTATCGCGATTATGGATCGATGGATCGATGTAAATCTGAAGGAAATGAGTATGTTGCATATCAAATATACTACAATATTCTCGTAAATTACTTCAATATTTCTTTTTGGCAACCCAAAAATGATCAGTGTGTGGACTGCACCGCTTTTGCAAATTCTGAAGGAAAGTCTGAAGGATTTTCATTTGAAAGAGAAATCTTTAGCTAGAGTTGAAAAGGAAGAAGATGTATATATAGACTATACTAAACTACTAATATAATATAGTACATATTTAACAATAATTAAAATTGATCTCATGTTTCCTAAGAATTTGATCTCATATTTCTTATCATTAATTTAATAATAATGTCAAGTTTAAAGGTTACGTGTTGTTTTTGATTTATGAAAATTTAGTTTTATTTTTTTCATCGAGAAATAAACAGTTTTGGTGGTGAACTGATTGTAATAATTTATTTTTGTGCCAATGATAACAATCAGAGGATTGTTTTATTATTTTCCAGTGAAAAACGTTGAATAAAACGTAGTTTTCTAAAAAAAATGCGTCTGTTTTGTTTTTTATTTTATATGATGTTGGTCACAATTTTATATACAAAAGGGACATAATTGCTATTTAATCTACATGGGTGATAGTTACACCAAAGTTAATATTTCTCATGGATAGAGTATAAAAAGACGCAACTAACGATGTATACATATTATATAATTATCAAATAAAAATGTCAAAAATCTTAAAAAATCAAGTTATAAATTTTGTTTTGCTTGTCATGTAAAATATGCCTATTTCGAATTGTGGCCCTTTTGTATTTAATGAGCGATATACTAAAATATTTCAAAACTTCGACAATACTTTAATAATTCTAAAAATCGGCCAAGTGCGAGTCGGACTCGCGCACGAAGGGTTCCGTACCATTATCTATAAAAACAGCAAAAAAAATCATGTTTGTTGTATGGGAGCCCCCTTAAATATTTATTTTATTCTATTTTTTAGTATTTGTTGTTATAGCGGCAACAGAAATACATCATCTGTGAAAATTTCAACTGTCTAACTATCACGGTTCAAGAGATACAGCCTGGTGACAGACGGACGGACGTACGGACGGACGGACTGACGGACGGACGGACGGACGGACGGACAGCGGAGCCTCAGCAATAGGGTTCCGTTTTACCCTTTGGGTACGGAACCCTAAAAACAATAAAACAGAAACTTGAATTGTAAATCTTCTTTCATTATTAATCTATACGATGTAAACACAATGTACAACAATACAATGTAAAATATTCATCAAAACATAACTAACATCGATTAGGTGAATGCATAGTTTAAATAAGACATGTAATGGTAAAATAATGGCAACACTAGAACGGAAGCGGAAAAACGAAACGGACTAGTATTTACGAGCAGTACATCCGCCCAGTGGTTCATTAACGCACGCGCCGGGCAAAAAAAATACCATTTGTATATTTCCATTCATTGAACTTGACACCACGCTGATCATAAAAGAGATGAATGATTATTAAATGTTTGTGTTATTTTTTATTTATTTTTCTAACAGTTTTAAATATATTTCTTTACACACGATTACTCATATACTTATTTTGATATAGAAAGTAAATTAAAACCATTTATTTGTATGGTATTTATATTCGATTTTCTCGTAACCAGCGCTACTAACGCTGTAAAATACACTACTACTATACTGCAATGCAATAAAGATGGAACGTACGCTTGAATAAATTCAGTGCTACGATTGGTAAGCGCTTAAACATTAGTACCTACATATATACCTAGGTGAAATAAGAGCAATGTATGAACGCGATTGATAAATTTGCGCAACTAATTGAATTAGTATTTATATATTATTTTCTGGAGCATAATTACTAACATTTATTAACAAAAAGTAATGTTGGGATATCGTAGAATAAAATTACATATTTGTCAATTGAATTATGAACAACTGTTACCTAAACTTAAACTTTTCTTATATAAGTTGCATTTAAGATAAATACGTTGAGTAAACTTTATTAAATTTGATACCTTTTAATCAAAATTATGGGCATTCACATAAAACGGCAAGGAACCATTTGAAATAGAACAAAGGAAACCTAGCAAAATATGTTTGCTTTTAATTTTTATCAAAACATAAAATGGCTTCTTTGAAAGTTGAATCCGCATACAATAGGGGGCGGTCACTTCCAAGTTCCGAGAATTATTACTTTGAAAGAGAGTTATTATTCTAGAGCGGTGTAGGACCTCACGTTTCTAAACTAACCCATTGTGTTTCCGCAGTCAGTGCCTTATGCTGGTTAATTAGCGAGCCACAAGATAAATGTCAGCAATCACGAACGGCCGCGGCCGCTCCCGCTACCTCCTTCGCTTTACGCCCCTTCCCTACATTCAACAACAGATTGCTTACAAACTAGCTTCTCGTCTTACTCGACCTCGATTCTCTTTATTAACCGTTTTTGTACCCTTTCTTTCAGATCCTTTGGGTGTTTGGCTCTTAGTTGTATTAATTCGGCGATCAATGACTCCACAGTTTGCGGTCGCCTCTAAATAGGATAAATAGTTTAACGAACTTCACTAACTATTTTTTCGATTATATTAACATTAATAAATTGATATTTATTAAATAGTTCATAATTAATCCGACGTGGCGGTGCCAGTATTTTGTTAGATTCAGTATCCTATTTACACTATCCAGTTCCTATTTACAGTATCCTATTGACATCGATTAAACATTAGTACTCCTATATATTCAGTTTTTAGATCTTTTCAGCGGTTACCGCTATCAGTACGTACGTATAATCTATATTATGTGTTTTGAACAGCCCTGTGGTGTAGAAATTGACACTTATAAACGCTTGTGGATTCGCTTTCCATACAAGACAACTATTTGTCTTGGTCTGAATGACAGATAGGGTGCATCGAAGCAGCCCGACTGGGAAAGTTGTAGGTACTTCAATCCCACATAAAACCACAGCCAAGTACCAACTGCCTGGAGGGTTGTTGTGTTCCTGCATGTGAGCGAAGTTACCAGTACGCTCCTAAGGAGTTGCTGTATTTTAAGCAGAGGTGGAACACGCAAGTAATACTTTATGTATTGCAAGTGTTCATAGGCTACGATAACCGCTACTTTAGGTGGGCTTACATGTGTATAAAAAAGAAGTTGCAGAAAATTCAGTGTTGACTTAGCGTAGTCAACAGAGCGAGCTGGTATGACTCACGGAGGTATTATTATGGTTTAAAAAAAATACAACAAAATATCGTCTTCCAAAACATCTGCGATGAAAAAATGCTCTAAAAGGTACAACATAATTGCTACTTTTCTTTAAATGACTGTAAAGAAATATTATAGGGTCTGTTTGTACTTAAACAGAAATTAGTAACTTATTTTTCGACTATTTAGAATAAAATTAATGTATTATAAAAATAATATACATTTATTGTTATTTTTGGAGTCGGTTCTAAAGTTTCAAGAAATTGCCATACATTTACAAAATATATTTAACGTTACGTTAATGCGATTATATACTCGTAGCAATGCCTAAATACACAACAAATGAGCTGGCATCGACTCCAAAAATAACAATAAATATATATTATTGTCCTAATGCATTCGTTTTATTCTAAGTAGTTTAACATACATCACTATTTTCTGTTTAATTACAAATCGATACTATAATATTTGTTTACAGTCATTTAAAGAAAAAAAGCTATTATTTTGTACCTTTTAGTGCATTGTTTTATAGCAGATGTCATCTGAGTCTGAGTTTTTAATTATTTTTATTGTTTATTTCTTGTATTTTAGTGAATCTAATCTATAGTGATCAGTTATGGAATAACTGATTTATCGAAAGTGATGGATAAACCTACTAACCTGCTGGCCGTATGAGACAGTGCCGTTGAAATGAGATGAGCGAAGAAAGGGAGAAACGACAATGTCAAAGTACGAAATCTAGAGAGTAGATCACTACTAAAGGAAAGTATGATGATTAACTTGTGTCTAAAAACTTGTGTTAACTGAAATATCTGAGTACTTAGTTAAACTTAACCTCAGCTAAACTTAGTCCAACTTAACCCCATAAGAAACAAGTTTGCTCGTTCACCGCTAAGAAAATCTCATTTGCTGTGGTTTATTAATTCCACAATGTCAAAGTCAAAGTCAAAGTCAAAATCTTTTTATTCCGTAAAAATGGCTACATTTGTTTGGAATCGTCACAATTTTTTTCCCTACCGTGCAGTTTATGACTAGGTGAGCACTGATAAAAATACTGCCAAAAAACTCAGGCATCCCTCTTTTTAGGTGTCCAAACAAATTTACATTTTTTATTAATTACATTATAATTGGATCGACTCACTCCCAGGCATTTTTATCATTAATATAGTCAGATACTTTATAATATGCCCTGCTACACAATTTGGCTTTAATAGTAGTTTTAAATTTGTTTATTGACAATTCTCTTATATTGCTGGGAAGTTTGTTATAGAACCGTATACATTGCCCCATAAAAGAATTACTTATTTTGTGGAGACGGCTTGCATGTAACACAAGATTATGCTTATATCTAGTATTTATGCTATGAGTATCACTCTTTTTACAAAATGAGTCTATGTTTTTATGGACATACAAAAGATTTTCATAGATATATTGCGATGCGACTGTTAAAAATATACACTTCTTATCATCGCCAATAGCATTAGGATTCCCGGTGTCGACATCTACAGCGATGTTCAACACCGAAATCATCTAGAGGAGAAGTAGAAGGTCAAACTGGCGTCCAAGAAACTAGGTGTGCTCTACACAGCATTACATCACTTCAGTGCTATGCAAAAACTTATATTTTGTAAGTCTGAAGTCAGACCCTACATAGAGTACTGTAGTCACCTTTGGGCGGGAGCACCTGGAGACCAGCTAGGACCAAGTAATTCGGTTCAGAAACGACCTGTGAGAATTGTTACACACACAATATTAAACCCTTAAGTTTAAGGAGCGATATTGCCCCCATTTGTGTGTTCTATCGATTATACAACGGGTTGCGTTCTGAAGAGTTGCTCGATGTGATGCCGATAGCATGTTTTTACAACCGCACTGCTCGCCGACGGCAAAGAGTTCACTTTCACACACTGGAACCGCAATAGCTGCGCACTGTGCGGTTCCAGAGTAGTATTCTTCCGAGAACTTTCAAGTTGTGGAATAAACTCGTAGCCGAGGGTTTCCCAAGGGCCTACAGCATGGAACTCTTCAAAAAGAAGTGACTGAAGTACATACAAAGTGGGTGTGAAGAGGATTTTACATGGTCGGCAACGTATAAGTAACACCTCTGCTGTTGCAAATGTCCATATGTTACGATAACTGCTTACAATCAGGTAGACCCTACGCTTGTTTTACATATTAGTAGTGTAAAAAAATAGTAACTCTGACCACCGTTGAATAACATATTTTTTCCAGTTATTTTGATTTAAAATCTAAAATTTCTATGGGACTAAAATGAAGGTATATTTCGATTAAAAAAAAATACAAATCGGTTTATGAACTTCTGAGGTAACAAAAAAACACACAAATCCTATATGCGACCGTGTAAAAAATACGATTTTGTATAGATCACCGTTTATTGTCAGTTGTTATAGCGACTACATTTATTCATATTCTGTAAATCTCTACCTGGATGGACACACAATGGCTCCTAAGTAATAGAGTCCCGTTGGACCATTTGGGTACAAAGCCCCAAAATCAATGTTAGTTAGAAATATCTATTCCTGTAACTGTTTGGCAAGCTCGGTGGCGCAGTGGTTAGTAACGCTGCTTTGACACCAGAGCTCGTGGGTTAGATTCCCACACAGGACAAACATTTGTGTGTATGAACATATCAGTTTGTTTTGTTCTGGGAGTTTTTAAGAGCAGTAAGTAGGGCGCAGCAAAGCAGCCTGTCTGGTGAAATGCCTCCAGCTTACAGAAAACCGAAGACAAATAACAACTCTCTGTAGAATTGTTGTGTTCCTGCGAGTGAATGTGGTCATCAATGAGATCGTAAGAAGGAGCTGTGTAAACAACAGAGATGGCATCGCGCGAGCGATACTTAATTTGTTGCAAGCGTTCATAGACTACGATAACCGCTTTACATCAGGTGGGCCGTATGTTTGCTTGTCTCCCAACGTTGAATAAAAAAAATCGATTCCGCATACTTTGTAATTAAATCGGACGTCAGTTTACGTACTTTGGTGATAAATTGGGCGGGAATGATGTTTGTGAAATACATACATACGAGTAAGAACAGCATACAATAATATCTCCACTGAGCTATGGACGCTTGTGATATATGAAGAATTGTTAGCACGTCACCATCTCTGCTGTTAATACTGAACTTTCATTAGAGCTTTTTTGTTGATTTTTTTCATTTACAGGTTGCAGAATCACAATAACTCTCATTCCTATACATTCTTCGACGAATCCTTTACAGTTTAAGCTATCAGGCTATGGAATACCTTACATGTGGTCATCAGAACAGAAAAATCTATCGCCATGTTTAAAAAACTGGTAAAAATCAACTTCTTCATCTATGACTTCAAAAGCTGTATACTGGCATTAAGTATAAATGTACGTATGTTCGTATATTTTATGTATGTATTTATTTTATATACAATATGTGTATCTATTTATTATTATATGTATGGTTATTACATGTATTGTTATTTAGTATATGTACACACATGTATACCTATATATATATTTATACCTTTATAAGTAATTATAACTTAAGAAAAAAATAACCTTCCTTGCTAACCCTACTTTCTTTGTACGTCGATTATATACCTTAAGGTTCCATTTAAAATATAACTTTCAGCAATATGGCCGCCTTATTGCATAATAAATATTAATGTTTTACTATTTGTAAGAAATTTTCTGTAACCATTATTATGTAAATAATGCTTATTCTATCTATCGTCGCATCTAACATCCTTATAAGGAAATATTATTCTGTTCTAATTAGTTTAGTTTTAATTAGTCAGTTAAAATTAAGGAATTACCTTAATTTTCATTTTCATTTAAAAACAAAAGAAATTGAACTAGGTGATCAAAAAAGCTAATCTAATATCGGTCGTTTAAGCACATTGAATACCGTGGACAACAAATACTCTATAAAACTCGTACAGAAATTTTATTTCGTGTTCGTTCGACAAACCGAAGTGATTTTTTGAAGCGAATATTTGGGAGAATTCCAGAAAATATTGTTTCTATGCCAGCATAAACCTCTTGTTTGCACAGAGATATTTATTTTTGTATTTCGTACTGAATTGAAAAACGAAATGCTTATGATAGAATGAAGAGACACATTGGTGGAATGAAAACTTGAAAGTAAGTTTCGCAATTATCCCAGAGATACGCGATCCTACATGTTTCTAACCAAAGACCACATAGAAGATTACGGCCTAGAATGCTTCGCTTGGTATGGTAGTGTAGGTATAAAATCCATGGAGCTCTAAACATTGTACGTAAAAATTCTATGACGAGCTCGGTGGCGAACTGGTGAAACCGACAAACCTGTCTCAACTATTTCTACCGCCAAGCAGCTATATTTATATATCTATTTTCCGGTTTGAAGGGTGAGATATGGCTGAGAAATTACTGTGACGAAACTGCCGACTGGCCGTCCGTAGGGTTCCCGAACCCGGGGATCAGTTAATCTCCGCCCCGAGAGGCTGAACCGCTAGCCTATGTAAAAACCCTGTTGCATTGGTCGTGCCGCAGAAGGACACCGGGGTGGACCCGGCTGCTGCAGCGGGGACGGCTGTACAGTCATGAAGACAGGGACCTGTCGGTTTTATGGGTGCGCGTGGATCATGGCGGCCACACCCGGATCTACACGTGCATTTATAGGTCCCATAGAAATGATACAGGTACAACTCGTTTATTAGAGCACCTGCAAATGACGATTGACAGAGTAGCTGAATAGTAGGAGTTAGTGATTTTGGGAGACTTTAATGCCCACCATGCCGAGTGGCTTGGCTATCGGTGTACTGACTACGCGAGGAGTTCGGCTCATGAATTTGCCCTGGCCAATGGTTTCTCTCAGCTGGTTCATTCTCCCACGAGAGTACCAGATATAGAGGACCATGTAAGCTCTCTGCTGGATCTTCTGCTAACTACACGTCTGGATGAATATAATATCTCAGTGAATGCACCGCTTGGCTCGTCGGACCACTGTCTCATCCGGCCCCAAGTGCTCTGCACCAGACCCGACCCATCTGGGCCTGACGGATGGCGTTGTGTATGGCACTATAGGTTAGCAGACTGGGTTAGATTGCGAGAATTCTTCTCATCGTACCAGTGGAGGCAGCTGTGTTTCAAATCAGAGGATATCGAATCCTATGCCACCGCAGTGGCTACGGCGATATTGGGTGACATGAAATACTACATTCCCAATCGTCTAGTGGCTACTATGGAGGCTAAAAAGCGGCCGTTTTTTGTGTAGAGATTTATGACGTTGAAAAATGGCAGAGTTCTGGAGTTTGTGAAGTAAAGCTGATATATGCATGCAACATGTAGTAGAATCACCTTTCTTTGATGAGGTGTATAAGTGTGCTAAAGAATTAACAAATAAAATATACAACCAATTCGAAAGAATTTTAGATTTTTACTTTTTACTTTAGTAACAAGTGTCATCATCGTCCTCAGCCTGTATTATTCATCAAACTAATAGTAACTATTCTACCTACTGATCGATATAGTCTTTTCCAATGCTTTCCACCATATGTGATCCTCCGCTTTCTGCATCCAACAGTAAAAAGTGTAGAGTATTGTAAATAATATGCATTTTACTAGTATTCATGAATTATATATTGTTATAAACTGTAAATGTATATATTATGTATTCATAAAAATAAACAATAAATTATAAAAATGTTTCTTACTTCGACTAACAACAACCCGTAATTATATTGCACCTATTTTTATAAACCATAATAAACAATGAGTAATCCTATCAATCTTAATAGGTTCTAGAACTAGGCTATCAAGATATAGAAAACTCGGTGTAGGTACGCGACAATCATACAACTACTTACTTATATCTGTGAAATGATTGCAATGTTTTAGTACAAGAGAGTGCATTATACTATTTGAATCAATGATTGAATGACTAATTACTTTCAACGAACAGATAGGATTTTTGAGAGATGAGATCCCCCACTCTAACTTCATTATTATGCATCGAACTGTATGAATCAGTCATTGAATGACTTATTCGTTTGATGAATAGATAAGATTTTCGGATGATGATTGGAGCACCTGGCTCTCATTTGAGCTAGGTGCTCCAATTATCAACTACTCGTAGTTTTATTTACTGTATGTTTTTTCAAACCGATGCTGAAAAGGTCTTTGGATGAGGCTTTGAATTGCTGATGCCAGTATAGCGATGCCCTATAATGCCGTCAGCCCATTTGCTTGCCACAAATACCTTTCATATTTATGTCCGAAATATGTAAATCAAAATTTCTGACGACTGCCGACGAGCTCGGTGGCTCAGTCGTGAATGACGCGACTTTGACACTAACGCTCGTGGGTTCGATTCCTGCACAAGACAAACATTTGGGTGCATGAACATGGTTGTTTGTGTTGTTCTAGATGTGTAAGGTCAGGTAGGGCGCATCAAAGTAAACCGTCTGGGGGAGTACCCTCTACCTCACAGAAAACCGCAGCCAAATAACAACTCCCTAGAGGGTTGTTGTGTCCCTGCGTGTGAGTGAGGCCACCAGTAAGCTCCCAAGGAGTTGCTGTGTAAGCAGCAAAGGAGGCATCGCGCGATGTTATTCAATATATCGCAAGCATTAATAGCCTACGGTACCCGCTTTACATCAGGTACCGTATGCTTGTGCGCCTCCCGACGTAGTATAAAAAAAAATCTGACATAATTGAATATAATAATAAAAGTTTTGATCAATATCGTCGCAAAAATAGAATGATCCTTTTAAAAGAGAACAGTTTTTATCCCAAAAATTATCAAAATCTGTCATAACAGCAGAAAAAATCAGTAAATTAATATTTTGATTCAATTAATAATAAACCAAATCAAATCGTTTATTTTGCATGAATACAGGTTACATTAAGGATATTACGAGAAATGTTAGGTTCTACACCATATTCTACCGTTACAGTATACAAAATTATGCATAAAATAGTCATGAAATTGTAAATTGTTTGCATATCGTCCTTTAATAAATCATATACATATATATTATTATTAATTATTGACTTATATTAAATAAAATGTCAACAAATATTAATATTATCATCGAAATATTCATTAATACTATAATAAGCTTTATTTAGCAGAATGTCCTAGTCTTTCTTCTTAAAGGCGATAAAATTTTTAATTTCTAGTATGTGTTTAGGTAACTTATTATACAGCTTTGGTGCCATTACAAATACACTGTTGTGGTACATCTTGGATTTCGACTTTGGTGTTCTAATCATATGGCTGTTGCGGGCACTTACTAGGTGCTGAAATAAATGCGCGTTACATTTGACGAATAAAATACTATTCAAGACATATCAACAAGGTAAAGTGAGGATTTTATGTTTGATAAAATATGGTTTGCAACTGTCTCTTTTTTGCAGATGACAGATCGATCTGAGACTTTTTTTTGAGCTTTGAATGCTCGATCTTTGTCTGTCGAATTGCCCCAAAAGATTATCCCATATTGTAAAGTGGATATAACGTATGCGTGGTAGGGTGTTAATGCCGTTGCATAGTTAACTACATTTGAGAGCATGTAAAGGGCATATGAATACTTGTTTAGTTTTGTACAGACTTTTCCAATATGCACCCTGCAATTAACATTACAGTCTATGTCGAGTCCTAGGAACTTAGTAACATTAATTTGTTCAATTTGTTTGCCATTATAATTAATATTCAAAGTTAATAATTGTTTAGGTTTGTTTTCAAACTTTTGTCTTGTCGATATTAAGAGTAAGATTATTTTGTTTTATCCATAATCAATTATGTTATATAATGTGTCAATGTATTTTTTATGTCTGATTCCAGTGATTTCATGTCTTTTGCAATAAAAGTCACTGTACTGTCATCCGCAAATAGGGAAGTAGAATGCTTAGTAGTACTTGGGAAGTCATTAATATATATGATGAACAGCATTGGATTTAAGATACTACCCTGGGGAACTCCAAACAGCACTGACCTGGGTTTTGACATATACTGAGTTTCTATTTGTGTTTTTGGGTTCATTTTTTCTGTGACAGTGTATTGTTGCCTGTCGCTTAAATATGATTTAATAAGTTCAGCAACATTACCTCGTACTTCGTAATCATTCAATTTGTTTATCAAGATATTGTGTGTCAACACAGTCAAAAGCCTACGATAAGTCCATATACGTATAGTGCACTAACATTTAGTTTTTTATCTACATTGGACATGACTGTCTGAAGAAAATTATAGATGGCTTTATCCACGGTTTTGTTTTTCCCATAACCGTGTTGTTGATCACCTAATATATCTAATAATGTAATAGTCTCGAAATATATAACTCTATATAAATATAACTCTTTCAACTTTCTTTTACTGGACATTTTAATAGCTGTGCAGTGTGATCTGATAATGTTAATTCTAAGACCTGGCATTTCGCTCCTCTTATTATGAATAACATTATCTATGCAGGTGCCACTGATCATGCGAGTCGGTTCTTTGATATGTAGTTTAAGATTGTAACCTAGCACAAACTGTTCAAACTTTTCTGATGCAGTATTATCCTTCTTAAGTCTGTCAATATTAAAGTCTCCACATTTGACTAGTTCCCTTATATTGTAAGCGTATTTGTCTAAAATTGTACCTAAGCTGTTGAGAAATGTTACATGCGACGTTCGGTCCGTTTTGGGAGGCCTATAAACACACAAGTTCATAATATTATGCTCAGTCAATTCAATAGCACTGCATTCAATAATGTTTAGAATACTAGCTTTCGTAATTTGTAATTCGTAATAATTTCGTATAATAATTAATTTGTAATAATTTCGTAATTCGTGGCAAATTAAATGCAGTTTTGTATAAAAACCCCGGTCTTGAAGGAATAAAGAAAATTGATGCATTTATCAACGGCACCGGACAAACTCTGCCTGAAGAGGTCTCTGCAGAAATGGCGCCAAATTTCAAGTTCTGTCTGGTAACGTCAGTTGACGTCGAAAGGTCATTTTCAGCCTATAAATTAATATTAAGTGACAAACATCACAAGTTTTCTGTAGAAAACCTGGAAAAATATGTTATTGTTTATTGTCACAAGAATTATAACAATAACTAATATGAATATATGTATGACATATAAATATAATGTTAAAATAAACGTAAATTGTAATAATAAATGGTTTTTGATTGTGCATATAATCCGATGTCTAATTATAACATTAGTATGTTGCATAGATAACAACTTTTCTCTCATTTCTGCTATCAGCATTCTATAATTTTTTGATTCAGCAAAATCTTGGTCACCTATCATTATTATACAATAGTCTTGAAAAGATATCCTTTAAGTTTCTCTTGCAAACCACACAATAATTGACCTACACCTGCGCCTGGCATACGGTAGTGACACATACTATAGTCCCTAAAGTGATTTCTTACAGTTGCAGCAATCATGTTGCGATTGATTGTACTGATTAGACACAATTTGGCATTATTTCCCACACATACTTTTAAGTAGGCTTGGTCATTAGTTGAGGTATTATTTCATTCCTTATTTGAACTTCTTTGTTTTTCGTTTTGCAGGTAATTTACTCGAGTGACTCCTCTTGCATTTCCATTGTTTGTCACCAGGATTGTTTCTGTTAGCATATTCTTTACGGCTTTCTCTTCCGTCGAGGAACTAATTGGTATTTCTTTCTGGGATATTCTTCTTCTTTGGTCTTTGTAATTATGTAGCGGTGTAAACACCGGAGGTAACTACCGGAAATAACTCCAAAGTATATTTATTAGAAAATTTTAAACTACTTGCAATTATAATTAAAAAAGCACTTAACACAGAATCATGTAACATACACAAAAAAAAAATTAATAGAGTCGAATTAAAAATATCCTCCGTATTGAATTCGAATAATTATAAGCGGCAATGTTACCTTCATTATATCTCAAGCATAGACTGTGATATTTCATTATAATTTATCACTGTTTTCTTTCAGTCACTTGTACAATAAACGTGTACACTTATAATTTATGTACTATCATAGTATTAGATCTATATGAGAGACCAACTCCATTATTATTTCAATAGAAAATATTCCATGAACAAAATCAACCCTGCTACGATTTTATTATATAATCACAAGAGTAATTTCACATTCTTTCCTATTGCGTATATAGCTTAAGTTTAACTTTTTTATTTAGAACACCGGGTGCATACAACGATACGGTTCACCTAAAAAAGCGGTTATCGTAACCTATGAACGCTTGCAATACGTTAAGTATCACTCGCGCGATGCCACTTCTGCTGTTAACACAACAACTCCTTAGGAGCTTACTGGCGACCTCACTCACACGCCCGCATGTAATAACCCTCTAGGGAGTTGTTATTTGCCTCCGGTTTTCTTTGTGGTGGAGGTACTCCCCCAGATGGGCTGCTTTGATGCACCGTACCTCGGTTGAATACATCCAAACAAACAGACATTTTCATGCACACAAAAGATTTGTGTGCATGAAAATGTCTGTTTGTACCTTGTGTGGATATAAATCCACGAGCTTCGGTGTAAATTTGCATTGCTGACTACTCCGCCACAGGTCGTCAATTACAGTACTTAACTGGTTTCTAATCACTTTTTCAGGGCAGCATCATACTCTCATTAATGGCGTTTCGTTCCCCCTACCTGTCCCGCAAGGGACCTAGCATCACGATATTTATACATTGATCGCTTTACCTTAATTATCATACGCGTTACTAATTCTAAAGTGAATATGAATGTGCGTGTATAAAAATACTGACGTTAAAATATACATTACCAAGGACAATCAATCAACGGTAATTTCAGTACGGGGGTATCGCTGAATAATAAAGGTTTGAATCGCTGGTAATAGTGTCGTCTTCACAAATGTCATTCGTTGAACTTTTAACAGGCTCTCTGTAGGGGTTGTACGTGTTGAACCATGTCGTTGTAAATCAATTGTTTGGGTACATTCAAAGGTGAATTACTTTGTAAAAGTTCACCCTACCTCGTTAGGCTCGTGTGTTGATAAATAAAGGACTTGAGAAATGTAACGAAGGAGGCCATTATTAGAATGATATTTTGATCGAATTAATTAAATACTATATAGCATATATTGCACATGCCGCGCGAATGTGTGTTCTAAATATGTTTAATCAAAAAGCATTATATTTTAAGTGCAAACTTTTTTTTTTGCATAGTAAGATCCTATTATGGCATTAATAGAATTTCCTGTTTGTTAAAATTGTTTAGTGTGAACAAAATTCGACTTTAAAAACTAAATGTGCCTTTATACGAGTAGCATACAACAGACACGCTACGACATTCTTACTTCTTTGCTAATTTTCCTTTTTTTATTCTTAATTCTTGTTTCTTTTGAAATCTTTCGAACACTAATGTATTCCTATTTTATTCATATGAAATTTAACACACTTTTCTCTATTTCTGGTGATTTAAGTTCACTCTATCATTATAAAACGTGGCAACTGCATGTAGTCTAGATTGTAGTAGAATACTGTAGCATAATTGAGTTAAGGGAGTAATGATATGATAACGAGATAGGTAGTGCTACTTCTGACATACCTGGAAGATCAGGATTTAATGGGCCATAGTCAATGTGGCTTTCACCGTGGTCACTTAGTAGCGAGTCGGAAAGTTAATGTAAAGTCATTAAAGTCATCCAGGGCCACTGACTTGTTTTATCTAACAATAATATGCAAAAAGGTTCATCTAACGTTCAAAATACGAAAGATCTACAGCGAGATATAAGTAAATACCTTTAGTACAATTACTTACCCGGTTCCTATTTACTTTTATGTCACATACAACAATTTTGAGTTATCGTGATTGGCATGTAATTGAATTTCGTGTGTAAAAATGGTAAAACAAGAACGTTAAATATATAGATTTTATGTTACAACCTAAATAATACATATTAAAACATGCAAAGAAATGTCTTTGAAAATTCCAGACAAAAGATACTTTGTCTAGTAATTAAGGCTGCCGGTATATTTCATAGTTAATATGCATTTTCTATATTTCCGACATTGCTGAGAATATCCGAGAGAACTGTCTAGCTTTAAATATTTCATAACATTGTTAGGAGGAACACGCTATTTCCTTCATCTAATAATGAGGCTACAGTTATATGTGTTCGTATCTAAATATCATATGTTCTATTATAATATATTGTGAATTTTTGTACATCATCATCATTATCAGCCTGCATCTACCTATTGTTGTAAACTTTCCCTTATTTTCCCTATATTTGATACCTTTCATTCCGCATCCAGCTACATACTGCTGTTTTGTTTCAGGTTGTCCATCTAGATTTCAGACGCTTGATCATCCGAAGCTTTATTATAGATTTTTATGTGCTTAGTTGAACCCTGTGTCATATTCTTCTCCTTGTATGTGTTCAACCAGTAGGAAGAGTCGTTGATATGACCTTGCATAATATATACTTGCGTAAATCGTTTATCTCGTATAATCGTTACGTATAGCATTTGATAGAGTCGTGCGAAAGAATCTCTGGAACATTTTGCCCGGATATGGGGTTAACGGTGACCTACTCCGTGCTGTGCAGTCCACTTATGAGGATTGTACAGCATGTGTGCGGGTGGACGGCAGCTTGTCGCCCTGGTTTGATGTCAACATTGGTGTCAGACAGGGATGCGTGCTGTCGGCTCGGCTGTTCATCCTGTATCTGGACAGTTGTCTTCAGAGAATAAGAAATATGAATGTGGGAATGCGAATGGGTGACTCAGTGGTCAACTGCCTGCTTTATGCAGACGATGCGGCATTAATAGCAGAATCACCATCCGAACTAAGAAAGGGCATGCTCCGTTAGTTCGGACATGTAGAAAGAATGTGGGACGAAAGAATGTCGAAACAGATATACAATGCAAAAGTGGAAGGATGTAGGAGCCGAGGAAGGCCGAGACTAACCTACCATGACCAAATTGGTCGTGTTTTATCAGAAGGTGATGTCAGAAGCCCCAGGAACCGGCGAGCGTGCATGAAAAGAGTCACAGAAGCGAGTGACCGCGTCTTATGGCGCTCGGTTCACTCTGCCTACCCCGCAAGGGATTTGGCGTGAAGATATACATACATACATACATATACATATACGTAAATCGTGCCGCGCAATTCGATCTGATTTAGACACTCGTGTACTTCCGGCACCAAAAAGTTCATGCGAACTAACTCGGCCCACCACACACCCACCATTTGTTAATGTATGCCGTCGCTTCCATGGCTATACACCCGCCACCGTTGGTGCCATAGTTGTCTATGCAACACGTGCTTAGCTTCTCCACGAGACATCCTCAGGTACAAATGACTTGCTCATATCAGGTCAGGTCGGGTCAGCCTCTACCGATACCTACTGCGATGAACTGAATAATGTCCTGTCTATCGTCCGAGGTACTCTGTTTTCGCACTGCAATCTTCTCCATCGTTTATAAACGAAAATGACGTGCTTTTTGTCAGGCAAATGATGATTGGCTTCTTCACATAATTTTCTATTTCTGCGTTTTTGGACTTTTCAACTTTCTTCAGCGCATTAAACTGGGTCAAATATTTTATAAAGAACCTTGCTTTCTCCCACCTGGATTTTTTATTTTTTGTAAAATAAATGAATGAATTTCTTGCAAAAAGCAAACTGCGAGAAAATTGATTTGAAATTGACGATTGTTCATATATTCGGTGATCCATCATGATGATGTTGACCTTCTACTTGTAGTTACCTCCCGATTCACCTGACGGGACACTTGAAGTAACCTTTCTGTTCTATACTATACTACTAAGGTACAAATAACTTCAGCCTTGTTCGTGTTCGCCTGCAATAGAATGTGTAAATATCTTGTGTCAGTAGAATGAATGTGAGCAAGGCTCCTACGAACTCGTCCCTGCACGGCTACAGTCAATTCATTTCATTTCGTGTAATATGACCGTTTAGATATAATACTACCACTACTAGACCCCAATAGTAATAGTATATATTATAGTACTACTACTAGGGTGTAGTAGTAGTGTAACTAAACTCTAATTTTGACGAGCTTGGTGGCTCAGTCGTGAAAGATGTGATTTCGACACCTACACTCGTGGATTCGATTCCCACACAAGGCAAACATTTGTGTGCAGGAACATGTCTGTTTGTCTTGGTCTAGACGTTTTATGAGAGGTAGGGCGCATCAAAGCACGTCAAGTCTGGGGAAGTACCTCCACCTCAGAGAAAATCGTAGCCAAATAACAACTCCTAGAGGGTTGTTGTGTTCCTGCGTGTGAGTGAGGTCACCAGTAAAGCTCCCAAGGAGTTGCTGTATAAGCAGCAGAGTAGGCAATTCCCTTCAACTGAAGGACGACCGACGGCTTAACGTACCCTCCATAGCTTGGAAATACTTGAGTTAGATAAATCTATCCACAGATGTTGCTTAACCTGCGTGTTCGGTTATAATAATAGGCGCAATGACGCCGTCGAGCTATCTAGTTACATCGTACATAAAACGTGTAATATGATCATGCAATTTACAATTGTATAGACCAGGTAATCTTTGTTTTGCACGCATCTCTTTTGTTATTTATGCACATGTCGGTGTGATGTCTAGTGAACTTAGTCTTAGGAGATGTCTCTAATACCATATCTCTAGGGTATCAGTATTCCTGCTATCATATCGATATAAAATAGCATCAGCGACGCAAAAACTCACCCTCACACGCTGGACCGGCAATGGTCGCGTACTGTACTGTTCCAGAGAAGTTTTCTTCCGAGAACACACAAGCTGTGGAATGAGCTCCCAGCCGAGGTTTTCCAATGTACTACAGCATGGAGTTCTTCAAGAAATGCGTGAAGAGGTTTTTAGAGGGTCGCCAACGCATGAGTGACATCCCTGGTGTTGCAAATGTCCATAGGCTACGGTGACTGTTTACCATCCAGGCCGTAAGCTTGATTGCTACCTTAGTGGTATAAAAAAAAATACTTTTGATGATTCGACCTAGTCATGACACATTGCCTTTTTTATTTTTATTATGGCCAATAAATTCAGGTTCTTTATCATCAGAATAATTGTTTGAAACCTACACTATTTAAGCTACAAACAAATATTAAAGTACACTATTGAGTTTCATTTGCTAATCAGCGTGGTATACAAACTGCTGAGCTTTGACCTGATCTTAAGTCACTTGAACTTCTTTTTTATTCAAACGGAGTAAATAGTAAACTTTGTCGCCTTAAATATCTTTGTACGTGGCATATGTAATATAGAAACGCAAACATATCGCTAGCGCGTTGCTATCCCCTCAACTAGCACAACAACTCCTTTTCAGCTTGGAACTACGGATCTTGAAATGAAAGAAAAAATATGATCCTTTCACTTTAAAACAAAATTCCCAAAGGATAAGTTAAATTATTTTTTATTTATTAATACTTAACGGCTCCCCATAATTTATAATAAATTATTTATTATATTTGTTGACTTATTTGCAGTGATCGGAGCAAGATAGATAGATTTAGGGTCAATGATTTTAAATACTGATTTAGTGAAGCCAAGCTTCCGGGATTCCCGAAAATCGAAATTATTGACACTTATTGAGAATTTTCAGTTATAAGAGCAAGATAAGCTCGTTTTTTTAATGGTAAGATAAGATTTAAAAAAAAATCTTATTGTATTTTGAATAAAAAATAAGTAATATTTTTGATAAAGTGTGAAACCAGTTTCGAATCGTACCGGATTCCAGATTGGAAAATCGTATTATTTTTACACGAGCTTGCAGTGTTTTAATAAATTAGCCTTTCATACCCTACTTTACGTTATTGGTCATGGTTTAAAATTCGATTAGAATGCCGCGATTTTTCAATTAAGGTGATATGCGCCTCATCAAGATCTCTAATAGTGCCTAAAGCCAACCTTCTACGTACCTTAATTATTTAAAAAAACTCACATGTCAAACGGACCGTCGTTACCAACTTGTAAGGGATACTTATTTTCACTTGAGATAATTAAATTACAGGAACTCATTATGTAAAAAAAATCAATAGAAGATTCCTAAAATAATAGGTAACAATGTTTCGACGTGGCCGTAGAAACTTCCCTTTTAGACACACTCCAACGGCTAAACATTGTTTTGGAACTGTTAGTTAACTTTTACTGGTATACAAAATTGCTTTTAAACTACCATGTTTTATAAAAAGTTCTGTTATGTTGTCACCAAAATACAGTCTATTTGAAGAGTATAGTATTGATTGAACCCGTAATGTGTGTAAAAATATTCGTAGTATTTTAACAGATTCAAAATAGAAGTGCTGCGTTCGAAGCCAGGATGGCTACATTTGAGCGATACTTTTCAAGGTCTATTTATAATTTTATCCGTTTTAAATGAGGCTCAGGGGAACAGGGGAGGTCTTAACTAGTAAGTACATAAAATGTCTGAGGTCAACCATTAATACAACCATGCAAGCCATCTTTACGACGTTACTAAAGACGTAACTTCATTAAACTTATGAAGAATGGAGTCAATCGAACGAATGAATCTCTTCAACTTTCTTTTTTATTTTCACAAGTATACACAGAGATACACGGAAATTACTTTAGTGAAACGTCAAATTCTAATCAGACTTTAAAAGTTTCTAACAAAAATCAATTTTAGAAATTTGTTTACACACAAAAAACGAATGGATATTGTTGTAACTTAAAAAGGATTTAATGTTAATAGCCTTGTAAAAAAGTGAAATTGATTAAAAAGTATCGACATGTAATAACTTAATTGCTTCATGTTTACTGGAATTTAATAATAGGCGATCTGTGGCGTATTCTCTTTGCCTCAAAACACCACATTCGAATCGGATTTGAAATTTTTCACTAAAGTTGTATGAAATCTGAGTGAAAACTTTCGAATTCATTTCGAATATGACATTCCGAATCAATGTGAATACAACTATTGAAGTCAGATTCACATTTACATTGTTTTTTACATCATAACTACCCACTAAAATTGATGTTAAAGTGGATATTACTAACCGCTCTACCACCAGGCTCGTTATCGTATTTTGCTTAACAGCAATAACTTATTTTGTATTAATATGGCAGCGCAAACATACATACATCCTAATTTCGAAGGATTCAACCTCCGCATCCCACTAGGTCCTTTCAATGTTTTTGTCTCTTTGCGCATCCACATGCATCTTTTTCACTATACATGATCTCCGAAAAGGATACACACCCGTCAGTGCCTTTACTTCTATAAAAGTCGCACAAACCGTCTTACCACTACGTAGTGGTCCGTTTCCAGAGTGGGAGTTCTAAATGCTCCTGTATCTATTATAATATTTCGGGGACATTTATCTATTAAAATTAAATCAATCACATTTTTTTGATCATTCCGTCTTCATTTATACGCGTGAATATCCTTATGATGAAATAAAGTTATTCGACATGATGCGGTTTCGTTCCATACATAATTCTAGAATTAACTTACCTGCTTCGTTCACTCTCTTATCTTCGTAGGTACCAAGAACAGCTTCATAGCTATCACATTTGGTCCCAATTCATCCATTCAAATCTCCACACATCATCGCTCTTTCATTCCCCTCAGCTAAATGCAGAACATCGCTCACAGACTCCCTAAACTTCTTTAGTTCTTGAGCACATGCTGAGCTTACGGGAGCGTATGCTGCAACCAGAAATAAATGACCAGTTATATACGAACCACGAAGTCTAGGCCCGAGCGTCTCGAAACGAACACGTCCGAAGCGAGACGAGAGTACGACACCTACACCGGCGCTGGCAGGATCGTCCCGGTCTACCCTAGACCATAGGGCCATTATTCCACCAGGCTGATCATCGCTCGTCGCTCCCCTTGCACATAGTTTCTGTCAGACATAAAGCATCTAAACGTCTCTCATTCATTATGTCCATCAGCTGCATCTTATTGTTCATTCCACCTCTCACATTCCTCATGCCTATGCAGCACTCGGTTCTCCTCGAGAATTGGCGCTGCGTGGTGTGTGGCGGCCACCACCGCCGCATGTAGCTGTATTCGCACCGATGAGAGCGGACCGGTGCGCGTCGCCTCCGGGGGACGCCCTAATCCATACGTCGGTGCGATTTCTAAAGTTTTTTTTCCTTACTACCCTGAATGTTATAATTAGGGAAAATCCTATAAGTCTAAATCTAAATAAAAAGTAATTTAACATAATACGAGTAGTTAAAGCTGTATACCAAATTTTGTAAAAAATACTTGACCATTGATTTTGCTAGAAACGTTTATAGAAGTACAGACACATGAATAGACATCTTATAGCAAGTTTTTGGTTTCCACCAAATTCGCAAAGTAGAATCACAATCTCAAAACTTTCACCATGGTAAAGTAAAAAGACCTAAGCGCAGTAGTCAAGCTAATATTTTACGCTAATATTTTTCTACATACTGTGCTATATCGATTATAGCACAGTATGTAGAATAATAATAAAAAAAATTAAAAAAAAACTTGTCGTTGACGCTACACGTCCTTTTGTAAATATCTTTATTTACTTGTTATTTTTCAGTTTATCTCTACAAATTTATATTGTCACATACCATTTATATGAAAAATTTGCATATAAATAATAAACCACACACAACAGTTCTGTTGCAAATTAATTTGGATATGAATATATGGACGCCACACAAAGACAGACATGTCATCATTCAGTTGTCAAAATCAATATAGAAAATATATAGAAAACAGTGAAAATAAATCACCAGAATTGTATTAAAATGTAGACAGGTAAAATGGAGAAGAGCAATTAAGTAATAATGATTACTAGACCTACCAGGAGCCGACAAGTGACGCCAAACGCACGCCCACCACCGCCGCCCGTTTCACTGATTAGCTCCACGTCGTCCCGAGGAGAATACTCAACCCCATCAGAACACGACGTGCCGAGCAGTGACGACGGACGGCCGTCTCCAGCGCGACGCCGACCACCTGCGCGTCGCCGAGGAAGACCACCGCTGCCGCGCTTGGGGCCAGTGGGGCGACCCGCCTCGCAACCGGCCCCTACCGTCGGTGGTGCAGTGCACCGCATAAGATGGACACAAGAAATCAATAAAAATATCATGCGAGCGTACTATAGGGCGACAGAAAGGGGAACTAACCTTACTGCGTATCGTTCCCGCATGTTCCTTTTGTTTCAGGCTCTTGAAGGAGATTTGACTATTACCGCACAGCGATTATCTGATCAAGTGCACATCATCCAGCGTAATCATATGCTGGATGAACCTGTGCTTGAACGTCTTCATTCCGAGGTAGCTGTCCCGCGCCTACCGCCGTATGGGAGTCTTCACGGACTCTGCCACCAACAACTAGTTTGGTGTCAGAAACAGTAACCTACATGCCCGGCGCGATAGATACACCTGTAAGTACTCAGGATAATGAGCATTTGAGGGGATTTTGGAAGATATAATTCTGGAATTTAGGAACACACCACCCTCGGGTAGACCGCGACTTCCTTGTTTTCCCACACACAAACGAAATATGTCTCTAGTGGTGACTCTAGATCGCATGCTAAATTCTTATAGTCTAGCAAAGACCTTGCTGATACCAATTCGATCCTGTACTGTGCTGCCATTGTAGCATGTCGTGTGTCCGGTGTTCGATTCCCAGAATCGACCCCGGTCGCACGGTCCGCAGAGGAGCCGCCACACTGGTAAAAAAGGATCGAAAGGCGTATCAGCGCGGCTAGAGCCACCTTTCGGAAACTTACCTGCTTTTGATCAGGAAATAATCATCCTAGAGTCATGCGTTACATGACACAGGCTTTTGCCGGAACCGGGATTAGGTCACAAAACTACATGGTCTGTGTCACGGAACGTATAGATTATCTAAAGCAGAAAGTTTGTACGTGGGCAAATAGGATGCGTCGATACAGAGAGCAAGTCGATAGGTATCACCAGAATCGTGACCAAAGGAAGACATATAGAAATTGGGAGAGCACTACAAATAGAGGAACTGATGGAGATCGAACGAATATGACTGAAATGTACGGTTTCTGGCAAAATATTTGGTCGATTCCCACCACTCTTTCAGATGACTGGATTGGCCCCGTTGAACGCTCGTGTGAAAATTTGCACTCAATGGGGGCTGCAGAAATAAGCCTCCAAGACGTAGCAAATGTCGTCCATCCTCTCCTCAATTGAAAGAGACCCGTACTGGATGGACTGCATAACTTCTGGTTAAAGTGGTCACGAATTTCACATGGGCGTTTGGCTGTGCAGTTTCAGGAAGCTGTCGAATGTGGTTCTCTCCCAATTTTTATGACAATGACAGTGTCATTTCCTGCTCCACAAATCAGGCAGTACCATGGATCCTAAAAATTACAGACCCATCACGTGCTTATCTACCATTTATAAGCTCCTTACTTAAAGTAACCGAACATCTAGAAGCCAACAATATTTTAGACCCTGCTCAAAATGGATGTAGGGTTGGGTCCCATGGTACTAAGGAGCTCCTCCTCATTGACATGACTGTTAGCCAACAGATCCGTCGAGATCGCAAGAATCCGCAGCCTGTATTAACTTTAAAAAAAAGCTTAGGATTCGGTACTTCATTCGTGGCTGGGACGGGTGTTAGAGTACTTAGAGTTATATAAAATTATTCCAATTATGTGCACCTTTCTCAGCTCATGTATGGGGCAGTGGACTACGGCTCTTTGTCTTCCAGGATGTGGAGCAAATCTTGCTGTCTCTGAACCTATAAGGATTAAGCGAAGCATATTCCAGGGCGATAGTTTGAGTCCCCTTTGGTTTTGTCTAGCTTTGAATCCCTTGAGTACTTTGCTAAGGAATTCCAAGCTAGGCTACCGGTTTCAGAGAGGAGGTGAGGTCATTTCTCACCTTTTGTACATGGAACGACCTCAAATTATATGCATCAACTAAACCAAATTTGGTAATACAACTCAAACATTTAGTAGTGACATTAAAATGGAGTTTGGTGTAGATAAATGAGCGGTCCTACATGTACAACGTGGTAGAGTTGTAAATTGAGAAAACTTACATCTTTCAGAGACTGTGACTCTCAAAACCCTTTCTGAAACCGAAACCCTATAGATACCCTGGTATAGCAGAATGTTTAGGTATACAAGGTAGGGAAGTGTATCAATCAGTGAAGGAACGCTTCTTTGGCCGACTTTCAAAAGTACCGAAAAGTCTTTTATCAGGTGGTAACAAAGTGCGTGCCTTCAATGGTTGGGTCATGTCGCTGCTTGTATACATCTTTGGCATACTAAGGTGGACTCAAACCGAACTTGACACCCTGGATTGCAAAGTCCGCAAACTGCTAACTGCGTATTGAATGCATCATCAACGCTCATCTGTGATGAGATTGTACATCCCGCGGAAGTGTGGGGGTCGCGGCTTCCTTAACACCAAGAAACTACACAACCACGAGGTGTGCAATCTGAGGGAATATTTCCTAAACTTTGAGAGTGGAATGCATCGAGACGTTGTGGCAGTTGATAAAGGACTGACACCGCTCTCCTTGGCGAAAGAGAACTGGCGCAGGCCTGTTGTACTCTGCACTGAAGATCGCCTGAACGTATGGAAGAGCAAGGAGCTACATGGACGTTTCCATCGGGCACTTTATGGACCCGATGTTGACTTTCTGGCATCCGTTGCTTGGCTACGATTCGGTGACCTTTTCGGGGAAAACCGATACTGTGTGTGCAATTGCTGACGAGGTTGTTAAGACTAATAACTATCGAAAATACATCATAAAGGACGGTACGGCGGACATTTGTCGGGCATGCCACCGTCCTGGAGAATGTATCAGACATGTTATTTCCGGTTGTTCTTACCTTGCCAACGGTGAGTATTTCGACACCTCCTACGTAGACTATCGTAATCAACAAATTCATGATTTTCACTTTTTTCTATTTTTGAACTATTTAATCAATATATTATCACGCGCAAATATTATAATGTCAGTATATCTAACATAAAACCTCAATAATCATACTGCTAAATATCGTATGTTCATTATTCACGACGTATAATATCGTATAGTACACTAACAACACGATGCGCGGGGGCGGGGGGCGAGCACATTATGCGAACGCATCGTATCTAGTAGTAACTACTGTGTACGCAGCGTAGAGTGACGTTTTGGTCTCGACGTTAATCGACATTATTTTTTAGTTAATTAAGTTAGTTTTCTACAGAAGACAACTAATATCTAGTATAGAAAACATTTAAAATGACATCGAGAGCAAGAAAAATTTTAAATTTCGCTCTAAATGTTAGAAATTCAAACTGTACAAGGCGAGAAATGGCCGTTAAAAATTCAAATAGTGACAACATACATGAAGAACCTGAGAGAAATGAAGGTAAGAAGAATGAAAAATTCAATTTTCGTTCTTAATTGTAAAATCAGTATTTTTTTTAAATAGCCGTTGTATTATGAATTTCGTCCAGAGTAAAATATCGTAAGTATGACTTAATACATTATACGTAGTTTACTCCTTTAAAAAATATATTGTAAGTATTAGATACAATATTTTGCACTGGAAAAATATTTAAAAGTAAGCCTGTATTAACACTTACGATACTTTACGTAGTCATTTCCTATTGGCTTAATATCGTATGTATTACTTAACATACTTTACTTCGTCGCGTTATATCACTTACTACTGTATACATGTTAGAAACCCTTGATAAATAACAATATTTCATATGTTTTTATAGAATCACCTATGCCCCCCGGAGCAGATATGAATATCATTGACCAAATGATGGATATAGTGTCGGATTCAGATTTATATGATAATGATGTTCTTCATAGTCCAATCACCACATCACAAGAAAGTAAGTATTTTATCGTTACAGTTATTATGCAATTTTAGGTGGTAGGTAGGTACTCGTGAATTTTTTGTTTAATTTTTACTTTCATGTTTTAGTTCAATCACCAGAAGTTAATAAAATTCCTGAATTATTGCGAGATATGGAAGACGAAGCAGCAAACAAAGGGGATCGTAATCAAAGTCTCGGTAATTAAAAACTACATTATTATGTATTATTTTATTACGTTATAGGTGTAAAAATATTGATTTATTTTTTAAGGATCAGCTAATGACAAGTTGGACGAAAATATCACACCACTTCCATCACCAGAATGCGCTATAAACCATCTAGATTATGATTGCGATAACTACTTCTGTCCTTGGTACATTGAAAATTCTGTACAGCAGCCGTGTTCTGTTATTTCGTCCAATATCGATTTATTATCAACGCCCCAAGCAAACACGCCGATTTCATCGTTTTCCGAATCAACGTCAAATTGTCCTAGGAGAAAAAAAAAGATTTTGCGAAAGGACAAAGGTAACATCAGGCGTCGGCATGTTGCAGAGTGGATTGACAATAAAAGGAAAAGGTTAAGAAACTTAGGCAAAGAATATAAAAGTCGTGACGGTACTACTAGATTTGGTAAATCATTAGGGCCAATGTGCCCAGAGAATTGTCGACAGAAATGTTCAACGAAAATTAGTCATGACCTAAGGCTTTCCATTTTTAATCGATTTTGGAATTTAGGTAAGCGAGAGAGACAATGGGCATTTGTAGCTTATTTAGTCCTTAAAAAAAAGAAGCGTAGAGTTTTTAGCGACACGGTATCGAGACGTAATTTTACTTTAGTTTATAGACTAAAGGATGATACAGAGAATGAAGACGGTTTTTTAATTGTTTGTAAAAAGATGTTCTTAAATACATTCTCCATAAGTGAACAATTCGTCTATACTGCTTTGGAAAAAGTCGATGTAACCAATGGCATGATAGAAAATGACCAGAGAGGGCGTCATCACAATCATCGTAAAGTAATAACCGAAGATGTTGTGAAAAGTGTATGTGAACACATTAAGTCCCTTCAACCTGTAGAATCTCATTATACGCGTAGTAGAAGTGACAAACTATATTTAGATGGTAATTTGAATTTTCATCGCTTATTTGACTTGTATAAAGAATGGCTCGATGAACAATTATACTCTTCTAAAGCTAGTACTGAAAGACAATATCGTGATATTGTTAATGAACATTTTAAGCTAAGTTTTTACGTTCCTAAGAAGGACCAATGTGACAAATGTCACATTTATAAAAATACGTCTGCTCCGACATTGAGTGAAACACAAGTTCATGAATTGCATATCCGTAATAAAGATTTAGCACGTAAAAGGAAGTCGTCCGATAAAGAGTTAGCAAAAATATCAAACGGGAAAGTATTAGTAGCGACGTTCGACTTTCAAAAAGTCCTTAACGCCCCTCACGGTAATTTAAGCGTTCTTTACTATAAACGAAAACTATCAATATTTAATTTCACAATTTTCAATGTAGCAGAAAAAGAAGGAACTTGTTTCATGTGGCATGAGGGGCAGGGAAAGCGAGGGGCTAATGAAGTATCGAGTTGTTTAATAAAGTTCATCTCAAAATATAGAAAGCTGGGAGTTAGTGAATTTAGATTTTGGTCCGATAATTGCGTAGGTCAAAATCGGAACCGTATTGTTTATGCAATGTACATGTATGCCGCCACTACTTATGGGGTTTCCATACACCACTGTTTCTTAGAAGTTGGTCACACCCAAAACGAGGGTGACAGCGTTCATGCTTTGATAGAGAAATCTGCCAAAAATAAACTTATTTATACTCCTCATGAGTGGTACTGTCTAGTACGTTGGGCTAAACAAAATGAGAAATCGTACATAGTGGAAGAAATGCAGCATACAGATTTCTCTAATTACAAGTCGTTGTTACAAGGAAATTGGGTTATGAATAGTAATGGAGATAAGGTACAATGGAACAAAATAAAAGAAGTATTTGTAAAATCTGAAGATCCCAATAAATTGTACTATAAATATGATATGGCTAGTGATGACTATTATGATGTATTGATAAAAAAGAGTACAAGAAAACAATCTTCAATGGTATCATCTAATTATTCTTCTGTTGCGCCATTGTATCAAAGTAATATCCCAATTCCCAAAGCTAAAAAAGACGATTTGGTAAATATGTGTAAGTCTGGAATTATTCCTAGCGCGTATCATGATTTCTTCACAAACCTTTCATCGATAAATAATAACGATAATAATGGCGAATCGGATTCTGATTTCAATTAATTAAAAAAAAAAATGTCTTCCTCAGTAAAATGAAGCTTTCTTTTCTTGTTTATAGTACATGATCATTAATGTGCCATTGAATAAATAATTATTGTGATACAAATTTTAAGTGATAAGTAGGTAACGATAAGTTGTTAGGTTAGGTATTTGTGATTTTATTTAGTACTCAACTTGCTTAAAATAAGTTCTGTGATTGACTGCCTTGTGACTGATTAGATTGTAAACCGTTTAGTATTACCTACTAGAAATTTGCTAAGAAGATTTTTATATGTTTACGTTTCTGTTGTGGGTCTGAAAGGTGAAGACGTAAGAATTATTTAACAATAAGAATTATTTAACAATTTATTTTTGTACTGAAATGTGATTGTTTGAAAATGATAAAAGACATGGATGATTTTATCAATAAAAACGTTTGATTTTATCTTTTTATTATTGTTCCCTAAATATGGTTTTCGTTTCATATTATTTTTATCTGAGTTTAGTAACGTTACGATATTAATATTTAAAAAAATACACAGTAAATTATCCTAACTAATACATAAATGTAACTTTTTTTCATATTTACAAAGTATAGTGCAGTATCTATAAAATACGTTAAAATGTTTTGAACAATGTTCAACGTAAAATGAAGTTAGTATGACATACAACAACGTACGTCTTATGTTATTCAACGTAAAATGTTGTAAGTGACTTTCCTTGAAAACAAGGAAAAATACGAAGTAACCTAGTACACAGAATACCTTTCCATTTATTTTAATACACGATTGATTTTTTTTACATTTATTGGTTTTAATTTGACTGAACAATAATCAAAAATCAATGATAGAATCTTCAAACAGCTGTCCTGTAAAGTAGCTCAAATGCACTTCCGATACTATACGTAGGAGGTGTCGATTTGTACAGACACAACCAGGTAGCCAAGGTTGTCCATCAGCAGCTTACTCTTCGATATGATCTCGTGACCTCTGAAGTGCCTTATTACAAGTACGTACGTGAGCCAGTACTCAAGAACAGCCGTGGCAAGCTCTACTGGGACCGGTCTATCATCACGGAGAGGACTATTATTGCTACTAAACCTGATATCGTGCTGGTAGATCATTTAGAACGAAAGGCATTTCTTGTTGATATCACCGTCCCTTGTGATGAGAACCTCGTGAAGGTTGAGAAAGACAAGTTGTCAAAGTACTTGGACTTAGCCCACGAGGTTACCGACATGTGGGACGTTGATTCAACAACAATTGTGCCGATAGTCGTGTCGGTGGTCTGGTCTTATAGCAAAATATTCTCTCTCTCTCGTCTCTCTCTCTCGTCTCGACCAACACCTTAGGAGAAACTTATGTGACCAACGGGGCTCTGTTGGCTAATCCAAATAAAGGTGGAACAGCATATGCCTATGGCTGCGTGGCTATAGGAGAGCATAGTCGTAAACATGCGAACTCTGGATACCTGGGGACCTCCAGTTTTACTAACCCTTGTCATGGCGAACGCAGGGTCTGCCATGGTTGACTTCTTGTCCCTAGCTGCTCGTGGAAATATTAATGCGAAGTTTTAAAAATAAATATACTACACAGTCTCCAACTGTTGTAGTAGAGTCGTCGACTCGAACCCGTCAATGGAACATTCACAGAATTCAACTGGTAGATTAGACCCAACTAATATAAACCCAATTAGAAGAAGTAGTAGAAAAACTTGCAATAGATATAGAAGCCCATCAACGTTCTTGTATGTCTGAGCAGGATGCTCAGACATACAAGAACGTTATAGCCCGAGTACGGTATCATATACCCCATCCTTAACTACTGTGAATGTAGATTTTATCCCTAACTTGGATGTTGCGCGGTAGGGAAACCCCCTATTGCCGGCGTCCACCAAGGCCGGTAAGACAAGAGTACGCATGAAATGGAGTACGGATGTTAACAAATTTATAATGCGTGCTTGCTACAACATTACAAAATTAGAAACTGATATGACCGTTTATAGGAAAAATCTCCATGAACTATTTTGCTGACAATACCCAGACGTAAACGTCTCGGAATAGAGAGTGTTTGACCAAAAATCAGCAATAATCAATAATAGGTATCTCTCGGAAGCAGTGCTCAACCAATTGAAAGACGAAGTAAAAGGGAACTAAAACAAGAAAACACTAATGAAAATAATACATCACCAATCCATGAAGAGACATATAATTTGACACACACGCCAGACACACCACAAACCTTTCAAATTTCACACACACTATACGATACTATGGAAAATTATTACGAATCGCTAAGGTATACACTTGAAGACGGTACTCGAAGATCTCACATGTCTACGCAAACAGAAACTCTCACAATGCTACTGGAAAACGATATTGAATATCTCGAAGTAATTCCCGAAGATAATAACTCAATGTCCGAACAAATATACAATAAACTACTGTCGAATCTAACACAGTATCGCGGAACCGACCCAACATCTAGACCAAAATTGCCCAAACTGAAGTTTTTAAAAACATATATTAGTTTCCGTAACCTTGAAACCAAAGATTGAATATGTAACTTAGAACTGAGTGTACTATCGAGTGTAATACCAAGATACCTAACCGCATTGCAGCTTTATAGGGCACTACAAGAACATTCGTTGCCATATGTTCTGCAGGTGTGTGCAATTAAAGTTTTGGGGAAGGGTATTGATTTTTTCGTAAGTTCAAAAGTGAGAAATTTGGTCTTCGAAACATTCAACGTCAGCATGTTCACACCCAACCAAACACATACCCTATTAAGACCAGCTTAGGCATGAGCGTAAACCTCATCCCAGCGCTCACCATCAAACACAAGGGCAGTATCATCGGCAAATGTGAACATGCTCCCCTGCATAAATGGCAACTGGCAGAGATCGTTTATGTACACTAGAAATAGCGTTTGATCCAAAATACTACCTTGGCGAACACCAAAGATAACAGGATGCTCATCACTGACCCATTCCTCAATTCTGACCCTCTGCCGTCGATCAGCAAGGTAGTCCGTGAAATTTTAGCGGTAGACCCCTAACTCCAATAGCCTCTAGTTTTTCAAGTAGGAGTGGTATAGAGACAGTGTCGAATGCCTTGGCAAGATCCAAAAAAATCGCTAGCGTTTTAGATCCTGAGTCCAGTTTATTAATGATCAAATTTGTTAGATCATGAACCGCGTCATCAGTTGATTTATTTTTTTGAAAACCATATTGAGCGGACGAGAGTAAATTGTTATTTTCAAAATAACCAACCAGACTACGGTTCATTAACCGTTCTAAAATTTTTGATATGGTAGAGAGAGAAAATAGCATATTACATAGGCCTGAAATTGTCAACACTGTCTCTGTTCCCGCCCTTAAAAATAAGTTTTATTAAAGATATTTTCAGCGAGGGAAGGATCCGGTACTGAAAGCGAGGTTGCAGATGAAGGTGATTGTTTTGATAAGTAAGGAGCAGTAAGTCTTCAGTAGTCTGCTTGAAATGTTATAAATCCCAGTAACACAGTTGTTTCTCAAGTTCATAATAATATTCCGAACCTCATCTTCATCAGTAGGCATAATGACAAAAGAGGTAACCTGGCGACTGAAAAATGATGTAGATGAAGTCACGCCATTACTTTCTGACCTTTCGTTGGCTAGTTTACTGCCTATAGTGGCAAAAAATTATTTACTGAATTTACGTTGTCTTGAGGAGAGTGTGATAGTAAATTTTTGGTGTGGTCTGTTTTTTTATTAGAGTAAGTTATCTTTCTAATCGCTTCCCATATTTTTTTATTGAACTTTCAAGCGTTTCTGATGTGTTCTTTTTCATAATCCCTCTTTGCTTTTTTTAAAATAGTATTACAGAAATTTTTGTACCTTGTGAATGTGCATTTAATGATTTTATTTGTGGGGTCCCGTTTGAGTTTTGTAAAGGTTATCCCTATTCCTCATACATCTAGGAAGACCTTTTAATCCACGGCTTTAGTATTCGTTTTCTCGTAGAGGACTCTTTGGTCACTGTATTATCTTTAATGGTTTTTTGTAATAAGTCGATAAGAAAATCAGTCGCAATATTAGCGTTGCTTATTAAGTATATAGGCGAAAAGTCAGTATTACTCATAGAACAATCTAGGCCAATAGAATTTATAATACTCATTGAATTTGGAGCGTGAACAGTGTTGTTAGAGTTCAGTAGTAGATTAAGCACTATAGATTCATGATCAGTGATCGGATAATCGGGCGCTTATATACTTAAACTTCTTTCCTTCAAAGAATAATATGGATATTCCTTCCTGAATTAATAAGTAATCCGGGATTAATAAGTAATCATATTTTTTGTGAAAGATTTTATAATTATAATTTGCTTTTTGTACGAAAATAAATGATGCTACACATAAAATTACAATTATTTCAATTCCATAAGTAGTTTAGGTTGCTGGCCTGTTACGAAACCAGTTTTCATAAAAACTTATTTTAAATTAAAAGTATCATTAGAATCGGCATTTAAATATGAAAAAAAAATACAATAAGAGTTTAACAAGGAACAGCCGTCTTAAAAGTATGAGAGGGTATGTAAGCATTATTCAATGTAAATATATCATTTTCACAACAAGTTCTAACTATATTTTGTATGCAGGTAACATTTTTAGCAATCTCAGGAATTTCAAACGACTCCGGGATCCGGGGTTCTGAAAGGCATGTCCGTATTATTATTTTGTGGTGATAAAAATGAAGTTTAGGTATATTAGCGCCCGATTATCCGATCACTGTTCATGATCCGTTATAGAGGATTCAACAACAAGACAGCGTACCCTGTATCTGGTTTTAAGCATGATGTGATCGAGGTACCACTACGCGTCGGTAAAGAGTGACCTGACAGAATAGAATGAGAAGCTGTCATGTTAAGATATTCATTGGAGCTGCAGTCAATTTTGTCAGGATGGATGTTGATGTTTATGTTACCCATTATTAGTATATTTTTATAGTGCGTTAACTTGCATAGTAGTAAATTAAGTGAATTGATGAAATTTGTAATATTACGATAACCAGGAGGGCGATAGATACCAATAACACAAGTTTCGGTGTTTAGATGAATTAAAAGGCAATTAGCGTCCTCGATTGCTGGTTCCTCTACAGTTAGTTTAATATTGTTTCTGTAGTATATTATCACTCCCTCATTTTTAGTGCAGTGATTTGATGTCGCCGCGAAACTGTAGTTGTCCAGAGTAGGTACAGTAGAAGATAAGTCCTTGTACGATGCTCTTATTGTGTATTCTGCATTTTAACGGGTTTTTAAGCACGTATACATAGAAAATATACGTAACTACATTTGCCTAATAAAATATTTAAATCCATTTATTTTTTTTTTGTTCTGCAACGTAATAATCAGAAGGACTAAGTTGGAGAATAACATAAATACTTAGTAAGAAATATTCTTGAAAAATACAACATAATACGGGCACACTAATCCGGAGATTTAAATTGGTGTATAACCAGAGCCGCTTAAACAAACAACTTCCAAAGCTGACTTCAAGAGTTTGGGTTTATTAATACTGTAAATATACACCTGCTGCAGGTGGAATTTATTTTATGATCCTTCTTTAATCACTTTATAAATACAACATATATCACGTAGTAGGTTGGAACGATAAATAAATTTATTATATGAATTGAATTAAACAACTTTTAACGGAAGTATCGCGTATTTTATTTATTTTGTTGAATCTGATGTTTCGAACGCTTTGCAGCGTCCGTGGTCGCAGGGAGACGGACCGTTAAAAATTGTTTAATTCAATGTATACCATTGGCGAAAACCTAAGACAATTTATTACATGAATTTGTCACATGTTAATTTATATAGTTTTTTATTAACTTGCTTTCAGTTTATACCTCCATTGTTTGGTTTTGTACTTTAAACTAACGATACGTATATCAACATGGACAGTTCGGAGTAATCAAAGTGTAGGAAAATAAAGCACTCTATTGTAGTTTATTTACCACAACTGGTTAACATTAACATTGACTTCTGTAATGAAAATATATAAATAAGGAGCACATTTTAATTCAGTACGTGCATAATTAATATTCTTGGAAGACATCTTACAATGCTGTGACACGTATAGCAAAAATTACTCCTGAATCCAATATTAGACAACATTAATAACTACTAATTATGTACATCGCGGCAGGTTAAAGGAGAAAATCCTGCATTTTTAATTTCTCGTTGTAATGTACATTGTATATTTTATTTACTTGTTTATAATACTAATTATTTTATTGTTTATAATACATGTCTTACTTTTACTTTCACAAAGGACAATTTGTTAAAAAGAGACAATAGATAATACTGAATTGCCTTTTCGAATTATTTTATACTGATTAGAACTACATTTCACGCTTTCCGAGATAATGATTAGAAGACATGAAATATCAACATTCCTTTTTTCTAAATAATTGTAAAATATCTTTACAAGAAAGGCTTAAAATATTTTTGCCTTCGCTTTCTTTTGTTTTTTTTATACTACGTCGGGAGGCATACAAGCATACGGCCCACCTGATGTAAAGAGGCTACCGTAGCCTATTAACGCTTGTAATATATTAAGTATCACTCGCGCGATACCTCCTCTGCTGCTTACACAACAACTCCTTGGGAGCATACTGGTGACCTCTACTACTCGTCGCAGGAACACAACAACCCTCTACGGAGTTGTTATTTGGCTGCGGTTATTTGTGAGGTGGAGGTACTTCTCCAGACGGGCTGCTTTAATGCGCCCTACCTCTCTTAAAATATCCAGACCTTGACAAACATACATGTTCATGCAACACAAATGTTACCACACAAGTGGGAATCGAACCCACGAGCGTTGGTGTCAAAGTCGCGTCAATCACGACTGAGCCACCGTCTTGTCGTCTCCTTTGTACTATTGAGCAGTTTTTCCCGTATCCTATCCATATACTATAACTTTTTCTTCTTCCTACCGTTATCCCGTTTTCTAATCCATTAGGATTGGCGAAGTTCGCTACCTAAGCCCAAGGATTTATATAGATTTAACATATTTATATAAATGAGAAAACATGAATTTAGTGATACTAGGATTCGAACCGGAGACCAATCGGTTAATAGGCTTATTTATTCACCAAGCTATCACTTTTAGGAGTGCACTAGTAACTTGAGGGAGGTTAAAAAAGAAGTTTTGTGACTCGTGTTGTCTCGTGTGTACGAAAACGTGCCTAAATGAACACAAAATACGAGTAAAAATAGCCTTTCATTCTAAACACCGTAGTATCTGTTTGTGTTGTGTTATTGTGTAGGCTGCATGTGGATATTTTGTCGACCGTTTTATTCCCGTACCGATTCACGCTTCGTCCACAGTTTTTGATGTGAAACATCTATTGGCGCGCCTTAACAGTAAAATCGAACCATATGCCGTGACAAATGTTGGCATGACGCTCTCTCATGCCGTCGTGCATCATAGGAGATTGATTAACTTAGGGTCTTTTAAACCCCTGATTGTACACCTAATAGTACATAAAATTCTTAAATTATTTATTACAAATTAGTACATAACTAAAGCGTTTTTTGTATACCCTATAAAATATTATGACTTAAAAAAGAAATTATCGATTTTACTTACTCAAATCCAAATCAGTCGCCATTATCACTTCTGTTCAGAAATTCAACAGTGTTCATGCTTAAAAACTTGCAACTAAAATATTGTAAAATTTGTATCAACGATTCAGTTATAATTCTAAATAAGTTGTGAATTTGTGATATTTAAGAGTCATTTATATGAAGCGAGGATTTTAAATCTTTTAATTTTTAATTTAATTTAGGTTAATATACCATTTCGTTTTAGTACGACACTATTTTATTTGTTTAATAAGTACCACAAATATGTCTACTGGGTTGCTGTGTTCCTGCGATAGAGTGTAGTTTCTGGTAGGCTCCTGAAGAATTATAGTAGTGGGGGTACCAACGCGCCAGTAATACTCTTATATTTCAGGCATTGGTAGGCTATGGTAACTACTTTATAAATAAGCCCGTATGTTTCTTAATCTGCTATGCTGTAATAAACAAACATCATGCATGTGGTTTCGAGATACTTCTATTTAGTTGTAAATAAAATTATCACCAATACGTTTCTGTTCATTGTCATATATTGTCGTACACTGTATGCAAAAACTGATAAATTTGTCTACATCCCATCATATACAAGACCCGTTCTACATCATCCCTAGAACGAACAGCATCCCAGATGTGATTTATTATAGCAAACACAAACTTCACCCCCGATATCGTATAGAATTTTTACGATCTGAACTTCGGCAACAGGCATCATTTTATCTGGAGCACGCTAATTTTTGCCGTTAAAAATTCCTGCGACCGACGTAAAATTATTATGTCTAGCTGCACATAAATAACAACAAAGCTTTGCGTGAAGTTCCTTGTGGGAGCTTTAAATGGATGGCTCCATGTTAGAATGACGATAAATTTTATGTCGTAAATAATTTTATTGTCGATAAAATGGACACATTTATGTGTAATAAATGTATACTTTCACGTCAGTGTCCTTGCGGGGTAGGCAGGAAGAACTGAGCACTAGTGTATTCAATGGTTAAATGAAAATTTATTTGTAGAAAAGTATTATGTATAGCAACCCCATTTTTATTCTATTTTATTAAAAATGCCTATTGAAGACCATGAGCTGATAGCATATTACAATGTTTTATTTCAATTTCGACAAGCATAAGACTACCTTAAGAGACTATGTTAAGAGGTTAATGTAGTCTACGAATGCTTACAATATAAGCAAAACTTGCAACTCAAGTTTGCTACTCCTGCTGCTAAAATAGTAACTTCTTATAAGCTCACCGGCAATATCCTAAAATCTTAAACTTTGTGTTACCCATGAAATAATTTACCTATACTACGCTCATATTCAGAATCCAAGCATTATGAGTGCAAAAGTAAGTATTCAAAAAATAGTTTGCCAGTCTACAATTATTAAAAAGGATAAATATGATAATTGACTGAAATCACACTCTTTTTATTAGTAACCTTCATGTTGATGCAATGACAATACGGGAAGTTTTGCTTTCAAATTAACGTAACGAAGGAAGGGTAGATTTAACCTAGTGTACAGTAGAAAAGATAATGATGTCAAAAGGCGGAAGAAGCAATTACGGCCTGGAGTCGTTTGCAATCGCGTCGGGATGTTTCACATTGCCACCGCGACGCCAAGACAATTTCAAGATTATATTTCTTCGGAATAATATTGCGGTAAGCATCCCTGTCTCAAATAGAAAGTGGCGTTATACTCTTTCTATATTGTAGACAGGTAGCTTAAACTAACTGCCAACTATCTGAAATGAGCTTTGTCGTTTCCAGCTCGGAAAGTCATTTTATGCAAAATGTTCTATAAAACGAGAGACGTTTAAAATAGAATATTACTTCCTTTAACTCTAATCGGATGCCCACAGCTTTAAATAAATTATGTAGGGCAAACTCCAAGACTTCTTCGTCTCATATCTTCGCAGTTGACTATATTTTATAATACTTCAACTTATAAATTTAACACATCAAAAATATGGTCTGACTTTTACAGAAAACTTAAAGATTCAATTTTTTATACAACAAGATTTGTTCACAAAAGATTCGAACCGGTCTAAAATGAGTTTAACACTGTATTGTGTTTTACATCAATTAAAAGCTCTGTTCTAGAGTTTTTTTTTAATTAAGGCAAATAAGCGTATAGCCTGCCTGACGGAAAGCAGTTACGGTAGCCTATGGGTATTTGCAACACCAGGGGTTTCACTTTTCCATTGCCGACCCTGTAAAAAATTCCTCACGCCATTCTTGAAAAACCCCATGCTGTAGTCCCTAGGAAAAACCTTGGCAGGGAGCTCATTCCACTAGTTTAGAGTTCTCGGTAGAAAACTTCTCTGGAACCGCTCAATTTATCACCACTGCGACTCTAGTGTATGAGGACGAACTCCCAGCCATCGGCGAGAGGTGCGATTGTAAAATGAGGCTGTTGGCACTCTCGAGTACGGAAAATGTTCATAAGTTCATTCAAATATTTTTATGATTAGGAATTGTTTTAGAACAACTTTTTTAATTATTTTTTATATTATTTGGGAGTCTCACAGCAAAATAATTTAATATAATGTTAACATTAAATAACAATATGCCAATAACAAGACTCCGCCTATACATATATTAAATAAATATTATAAATATGAAATTTCCAGACATATTCTTCAATTTCGAAAAAAGAAAATGTTTAATTTTTTTAAGAAGTCCTCGTTTATTTTAAAATTACAGATTAGTGAAGCGAAAAATCAGCCTATATTTTATACTGGCAATCGAGAGTTGTACATATAGTTATGCAGTACAAATCTCTTACATCTTGACGAGCTTTCAAACCTTGCATTCGCGCAGAGTAAAAACTGGTTCGAGCAAAGTGTTGTGTGGCACGTCGCTAGGGTCCAAAGTCATTTGATAGAAAACTATAAAAATATGGTTTTGTCGACTGCGTTCGTAGTACTGCGCTGCGTATGCAGCTACAGCTGTCGTATGTTTTTAAAGTCAACATTTATCTGTGATTTGATACAACATATGCTAGCAATCATTTCACTTGCTAACGCAATAGTAAACGACTTATAGTAATTTATGTCGTCTTTCCATCAACCATACTAATCTTAGTTTGTTGTAACTGTAATGTAATCCCCAAAATGTATTCTCTGCAATATGAAATATATGCCGACACATTCATTCACGATCGAGTGACAGTGTGACAAGTAGGTAATCTGCTTAAAGTGATGTATTCTCGTGGAATAAAGTCGAGTTAAGTCTCGAAGTAATTTGTATTATTTCGCTCCATGTTCTGCTTAATTATTCGCTACACCTAGACAGGCAGGTGCGACGAATCTGTATTTATTTGCATTAAAAATAAATTTGCCGAGAGACTTGCGTAATTCAGGATTATGATCCGACAGCTGTGCCAGACAAATTCGAATTTCCGGATTATATCTTAATTTAGCTATTAAGTTGACTAATAGAGCTCTCATGTGCAAATATGTCGTAATTCTTCAAAATATATTGTCATTGTTACGAGATAATGCAATAATATATACTTGTCTTCATATGAATATACCCGGGTAAAAATCGGGTAAAAATTTGCCAGTATGGGTGTTGAACATATACTTATTATACCTATATATCTTAAAAAATAAAATAGATTTGTTATACTTATATGATATATTGTGAGGAAAGGTGGATAAATCGCTATTAAAAAAATATAATATATTATGGTTGCGTCGTATACTTTCTCATGATTAATATAATTAATATCCTATCACGTGAATTGTCACCATAAGTACTTAATTTTTTAATTCCGTCCACCTATACGATGATATGTCGTCGTTAATACCTAACGACTACCGTATACATATAGGTAACAATTACCTTTTCAAAACATCTTATGACTAACAACAATTGTTTTTTGGACAAGTTATCACTTTAATTTTGCCCTAAAACAATAGCGTTGTGAGATAACTTATCCAGTTACTCAGTAACGGCAAGGGAGGCAACTGTCAATGTAGAACATAGTTAGAGTCTATATTGACGTATGATGAAGTGGTGGATACTTCATGATAAACCGTAATCCTTACTTTGCCCTTTATCTTCTTCGCATTCAATAGTAAGTCTTTCTCCATACAATCATCTTTCATTATTGTGACCAGTATTTGCAGTTCAGATGGAGTTTCTGCTACTGCACCGCATCATCTGCATAAAGGGGAATTCAGGGAATCCAGTCTGCTGACCTATAGTGCCATATGTGATGACATCCGGCAGGCCGAGGTGGGGCGCGTCTCGTGCAGGGCACTTGGGTCCGGATGTGATACGACGAGTCAAGCGGTGTATCCACTGAGATATTATACTCATCCGGATGTGACAACAGAAGGTTCAGTAGAGAGCTTGCATGTTTCTTTAAACCTGGTATTCTCGTGGGAGAATGAATCAGTTGGAAGAAACTATAGGCCAGAGTAAATTCATCAGCAGATCTCCCCGCGTAGTCAGTGCACTGAGAGCCAAGCCACTCGGCATGATGGGCATTAAAAAAGGTGAATATTCAATAAAAATATATGTAACAAAATCATCAATAACAAACTTTTAAGCGTTTATTCAGGCATAAGATACAATTGACATACTACTCTGTGTAAAAAGTATCGGGAATATGTCAATAAAAAGACCCGCGTAAAAGAGGTCGTTCTAATTTTTTTACTGCATGTTGGTAGCACTGTACTGATTTAGCGCGCAAAATTTGAGCGGGATCTGTCATTTAATTTGTTTTAAATTACACTTTTTGTTGGTCATAGTTTTGAGTCCTCGGCGATTTTTACAATGGAAAATATTGTTGAACAAAGAGTGTGCCTTAAATTTTGTGTTTCAAATGATATTTCATGTGGTGAATCACTAAAAATGTTGCGAAATACCTACGGCGAATCGTGTATATCGAAAACAAGGGCTTATGAATGGTATAAGGCTTTTAAAGAAGGCCGAGAAGTAGTAGTAGACTTGCCTCGTTCTGGTAGACCTTCAACCGCTACGACCAGAGAAAACATCGACAGAATCAAGAAGCTAGTGCTCGAAAATCGACGTATGAGTCTGAGAGAGTTGGCTAGTGAGGTGAACATATCTTTTAAGTCCGTCCACAACATTCTCATTGACATTTTAGGCATGAAACGCGTCGCCGCTCGACTAGTTCCAAAAGAGCTCAATTTTGTTCAAAAAGCGCAGCGAAAGCATGTCGCTGAAGACATGGTTTCCCGAGCTTCTACGGATCCGACCTTTATGAAACGTATAATAACTGGCGACGAGACATGGGTTTATGAGTACGACATGCAAACAAGCCAACAGTCTTCAGAATGGCGTCTCGAAAACGAGCCGAAACCCAAAAAACCGCGGCAAAGTCGCTCCAAAATCAAGGTGATGCTGACAGTTTTTTTTGACTACCGTGGTGTGGTTCACTCCGAATTCCTTCCAGAGGGAGAAACAGTGAATAAAGAATATTATTTAGGCGTCATGAAGCGTTTGCGTGAGAGTATCCGCCGAAAACGTCCAGATTTGTGGCAACACAACTCATGGATGCTGCACCATGATAATGCACCATCACACACAGCCATTATAGTGAAAGAGTTTTTAGCGAAAAATTCAACAAAAGTTCTCGACCAAGCACCGTATTCACCTGATATGGCTCCGTCTGACTTTTTTTTATTTCCCAAGTTAAAATTACCACTTCGAGGAAAACGTTTTGAGTCGATAGAAGCCATAAAAGAAAATTCGCTGAATGAGCTAAAGGCCATACCGCAAATAGCCTATGAAAAATGTATGGAAGACTGGGTGAAGCGGTGGAGATGTTGTATTGCAAGCGATGGGGCCTACTTTGAAGGCGATAAAATAAATTTAGATGAATAATTTGTATTTTTTGTTTTATTGACAAATTCCCGATACTTAGTACACAGAATGTATGTACCGGTTAATTTAATAATAGAGAATTAATATTAGAGAAGGTTAAAGAAATGTGTTATGTTGTATGACTAGGGTAGTATATATCAAACAAGGGCTAATAGTGTCGACAACTCGCGACAGGTGCTAGTATTGCAAGCATCAACATTCTATACTATACTGTATTAGGCAATTTAACCGCTCCAACGCCTTCAACAGCCTCCCCCACAGTACCATACTGGAGGCCCTCAAGTACTTTGGGGTGCCTCCGTACTTGGGGAGGCTGTTGAAGGCGTATTTGGAGGACAGGGAGGTGCGCTACGAGGACGCGAGGGGCCAGATGGTCAGAAGGCGCGTCGTGTGCGGTGTCCCACAGGGGTCCGTTCTGGGCCCCATTCTGTGGGACCTCGCATACGACTGGGTCCTGCGGGGCCGTCTCCTCCCCGGGATGAGTGTCATCTGCTATGCAGATGACACCCTAGTCACATCCCGGGGTAAGACCTTTGTGGAGGCGGCGCGGCTGGCCGAAGTCGGAGTAGGACTGGTGATCAGCCGCATAGAGAGGCTTGGGCTTCGGGTCCGTTTGGATAAAACCGAGGCCCTCCTCTTCCGCGGGACCGGTAGGCGGGGCCCCCCCTCGGGAGCGCACCTCCAAATTGGAGGAGTAAGAATAAGGGTGAGTGCCCAGATGAGCTACCTGGGCCTCACCCTTGACGGAAGATGGACCTTCGGCCCCCACTTCGAGCGGTTGGGGCCGAAGGTCATCAGAGCTGCGGCGGCGCTGGGTCGCCTCCTGCCCAATGTTGGCGGGCCCAGCGCCGCGTGCAGGCGGCTGTACTCCGGCGTCTGCCGGAGTATGGCCACGTACGGTGCCCCAATATGGGCGGACGCCCTCTGCAGCCGCAACAGGGCCCAGCTGCGCAGAGCGCAGCGGGTCATAGCGCAGAGGGCGATAAGGGGGTACCGTACGGTAGCTTGGACGGCCGCGACCGCCCTCGCTGGCGACCCGCCCTGGGAGTTGGAGGCGGAGGTGCTCGCCGAGGTATACGGGTTTGTCTCGGAAAGGAGGAGCCTCGGCGAGCGCCCCACATCGGTGGAGGTGGGGCGGTATCGCCAGCGAGGGCATGTGGAGATGATGCGGAGGTGGGGGGAGGACCTGGCGCAGCCGCGGTACGGAGTCCGCGTTGCGGATGCGCTGCGCCCGGTCCTGGAGGCGTGGATGCGTCGTAGACGTAAACCCCTCACCTTCCGCATGGTGCAGGTGCTCACCGGGCATGGGTGCTTCGGTGAGTACTTGCACCGGGTCGCGAGGCGGGAGGAGCGGCCAGGCTGCCACGATTGTGGCGCGGCCGAGGACACTGCCCAGCACACTCTGGAGCAGTGTCCCAGGTGGTCTCGGCAGCGCCGCGATCTGGTGTCCGCGCTAGGAAGCGCGGACCTCTCGCTCCCGAGCGTGGTCCGCTACATGCTCGGGAGCGACAGTGCCTGGCAGGCGATGGCCTCCTTCTGTGAGACCGTCATGTCCCAGAAGGAGGCCGCGGAGCGGGACAGGGAAGACGATCCTCAGGCTGTCCCGCTCCGGAGACGGCGGACGGGAGTGCGGCGTAGGCGCTACGCGCACCTACTGCCGCCTCCCTAACCTGTGGGACTAGGGGTCAGGATGGGAACCTGGCCCCATAATGGTCCCGCCGCCGGAGGGGCTGTCCCAATTTGCCGGGACGGCCCCTAGATAGAAGAAGTCCGGCCCCTTCTGAGGGGCTGGCCAGTCGCAGTGGTGCCCTGTTGCTGACAGATCCGGGGCACCACACCAACGCGGCCGATGGCATTTCGCGGGGTTGTTTAGTGGGTATACCGTCGGACAGCCGACGGGGAGTCCCACACTACCACCGGAGGCCACCCAGGCACCGGTGGTGTGCGTAACGCATTTTTCCCCGCGTCACAAAAAAAAAAAAAAAAAAAAAAAGGCAATTTAACCGCTGGTTTGAAAATCAAAGAGGCAAAAAAAACCTTTGATAATAGAGCATACTCCACCACGCTGCTCATATACCAGTGGTTCTCAAAGTTGTCTGCGCTACGACTCATCTAATACAAGTTCCCAAATTCGGGACCCACCTATAGGAAATTTAAACAAACAAAGTTTAAGTTTTTTTTAAGCGCCGCCCGCGCTTACAATCAGTCCGGGCGGCTGACAGTCGCCCGCTGCCCAGCGGTTGCATCGGTAGGGTGGTGTGCCGTTCAGCAGGCAGGGCCTATTTAATGTTCGCTCGCGACCCACCACTGGGTCGCGACCCATAGTTTGAGAAACCCTGTCATATGCAGATTAGCGGAGGCCAGTGTATTCAAGCCGCCCGAGGGCCACTGACTTAGCTTAACGACTGTCATCTATTGACAACAGCCGCGACCGTCGGCTTAACGTGCCCTCCGGAGCACGGAGAAAGTAGAGATATATAAATCCATCCATAGACGGGCTGCGGTCGACGTTGCTTAACCTGCATGTTCGGCCCAACGACGCCTTTGAGCTCTCGTAATGTTCCGAAACATGTATTTTGGCATTAATAAGTAGTTGTACGTATCGTTCCACTCTATTAACTCGCCTGCTGATAGCTGATACATAAAATGACTTGCTAACTAACCGTTTTGTTTTACAAAATAGAATAAACTATTTCAAATAAAGAAATTTTAATTACCGGTTAGTCAATGCTTGGGAACCAGATAATATTTCAAATACAATGGCTGAATGGACTAATTAATAGATAGTAGAGAATTGACTAGCTATCCGCCCTGGCTTCGCACGGGTAATATTTATTTATTTATTTGTTTGTTTGTTTGTTTGTTTGTTTGTTTGTTATTTATTTATTCAAACATACACAGTATTGAACATTACAAATTTAAAAAAATCCAATGCGTTCAACAGTGTTTAAATGAAGAAACGAAAAGAGACAAATTACATATCATTAATTAATAATTTTCAGCGAACTTTGTAGCTTCTATGTGAAATTCGCTCCTTGAGCAACTAAATAGATCAAATATTGAGTTTTTAATTAACATTTCATTAATCAGGCGCAGCGCTCTAGTCAATGGAGTGTGACTCGCCGCTGTCGTCCTCGTACCCCGGCAGGCGAACAACTTGTGGGAACGCGCTCTAATGTAGTTGTCCGGTACATATAAAGGTTTGGTCAGACAGCGGACGGGTCGGGACGGCGACGCGACGCTGACGGGGCGGCGGCGCGACATGGATGTCAGACAGCGCGATGCGGCGTGACGGTCCCGCCAGCGTCGCGTCGCCGTCCGCTGTCTGACCAAACACTCGGCGTTTCTCGAGCATTTTTAAACAAGATGTCAAGTGATTCTGATGTGGAAACGGTGTCGCTTTTGTTTGCATTAATTAAAAAAAAACAACGTAAACGTATATGGGTGCATGAAGTAAATCAAAGGCGTCATGAATATGGGGAATATCACAGACTCTGCCGGGAACTGGAATCCCATGAAGATAGGTTTTATACCTACTTTAAAATGTCGCAGGCTTGTTTTGAAGAATTACGTAAATTAATAAAGGAAAAAATAAGCAAACTCGACACGAATTGGAGGAGGGCTATTGAATCAAGAGAAAGATTAGCTATTTGTTTGAGGTAGGTTCTTTTATTACTTATAATTATGTTTCAAACTTCAACATCAACAAATGAATCATTACGATGCAATGTACTTTTGAATTGGAATCAGTCTACTTATTCATAAATAGTAAGTATCTCAGCCTTATGTAATTTAATAATCAACATGTCACATATTTACTTGCTAATAAATTGACATCAGTCTTAATAATCACAGAAAAAGTATCAAAGTGACACTCTTTTTATCTAAGTACTTTTTTCACTTTTTATTGTACTCTATCAAAAGTAACTTTAATCAACATATCACAATTGCTTACGACTAAAATTGACAACAATCACAGCCAACATAATTCGGGTAATCACTGCTTTAATTTTTACTTTAATCAACATATCACTCTAGGGCTGATAGGTGCATCGTTCCATTAAGTGATCACTGCCCGCTCTTCACTTTAGATTGCACGAAGCCAAGTTCTTGATTTACTTGACATAATTTACAAATTGAATCATATCTGAGTAATGTCAAAATCATCGAGATGCTGTATATTTTCTCGTGATGAATTGTATTGCTCTTCAAATAATTGTTCAGAATTCTCTACTGCTATATTGGTACTGTCACCAGAAAGATTTATCGGTTGAGTTGGTGATGAATAAAGTGTACGGTTTTCAACAGAACTTACAGCCGAGTACGCAGGTGATGTGATCGAAGTATAATTAAAATGTGACTCGTTAGAACTATTGTTGAGCAATTGTAATTCAATATTCGAAAACAATTTAGCTAAATCTAACTTAACAATTGCTTGTTCTCGCCGAGGAAATTTTTTGAAAGTATCAGCGTAACTGAGGAACAAATTGTCAATCACATCAAGTTCCTTTTTCTTTTTGGCATTTAAAAATTGTAACACTCTCCCAACATCATCTTCATCTCTTCTAATCTTTGATGATCGTTTGTTGTTGCGAGTTAAAACTCTTGATGCTGACGCCGTAGATGTACTAGGTTGCACAGAATCTGGAGGGAGGTCTTGAGATAATGATGGAACCTGTGAAGATGATGATGTTGATGGTAGCGGTGGTGGAATACATTGTGATGTAATATCTTGTGAATGGTCGGAATCTAATGTAGATGTTTGAGTACGTGGAGAAGGTTGTGTAGATTCTAATAAAACATTTGAACAAGACACTCTCGGTACATTAACGTTTTCTAAAAATGCAAGTTGTGACGCCCATGCATAACTAGTATTTTTTCTGCTAGAACCTGTTGAACATTTAAGTATTTTTTTATACTTGGTGTAACCATCTCTTATGGTCTTCCATTTATTTCTCACGGCTTCACCTGTGGTAAAAGAAAATAATTAAATTATAAAATATAAATATAAGTATTTAACTTATACATATGTACATAACTTGAATCTCGTCTTGTTTTAGATATTTAACTACGGGTGACTCTTATCAAACCATTGCTTTTTCTTACCGCGTTGGGCGCAGTACGGTGGGTGAAATTGTAAAAAATGTTTGCATAGAAATATGGAATATATTACAACCAACGTTTATGCCAACACCAACAGAAGAGATATGGAGGCAGTCGGAAGTTGGATACAGAGAACTATGGAACTTCCCCAATTGTGTGGGCAGTATTGACGGAAAACATGTTGCTATTAAATGTCCTCCTAACAGCGGATCAAATTATTTTTGCTATAAAAATTTTTTTTCTATTGTTTTGCTTGCGATTGTAGATCCATTTTATAAATTCATTACTGTTGACATTGGAAACTACGGACGATTAAGTGATAGCGGAATTTTTGAAAATTCTGCTTTTTATCAAGTATACCTCCATGGTAAATCACTGTTACCCCCAAAACCACTTCCGGGAAATGAATCCACTACACCTCACGTATTAATTGGAGATGAAGGTTTTGCTTTAAAAGAATATTTAATGCGACCTTTTCCTAAAGTAGCGGTTAACCAGGACAACAGAAAGAAGGCTTTTAACTAACGACTTTGTCGAGCCAGACGAGTTGTTGAAAACAGTTTTGGTATTTTGGCACAAAAATACAGAATCTTTCACAGACCTATAGAAAGTGATATTGAAACTGCCATACATATTGTTAAAGCAGCCTGTTGCCTACATAATTACTTAAACGTGAAAGGAGAGTCTTTTTATTTTGAGCCTAATGACAGACTATCGGCATCGAATGAACCAAGAGCGCTCACTTCGTTAAGATCTACAAATCAGCGATCTCAAAACGCCGCATTTGTAGTCCGAGAAATGTTCGTTACTTATTTTAATAATAATCGAATAAATGATCAAATATAATATCTTATCGCTTTGATTAAGTTCCCTTCCTATTGATTCCCAAATCGCTGATTTTAAGCTAACATTTTTATATTGTGGATGACTCAAGTCGTACAAAAAAACGTGGCCACGAACGATTTCGATAAGCTTTTCCACAGTTTCGTTGTCCATGTCGTTGTAATTCATCACAAAGCTGGCGTCCCGTCGGGCGCGACGTGATGCGTCCCGCTGTCTGTTTGACTACTGAAATGAATACTCATAGAATACAACGAGATGCGTCGCGCCTGTGCCCCGTCCCGCCGCGCCCGTGCCCCGTCCCGCCGCGCTCCTGTTGTATTCACGCCGGGCGCGGCGGCGACGTGACGCGCCCGCTAGCCGAGCGTCGAGCGCGACGGCGCGGTGTGACATCTTCTATATAAATTAGTACATTACAACTGCTCATGTCGCGTCAGCGTCGCGTCGCCGTCCCGCCCCGTCCGCTGTCTGACCAAACCTTAATACAATCAGCTCCAACACTGCCGGGTTGTGTGTGAATCCCCTGAGAAGACCGAACACAAATTCCATCAGTGTGACGGTTCGCCTCACTTCTAGAGAATTGTATCCGGCCATACCCAGCAGGAAAGCACTGGGATACACGGCTGGGAACCCGACATAATACCCATAATGCTTATGGTACAACCACCTTATGAACTTCTTTTGGAGTTTATCGACCATTGAAACGTATTTGGCTTCAAAAGGGTTCCACACTACCGCGTTAAACTCTAACTTGCTCCGTACGTATGCATTATATATTAGCTTTATAGCTATAATGCAGTCGAGATGACTCGCCTGTCGCGAGAGTAATATGATCGTTACCAAACTTCACAGGATGACCTGCTGGGCGAACCTTTTTTTTTGAGTCCATAGAGAACATACAGACAAACATTCATTTTAAAATATATAGATTACGTGATTATAGAACGGCATAATTATCCGTATTGCCAAAGTAAGTTGTGGTATTGTTGCGTATTTGAGATTTTCCTGTACTGTTTTCACTAGCTTAAACGTTGTTCAGGAAAAGGATGTTTACGCTTATTCAAAGTTGGGGGAAAGAGCGTGAGAAAGGGACAAAGTGTGGACTACCATACTCTAATGGATAATAGACTGGCCCATTCGGTTTCAAATTCGTTTCTATCCTAGAACACTAAGTGTTTTAACTATCGTTATTAACATTTATGTCAGCCATGCCGCAGGTAGGTAAATACTACAAAATACAAACCGTATTTAACGTGTCAGTCAAAAGCAATATTCGTTTTAAAGTTATAAGCTAAAGATCATTTATTTACAGCGGGCGCATGTAATGTGTACATTTGACGCGAAATATTTTTATGTGTATAGATGACAGCCTGACTAATAAAATAACCAGTAAATACTTTTGTATTGCATCTGAACATACGGTTATTTTCTTATCACCGTCAATATTCACTCTATGCTGGTTGTACACACATGAGTAAAAAGCGCCTGTTCTGTACAAAAATGTTAAAGCTTCAAACTATCAGCGATGCAGAATAGGGCTCGACGGGATTTGTCTGTAATCTAAATTTATTGTCATTTACAAGTTTAATTATTTCAAAATTCCAGTCCTTAGTCTATGTTCATTGAAAACCTTAAACAGTAGACTCCACCTACCGGCATTTGAACGGCGACTAAGTGTACTCTAAACCTCTTAATGAAAGATAAAAAAGATTGATAATGAACGTTTTGGTGTCACCATCTCGCCTGCCTCTCATTGGGATGCGCAGAGACTATTGTACACTACTCCCACGCTACCGTTAACTTGAATCACTTTATTTTCGTCCAAGTGTCATATGAATAGAAAATAAACATAAAGTATTTTATGTTTCATAAATAACTAGGAAAATATTTACGTGAATAACGATATTTACTATCATGCAATTTTATTCAAACTGTTATCTCTCATGAGGTAATGTACCTACTCGCTGATATATATCTTATTAAGATTTTTTTTTTACTACGTCGGGAGGCATACAAGCATACGACCCACCTGATGTATCACTCGCGCGATGCCGGCTCTGCTGCTTACACAGCAACTCCTTGGGAGCTTACTGGTGACCTCACTCACACGCAGGAACACAACAACCCTATAGGGAGTTGTTATTTGGCTGCGGTTTTCTGTGAGGTAGAGGTACTTCCCCAAACGGGCTGCTTTGATGCGTCCTACCTCTCTTAAAACATCCAGACGAAGACAAGCGGACATGTACATGCACACAAATGTTTGCCTTGTGTGGGAATCGAACCCGAACGAGCCTGTCGTGTCAAAGTCGCGTCATTCACGACTGAACCACCGAGCTCGTCGTGTATTTAGATGTTTTAAGAACTGTATGGCAGCCAATGGAGCCCACTTCGAATAAGCTTTTTATATTTTAAATTGTTTTATATTTATGCATTAAACTAACACACTGTAAAAGTAATAAATGTTATTTGCAATAGAAAAAAAAATTTTTCTTTGTTTCAGTATTTATCGCAAGACTAGGTATACTCTACTAACTGACTCCGCATTATAATACGATGTATTAATCACTTTCTGGTTCAGTAAAAACCTTGACATATTTTAAAATTGTTTATACCAATAAAGAGGTGCTTTTTTTAGATCATAAAGAGCCTACGCGGTGCTAATCCCAACGCTAACTTATGGAAGTGAGAGCTGGGTATGGCAGAGAGAGCATGAAAGTAGAATAAATGCGCTCGAGATGCTAGCACTGCGAAAAATTTGTAGCATAACGCTTGCTGACCGCGTTCGAAATGATGACGTACGAAAGAGAGTTGGACTGAGAGAGAGTGTCGGTGTTAAGATAAGAAATGGTCCGTTGGTTCGGATATGTAGAAAGAATGCAAAATGAAAGAATGACGAAACAGATATACAATGCGAAAGTGGAACCAAGGAAGACCAAGACTAACCTACCATGACCATATTGGTCATGTTTTATCAGAAGGTGATGTCAGGAGCCTTAGAAACCGGCGAGCGTACATGAAAAGAGCTATGAATGTGAAAGAAGCGAGTGAAGTGTGTAAGGACCGCGTCTTATGGCGCTCGATTCTCTCTGCCTACCCCGCAAGGGAACTGGCGTGAAGATATGTATGTATGTATCCATGTATAAAGAACCTATTTTAACTTACTTCTAGCCAAGCCAAAATTTTTAGGTAAAGTTAAGTTAGGATAAGGATAAGTTTCTTCATCTATAATTCCACGCAAAAAAGCACTATATACGTACATCTGATAAATAGGCTATTGATTTTCCGTACTATTAGCTAAAAGACAACGTACGCTGGATAACTTTACTACAGCTCGGTGGCTCAGTCGTGAAAGACGCGACTTTGACACTAACGCTCGTGGGTTCGATTCCCACACAAGACAAACATTTGTACATGAATATGTCTGTTTGTATTGGTCTGGATATTTTAAGAGAGGTCGGGCGTATCAAAGCAGCCCGTCTGGGGAAGTACCTCCACCTCACAGAAAACCGCAGCCAAATAACAACCCCCTAGAGGGTTGTTATGTGAGTGCCTGCGTGTGAGTGATGTCACCAGAAAGCTCCTAAGGAGTTGCTGTATAAGCAGCAGAGGAGGCACCGCGCGAGTGATATATGTTACAAGCGTTAATAGGCTATGGTAACTGCTTTACATCAGGTAGACCGTATGCCTGTATGCCTCCCGACGTTATATAAAAAAAAAGATGAGTATATCTTATGATACTCTAAACCTTTTTGCATGAAACCCCTTGCGACTAATCTGGCTTTAGATTGTTTATCTTCACCTCTCTCATTATATTTTATCCTGTAGACCCATTTGCCGTCTATAACAATGCTGCCCTCTACATGATCGACCACATCCCATGTTTCATTTTCATCCATTGCCTTAACCCACTGAGAAGCATTCGCAGCAATAGTTTGTTGTATTTGTATATTCCCATTTTTATGGAGTAAATGAATGGAAATATCTCTGCTTACAGTTCGATACCTATAACTTCACGCTAAATCCCTTGCGGGGTAGGCAGAGAGAACCGAGCGCCACGTGACTCGATCCTTACATATCTCACTCGCTTCTTTAACATTCATTGCTCTTCTCATGCACGCACGCCGGTTTCTAGGGCTCCTGACATCACCTTCTGATAGAACATGACCAATTTGGTCATGGTAGGTAAGTCTTGGCCTTCCCCGGCTCCTACATCCTTCCACTTTTGCATTGTATATCTGCTTCGTCATTCTTTCATCTTGCATTCTTTCTACATGCCCGAACCATCGGAGCATGCCTCTCCTTATTTTAACACCGACGCTCTCTTTCAGACCAACTCTATTTCTAACATCATCATTGCGAATACGGTCTACAAGCCTTACGCCACGCAATTTTGCGCAGCGCTCGCATTTCGACCGCGTTTATTCTACTTTCATGCTCTTTCTGCCATATCCAACTCTCGCTTCCATAAGTTAGCGTTGGGACCAACACTGCATTGTGTATAGCGAGTTGTGCTTTCTGGCTCAGGATTTTACTGCCAAGAAGTTTTCCCAACGCTCCATTCACACTATTCCCAGCACTCACTCGTCTTTCCACATCTGCGGTGTACCTTCCATCCCTGCTGAAAGCGCATCCAAGATATACAAACTCATCCACTTGTTCCAACACTTCATCATCAATCGTAATCCTTACATTAGTTCTGGATTCTTCTCTTTCAAATACCATTATCTTTGTTTTCTTCGCATTCAGTAGTAAGCCTTTCTCCATACATTCGTCTTTCATCGTTGTGACCAATGTTTGCAGTTTAGATGGTGTATCTGCTAATAGCACGGCATCATCTGCATACAGCAGACAGTTCACCACTCGGTCACCCATGCGCAATCCCACATTCGTTGACCTTATTCTCTGCAGACAACTATCGAGATACAGGATAAACAGCCTAGCAGATAGCATGCAACCCTGTTTGACACCAATTTTGACATCAAAGCAGGGTGACATGCCACCGTCTATCCGCACACATGCTGAGCAATCCTTGTAAGTGGACTGCACAACACGGAGCAGTGAACCGTCAATCCCATATCTCGGCAATATGTCCCACAGTTCCTTTCGCACAACCCTATCAAAGGCTTTCTCAACATCCACAAAACCGCAGAAAACCTTCCGGTCTATGGCCAGATGCTTCTCTACGATATTGCGGAGCGAGAAAACTTGATCCGTACATCCCCTTCCATTTCGGAAACCTCCTTGTGCGTCCCACAGCATTTCATCGGACTTCACCCTCATTCTCCTTTCAATCACCTTTCCATATACTTTTGCTGCTAAGCTGGTCAAACTGATGGCCCTATAGTTGGCGCAGTCCATGCGTGATCCCTTGCCTTTATACAAGAGCACGATGACTGCGCATCTCCAGTCCATTGGGACCCTTCCAGTTCTTCAGCATAGGTTGCATAGGTACCAGAAGGCGTCCCGGACGTAAGTGCCACCTAATTTGATCATCTCAGCTGTGATCAGATCAATTCCCGCTGATTTTCCATTTTTCAAGCTTCGTATCGACCATTCGATCTCATCCATAGAGCCTTCGTCGAACGCCGTCAACGTGGAGTAAGCATCCGACTCACTCTCATTACCAGCGTCCGAGGCATACTCATACATTTCCTCAAAATATTCACTCCACCGTTCTAACACTTCCTGAGTGTTCGCAAGAATGACACCAGCTTTAGACTTTATCTTATCCATTCTGGATGCCGACGAACCACTCCGAGACTTCTTTACCTCTCTCCAGTTCGATACCAACAATTGTAAATTCAAAACACATATATATTTAAATTATTTTTAAAAGAGTGCAGTGACTTTATGCACCCAGCTTAGCCATAGTTACCCTAAAAGAATTATCATCATTAACGCTTTCATCTTCGTTGGCAATTTTCCGTATTCATACATAAACATTTTTCTGTGTTCAGCATAATCAATTTATGTATGGATTCTTAACGCTCCCACTATGTTTGTTTATTGCAAGGTCCTAATTTCATGGAATAAATTAAATGTTATATTATAAAATTAATTAAATAAATACATGTTTATGTGTCTCTTATAATCAGTACTCGTCCAGTGATGACGATTTATCCTAATGTTTGTATAATTCAATGATAACTATCGTGTCATAATCCTAGTAACGTTGAAAACATATTTCGGGGTGAATCTGGTTCACTGTCCTTTAATGACTATAACTGACCTCAACTACACTTCATACATTACCAAACTAAGCTTAGGCCAAAGCGGGTACGTATATATTTATACGTACGTTGGTAACTATCTTTGTACTTCTACACGCGTGAATTCAGACTGCTTCGGTAGCTATGACAAACTTATGTACCACACTAATGACACTCTTATCTATATGTCAACGCAGATTGCTGGTGGATTATCCTGACTACTTGGTTATGTCTATGCAAATAATCGTAGTTAGCAAGATAAAAAAACCGGAAATAACATGCCTGAGGGATTTTACACAGAAAATGACACGCTCGATAAATATGCTGTACCATATTTTCATTATGTGTTTTTAGGAGTTATTCGTATTAACAACTTTATACATGATTCCACAAACAAGATCATTGGTTTTCTCAAATACGTTTCCGTTGCGTTACCAGATACAAACGCTAACGTATCTTCGTCCGTTCCATGTAGAGTTTGGCTCCTTGCTTTGCTTACCAGCCTTGTGATCGTCACTACTTATTATTATAAGTCTGCGCCTATTCCCTTTCTAAAGCTTTCGCTTAATATTAATGAGTCAATTCACCATCCATATAAGACTGTCACACTAACTACATATTTATACATTTCCGCGTCGGCACGACTTCAGATGATAAGCCTTTCCATATAGAGGATACAGTTGACGCCGCATGCAAACCTATGCATATCTTTAGGCCAGGTCCATTACAAGACAGGCAGAGAAAACCGATATAAGACGCTTAAACACCTCAGTACACTAGTACCTCTACAGTAGCGGCACGCTATGATGGCCGTTTTGACGTTTGTCCACTCATGAAGTTTCGTATTAATTAATATTTCATTTGAAGGGAGCAAATTGCTGTTCTTTGTTGTCAATAGTGACGTGCAGTTAGTCATAAAATTTATCGAATGTATAATTTTTAGGACACGAAATTTATTTATTACATTGATTTCTAAATTATTAGGGTCCCGCGTACATTTATTTTTTATTTTGATAATATTATAATTATTGGTGTACTTATTTACCACACAACTCGGCATTTGTTTTTCGAAATTCAAAATATTTAAAAATGAAATCTAATACGATCGTCACATAGGATCGCAGGCCAGTACAACTACTACCTCCGGCAAACTCACGTCAATGCTCAATGCAAAACAAAGCAGTTTCGACTTGACGTTGCTTCGAAAAGTACAAACTGTGAGTGCACTGCGGTTGTGATATACCCGTAGTTTTGACCTGGCTTTGGATTTCGGATATTGATACCGCATTACTGTTGACCCTTGCTCGTTAATTTGGACTCTGTTTACGCCTTTTGTTGTGGATTTCGTCGATATGGCCGAACGTACGCAGAGAACTGTTTTAAACAGTCAGACACGTGAGTTCGATATACGCCTTAGTAACTATTTCGATCGTGAATCTCAAAATGGAGGGCCAATTTTACCTATGACGTCAGTGGTTGAAAGCGTAGCTGATGCGCTTAATATTGGACAACGAACTGTTAGACGAATAACTACAGAAAAATATGGCGAGACTGGCACAGAAGAAAATAAACTTCACACACCAAAAAAGAGAAAACGAGCAAAACCAGTCGTTGGCATCGGTAGCTTTGATGTCAATGCTATCCGAAGACATGTGTATGGCTACTATTTACGAAAGGAGTATCCAACAAGAAAAAAGTTAGTGCAATCATTGAAGGAAGGGAAAGTTCTTTAACTTTTGGAGATCGTTGGATTTCGATACAAACAATGTAACAAATGCAAAATATTGACGGAAAGATTTGATATCGTGATGGCAAGATATACTTTTTTTGGTCTCTTTTTGTATTAATTTGTTTCTTGTGTGCATATAATATATGTATATTTATTTTCATTCCAATATTCAGCTCTTTCAAATACATTAAGTGAACATTTATATTTTTAATTTATTAAACTAATTAATAAATTAATGAGGTACTACTTGCAACAAAAACTTATAGATTTGATTATATTTTTTTCGAGAATAAATTGACATTTCACATTCAAAACGGCCATCACAGCGTGCCGCTACTTTAGTTTCTATAACACTAATAATTCTTTTCATGCACTCACGTCGGTTCCTAGGATTCCTGACATTAACTTCTGATAAAACACCACCAATTTGAGTATTGGTTTTCCTCGGCTCCTATATTCTTCAACATTCGCATTTTATATCTGTTTCGGCATTCTTTCATATTGCATTCTCATGTCCGCTGCTTATTCTCGTGTCATTAACATTCGCCTTGCTTTTTCTTATCCTGCTAAGATTCTCCTAAGAGACCACTTCATCATTTGTTTTTTTTTCCTACACATCGGTATGAATGAGAATTATTGTCAGTGTCCATATGCTACTTCCTACTGTATCTATTTTTCATCAGACTGGCCGTACCGAAGAGGTTTTCTTCCGTGCATCTTTAGATCGAAAATCCTACCAAGGTTTGCCTAAAGATCTATATGGGGCTATTCTAAACGAAATCAGTATTTATAGATTGACAGTGAACGAGAGTTGCTGCACATGTACTCCGTAGTCCATGAACACTGATTTTACATTGAGTATCACTCGCGTGATATCACCTCTGTTGCTAACACAGTAACTCCTTAGGAGCTTACTGGCGACACACTCACACGCAGACCAGGGAGGGAGGATTCCAGACCAGACGTCCAGGGAGTTATTATTTGACTGCTCGTGTTCTGTGAGGTGGAGGTACTTCCTCACTCAGGCTGCTTTCATGTGCCTCACCTCTCTTAAAAACACCCAGGCTTTAAATTTATTTTGGAGTATAAGTGACTCAATATCACCTTCAGAGCCAAAGCCAACCTCACCTGCACGTGGTGCACCCTGTTTAACAACAGACGAGAAGAGAGGTAGGGCACAACCCGTCTGGGGGAGTACGTCTACCTCACAGAAAACCGCAGCCAAATAACAACTCCCTAGAGGGTTGTTGTGTTCCTGCGCGTGAGTGAGGTCACCAGAAGATGACGAGTTGCTGTATTGAGAGCGGGGATGGCAACGCGTTAGAGACATTATTTTTGTTGCTAGCATTCATAGGCTACGGTAACCGCTTTACATCAGGCGGACCATATGCTTGCTTGCTATCCGTCGTAGTATAAAAAATAAACAAAAACAAATTCTTTATAAATTATATAATAATAATAAATGTTCTATGTAAATTATATCTTTAATCTTTATTATTATTATCTTTAATCTTTAATTAAAATAGCAAGTAAGATACTTTTAGACCGTAGCACCATCAATAAGTATAGCACACATCAGTACATGAAATTTCGTACTATTGAGGGACGTAAAACTTACAACAACATTAACTTAATATACTTTTAGTACATAACACCATTACATTAATAATCACCATTAAAAATAGGACGCTATACTTGTGGATAGGAGAAATATATGCCTTATATTCTAGTAAGGTATATGTTCTTTTAGTTTGCCAGTGGTGTTACACAGTATATGACTACATAACACAGTACATAATATTCCTTTGTATCCACAAACTATTATATCCATATAATTATAATACTAAATATAAAATTAAATATACTGTACAAAGCAAATCAACAAAAAATGATAATCTAAGCAATAGTTCCGCGTATAAACAATCTCATTATAATATAAAAATACAATCAAATGGTATGAACCTTTCTGGTAAATATGACGCTGAGAAGTCTGTCTGTAAAATTCGATTTAATTAAGATAAATGATTACATTGAAAAAAATTCGTTACATAAATCTTTAACATGCATGGTCGAAACAGTAAATCGACATGTCCCTGAGAAACAATCTTTATCCTTGTTGACTCAAAATATTCGCAGCATTGGTAATAACTTTCATGACAACATGACTTTGAAATTTTACTAGCAAGTCTCCAAATCGATTTCGACTTGCTGGTACTAACCGAGTGCTGGCTCTCCCGCTCTCATGTATTACCTACTCTACACGGATACATCGCCTCACAAAGTAAATGGAACCCTATACAAAATGACGGTGTTGTTGTTTACACTAAATGCAATTTCAATATATGTATAGAAGAACCAATGATTAATGATGCAAACTGTCTCGTTATTAAACAGAATCCACAAACGGCCATTATATGTGTATATAGATCGCCGTCTCATAAAAATATTACACCTTTCCTAGACTCACTACATGATTTACTAATTAAACTATCTGCATATCAAACCGTCATTATAGTTGGAGACATTAACATACTTATAAACCGTGAAAAGATCAATCACGACTCTGAGAGATATCTAAATTTGGCGGCCTTTCACGGATTACTACCAACCCATGATCACATATCGAGAGATCTGGGAAATAGCTGCATTGATCATGTTTTACTGCGCTCCCACAAACCCTCGTTTACTATTATACCCCAATCGACGATCACAGATCATAAAGCTGGGATTACTTTTCTGCTAGATAGATGCACACAGGCGCAAGAGGGGCATACTCATACTAGGCTAGACTGTAGTGAAGGGCTAAAAAATGAAATCCAAAAAATTGACTTTGAACCAATATACAAAACAAATAATGTTGAATTTTCAATGAACTACTTAATACAAAACCTAAAACAAGCGATTGAGAATAATACAAAAACGACAGTAACAGCAAAGCGAAAAAGGATACTCAAACCGTGGATAACACAGGGACTTCTCCGCTGTATAAGAAATAGGGATAGACTACATCTGAAAGCTAAGCAAAACCCGGATAATGAAACAATTAAAACTACGTATAAGAGATACAGAAATTTCTGCACCACTTTAATTAAAAAAGTGAAACGTGCCTACGAAAAAGAGCTGTTTGACAAAGCGGGAAAAAGCAACAAAAAAATTTGGGAAGCAATCAAAACTGTTACGTATACCGGAAACTCATCTAAACCTCAACCCAAAGAGCTTCTCACGTTAGCATCAGACCCTCAGAGCTCTATCGAACTTGTTAATTACTATTTTATAAATTTAGGTAAATCATTGGCTGATAAAATAATTCCTGACTCTAATTACAACATGCCCAATACTCAAAATTCGATTTCAAACTTTTTTGTCCTTTTAGATACAACAGAGGAAGAAATCGAGCACCTTATACTTGGTTTGAAGGATGAGTGCTCGGTTGGCTGGGACAAAATTTCCAACAAAATGTTCAAGAATTTTAGAAACATTTTAGTACCACCCTTAACATACATTTTCAATCAATGCCTCAAACAAGGAATCTTCCCTTCAGCCCTCAAAAAATCAGTAGTTATCCCAATACATAAGGACGGGAATCGAGACCGTATCGGTAATTACAGGCCCATATCTCTGCTACCTTCGTTGTCAAAAATTTTGGAAAAACTAATAAATATTCGATTGATAAATTTTTTGGATAAAAATAAAATACTCTCGGAGAAGCAATTCGGTTTTAAACAAGGCAAATCAACGACAGAAGCCGTGCATTTGCTCACAGATTATATTTCAGAAAAACTAGACAGGGAAAAAAAGTGTCTAGCGATATTTTTAGACCTTGCTAAAGCCTTCGATACGGTCTCTGTCCCAATTCTTTTAAAAAAAACTGGAATCCATACGTGTGAGAGATAGACAGCTCCTACTCTTTAAGAACTACTTGACTGAGTGGGGAACTTGCTGTTGTCCATGGAGTTCCACAGGGAAGTATCTTGGGGCCTACGCTATTCCTAGTATATTTGAATGACCTGTGCTGCACCTCCCTCAACCAGGGACAACTGGTATGCTACGCTGATGATACTGCTTTAGTATTTGCTGCTGACACTTGGAAAGAGGTGCATGAAGTAGCTCAACAAGGCCTAAATGAGGTTATAGCTTTCCTAAGGAATAACTGTCTAGCGCTAAACGTCAAGAAAAGCAAATAACTAATAACCGGTACTTTTCCACGACTGCTAAAGGTAAATGACCTTTAGCAGTCGTGGAAAAGTACCGGTAAATAATCACAAACTAACTGCACACAGCTGTACTGATGTGGCTAGCTGTGATTGCCTGACAGTTGAACAATCCTCTCAAATAAAATATCTAGGAGTGATCATCGATAAAAACCTGAAGTTTAAGCAACACATATCGGCACTCAACAGCAGGGTACGAAAACTCATGGCAGTTTTCAAGAAACTCCGACATTCTGCATCACCTCAACTGATAAAAAATACTTATCTTGCCTTATGCCAATCAATATGCACTTATTGTATCACAGTTTGGGGAGGTGCTTCAAAAACCACTATCAAGTCGCTGGAGATCGCGCAGAGAGGTTTACTTAAAGTGTCAACTTTCCGCCCGTTTATATATCCTACGGCGCTCTTGTATCAAAATTGTGAGGTTTTGTCAATTCGACAATTGTACGTATTACATACCATCCTGAAGCAACATGGAGAATTGGAATATGATCCAAAACGAATGAATAAACGTCAGTCACACAACATTTGTACCCAAAAGTTATTTTTAATACAGCCTTGGCACACAGGTTCTATCCTTTTACGGGCCCCTACCTTTACAATAAAGTTAATAAAAAAATACACATTTATCCACTTACCAAATTCCAATGCAAGAAAAAAGTTTCAGCATGGCTTAGGACGCAGACATACGACCAAACGGAAGATTTGCTTACTGTATTAAAATAAAATAACACAAATAGCTCAATAACAATATAAAAATTATAACATGTAACATCATTTAACATATAAATTTAATTACTTATCATTGTTTTAATTGCTCACACACTCTTTATTTTTTCTTCTTAAAAAAAATTATGTAAAACACATTAATTATAACTATATATTACATACAATTTATGAAGTTGCAGTACTTGATAAGACCAAATTTTTGCATGAATAGGTATTCAACTTTTTATCGATTTGGCATTGCATCTCACAAACTCATTTTTTTATTCCATTTCAAAAGTACTTGACAAACTGTGTAAACCGGGAGAGAGCCTGGAGCTTCGTAATACAGGCTTCATGCCTAGCTTGGACTCCAGACTCTCGCAAGGTGAGTTTCAAAATAAACAATGTAACTGTTACTTAAGAAATTGGAACCTTTGTGAGAAGTGAATAAATTATTATTATTATTTATTTATTTTTATTATATTCTATTATCTATAACAAATTAAAACCTTTTTTGTCTAAAGAACAATAACAATTATGCGATACAATTTACTTCAGAAAATATTCCTCGATTTCCTGAAGCGTTTTGTTTTTGGTTTCGGGTAAATATTTAAACAAAATAAACATCAAAATTGCTTCCACTACGGCAAAACTTAAGAATGCTCCATGAATTCCAAATGTCTCAAAAATTAATGGACCTAATTTTAGAGTAGTTCCCATTAAAACACTATTAATAAAATTTGTCACAAATAGAGCCGTATTTTTAAACCTCAAAGGTATTAATTCTGCATAAATAGACGTCAACAAAATCATTGGACCACAACCAACACCGACCGTAAATATAGTCAGCAATAATATAGTAGCAATATTATTAACTGAAATGTACGTCAATTTGATTAAATATAAGTATAAAGATAATATACATAATACAAATACTGCTATTGAACTACCCGTGAACAATAAAGTCCTCCTGTTCAATTTTGTGCACAAGTAACAACCAAAGTACATACTAAAAATACTGACCGCATCTAAAATTAACATTCCTACGTAAGCTGTAGAATCACTATGCGTTATTTTCTTTAAAATTTCTAAAGCATATACACTACATATCATTTTACCAGAAAATTTATATAATAACAATGTCGCCATAGATAGCGATACCGACTTACAGAATGCTTTTTGTCGTAATGTCTTATAAAATATTAGTACTCGATTCCGAATAGACGTGTCTCTTTGTGGACGATTGGCGATATACTCTTTTTGGAAACATATCAAATTTTCTAGTTCATTCTCTGCTTCGACATCAGTTCCTTTCAACCAGCGATGAGAGATAGCACATTCCGCAAATCGTTCGTTTGCAGCTAACCAATAAGGTGATTCTGGCCAGTAAAATGAAGTCAAAGTATATGTACAGCACAGTAATGCTAATATTCCAATATATTTCCAATAAAAAAATGTACCTATAGTATTAGCTACCCATATTCCCCAGAAAAATGTTGCCGATTTTATTGTTAAAAACATTCCACGATATTGTGGTGATGTATATTCCGATACAATGACAATCCCAACGATCATACAACAACTGATGTTAATTCCAATAATTATTTCGCTGATTAGAATATGCATAACAGTAGTGCTAAAACAAAACATGAGATATCCCAACATTACGATAATACTTGCAAAGATAAAGGGCACCTTTCTTCCAAATGAATCTGAGAGTACAGGTAAAATAAATATCCAAGGTACGGAACTGTAGCCGTGAATTGATGCTGAAAAGAAAAAATAATATCAATTAAGTAATAATAAAATAGCTATTTTTAATATATAGACATAATAATTAATAAGTAGTGGTTAATACATCAAAATTAAATTTACACCATCTTAAGAATCGTTCTGATTTCGGCAACCATTTATATAAGGGATTGTAATACAATATAGTGAAAAAGTATAGAGTCTCGGTGTGTACTTGGATCGAACTTTATCTTGGTCTGCGCACATTACAGATATTAGCAGAAGGTTGTTTGCTGCCAATTGCTCTCTTAGAAGACTGCGTAACTTCCTACCGATGGACACCAAAATTGCGCTTGCACAATCCATTCTCCTTCCCATTCTTGATTATGCCGATTCCTGCTACCTTGACCTCACTGTACACCAAATAAATAAACTTGAGCGTCTTCAAAACCTTTGTATTCGATTCATATTTGGACTCCGCAAATATGACCATGTCTCCGAATTTCGTACTCGGCTCAAGTGGCTCCCTATCTCACTTCGCCGCAAATTGCATTTGCTGTCTCTTCTCTATTCTATTTTTTTCAATCCCGCTTCTCCTAGTTACCTCAAAGATCGATTTATATTTTATAGCGACGTACAGGGTCGTGAATTACGTCAAAACCTTCTTCTTCGACTTAAAACTCCATTTCACTCCACTAAATTCTATTCCAAATCGTTTTCAGTTCAAGCAGTACGTCTCTAGAATACTCTACCACTTAATATTCGTTGTGCTCAAACACTTTCCTCTTTTAAATCTCTTGTCAAAGAACACTACCTTTGCTGTAACTCTATTTGATCGTTCTCTTTCTCGATCATGACTGAGTCTATGACATTATTGTAACTGCAATAACTTTTAATGCATATCATAATTTTGTTTTAATTGGTATGGTTTGCTCTGCACCACCTACCTGTATTATTACAAGATAATAGTTTTCATTTATCTTAGGTTGTCTGGAAGAGATTGCTTAGCGATAAGACCGCCTATTGTACTATAGTTTCTAAATATCTTTTGTTACAATTTTAATTAAGTGCAATAAATAATATTTGTATTGTATTGTATATAGTTGTTCTTAAATATATAAAATTATATTTATGTATACTTTAGTTTGGTTACATTGAATTTTATTCGATCTTTTCATTTTTATGAAAACAATGTTAATAGCAATGTTCTTAAGGACTAATTATTATTGTATCTGTATTTTAATTTAATTATTTCAATTGAATATAAGACTTGTTTGGGTAGCTATGAGAGTCCAATAGCAAATATAAAATTAATATTTTTTATCTTTATGCCATTACTTACACAACCATGATGCCATTTCGTGACTAACAGCTGCGGTAGAATTCGCTTCTTTTCTCAACTGTGGAATAGTAACAGTCGGTGCTCCGAAGTAAAGGCCATTAATGAAATAAATGCATATTGCTCCACTACAAACGAATAACTGAAATAATAAAATTACATGTAAGTATCATATAATAAATGTTGAATTAATCTGCTGAAACATTACTGCAACTGACGTAGTTACAAAATATATATCTATAACTTCACGCCAAATCCGTTACGTGGTAAGCAGAGACTACCGGGCGCCACTGGACTCGATCCTTACTTACCTCACTCGCTTCTTTAATATTCATTGCTCTTCTCATGCATGTTCGCCGGTTTCTAAGGCTCTTGATATCACATTCTGATAGAACACGACCAATTTGGTCATAGTAGGTAAGTCTTGGCCTTCCTCTGCTCCTACATCCCTCCACTTTTGCGTTCTATATCATCCTGCATTCTTTTTACATATTCAAACCAACGGAGTATGCTTCTTATTTTAACACAATAATTATAATACATTTTAACACATCATTGTATTGCAAAAATAAATATTTCAAAGTGCTTGGTGATTTTTTAAATTTGTAATTATTTATATGTTTGTTGTTGGCTTCTATTGGCTTTATCACACACAGTAGCACATCATAGCACATCATCATCTTTAATAACAATGCCCACCATTATATATACACCCAGTGTACCCATCTAAATAGCAAATAAGTTTCTTCTAAAATAAAGGCAGGGCACTGCTATTTTAATTTTTTTAATATGATTTAAACGGCGGGTCGGTAGAAATGAAACGTCTTTCGTTACTTCATGTAAAGGTGTAATTGTTGTATCATTCTACACACATCAAAAGTGTCTAGGGATCAACATATATTTTTGCAATAACTTTTCTCCTGATTGATATTAATTAAAATTTTCTTTAAGGATTCATCAAATAAAGTGTTTTCGTTTGTCTACAGTAACGATAAACCAAGTCACCTTTGCATTAATAAAGAAATTTGCCATTTTCATAATAAAGGGATTTTTGACATTTGAACCACTAACATTAAAGTTCGAAAAAAAGACTGAAATAACAGTTTTCTTTAAAATTTTATTGGGTAACTTAAACAATTAATAATCCGTGTTTCTACCGCGAACACTAACAACACAAGAACATCGGTTTGGCATACTCAAAATGAGTTCATCCAAATCACGCTGTGGAATGGCCGCCCATGTTCGTTGCAACAACAAAAAAAGGTCTTGTTGCGACTGGATACCCTCCATATTCGGCAGAGCTCTTCTCTGTAGCATATCCCATGCATGCTCAATCGGGTTCAAGTCTGGCGACTGAGCAGGCCAGGGCATGACATTGATGTTAGCTGCGGCGAGAGTCTGTCTAACAACTCTTGCGGTGTGCGGTCGTGCATTATCATGCATTAACTGAAATAAGGGACCGATTTGCACTTGTAGAGGAATGATGACGTCTGATACAATCGTCTCAGCAGCAACTTTCTCAACAGATTCATAAAACAATAAAAAATGGAACATATTATTAAATAAATATATTAAATATATCTGTCTATATATCGCTCACAATTTTATGGTAAATTCAGTTTTACCTAGACTTTTTATAAAAATATGTGTATGACCATTATTGAAATTTACAACGCTTTCTAGTATTTCTTCTCAGGTTTATGTGATATGCTAACTTCCAAGAAAATATTTCCGTTATATATAGGTTTGGAGCGTACGTTAACTTCTGTAAGTCTTTTTATGGTCACTGGTTTAGAAATTATTAGCTTTATTTTAATACAATCCCTTTGCTCCCGAGAAGATAATTTAAGCGAATCCTTTATTTTAAATACCATAACATGATCTTTCACAGTAAAGGTATGCCCCAATGAAAGAGATACTCGCTATTACCACACAATTACATGTAAACTTTCGAAACCCGTGTGGTCATATATGACCGCGAAATGTATGGGAAAAGGTATATAACGGGTTCTGAAGGCTTACGGCAGAAAAATATCAAATTCATACGCTACATATTGGATGGCAATAAAATGCAAACATTACATGATGTACAAAATAATCAAAACAGTACAGCGCCATCTGTTGTCACATAACTGAATTACATGTACGTGTTGAACATTCCGCCTACCATGGACAGAATGTCCATCCCACCGCCCACCATGAAAAAATAAAAAAACAAAACTTTAGTGGACTGTATTATAAAGCTATCTTGAATTCATGATGAGCGTAACAAATACGAAAAGATAAAATAAAAATAGAACAATACTTAACCATATGCTAAACAATAACATGTACTTACTTAATATAATTATGCAAACAATCTCTTTAAAATTGAAATATGCTATAATACAAAACCCAAAAAATCTTATTCAGTAATTGGTAATATGCAAAGTTTAGTTACAGGTCTTTTTATGATGGAACCCTTACATCTTAAACCAACCATACGAGTAATTTTGTCAACTCCAGGGAATTTGTTTACAATAATACCGAAAAGCCATTTCCCGGGAGGCAACCCATCTTCTTTAACGAGAACAATGTCTCCGACATTTGGTTCGGGCTTTTGGTACGCCCAACGGTATCTATTAAAAAATTGCGTTAGGTACTCTTGGGACCATCTCCGCCAGAAGTCCTGAACCATTCTTTGCGTCAACTGCCATCTCCTAAGACTGCTGATATTGCACCGCTCGTAATTATTATCAGGAACCAATAGTAGAGGCTCGCCAATTAGGAAGTGGCCTGGTGTAAGTGGAGTGGGGTCAGAAGGATCATTACTTAATTTTGAAATGGGCCGTGAATTTAGACAAGACTCAATTTGAGCCAGTACGGTACTTAACTCTTCAAAGGTAAGTGTGGAGTTACCAACAACTCTCCTAAGGTGATGCTTGGTGGACTTTATACCTGCCTCCCACAATCCGCCAAAATGGGGAGCGTGGGGAGGTATAAAGTGCCAAGTGGTGCCTTCTGAAGCTAGACATTCAGCTATTTCTTTAGCAATGCTAGACTTTTCTTCGTTGAACAACGATTTCAGGTCTTTGGAAGCCCCCACAAAATTAGTGCCGTTATCGCTAAACAGATCCGCACAGTACCCTCGTCTTCCTACAAAACGTCTGTAGGCAGCCAAAAATCCACTGGCACTTAAATCACTTACCGCTTCCAGATGCACAGCTCGTGTAGCCATGCACACGAACAGGCAAATATATCCCTTGTAAGATTTATTGCCACGGCCTTTCGAGAGCCTGATATTAATAGGGCCAGCATAGTCTACGCCGCTTTTATAGAAAGGTCTACATGGCTGAACTCTTGCCTGAGGCAACTGACCCATCAGCTGTTCACTTGTGGTAGCAGCTTGACGAACACAGGTAATGCATTTTCTAATACATGCTTTTACAGAGTTCTTCGCATTCACTATCCAATATTGAAATCTCAAATAATTTAAAGTTAACTGTATTCCTCCATGTAGAGTCTTTTCATGTGCGTTGGTAATAACCAAGTTCGTAAAATGCGACTTATGAGGCAAAATAATTGGATGTTTGGCAGACACCTCTATGTTTGCTTTCTCTAAACGGCCACCAACTCTCAATATACCGACATCGTCTAAAAACGGGTTTAGAGAGGTAAGTTTGTTCTTTTTATTTATTGCTTCTTTCTTTATTAAACTGTTCATTTCACCCTTGAACCTTTCCTTCTGGACCTCCTTAATGCATATATATAATGTTTCTCTTAATTCTCTTAATTCTCTTTATCCATTCTGTTTTTGTTGCTTTTTTCCCCTTTGCGAATCGTCTACAATAGCTGATCACTCTTAGTAATTTGGGTAACGTCGAAAATCTTTTTATTAATTCGTTTTCTTCTTTTTCAGGTTCCCCGTGTACTCCAATGTGACAACCCTTCATCTCGATTTCTGTTTCGAATGTATATTTTTTATTTAATACTAATTGTTCCTTTTTCAGCCACGGCGGACCAGAAAACCATAATGTTAAGTTTCCCATTTCACATGGTTTAACACCGCGAGATGCTGCATCTGCTGGATTCTCCTGTGATCTTACGTGAGTCCATTGGCTTCGGTTCATAGTTGTTAAAATTTCAGATACCCTGTTAGCAACGAAGGTTTTCCATTTGCCAGGATGACAACTCAACCACGCCAATACAACTGTTGAGTCGGTGTAAGCATATATGTGTTCCTGGTTGATTACCAGGACTTCCGATACTTCTCGCAAGACCTTTGACAGAAGCACAGCTCCGCATAACTCCAATCGAGGTATGCAAACTTGCTGAATTGGAGCGACTCTGGTTTTGGAAGTTACTAAATGAACCGATATGTTCCCAGCTTCATTTATAACTTACAGGTACACGACAGCCGAATAAGCTTCGCTAGATGCATTGGAAAAGCCGTGAAGTTCTCTTCTAGCGTCGTTCTGGTAAGTACCCATCCATCTAGGTATAGTAAGATTACGCAGCATCAACAAATCATCTCGGTAAGTAATCCATTCGTTAAATAATTTCTCAGGCAGCACATCATCCCAACCGATTCCAGATATCCACAATTTTTGGATGAATATCTTTGCTACTATAATAGCTGGAGCCAACCCAGAGGGTCAAACAACCTTGCTATATCCGATATAACCTTGCGCTTAGTTACAGGTTCCTCAATTGGCGAAAGTTGAACTGAATACTCAAAATTGTCTGTGTCTTGATTCCAGGTAAGACCTAGTATTTTCATTACTGTATCAATTTTAATATCCACAGCTTCTTGTGCTTGCTTTTCATTTATTGCTTGCATTAAGGTCTTGCTGTTACTTGCCCGTTTTTGGAGTTCAAAACCACCTCTTTTTAGGAGTTTATTTATTTCATCATATAATTGCTTCCCTTTCTCAATATCTTCACAACCAGTTAACAAATCATCCATGTAGTAATCTTTTAAAACCTTTTCAGATGCCGTCGGAAAATTTGAAGCGTCATCCCTCGCCAGTTGTTGCAGAGCCCGAACAGCTAAATACGGAGCTGAAGCCGTACCGAAAGTGACTCTCAGTAAGCGCAAGTGTTGTATTTGTTCCTTGGGGTCATCACGCCACACTATCCGCTGAAAATCTCCTTATTCTTTTTGTTCACCTTAATCTGTCTGTACATTTTTATTATGATGTCCGAAGTCAGACAAATCCGATACGTACGCCAGCGCATAATGATATGACGAAGATCAGATTGAAGCTTAGGGCCTAACATTAAATCATTATTTAATGACACTCCGTTCGTTCCTGTGCAAGAGCCATCGAAAACTACTCTAACCTTGGTTGTTGTTTTATTCTCATTCATGACTGCATGATGCGGTAGGTAAACAGCTGGATTTTTTATTTCATTTGTTGGAACAGGTTCCATGTGGCCCAATTTCAGGTATTCATGAATGACATCAGAGTATTGAATTTTAAGCTCTGGTGACTTCGAAAATTTCCTTTCTAAGGTCTCAAACCTTTTCGTAGCAATAGTCACTAAGTTTCCATATAGACATTGTGGATCCTTGTGTCGAAAAGGAAGTTCTACTACATATCTTCCTTCCCTGTCTCTCCTGGTTGTACTCAAAAATATTTCTTCACATCTTTTTTCTTCATGTGTCCTCTCTGTTCATCTTCAAATTTTGGTTCACTTTCCAATTCCCAAAATTTTTGCAGTAGACTATTATCTTCTACGGCATGCATGCATATGACAGCTGTATGGAAACTATTTGTATTGGCACAACCAGATTGTACCTTACCAGACAAAATCCATCCCAATTTAGTGTTTTGGGCTACTGGCATATCTGGTCCATTCCGAATTAAACCCTCTTCTATAATCTGACTGTATACGTCAGCACCTAGAAGTAAATCTACCTTATTAGGTGTGTGGTAATTCGGATCGGCTAATTTTATATCTGGAAGGCTTACCCACTTCTGCGCGAGAATTAGTTTATCTGGCAGCAATGTGGTAATTTTCTTTAAAACATGAGCCCTAACCTGAATAACAACCTGCGGATTAACAAGTGATGTTATGTTAACATTGACCACATATTTTGAGGTCACTCTGGAATCCTTTTCACTTCCCAATCCTGATACATAACTCTTGCTTGCTTTTTTCTGCAGTCCCAGCAACTGAACTGCTGACTCCGTCACAAACGAAGCCTGTGATCCTTGATCCAAGAGTGATCTGAGAGTTATGTACCCGCCTGATTTAGACATTACTCCCACCATGGCCGTTGCGAGCAAAACTTGGCCATGTGAGCTAACATGACATGTGGTAATACGTTCATTTAATTTGTCTTGTTGCGCTGGTACTTGTTTACCAGAACTACCTGTGTTATCATTTGCCGATGAAATCTGTGTAGAGTCACTACTAGTTCATTTCATTATAACTGGCATATGAAGCAACGAGTGATGCTTTTTATGACATATTTGACACTTAGATGGTACACGACACGCATATACGGAGTGGTTGAATCCAAAACAATTAAAACAAAATCCCTGAGATTGTACAAAACTACGGCGCACACTGGGTTCTTCCTTACTAAACGTTTTACAATTTGCTTATTTATGATTTTCTGAACAAAATGGACACACAATATCTTTATTAGCAACATGTAATACCTTAGCTTTTACTATGTTCTTAGAAACCTTGTTATCAAGAAACTCCAGAGATCTAAACCTCTGGTGTAAAAAATCGGCAAATTGTTTGTAAGTAGACAATGATTCCTGCAACTCGCTTAGTTTCGATTCGCACATTTTTCGAGACTCTGTATCCAATTTAAAACATAAAATATAAATTACTGTAATATCCCATGAATCAGTTTGGATACCTAATTTTTTTAAAAGATTAATACATTCATTACTTGTGTCTAACAATTCCTTTATGGCGCTTGAAGATTCAATAGTGTCATTTTTTTGACTCATGAATCTTTTCAAAACTGAATTAGCAATATACCTTTTGTTATTATATCTGCCCTCCAACTGATTCCAACATACTAAATAATTGTCACCAGTTACAGGAACGTGCCGTAATAATTGTTCTGCTTCTCCGGACAAGTGAGTTTTTAAATAGTGTAACTTTTGTACGTTATCAAGCGAACCATTGTTATGAACAAGCGATATAAATAACTCGCGAAAACTACTCCATTCTGTATAGCTTGATGAGAAGGTTGGTATAATAATTTTTGGCAAGCGGATGCTACTTTGTGCCTGCTCTCTTGAACTATTAGTTGCGCTTGACAAGTCACCTTTAACTAAATTTAACTTCTCCTTAAGTTCAGTTTTATAATCGAAATAAAGTTCTTCGGCTATTTGATAAATATCATTTTTGCCATACGTAGTCTTCTGTAAATCCTCATCATCATAATTAGCGATAAGCTTATTATGATTGCTCATAAAGCTTGACCACTGAGATTCTAAGGATTCAAGCCTAGTTTCGATATAAGCACGAGTTAGGCGGTCCTTAGGAGACTTTTTAAAATTTAATCTAGCGTTGTTAATAGTTTTATAGCAACCAATCTGAACTTTAATCAACGAATCCATTTCCATAATTATATAAATATAGTCCTTTGGTATATATTTATATATTATATGTGTTAATGAGTGAACTGTAAAGGAAGAAAACCAGGTTCTTTCGGTGGAAAATGGGTCATTTAATATATATGCAACAAACAAAAAGCGAAGATCAAACGAGAATGACAAACTTTAAAAAGACAGCTTCCAAAAATATTATAAACTCAACCAATATAACTAAAATTCATTTACAAAGTAAATTTAAAAACACAATTCATTAGTATACCAATAAATAAAAACTATATTAGGATAAAATAATGTTCAAATGCTAGGTCCAATCACAACCATAACTCAACACAGAAATTCATTGCAAGTCCCAAAGAGAAGTTGTAGATAAAAACATAATTTTTTTACAAGTCCATATATATTCCAATTTTTCTAAGTGTTTAAACGCTGTTTAACTTCGAAGTTAAATCGGGCATGGATTCCCCGTCTCAACACTTTTCTTAAAGTTATTCTAAGTCTACAAACACTGAATCGAAATTTTATAAGTTCATGAACAGAGTTAGGTCAAAAAAAATTGTCTATGTATTTTTCTCCAAAGCTTTAAGGTTGAAAATTGCTAAGCTGAATTAAAATGTACTCACAATTGTTCCGGTTTCACTCACTTCACTACACACGATGACGTCACGCTAGTTCCGTACATTGCCGTCAGGGGGCGCTGCTGTAGCTCGTTAAATTGAACAGTGCGCCGTTGTCTCGATCAATTTCTTCAGTTCACCAGTCTGCCGTTAGGGGGCGCTGCTGCTGCGCAATCTCTCAAGCGCGCGTAAATTCAAAATTGATATCTGTCACGCCTCGCCCTTGACAACAACCTGTTGCCCGTAGGTGCGAAAGAGAGGCTCGTGTCATATAATACTCCAAGTGTCAAATCCGACAACGAAGAGACCAAATGTTCACCGCCGTTACTTCAAAAAACACAAACTCAATCGAGCGAAATAAAACCAATTTATTCACTTCTCAACTGGTAGTGTATTACGATACTCGCTATTACCACACAATTACATGTAATGATTAAGGCAGAAAAATATCAAATTCATACGCTACATATTGGATGGCAATAAAATGCAAACATTACATGATGTACAAAATAATCAAAACAGTACAGCGCCATCTGTTGTCACATAACTGAATTACATGTACGTGTTGAACAAAACAGATAGGCCTTTTTCCCCTGATTCCGAATATGTATTTAACTAAATTTTGAAAAAAAATGTTAGTTGTGCCCTTTTTTGTTACGACGGCAGTATATATATATATATATATATATATATGTTTATTTGCGTACGCTAGTTATTTAGTATTTTATTGTTGCAACAAATAGCCACTTTCTTCAAACCTTTGTTCCTAGTCCTTTGGTATATATTTATATATTATATGTGTTAATGACTGAACTGTAAAGGAGGAAAACCAGGTTCTTTCGGTGGAAAATGGGTCATTTAATATATATGCAACAAACAAAAAGTGAAGATCAAACGAGAATGACAAACTTTAAAAAGACATCAAAATTTAGAAAAAATATACAATATAGTTTTACGGCCAGTCCGTAACAATATGTGTACTTTATTTGTTTGTGTTAGAGTTCTTTACCCTGTATGGGGTTGTTTATCAATTATTAGGACAGGAATGGAGTGAATTCACTGATGTTTTAGAGTTTATTTAGTGAATTCAACTCGGCGAATTGCTTTAACATATAAACATGTTCATACTGTCTCCCTGTAAGATCGAATTTCAAGTAAATCGGAACTCTGAACCTGTTGTCACTATAGTGCTTCTTTTAGTATTTCACGCGGAACGTTGTCGCGAAATTATGCTCTCGTGTTTAAGGTCATAACCTTATAATTCTTGAGAAAAACCATCATTTATTTTGGAAAAGTGTCTGCTCCTAACCAATTCAGAGGATCACTGTCTGTCATATATAAATATGTTCCAGGGTCAGCAAAACGCCCAATGGGTCCGCTCGTACGCCCAGCCAAGATTAGCTAGTATTAGCCTCGGGGATAACACAAGCTAATCCCTATCAGATACAAATGATGTGAAATTTACAAATATAATATGTCTTTTTTTCTTTAAAATAAATATGAGAGCAATATGTTTTCAAATCGGGAAATCCTTATATTAAGCAAGCACCTTATTTTAACATCGAAACCCATGCAAAACCAAACACTTAGTTACAGCTTAGTCATCTATGGTACCATACGGAACTTTACAACTTTAATTTTCTAGTCTTAATTCTGATGACCTAACAAAATTTACTAAGCCGCGACTACTCTACTCTCAGTTGGCACAGTGAGTTTACCACGGAGTTTGAAATAACAATATTGCTTAATAACAAGCCACTTTAAACAAACTAACGCGAATTTTAAAAACTATAAAAATTATTTTGAAAATTTTTATAGGCAAATGCCCCAAACGACACTGATTCTTTTAAGTTACAAAATGAAAACAAATTTGAATTCACAGAGTTATTCTTGATCTCAAATCAGCTTAGGACGAAATGTGTCGCTTCCCTTCTGCCAACCTCATATATAGTCAGACGCCATCTCCCTTCCCCCGCGTCCCCACATCTCTGCGTCTCCAGTGGTAGTGTAAAGTAGACTCGATGTTTGACGGTAAGGTTCCGTATACATTATCCATTTCAGACTAAGCATTTACAACTAGCTTAATTTATCAAATGATGCATAATTCATATACATGCTAATTAACTTTGATTAGTAATAAAATTAGGCTTACTTCTAATACTCGACAGGCTCCAGACAAGTCTGTTCGGCATGCCTGAAAACTGTTTTTCAGGGCGAAGGTGCGTCGTTTCACTTGTAATTCTATTTATTCTCAAACATCTATTATCTCGTGATGATTTATTTTCGATAGATCTTTTAGACCTTTGTATTTACTGTCTACTTCCGAATTCAATCAAAGCATCGTCCCATCTTTCGATTGTCCAAAGGATCCCTGATTAGTTTTTATAGTTTCGGCTGGCTCGACGCCAAGTCTCGCAAAAAACTCGTAACAGATACCATATGTGCTAGCCTTCACTGCATTCGACTCAAATTTGTACCAATCTTAAGAAATTTTAAACTATTTCATGTTTGAATAATATTACATTCATTTTTATTGAAAAGATTTTGTTGGTACCACCACACATCCACTCGCACCGGTATTGCCTCTGTGCAACATTTATTGACATTTCGGGTGCCATCCAGTGAGTAGCGAGCTTCGGACTGCCAGGAGTAAAAATCTGATATGATTGTTATGGCAGGCGTCCGTACCTTTTCTGTCATAAACGATACCGTTCAGTATCTTTAATCCCCGCAGATCTCACTAAACCAGCCCAATAAATTCCCACAGATTCGCAATAGTCTCATTCCATTGTATCTCCCGTGTTCCATTAATATCCCACGGCGGGTATACTAAATTATATCAATATTTTCGAAGTCGTCGTTACGCGTTGGGTCCTTATCCCTACGCACGCCTATCAAATGACCAGAAAATAATATAATATAAAAGAAGTAGTTCTGTTTTGGATACAAGAGCCTTTAGAGGCCCCACTCTTGAGACGGACCACTACCTGGTGATAAGCCGGTTTGTGGGCCTTTTTAGGAAGTGGAGGCACTGGCGAGTGCGTATCCCTTTCGGAGATCATGAAAGGATAATGAGCGAAAAATTGCAAGATGAAAGTATAAGGAGAATGTATGTGCATCTAGTGAGAGACTTGCAAATGCAAGCCTCTCCGACTCAGATGTGGATGATTGTTGGAAAGTTTTGAAAGAAAGTATGGTGGATAGTGCAAAAGAAGCTTGTGGATGCGCAAACAGACTTAAAAAAGCGAAAGGAGATCCCTGGTTGGATGCGGGGGTTGAATCCTCCGTAGGAAGAAAGAGGAAAGCGTGGCTGGATTACGTATCATCTTTGCCCTTAAATGAAAATATAAAAGAAAAGAAGAAAGAAATGTACCGTCTATGCAAGAATAAAACCAAGGCTTTAGTGAAAGAGAAGCGTGAAAGACAAATTATGAATGAGGAAGAGAGGCTGACGAAAAACTTCGAGGCAAATACCAAACTCTTTTGGAGAGAGGTAAAGAAGTCTCGGAGTGGTTCGTCGGCATCCAGAATGGATAAGATAAAGTCTAAAGTTGGTGTCATTCTTGCGAACACTCAGGAAGTGTTAGAACGGTGGAGTGAATATTTTGAAGAAATGTATGAGTATGCCTCGGACGCTGACAATGAGAGTGAGTCGGATGCTTACTCCACGTTGACGGCGTCCGACGAAGGCATAACTATGGATGAGATCGAATGGTCGATACGAAGCTTGAAAAATGGAAAATCAGCGGGAATTGATCTGATCACAGCTGAGATGATCAAATTAGGTGGCACTTACGTCCGGGACGCCTTCTGGTACTTATGCTACCTATGCTGGAGAACTGGAAGGGTCCCAATTTTTTCAGATTGATCAGCTTAGCAGCAAAAGTATGTGGAAAGGTGATTGAAAGGAGAATGAGGGTGAAATCCGATGAAATGCTGTGGGACTCACAAGGAGGTTTCCGAAATGGAAGGGGATGTACGGATCAAGTTTTCTCGCTCCGCAATATCGTAGAGAAGCATCTGGCCATAGACCAGAAGGTTTTCTACGGTTTTGTGGATCTTGAGAAAGCCTTTGATAGGGTTGTGCGAAAGGAACTGTGGGACATATTGCCGAGATATGGGATTGACGGTTCACTGCTCCGTGCTGTGCAGTCCACTTACAAGGATTGCTCAGCATGTGTGCGGATAGATGGCGGCATGTCACTCTGGTTTGATGTCAAAATTGGTGTCAAACAGGGTTGCATGCTATCTGCTAGGCTGTTTATCTTGTATCTCGATAGTTGTCTGCAGAGAATAAGGTCAACGAATGTGGGATTGCGCATGGGTGACCAAGTGGTGAACTGTCTGCTGTATGCAGACGATGCCATGCTATTAGCAGATACACCATCTGAACTGCAAACACTGGTCACAACGATGAAAGACGAATGTATGGAGAAAGGCTTACTACTGAATGCGAAGAAAACAAAGATAATGGTATTTTATTTTTATTTAAAGAGAAGAATCCAGAACTAATGTAAGGATTACGATTGATGATGAAGGCACAACTCGCTATACACAATGCAGTGTTGGTCCCAACGCTAACTTATGGAAGCGAGAGCTGGGTATGGCAGAAAAAGCATGAAAGTAGAATAAACGCGGTCGAAATGCGAGCGCTGCGCAAAATTTGTGGCGTAAGGCTTGTAGACCGTATTCGCAATGATGATGTTAGAAACAGAGTTGGTCTGAAAGCGAGCGTCGGTGTTAAAATAAGAAGAGGCATGCTCCGATGGTTCGGACATGTAGAAAGAATGCAAGAGATGAACGAAGCAGATATACAATGCAAATGTGGAAGGATGTAGGAGCCGGGGAAGGCCAAGACTTACCTACCGTGACCAAATTGGTCGTGTTCTATCAGAAGGTGATGTCAGGAGCCCTAGAAATCGGCGAGCGTGCATGAGAAGAGCAATAAATGTTAAAGAAGCGAGTGAGATATGTAAGGATCGAGTCACGTGGCGCTCGGTTCTCTCTGCCTACCCTGCAAGGGATTTGGCGTGAAGTTATAGATAGAGAAATAGTTCTGTGCCCATCATACATGTTTTTTTTTATACACCTAAGACGTTATCCAATTTGGATAGTTTAAATGCATTCTATTTTTATTTATATTAATCAAGCGTACAGCCTTTTTTTTTTTGTGACGCGGGGAAAAATGCATTACGCACACCACCGGTGCCTGGGTGGCCTCCGGTGATAGTGTGGGACTCCCCGTCGGCTGTCCGACGGTATACCCACTAAACGACCCCGCGAAATGCCATCGGCCGCGTTGGTGTGGTGCCCCGGATCTGTCAGCAACAGGACACCACTGCGACTGGCCAGCCCCTCAGAAGGGGCCGGACTTCTCCAATCTAGGGGCCGTCCCGGCAAATTGGGACAGCCCCTCCGGCGGCGGGACCATTATGGGGCCAGGTTCCCATCCTGACCCCTAGTCTCACAAGTTAGGGAGGCGGCAATAGGTGCGCGTATCGCCTACGCCGCACTCCCGTCCGCCGTCTCCGGAGCGGGACAGCCTCGGGATCATCCTCCCTGTCCCGCTCCGAGGCCTCCTTCTGGGACATGACCGTCTCACAGAAGGAGGCCATCGCCTGCCAGGCAGTGTCACTCCCGAGCATGGAGCGGACCACGCTCGGGAGCGAGAGGTCCGCGCTTCCAAGCGCGGACACCAGATCATGGCGCTGCCGAGACCATCTGGGACACTGCTCCAGCGTGTGTTGGGCAGTGTCCTCGGCCGCGCCACAATCGTGGCAGCCCGGCTGTTCCTCCCGCCTCGCGACCCGGTGCAGGTACTCACCGAAGCACCCATGCCCGGTGAGCACCTGCACCATACGGAAGGTGAGGGGTTTTTTCTCCACGCCTCCAGGACCGGGCGCAGCGCATCCGCAACGCGGACTCCATACTGCGGCTGCGCCAGGTCCTCCCCCCACCTCCGCATCATCTCTGAATGCCCTCGCTGGCGACACCGCCCCACTTCCTCCAACGTGGGGCGCTCGCCGACTGCCCTCCTCCTAGCGACGAAGCTATGCACTTCGGCGAGCACCTCCGCCACCAACTCCCAGGGCGGGTCGCCAGCAAGGGCGGTCGCGGCCGTCCACGCTACCGTCCGGTACCCCCTTATCGCGCTCTGCACTATGACCCGCTGCGCTCTGCGCAGCTGAGCCCTGTTCCGAGCGCAGAGAGCGTCCGCCCATATAGGGGCACCGTACGTGGCCATACTCCGGCAGATGCCGGAGTACAGCCGCCTGCACGCGGCGCTGGGTCCGCCCACATTGGGCAGGAGGCGACCCAGCGCCGCCGCAGCTCTGATGACCTTCGGTCCCAATCGCTCGAAGTGGGGACCGAAGGTCCATCTCCCGTCAAGGGTGAGGCCCAGGTACCTCATCTGGGCACTCACCCTTATACTCTCTCCTCCTATTTGGAGGTGCGCTCCCGAGGGGGGGGGGGGGGTCCCGCGGAAGAGGAGGGCCTCGGTTTTCTCCAATCGGACCCGAAGCCCAAGTCTCTCTATGCGGCTGACCACCAGTCCTACTCCGACTTCGGCCAGCCGCGCCGCCTCCACAAAGGTCTTACCCCGGGACGTAACAAGGGTGTCATCTGCATAGCAGCATACGGAAGGTGAGGGAGGTCCCACAGGATGGGGCCCAGAACGGACCCCTGTGGGACACCGCACTGACGCGTCTTCTGATCATCTGACCCCTCGCGTCCTCCGTAGCGCACCTCCCTGTCCTCCAAGTATGCCTTCAACAGTCTCCCCAAGTACGGAGGCACCTCAAAGTGTTTGAGGGCCTCCAGGATGGTACTGTGGGGGAGGCTGTTGAAGGCATTGGCGATGTCCAGCGACACCGCCACCACCACGTCTCCCTCGCGCTCCGCATCCTCCGTCACCAACCTTAGGCGCCTTATGGCGTCGACGGTCGACCGTCTGGCCCGGAACCCGAACTGGACATCCGAGAGGCCCGGGCCCGGGCCATCCTCCAAATGCTGAGCGAGGCGGGAGGCGACAACCCTTTCCAGGGCTTTGCCCGCCTCGTTCAGCAGAATGACTGGTCGAACCGCCGACCCCGAGTCCGGGGGGCGGTCTCCCTTTAACAGAAGTACGAGCCGGCCCACCCTGAAGGGTCCCGGGCAGCACCCCGACCGCAAGCAGCAGTCAAGGAGCTCCCGGAACCCGTCTCCGAGGTGCACGAGGGCTAGGGCTAGCACCCTTCCGTGCACCCCGTCCGGACCCGGCGCCCTCTTCTTGCTTCGGAGGCGGTCGATGACCGCCTCCATCTCCTGGTCGGTGACGGTCGGCGGAGCGCCCTCCACCTCTCCTCTGGAGTCCAGCGATCGGGCCATCCTCGGGGGAGCGAAACCCCGCGGGGTGTCAGGGAAGAGTTCCCCGACAACCCTCTCCAGCAGGGCCGGCTGGAGGGTCTCCGTCAGCGGGGCCGACTGAGCGCGGAGCTTGTTCCGCGCTCCTCTGTACGGTCGGCCCCACGGGTCCCTGTCTAGGCCCTCCAGCAGCTCCTGCCACGCTCCCTCCTTGGCCCTACTTATAGCCATCTGCAGGGCTCTCCTGCTCTCCACGTAGACACCGTGCAGATGGCTATCCCTGCCTTCGTCCCGGGGGCGGCGACGCCTGCTCCGGGTATATGCTCTACGCGCCCCGTTGCAGTCGTCCCGGAGGTCGGCTATCTCCGCCGACCACCAGTAGACCAGTAGCCTTGGGGGCGGACGCCCAACGTTGGGCATGGCCGGCCTGCACACCGCCGTGAAGGCGTCGCAAAGACGACCAGCCCCCTGCTCCGCATCCAAATCCTCCAATGGTGGGAGGCCCCAGCGGCCGACAATGGCCGCCTCCTCTGCCAGTTCCCGGTCGAGCCTGGTGAGTGCCCAACGCGGGAACCGGCTCCGCCACCGGGACGAAATCGCCGGACTCCCGGGGAATCAAGCGTACAGCCTGACTGAAAGTAAGTAGTTACCGTAGCCTATGGAGATTTGCAACACCAGGGATGTCACTTATGCATTGCCGATAATGCAAAAACTTCTTCACACCTTTCTTGAAGAACCCCGTCCTGCAGCGCCCAGGAAAACCTCGGCTTGGAGCTTATTCCACAACTTGTGTAACAACAACAAAAGTGCGAGTCCGACTCGCACTTGGCCGATTTTTTAACTCCCGCAGTAGCCACTAGATGACTGGGAGTGTAAATCTATTAAGATTGTGATGGTCAGTCAATCGCCAAATCTTCACTAATTACAAAAATATAATATTTTTGTAATTAGTGAAGATTTGACGACTAATAAGTTAAGCACTAAAATGTTATAATAATTACAGGAAGTGTTCAATAAAAAGTAAAATCAACAACATTAAATAGATGAGTATTGAAGTAACAAAGTGACAGGACTCGACTTTTCCCCTTTTATATTCATACACTGGAACCGCGATGGTTGCGTGATGTATGGTTTTCTTTCTGAGAATTTTTCTTCCGAGAACTCTCAAGTTGTGAAATGAACTCCAGCCTACGTTTTGCCAATAGGCTACAGCATGGCGTTGTTCAAGAAAGGCGTGAAGAGATTTTTAGAGAACCGGCAACGCGTGAGTGACACCTCTGGGATTGTAAATGTCCATAGGTAACTGCTTACAAAGCAGGCTGTACGCTTGTTTTCCACCTTAGTGGTATATAATAAATTGCGCATGCCGGTACATCATCTTGCTAAAACTGGTAGATCTTTTGTTGTAAATTGTACTCTTTGTGAGAAGGTCTTATTATAGAATTGTTGAATATCTGACAGATAAAGATATCGGGAGATCCATTAATATTATTTTTTTTATTTCATCGCTTATCGCTTGATATCATTACTATTGTACTGTTAAACTGATATAAATTTATTGTAATATCAATTGAAAAATGACCTATATCGGTAAGGTAAATTAAATAAGTAATTTACTTATTTAATTTACCTGCATTTCAAAAACGGCCATCATGAAAACGAAATGCCAAAAGAAACTTACCAATATAGGTAATTTTTCAATTGATATTACAACAGAACTATAAGAAATAAATAAAATACAATAAGCTTTCATTTTAAAATATAAGACGCTCGCAAGGGCCCAATAAAGTCCTCGCTAGGGCCCAGTAGAATATATATAATCTATATCTTTATAAAAAAAACGTGTAACTAACCTGCCTAAAAAAGTATCTTCTTGTAAACTTGATGTCATCTTTTGTATTTTCGCTTGTATTTGCACGCTGGTACACATAAGTTTCCATGCTTAAAAAAACTTTCTGCTGTTATAAATAATTACACTGCCTAAACGATCTGATCTCTATCGTAATTCGAACGTCAATAGGTTCACGTTAGGCATGTAACAGAAGTTAAATTGATTGATATCGTTTAAGGTGGATCTCCTACAAAACTTTCATTATAGCATTAAATAAAAATAAAAACATTGTTTTCCTACTCCTTTGTCACCACAAGGGAATTATAAATATTTTCTATTCCCTTTTCTATATTCTCTACCTATTTTTCTTTATTTTATATGTACTTTAATATATTTAACAACATGACACTTTACATTACCGCCGTATAAGGGCAACTTGTATACAGGTGTATTTAACAGATTAGACAAAAGTGAAATAGTGAATTTAGACCATAATTCTGAATTGACAGAAGTAAATTTTTCTGAGAAAGAATACTAAAAATCACTTTCCATCCGACGGATCAGTAAAGCTCCTTTGTCGACAAACTAGTGGAGAAACAGTCCACCGCGTTTCTTCCCCAATGTCGTGGTAATTCTCTCCTGCTTCACGCTTCCTTTCTTTGCACTTCTAATGACAGCGCAAATAGGAATAAATGGTCTAACAGCGGTGCACTCCCCCACCACCCTGTTCAAGGTTGGGTTCGCTAACATCCGCGGACTCCACTCTAACCTTAATGCCGTCCACCAACACTTTGTTTGTCCGCTCGGATATATGTTGTCGCCGTCTGCGCTGCCTAGAGGATTCCTCCTTTCCTGTCCTCTGGGTGCATGTAAACCTGAGCCTTCAGAGCCATATTTACATGTGCTTATACCGACCCCATACTAGGGACACGGAGACAATTCGGCTCTTTGAGTACATGAGTCGGGCGGCAGATGAAGCGCATGAGCGGTACCCTACTGCAGAGATGGTATGTTTGGGGGACCTTAACTCTCACCACGACTCCCAGTTGAGATCCCCCACAACTACCCATGCAGAAAGGACTGCCCACGCTTTCGCTCTTTCGCACAGCCTGACGCAACTGGTAAACCAACCCACCAGAATACCTGATGTTGCTGGTCAGGAGCCCTCTCTGCTAGATCTACTGCTGACCACTCACCCTGCTGGCTACCGGGTTGAGGACAGGGCGCGCCTGGGCACATCTGACCACTGCCTAGTATCCAGCACAGTGCCAAGCGCGATTCCGCCACAACCCACAGAGGTTAGGCGTCGTGTCTGGTACTACTCGTCAGCAGATTAGGACTGCATGCGCGACTACTTTGCTTCCGTCCCATGGGGGCAGCGCTGTTTTTCAGTGAGAAGAATCTAACGGCGAGTACTGCGGCTATTGTTGATGAGATCGGCGTTGGCATGGAATACTACATTCCTCACTCCGATGTCGTCATCAAAAGCTGGAGACGCCCTTGGTTTAATCGCGAATGCGCTGAAGCTGTTAGTAACAAACATCGTATCGTATCGCGCTTGGATCAGGGGTCGCGCCCTTAAAAATCCGAATACTAACTCACTGAAATCAGCCTACAACACTGCCACCAAGGTCTGCAAGAGAGCATACAAAAGAGCGGACGCCCAGCGCGTTACACGAGTCGGCACGGAACTAGTGGCGCACCCTACTGGATCGCGTAGCTACTGGCGACTGGCCAAAGCCGTGCAGGCCAACTTCTGCCACCCTCGCTGCCACCGCTGCGATGCCCTGATGGCTCAGTGGCTCATCAGCCGCAGGAGAAAGCCGATCTTATGGCCAGCCTCTTTACGGCTAACTCCCGGATCGATGATTGTAGCACGCAACCACCAACAATACCCACCCTCCAGTGGATCCGTTATGCCTGATACCCACATCAGGCAGCGCGATGTTTTGTTTTAACTACAGTCACTCAATGTCCGAAAAGCCAGTGGTCCAGACGGTATCCCAGCGATTGTTCTTAAAAAATGTGCAGCGGAGTTGTCTCCAGTGTTGACGCGCCTCTTTCGCCTCTCGTACTCGACCGGTTGTGTTCCGGATGCTTGGAGAGAGGCCAATGTGCTGCCGATCCCCAAAAAGGGAGACCGTTCTGACCCATCAAATTACCGCCTCATTACCGTAACTTCAGTGTTGTACAAAGTTATGGTACGGATCTTTAACAATCAATTGATCCGTTACCTAGAAGATCACTCCATAATCAATGATCGTTAGTATGGATTTAGACCGAAACGATCAACGGGTGATCTTCTAGCGTATGTGACGCACCTCTGGGGGGAGGCAATCGATAAGTATGGCGAATCCATGGCAGTCAGCCTAGATATCGCCAAGGCGTTTGATGCACAAAGCACTTCTCTCCAAACTCCCGGCATACGATCTGCCCCTCCAGCTTTGTATTTGGATTGCTGGCTTCCTGCATGAGAGTAGAATCCGCGTCCTTACCGATGGATTCGCTTCGCGGTTCATGTCAGTAAATGCCGGTGTCCCACAGGGCTCCGTTCTATCGCCCACCCTCTTTCTTCTGCATATCAATGACATGCTGCCACTTGGTAATGTTCATTGCTATGTAGACGACAGTACGGTCCATGGGCGATATTTCGGTCAGCCTGGTGCTGGTCGGACAGAAATCGGTGAGAGGCGTGAGAGTCTTGTCGTTGAACTGAATCGGGTTTTGGGTCTCATTAGTAATGGGATTCCAATGACCTGGTTGAGTTTAATGCTGAGAAAACTCAGGTTTGCGCGTTTACAACAAAAATGTCCCCCTTCCTTCCCACTCCCAGTCTTCAGGGTGCTTCCCTCAATATGCGAGATAGCCTGAATATGCTGGGTATGCGTATTCATTGGGACCTTAACCAGCATTATTACATCGAGAGCCACATCTCAACAGCTTCAAGAAAACTCAGAGTCCTGAACAGGGTGCGCCGGTTCTTCACGCCGGACAAACTTTGTCTGCTTTATAAGACACAAGTTCGGGCCTGCGTGGAGAATTACTCGCATCTCTGGGACGCCTCCGCACAATATCTTCTTGAGGCTGTCGATAGGTTGCAGCGACGAGCTATCCGCATAATTGACGACAAAGAGGTTACCAAAAACCTAGAAACTCTTCAACTCCGTAGGGACATAGGTTCTCTAAGCGTATTTTACCGCCTTTACCATGGCGAGTGATCTGAAGAACTGTTTTCCCCTTATCCCACCCTCTCCCTTCCGTCATAGAATCACACGTGCGGGCTTGCGATGTCATCGTTCCACGGTTGAGAATATCTCTTCGCGTACCAAAAAGTTCGGCAGCTCCTATCTTTGTCGTACCATTAAAAAGTGGAACGCTTTGCCTGTAAATGTGTTCCCTCCTTCCTACAATATGGGATCCTTCAAACGAACCGTGAAAAAGCATTTTGCGGGTCAGCATGGCAGCGTCAACTGACAGGATACAGTATGTAGTATGTTGTCAGTTGCAGTTGCGATTTGGGCTCCTCTTTCGCTTACCATCAGGCAAAGAGGAGCCACTGTGCTGAACTAATATAAAAAAAATTGTCTCGTTCTGGATGTTTTGAAGAGAGATAGGGTGCATCAAAGCATCTCGTCTGGAGAAGTACCTCCACCTCACAGAAAACAGATTTCATTGATTTCAATATCAAACTTAACATTGGCGCTCCATTTTATTTTGAAATTGTGTGTGAGCTAGATAAAGGAAAAAAAAGAATTTGCAAGAAGCGCACTCTACCGAACAACAAACTAGGTCCTGGCAGAAAAGAGGTAGGGCAGAATGATAACCTAATTAGTAAAGTATAAACTAAACAAATAGTAACAAAATACGTCGTGCCACATGAAGAAACTTGATGATTCGCTGCATGATAGAAAATAAATAAGGATATCCACAGTAGAACTAAAATAACTGACATAGCTCAAAGGATAAGCAAGCTGAATTGGCAGTAGGCTGGCCGCATTACTTCTAGTACCGACAACCTCTGGGGAAAAAAGGGTCTTCAATGGTATTCCCGTACCGTCCTCGTACACGTGCGGGACGACTCCCCATTAGATGGAGCAATGACCTCAAAAGATCTGCAGGAAGTCGATGGATGTAGGTAGCTCATAATCGAGGCAAGTAGCTTTCTAGATGGGAGGCCTACACTATACCTACGGACTGAAATGAAAACCGCGGTACCCGCTGCTCCCGCGGCACCCGCGCCGCCTACCAGGGCGTCAGCACCTCCTGCTCCCGCAGGCAGGGAGGAGGGCCGTAAGGCTAAAGTGGTGCTCCCCGGCTCCACGGCCGTAATTTTAAAGTTACGGCCGGATGCAGCCACTGGGGGAGCAACGTATGCCTCGGCCCTACTAAAGGCCGAGCAGGAGGTCAATCTTGGGGAGCTGGGGATCGGCTCGCTCCGGATTCGCAAGTCTGCGACCGGAGCAAAGCTCATCGAGGTCCCCGGCTCCTCCAGCCATGAGAAGGCAGACGCCCTGGCAGCCAAGTTGACGGCTGCCTTGTCCGGCGTCGTGGAGGTATCCAGACCGGTGAAGTGCGCGAAGTTCCGGATCACCGGGCTGGATGACGCCACCACAGTACAGCGGGTACAGGTTGCGGTCTGTTATATATTAAAACTGTATGTCATTATGCTGACTTAAGATTTAGAGCGAAGACAAGTCTGTCTCTCATCATTCTATACACATCAGTCTGACTAGCGCCTTCAACAGTGACACTTGCCTATTCATTTGTGTAATTTAAAAGTGAAATAATAAAGTTCCAGTTATTCAAATAAATATTTCTTTTTTACAAACCTTGGACTGAAAAATCTTCTAACAAATTTGGTGGCAGCGTAAAGGGATAACATTTATATACTCGGTTCGTCTTCGAAAGAAAAGACATTTCGTGAACCAGTGAAATAATAAATAAAATAAAAATTACATAAAATCCGGCAAGTGCACATTTTGCTATATCCAAGCAAAATCAGACTCAAATTGTCTCAGTCCTGAAAACTCTGTTATTAAATCAAATGTTAACCGTGTCGTACTTCGAAAACCTCAGTATCCTGAAATCAACATCTGTGCCTACAATGTTCCTGTGTCTCTTCCTCTACCAGTTCCAGTAAGTGTTTTTTTTTTGTTCTACAAAAATAGTGAAGTCCAAAGTGCGTTCAAACAAGTGAAAGAAAATCAATACAAGACTCTACAAAGAAATCCATACATCACATACTAGTCCAGACGTCAGTATCGGATAAACCTCTTACCTTACTAGTTGACACCGGCTCTTCTATTTGCCTCGTGAAGAGATCCTCCATACAGTCATATACAAACCTGAAATTAAAAAGGGAAAAATTAAAATTAAAAGGCATCGAAAATGACTAAGATCCCGTACTCACCCTAGGTCATTTTGATATGAACCTAACATTCGGAAAAGAATCAATTCCCTTTGAATTTCACGTTGTCGATAAAATCTAAGCACAATTTAAAAACAATTTAGCCTATGACGGTATTATCGGAAATAACCTACTAACCCACTACCAATGTAGCGTTGACTATAACCGCAATATCCTCAATCTTGCGAAAAATAAAATGAAGCTTAACTTTACGGAACTAATTTATGCTATACCTCCACGCTCTGAAACGATAGTGGAGTGTTCAGTTAGAAATCCATCGATGAAAGAAGGTCTAGTCCTTGACCAACACGTTAACGAAAATCTATTACTATCAAATTGTTTAGTTAAAGTCAAAGATAACAACAGAATCAATCTTATTGTGGTAAACACATCTGAAAACCCTACTGAATTAAATTCTAACCTGCAACTTACCTTACACCCTATTGACTACAGATCCTTTCCTGTGTCCCAACCACAACCTAACCAATCATGTTTAGTGAGAACTCAACAAGTATTAGAGCTCCTCCGCGTTTCACACCTAAACCCTGAAGAATCCGAAGCATTGATCAATTTGGGTTCCAAATTTTCCGATATCTTTCAGTTACCTCAAGATAAGCTTACATCAACTGACGCTATTCAACACGAGATCAGAACTACTTCTGACCAGCCCATAAATGTGAAGTCATATAGATTCCCCGAAATCCACAAACAAGAAGTTCATTCCCAAATCCAAAAAATGCTTGATCAAAATATCATTCAACCCTCTCTATCTGCATGGTCTTCTCCTATATGGATTGTCCCTAAAAAGATTGACGCTTCAGGCCAAAGGAAATGGCGTATCGTCATCGATTACAGACGACTGAATGATATAACCATTGGCGAAACTTACCCTGTTCCCAATATTACCGAGATCCTAGATCAATTGGGTAACTCGAAGTATTTCTCCACCCTAGATCTGGCATCCGGATTTCACCAAATAAAAATGGCTCCACAAGATTCCTGCAAAACAGCCTTCAGTGTTCCTCAAGGCCACTTTGAATATATGAGGATGCCGTTTGGTTTGAAGAATGCCCTTCAACCTTTCAACGTTTAATGAACAACGTCCTTACTGGTCTCCAAGGAGAGAGATGCTTTGTCTACCTTGATGACTAGTCATTTATTCCCATGATCTTCATTCTCACGTCGAAAATTTAAATGCTGTTTTTCAAAAACTATGATCCTTTAACCTAAAACTACAGCCTGATAAATGTGAATTCCTCAGAAAAGAAGTCGGATATTTAAAAAGATTCATTTTAGTATTTTAAAAGAACATATGAATTATTGCGAGATTTTATTTTGAAATTATGAGTGAAATCTAATATCGATTTAGAAATCTCTTTGTTGATACGATTTTGCGACTTTCTTGAGTCGTATGGGAGGAACAACTCAAAGCCCAAGAAAACTACATAATTTAACATAACAACAGACGTGGTGCAGGTATCATATTTATCGAATCGCCGAGAGTTATACGAGTACTCTACATTTCTTTAGCATCCGATAACATGGCACTTTTTAAATTTTACAGTTGCGCAGAAACCATTTGACCAGGTGTTCATTTATGCTAAAATTCGCATTTATGTTTATCGTAACCTGCTCACACCTGCGCATATATTTGTAAATCGACAACGAAAACAGAATATGTTATTCATAGTAAATTTCATTGTACCTATATATCCATTTCATTTCCACATCGTTTATACTGAAAACGACCTCTAACCTAAACCAAATAATAAAGAAAAACGAAATATTTTCATATTTTCTATTTCATCACTAATGCGATGCAGTCCCCGAGCGTTAGGACATATATTTTGAGCAACGATAAAATCTCGACCGTGCGCTTTTTTCGTTGTGAGAGCGAGAGTTCTCGGTTCCATGTGATAGCGTTAAGGATCAACATAATACCATTAAGATTCACAGCGTTGCATGTAGGAAACTGTGCCTTCTGGCTAAAGTTTTTTCCGTGCCTTTTAGCTGTTGCCCGTGACCTCGCTCGCGTTAGGTTTAATTTCATAAAACCCTCGGAGAAAGCACGGTACTATAACTCCACGGTACGGTTATATTACGACGTACTTGCACATAAATTTATAGTACCTCTTTATATACTATATTAGATGTTCTGTCCTCAGGTGCTATAACGACCAGGGTGAGCTCACTCTCGAACAGGCCACGTAAAATTGGCCGTGCTAGGAGTAGTCTCTCCTAATATCAATTAAAGACCCTGGTCCTAGCCCTGTGGTATATTGATCGTCATCGCGAAACAGTCCTTAGAGGGAAACTGCAGTCTTTTATTATTGATTTACTGGAAAGTACTAAAGTCCGTTCCTGGATTCACTGTTTATATATAAGTAATAGCGACACGCCCTCGCGCGCACTGCTTCCCACTGACTACATCAATCGGTCCCTGTGGAAATAATTATTACTTTTTTTTTGCATATTAGTTCAGCATAGTGGCTCCTCTTTGCCCGATGGTAAGCGAAAGAGGAGCCCAAATCGCAACTGCAACTGACAACATACTACATCCCGTATCCTGTCAGTTGACGCTGCCATGCTGACCCCCAAAATGCTTCTTCACGCTTCGTTTGAAGGATCCCATATTGTAGGAAGGAGGGAACACATGTGCAGGCAAGGCGTTCCACTTTTTAATGGTACAACAAAGATAGGAGTTGCCGAACTTTTTGGTACGCGAAGAGATATTCTCAACAGTGGAACTATGACATCGCAAGCCCGCACGTGTGGTTCAATGACGGAACGGTGAAGGAGGGATAAGGGAAAACAGTTCTTCAGAGCAGTCGCCATGGTAAAGGCGGTAAAATACGCTTAGAGAGCCTATGTCCCTACGGAGTTGAAGAGGTTCTAGGTTTTTGGTGACCTCTTCGTCGTCAATTATGCGGATAGCCCGTCGATGCAACCTATCGAGAGCCTCAAGAAGATACTGTGCGGAGCCGTCCCAGAGATACGAGCAATACTCCACGCAGGCCCGAACTTGTGTCTTATAAGCAGACAAATTTGGTCCGGCGCGATGAAGAAAGCTTTTTTTCGGCGGTAGGTGTAAATAAAGTACACATTGTGCTCCTGTGTTAAAATATAGTTTAAAATAAATTTATTTACTTACACCACTCAATTATATTAAAATTGGGCACTATTCAGTCACTGTAATAAGCACAAGTGTTATCCAGACTCTGTATATGTTTTAAGAGTGTTTTTACTGCACTGTCCTGTCGTATCACACTTCACTAATACAACATGGCCAACCTAGCAGATATTGCGGAGACTCAGAAATCCCTTGAGGCATCCTTGATGAAGAAGATGGGCGAGTTCGAGGTACAACTAAAGGCTGCTGCTCCACATACCAATACCACATTCACACATCTACAAAGTGACTTCAGCTACTTCAAGTCTCAAGTGTGGACAATTCTTTAGCTCCTGCGTCAACAAGTAGCAGCACTTTCAAGAGTTATTGATGATGTTGAGATGCAGCATCGTAGAAAATATCTTCTCTTCATGGGTGTTTCGGAAGATACAACTGATAATGCCCTCCGAAAGTTTGTGTGCGGACTCATCTGTAATCAACTGGGACTAACTAACTTCTCCTCAGAAAATATCACTGTGTGTCACCGTCTTGGAGGGTCTACTAAGGGTAAATGCAGACCAGTTTTGGTGCGCTTCTCTGAAATATCACTGAGGAGTGTAGTGTGGGCGAAAAAAATTGCGTTCAAAGGAACCCCATACAGCATATCGGAATTCCTAACAAAACGGCGACAGCTCTTGTTCACTCTCTGTAGACGCCGCTTCGGCATGAAAAGATGCTGGTCCTCTTCCAGGGATGTAGTTTTGAAGCTGAGGGATAACAGCCGGCGAAAAATTTTCACGGAGGATGATCTTGCGAGCATCGATGAGTCCGAAGATGAGGGACTACGGACGACCAGGGCCATATCTCAGTCACCGGCGGGATCTTCGGAGCAGCATACAAAGGACAGGCGAGCGGCCAGAGCAAAAAACAATAGCTTTGAGTAGATCTAATTCGTTTCGCTGATGACATTTTAACTCAAGGTATATTATGACAGTGTTCATAGATTTCATATTCAATGAATGTGCTTTTATTATCATTCGAAGATATCAATTTTCTTGTTCCAAATACTTGTTAATGTAAATTATAAAACTACCTTTTGTCACACTCGGCTGAGTCTTTTTCTATCGCCACTGTCATAAATGTCTTCTTCTTCTTTCCGTAATGGCAATCAGCCTATACTCACAAATATTTCCAATAGACATGTTTAATTTTTTCTATCATTCGCTCCAGCATTTTGCCTGTTTACACGTTTTGTGTACCATGTGTTAGTGTTACATTTTCTTTTTGTTTTTTTTTTTTACACTTAACTGGTAGGATGTGCAGGTGTTCATTCTTGTTTCTATTTAGTTTGCATGTTATATATTTTATGTGTGTACATATAGACATATCTATTTTTAATATATTAATATTATCGGTATTTATTTTAATTTATAGGGTTTTTATATATGTCTGATGATGATTCTTTTCACTCTGCTTTTGATATAAGTCTTACTTCAGGTTCAGACGAATTTGATGAACCAGAAACGCTACGAAACTTGATAAAAACTACTGTTGTTGCAACGCCTCATTGTTTTAATATCTACCACATAAATGCTCAAAGTATCCTTTCTCACTACTCTGACTTCCTGGATACCTTTTCTTGTACTCCCTTTCATGCCATCCTTATTTCTGAAAGCTGGCTTAAGCCATGTCTCTCATCATTGTCTTATACCCTTCCTGGGTATGTGCTGATCCGCAATGATTGTATTGGTAAGGGTGGCGGAGGCGTTGCAATTTATCTTCGCGCTGATATTCCTTACGTAATCTTGACTTCATTCCCTTCTCCGTATTCCGGCTCTGCCGAATACCTCTTCTTAGAAATTTCTGTTAAAGGGTCCAAGGCCGTTTTAGGTGTTGTTTATTGTCCTCCTGCTGTTGATTATTTCTCTCATCTTGAGACAGTCCTTAAATCCCTCTGTTCGGATTATACACATCACATAATTATGGGAGACTTCAACACTGATCTAATGTGTAACACCATTCAATCTCACAAACTTCAAAATTTAATTAAGTCAGTCAATCTATCAATTTTGCCTATTGATCCGACACATCATAACCCAACTTCTAGTGACACATGGCTTGACTTAATTATAACTTCTTCAGTTAATCACATCCTGAAACATGGTCAACTATGTGCCCCAGGATTTTCGAAGCACGATTAAATTTTTCTTCAATATAAATTAAAATCACCCAAAGCTAAACCTACGGTGGTATGGATGCGTAACTTTGCCAGGGTGGATTTTATGCAATTAAAGCTGGATGCTGCCGAACTAGACTTTAGTATGGTTCTTGAAGCGTCGACAATAGATGATAAAATCTCCAACTTTAATAACTGTATTTTGAATCTGTTCGACGCTCATGCTCCTCTCAAACCCGTTAAAGTGAAGCGGCCACCCGCTCCGTGGATAAACAAGGATATTAGGATGGCGATGACTCGACGTGATCGAGCTTTTCGAGTTTTTAGGCGTGACAGATCGGATGCGAATTGGTGTTCTTACAAGAAGGCACGTCTACAATGCTGTGGTAAGAGCGGCTAAACGAGAATATTTTCATCACAATGTAACTAACTCATCTTCGGCCGCTATATGGAAGTTTCTAAACTCTCTAGGTCTAGGAAAATGTTTCGCTCAATCTCACTGTCCCACTTTCTCTCTTAATGATTTAAACAATCACTTTACCTCAATAACTCCTCTTGACCATACGGTAAAATCCAGTACAATTTCCGATATAACTTCCATAGCCCAACTCAACAGTGAGTCTTTCTCTTTTTCTCCAACTACTGAGGATGAGATACAGCAAATAATCCTATCCATTAAATCCAAAGCAGTCGGATGTGATAATGCGAGCAGAGATATGATTGTTGCAATCCTGGAAATTGTCCTTCCCATCTTGGTACATCTTATTAACTTCTCCTTTTCGACAGGTACGTTTCCACACCTCTGGGGCAAAGCACTAGTAATACCCGTTCCAAAAATTCCCACTCCTTTGCAGTTATGCAACTATAGACCAATATCTATACTACCCTTCCTTTCAAAAATTCTTGAGGCCGTCGCACACAAATAAGTGTCCGCATTTATTTACTCAAATTATCTACTTTCTAAATTTCAATCTGGCTTTCGCCCCGGACACAGTACTACTACTGCGCTTCTTAAAGTCACTGAGGATATACGCAAGAGCATGGAGGATAAGTTGGTCACTATTGTAGTTCTCATAGATTTCTCTAATGCTTTTATATGGTAGACCACGATATCTTACTTGCTATACTAAAACACCTGCAATTCTCATCCTCGACGTTGGATTGGTTCTCTTCGTATCTTCGGGGACGACAGCAAGCGATCCGTGTAGGCCGAGACTTTTCGGATTGGAACGATCTATTGGCTGGCGTCCCCCAGGGTGGTATTTTGTCCCTCTGATGTTCTCTTCTTTTATAAATTTGCTATCATTCTCGCTTAATTGCTCTTACCACTTTTACGCTGACGATTTGCAAATTTATGCTCAGAGACCTCTGTCGATACATTGAATACCGCTATAAGTCAAATAAATACAGATCTCAGCAGTATTAGTACCTGATCCAAAAGTTATGGAATTCCCGTGAATTCCACTATGTGTCAAGCAATTATTATAGGCAGTTCACGTCAAATTGCAAGACTGGACGCTAATTCGTTATCTGCTGTCATGCTTAACGACTCGATTATCCCCTTTAGTACCAGCGTTAAAAATCTTGGTCTCCATATCGACTGTACGTTTAGCTGGACTAATCAACTGGTTGAAATTAGTCGTAAAGTCATATCAGCATTACGATTTTTAAACCGATACAGAATTTTTCTCCCTATTGCTACTAAAGTTACCCTTGTGCAATCCCTCATCCTGCCCGTAATCGATTATGGTGATGTGTGTTATCCTGATCTCAATGCAGATCTGCTTGATAAGCTGGACCGGTTAATTAATAATGCCATCCGATTTATCTTTTGTCTTCGTAAATTAGACCACATTTCTTCCTACCGGTCTAAGCTTGGATGGCTACCTATTCGTCAGCGTCGAAATCTGAGGTTACTTTGTTCTCTCTATTCTATTCTGTCCAACCCTCATTCTCCAGAATACTTGAAATGTAAGTTTCAGTATCTCTGTGACTCTCATAATCTCCCACTACGTTCCTACAATTCTCTCTTACTCTCTATCCCTCTTTTCCGCTCAGGCTTCATGTCCAACTCCTTCACTCGACAATCAATTCAACTCTGGAATGCGTTACCAGTTTCTATTAAGAAATCATGCAGCAAATTTGTCTTCAAAAAGAAGGTACACCAACTTCTTTATGAAAGTGCAATTTGATCTAACCTGCTTTGTCTTTATGAAAGCTCGTCAAGGCAGTAAGACCGTCATCATTATTTATATATTTCTATTATTTTAATATAAGTTGTAACAATTATGTATGTCTAATACGTTTGTATGTATCGTATAATTTATATGTATGTATGTATATGTATTGTAAGTATATATGTATTTAATGTATGTATATATATAATGTTTTGCCGCAATCGTGAATCTCTGCACTCCCAAAGGTCGACTGGTAGAGACTACAACTAGCATTAAGTCCGCCTATTGTACCAAACTGTAGTGGTCAATAAAGTTTTAAATAAATAAATAAAAAAAAAAAGAACCAGCGTACCCTGTTCAGGACTCCGAGCTTTCTTGAGGCTGTTGAGATGAGGCTCTCAATGTAATAACGCTGGTTAAGGTCGCAATGAATACGCATACCCAGAATATTCAGGCTATCTCGCATATTGAGAGAAGCACCCTGAAGATTGGGAGTGGGAAGGAAGGGGGACATTTTTGTTGTAAACGCGCAAACCTGAGTTTTCTCAGCATTAAACTCAACCAGGTCATTGGAACCCCATTACTAATGAGACCCAAAACCCGATTCAGTTCAACGACAAGACTCTCACGCCTCTCACCGATTTCTGTCCGACCAGCACCAGGTTGACCGAAATATCGCCCATGGACAGTACTGTCCTCTACATAGCAATGAACATTACCAAGTGGCAGCATGTCATTGATATGCAGAAGAAAGAGGGTGGGTAGATAGAACGGAGCCCTGTGGGACACCGGCATTCACTGACATGAACCGCGAAGCGCATCCATCTGCAAGGACGCGAATTCTACGCTCATGCAGGAAGCCAGCAATCCAATTACAAAGCTGGAGGGGCAGACCGTATGCCGGAAGTTTGGAGAGAAGTGCTTTGTGCCAGACCCAATCAAACACCTTGGCGATATCTAGGCTGACTGCCATGGATTCGGCATATTTATCGATTGCCTCCCCCTTGAGGTGCATCACATACGCTAGAATATCACCCGTTGATCGTTTTGGTCTAAAACCATACTGACGATCATTGATTATGGAGTGATCTTCTAGGTAACGGATCAATTGACTGTTAAAGATCCGTTCCATGACTTTGCACAACATTGAAGTTACGGCAATGAAGCGGTAATTCGATGGGTCAGAACGGTTTTTGGGGACCGACTGCACATTGGCCTCTCTCCAAGCATCCGGAATAGAACCGGTCGAGTACGAGAGGCGGAAGAAGCGCGTCAGCACCGGAGACAACTCCGTTGCACATTTTTTAAGAACAATCGCTGGGATACCGTCAGGACCACTGGCTTTTCGCGCACATCGCGCTGCCTGATGTGGATATCAGGCACAACGGATCCACTGGAGGGTATTGTTGGTGGTTGCGTGCTACAGTACGGGAGTTAGCCGCAAAGAGGCTGGCCATAAGATCGGCTTTCTCCTGCGGCTGATGAGCCACTGCGCCATCAGGACATCGCAGCGGTGGCAGCGAGGGCTGGCAGAAGTTGACCTGCACGGCTTTGGCCAGTCGCCAGTAGCTACGCGATCCAGTAGCGCTGCTCCCATGGGACGGAAGCAAAGTAGTCGCGCATGCCGTCCCAATCTGCTGACGAGTAGTACCAGACACGACGCCTAACCTCTGTGGGTTGTGGCGGAATCGCGCTTGGCACTGTGCTGGATACTAGGCAGTGGTCAGATGTGCCCAGGGGCGTACTGTCCTCAACCCGGTAGCCAGCAGGGTGGATGGTCAGCAGTAGATCTAGCAGAGAGGGCTCCTGACCAGCAACATCAGGTATTCTGGTGGGTTGGTGCAACCGTTGCGTCAGGCTGTGCGAAAGAGCGAACGCGTGGGCGGTCCTTCTTGCATGGTTAATTGTGGAGGATCCCAACCAGGAGTCGTGGTGAGAGTTAAAGTCCCCCAAACATACCATCTCTGCAGTACGGTACCGCTCCTGCGCTTCATCTGCCGCCCGACTCATGTACTCAAAGAGCCGAGTTGTCTCCGTGTCCCTAGTATGGGGTCGGTAGAGGCACATGTAAATACTAGGTTTACATGCACCCAGAAGACAGGAAAGGAGGAATCCTCTAGGCAGCAGAAGGTGACAACATACATCCAAGCGGACAAATAAATAGACCCCGGCTTTCGCGAGGAAGTTCTCCTCAACCACATAACCGGGATACTGGAGGTAGAACGTGTCCGTTGGACGCTGAATCTGTTTCTCCGTCAGGAAGAGCATGGCGGGCCGTGCCGTCTCTAGGTGTTGGTGGACGGCATTAAGGTTAGAATGGAGTCCGCGGATGTAAGCGAACTCAACCTTGAACAGGGTGGTGGGGGAGTGCGCCGCTGTTAGACCATCTTTTCCTATTGGCGCTGTCATGAGTAATGTAAAGAACGGAAGCGTGAAGCGGGAGAGAATTGCCACGACATTGGGGAAGAAACGCGGTGGACTGTTTCCCCACTAGTTTGTCGACAAAGGAGCTGTACTGATCCATCGGACGGAAGGGCCCCCGAACCCCCCGGAAGTAGTCGCTGAGTCCACACCATCCGGTCACCAATCGGCACCACGATCTACCCCGAGATGATGCGCGGTATGAAAGGGCAGCCTCTTAAGGTGGTTAGTCTTGATTGGGCCCCTATACTATACCGCGGGCGGCCAGCGGAACAACCGTTTCAACGGGTCTTCTTAACCGATGGGTCAGCTCAGTCCTTCTGACAATGGATAGACAGAATCCACTACTGTTCCCGCAATATCGCGTCAACAATCCCCCAAGCATTGGTTATACACCAGCTGATCCCGAAACGCGACGTACTCATAGGTACGCCACTTCACGGGTGTTTCGCCGTGTGTACGGTGGTAGCCAACCAGGCGGGTTTTTACCCTACCACCGGCTGAGATGCTGGAACATCAGAAAATCCCTTAGTCGCCTCTTACGACACCCAGGGGAAGAGAGGGGGCGGTGATTTTTAGTATTCTTTCTCCGTCACCGCACGGATAAATTACTTATTATAATATTTATACTTTTATATTTCAAACTAGAAAGGAACTAAAATATTAGCGTCACATCTGTAAATTCCATGGTTTCGATTTTCCATACAACAGTATTTCTCGTCTTCTCACCCCCTTAGGAGTTGAGTTTCTAAAAACCTTTCTTAGGAATAACCTACATCATAAAAATATGCCGTGTACAAAATTTCACGTCTGTATGTTCAACGGTCTCGATTTTCCACCGAACAGTATTTCCCTATTTTAGGAATTGACTTCTAAAAATGTTTTCTTGTCTTCATAACAAAAGAAATTTCTTTGCAAAATTTCAGCTTTCTAGGTCCACGGGTTTGGGTTTGGCGTTGATAGACATACAAGTTTTCTCAATGCTACATTCATCGTATACTCTACGCTCACACGTCCCTCGAAATCAGCTGTGTATCTTCTTCTATGTCTCAAAACTTGTTATCATTTACATTTATTTCGTCATCAAAAATAAACCTTGCATTCAATTGAGAAGCCTAGGAATAACGACTGATTATTATTGTTGCATGCATTTCATAATCAATATTTTTGTGCTGTTCGCCTTGGTCTAGATGTTTTAAGAGACCAGGCCAGTCGTGGCAGCGACGGTGGTGGCGGGGGCATGCTGATTCTGTTCCAGATGGCGGACGACTGCAGCAGCCGAGGCAGAGACTACCGGAGCAGCCATGGCAGCGTCGGCATATTGCATCAACTAACAGTAGTGGGTGGGTGCCGGCCGGCGCTAGGCCGCATGAACTAATTGGTGACGGAAGCACACAAAGCAGGTTAGATAAAATTGCATGTAACTTTGAGTGTTGTTACAGTAAAATTCGTAGAACAATTATATGGACATTTATCTATGCCCAAACATGCCCCCGGCATTGGAAGCACTGGCTTTCAATGTAGATCGCTGCAGACGCTCGAGCTAGTCTTCGAGGAGAGAGCAGATGTTGGCATAGATGCGATTCACGATTCCTGACGCTGTCTTAATATCAGCGACTCTGGCGATGCCGTCCTTTCCAGGAATGATTCTGATTATACGCTCTACTACTTGCCACTTGAGAGGAGGCAAATAATCGTCTCTAAGGATGACGAGCATATTAGGCAATAGTAGAGGAGCTTCCTTCTATTCTTTAGTTCTAGCTTGGAGCTCAGATACATACTCCTTTGCCCAACGGGACCAGAAATACTGGTGGATCTATTCCACTCGTTCGTAGCGAGTGAGACGATGTACAGGCATTTCGGTGAAGTTCTCACAAGCAGGTGCCTCTGAACTCCCGTCCTTTACTTATTCCTTTGCTTACTGCAAAGGAATAAATAAAGGACGGGAGTTCAGGCCCGACTCAATTTGTGTTAACACCGTGCTGAACTCCTCGTAGGTTAAATGTGCGTTCCCTATGACAGGTCGTAAGTGGTGTTTGCAGGATTTCACCGCTGCCTCCCACAATCCACCAAAATTGGGCGCGTATGGCGGTATAAAAGTAAATTTAATATTTTGATTCGTAGCATACGCTATGATTTCTGGTTAACAGTTAACTAAGAAACGTTTGAAATCATTCAACAACCCGACAAAATTGCGACCATTGTCGGAGAATATTTCTAGAGGTTTGCCACATCTAGAAATAAAACGTTTTAAGGCTAGTAAATAGGTATGTGTAGACAGGACACTGACAAGTTCCAAGTGAACCGCTCATGTCACGAAACAAACGAAAATGCAAACGTTGCATTTTGTCGTCTTAGCCTTGCGATTGAGGATGACCATGGGACGTCCATAGTCCACACCACAGCGTATAAATGCAAAGCCGGGACTTCTACTGTTCTGCCTCTCAAACGTCTACAAACAATGCAGTCTTGCACCACCTTTCTCGCGAGATTTCTACCGCCGATGGGCCACCATGTTTCTCGCAAGTTGTATAAAAGTGCCTGTGGGGGCGCGTGCAATAGCTGTTTATGCTCATATTGTCATAAGTACATGTAATTTGTTTAACTTACCATATTCTCGTAGTATGTCTCGTACTAACTTTTTTCGACGTGCTCAGTGGCTCAGTCGCGAAAGACGCGACTTTGATACCAACGCTCGTGGGTTCGATTTCCACAGAAGAGTTTTGTGTGCATTAACATGTCAGTTTGACTTGGTCTGTATGTTTTAAGAGAGGAAGGTCGCATTAAAGCAGCCCGCCTGGGGAAGTATACCTCACAGAAAACCGCAGCCAACTAACAACTCCCTAGGGAGTTGTTGTATTCCTGCGTGTGAGTGAGGTCACCAGCAAACTTCTAAGGACTTGCTATGTAAGCAGCGGAAGTGGCATCGCGCGAGTGATACTGAATACTAGCGTTAATAGACTATAGTAAATTACACCACATTAACCCTTACTCATCCCACTGCAGGGGTCTCCCTTTAACCGAAAGGGTTTTAGAGCATACTCCACCACGCTGCTCAAATGGGGATTGGCGGAGGCCTGTATTTTCAAGCCGCCTGAGGGCCACTGACTAGCTGAATGACTGTCATCTATCGACAACAGCCGGGATTGACGACTTAACGTGCCCTCCGAGCACGGAGAAACTCGAGATAGATAAACTCATCCATAGACAGGCGGCGATCGACGTTCCTTGACCTGCGTGTTAGGATAGAATGACATGCGCAACGACGCCATCGAGCTCTCACTTTACACCAGGTGGACCGGACGCTTGTATACCTCCCGACGTTGTATAAAAAAATATGTCTAGTCTACATAATTACCTACTAACGTGAAGAAAGACCACGATTGAGTCCAGTTCGCTCAGGGTCTGTAATTAGTTGTTAAAATTTAATGTCATAAAATAAATCGGCATAGGACCACTAACAACATAAAAATTTAATACTTGTGCCTTGACTTAGTCTTAGCTCTACTACATATGTGAGCAAAATGTTACATTAATTTGAATGGAAAATAATGCTTGGGGTCGGTACCAGAAGCGTGCACGTCGCGACCCTGCCAGTCCAACACTGGACTGCAATTCTGGACTTAAAAACAAACCGCACAGACGCGCGGATTAGGGCGTCCCCCGTAGGCGACGCGCACCGATCCGCCCTCGTCGGTGCGGGTTTAAGTGCATGCGGCGGTGGGGGCCGCCACCCACCACGCAACGCCCAACCTGGCGGGTCGAGGAGAGCTGAGTGTCGTATAGGCACATGGAATGTGAGAGGTGGATTACAAGATAAGATGAATGAGTTGATAGATATAATGAATGAGAGATGCCTAGATGTTTTGTGTGTCTCAGAGACCAAGCGAAAGGGAAGCGACGCCGAAGATCTGCCCGGTGGCATGATGGCCCTGTGGTCCGGGGTGAACCAGGACGATCATGCCAGCGCTGGCGTAGGCGTTGTGCTTTCATCTGCTTGGCCGCTGGTGTGAAAGATTACGATTTAGTAGGGCCAAGACTTCTCTGGGTTAAAATAAAACTGGGGATTACGCGAGTCTTTTTGGTTGCAGCATATGCTCCTGTAAGCTCTACAAATCCCCAGGAGCTCGAGAAGTTTTGGGAGACCGCAAGGGGTGTTCTGGATTTGGCTGATGCGAATGAACGGATAATTATGTGTGGACACCTGAATGGATGGGTTGGGACCAAGCGAAGCAGTTATGAGGCTGTGCTTGGTCCATACGGAGATAAGAGAGTGAACGATGCTGGTAAGTTACTTTTAGACGTATGTATGGAACGAAACCTCCTTGTGACGAACACGTTCTTCCATCACAAGGATATTCACACGTACACATGGAGACGGAATGAACAGAAAAGTGTGATTGATCTGATTTTGATAGATGGACGTCTCCGAAAGTCGTTAATGCATACAAGAGCCTTCAGAGGCCCCACTCTTGAAACGGACCACTATCTGGTGATAAGCCGATTTGTGGGCCTTTTCAAGAAGTGGAGGCATTGGCGAGTGCGTATTTCTTTCGGACACCATGAAAGAATAAGAAGTGAAAAATTGGAAGATGAAAGTGTGAGGAGTACGTATGTACGTCTAGTCAGTGAAAGACTTGCGAACGCGAGTCTTTCCGACTCAGATGTAGACGAATGTTGGAAAGTTCTGAAAGAAAGTATGGTGGACAGTGCGAAAGAAGCATGTGGATGCGCAAAGAGACGTAGAACACTGAAAGGAGATGCCTGGTGGGATGCGGAGGTTCAATCCTCCGTGGATAAAAAGAGGAGAGCGTGGCTGGATTACGTATCATCTTTGCACCAGAGTGATAGTATGAAAGAGAAGAAGAAAGAAATATACCGTCGATGCAAGAATGAAACCAAAGCTTTAGTGAAAGAGAGGCGTGAAAGACTACTTATGAATGAGGAAGAGAGGCTGACGAAGAACTTCGAGGCTAATACCAAACTCTTCTGGAGAGAGGTAAAGAAGTCTCGGAGTGGTTCGTCGGCATCCGGAATGGACAAGATAAAAGGTAAAGCTGGTGGCATTCTTGCTAACACTCAGGAGGTGTTAGAACGGTGGAGCGAATATTTTAGAGAAATGTATGATTATGTCCAGGGCGCTGGCACTGTGAATGAGTCTGTGACTGATTCGGCAGTGCCAACGTACCATGAAGACATTAGCATGGACGAGATTGAATGGTCGATACGAAGTTTGAAAAAATGGAAAGTCAGCGGGAATCGATATGGTAACAGCTGAGATGATCAAACTGGGTGGCACCTACGTTAGGGACGCTTTCTGGTTTTTGAGCAAATTATGCTGGAGAACCGGAAGAGTCCCGAGCGATTGGAGACGCGCAGTCATCGTGCCCTTGTATAAAGGCAAGGGCTCACGTATGGACTGCGCCAACTATAGGGCCATCAGTTTGATCAGCCTAGCAGCTAAAGTGTATGGAAAAATCATTGAAAGGAGAATGAGGGTGAAATCCGATGGAATGCTTTGGGAAGCACAGGGGGGATTTCGAAGCGGCAGAGGATGTACGGATCAAGTTTTTTCGCTCCGCAATATCGTGGAAAAGCATCTGGCTACGGACCAGAAGGTTTTCTGCGGTTTTGTGGACCTTGAAAAAGCATTTGATAGGGTCGTGCGAAAGAATCTCTGGAACATCTTGCCCAGATATGGGATTGACGGTGACCTTCTACGTGCTGTGCAATCCACCTATGAGGATTGCACAGCATGTGTGAGAGTGGACGGCAGCTTATCACCCTGGTTTGATACCAATATTGGTGTCAGACAGGGATGCGTGCTGTCGTCTCGGCTATTCATCCTGTATCTGGACAGTTGTACAGCTCGCTGTACACAGCGCGGTGTTAATCCCAACGCTAACTTATGGAAGTGAGAGCTGGGTATGGCAGAGAGAGCATGAAAGTAGAATAAATGCGGTCGAGATGCGAGCACTGCGAAAAATTTGTGGCATAACGCTTGCTGACCGCGTTCGAAATGATGACGTACGAAAGAGAGTTGGACTGAAAGAGAGTGTCGGTGTTAAGATAAGAAAGGGCATGCTCCGTTGGTTTGGACATGTAGAAAGAATGCAAGATGTAAGAATGACGAAACAGATATACAATGCGAAAGTGGAAGGATGTAGGAGCCGAGGAAGACCAAGACTAACCTACCATGACCAAATTGGTCGTGTTTTATCAGAAGGTGATGTCAGGAGCCTTAGGAACCGGCGAGCGTGCATGAAAAGAGCTATGAATGTGAAAGAAGCGAGTGAAGTGTGTAAGGACCGCGTCTTATGGTGCTCGGTTCTCTCTGCCTACCCCGCAAGGGACCTGGCGTGAAGATATACATACAAATAATGCTTTTTTCCTTTTTATTCCCGTATACTTGAAGTGTGTTAATATCTATACCAACAACTCCGGTAATATGATAAACAGGATGTATACACAACAACGCTAAATGGTTGGCACCTCGTTTGCACTGCATGCACACTAACGTCGTCTATATGTGCATAAAAACAGTAATAAACACTTAAAGTAATAAAGCATACTACTACATACGAGTTTGCGCGTAGGCAAGCGCCCATAGACCAGCCGTGACATAAAAATATCACCCGGTGTTAGAATTAAATAGTTATCAATTTGAAGTGAAGCAAAATTCACTACTTGTATTCCATTACTATAAGCTTCGTAGCTCATTGATAGAACGTTAGACTTATGAAAATAAGTTCTGAGTTCGAGTCTTGTCTTCGGTATTCTGATTTTACTTAAATAAAATTTTGCATTAATTTTAACGCTCTTATAAAAGTAAATAGAATATATATATTTCTTTTGGAACTGGCAAATAACTAAAACTGCATATCTGTCAACTATTTCTCTTAGTTTAAAATACGTAGTTCGTTCATTTGAAAAATAAAAACATTCTACCCTTATACAATATGAATAAAAGCAATTTGTTTTTAGTTGTCCGTATAGAAGTTCACTTTGTGATTTGTGCATCTGTTTAATTTCTCTTTGCAATAATTCATCATCATCATCATATCAGCCGAAAGACGTCCACTGCTGAACATAAATCCTCCCCCTTAAACTTCCACAGCAATCGGTCTTGTGCTGCTTGCATCCAACGGCTCCCTGCGACCTTCACAAGATCGTCTGTCCATCGTGGGGAGGACGGCCCCCACGATGGACAAGGTATTTTATACCAATATATACAGGGATAGGTATATATATATATAGGGTATAAAATACCTTGATAATGCCGTAAAGGCGAAACCGGTGGGTAAAAATAATTATTAAATAAAATTGTGAAGTGGAATCTGTACAAGTGCAAGTATTAACATTAACGCGAATAATAGTCAAGGATACTTGGAGGTTTTAGGATATATTTTACTGACAACTGTGCGCTCCGCATATCCAGACTCACATATATATTTCATTCACAATGACTGCGCCATCCATCGCGCACGTATTCTGCAAGATTGGTTGAACAACCAAGATTCCTTAACTGTTATCGAATGGCCTTCTAAAAGCCCTGATTTAAACCCCATTGAAAGTCTTTCGGGGTCATATGATCCTTAACTGGGATACATCTGAGGTGAGATCCATAGCTAATTTGAATAATTCAGTCACTGCAACCACGCATCGAGCGTGGCACTGAGGTATGTTGGAATATGGTTAACGGCATGAGAAACCGATTACAACAAGTTTTAGATAACGACGAAGCGCCGATTGGTTAGTAATATGTTTACAATCGTCATTATCATCTTCTTGCCCTTATCCCTTTTCTTGAGGCCGGCACAGTATTTTTTTCTTCTTCCATTCGTTTAAGATTTATATAATTTTGTAAAATATCGTTATTTACAATTATGGGTAAAACAATGTGTATATGATATTATTGTTATTGAGGTTAGAAGTTATCTTAGATATCTTCTAACCTCAATAACAATAATATCATTTACACATTACACAATATCATTTACACACATACACTCCCTATCTTATTTCTGGCGAATTAACATAGTGATTCATATCACTAAGGACTGTATCACTATTATCACTAATGAATGAATTACATATTTACTTTAGAAAAACGACCAGTCAATCCTTGTCTGATATTTATTATAATATAAAACTGCAAATTGAAAATTATCCTTATTAATATAAACTTAAACTAAGTTTCGTAACATAACATAAAAAGAAAACTTAACATAATATTCATATAATAAATAAATATTCATATTACGGTAAGGTAAACTTAGTCATTTTAACATTTGTTTTATTTATTTTTCTGTGTTGCTTCTTGCTCGTTTTAGAAGAAAATACCTTTATTAGCCATCTTGACCAATAATTAAAAAAATCGGCCAAGTGCGAGTGGGACTCGCGCACGAAGGGTTCCGTACCATTATCTATAAAAAATGCAAAAAATCACGTTTGTTGTATGGGAGCCCCCTTAAATATTTATTATATTATATTTTTTAGCATTTGTTATTATAGCGGCAACAGAAATATATCATCTGTGAAAATTTCAACTGTCTAACTATCACGGTTCATGAGATACAGCCTGGTGACAGACGGACGGATAGCGGAGCCTCAGTAATAGGGTTCCGTTTTACCCTTTGGGTACGGAACCCTAAAAAAACATAAAAGGAATTCATAAGGTTATATACGAGTAGTATTTGAACCACCCTCCCGATATATGTCAGTCTTATATTCTACAAACTGAACTATTCAATCTTTTATGGTGCGTAGTAAAATTTTACTTCATATTATAAAAACAATGAGTAATTTATCACTGGCACAACTACATGTCTACAATATCAGTGTGTGGGTAGCCAAGAATTAAATTATTACGTCGGCAACGTCATACATATAGGACCACGCACAGGGCACACTGCCATGCCAAACGTTTAACGTTGTCGACTATGCCTTTGGTATGAAGTTATAGATAGATCATTATAATTGTACAATTTATTTTCATAAATCATTTTTTTTGAAAATCAAAAGTAATTAAAACTATGTCAAATGCAGAAGATATAATAAGGTTTTATTTAAAAACGGACATTTTTTAAATAAAAGACATTTTTTAAATAAGCTTATTATATCTTATGTGTCTAAGTGCCATCTAGCAAATAGCCCTGTGGCAAGTATAGAAAACTATAAATTTATCATTTAACGTTGTCGGCGTAAATATCGATATTTTGAAATTATAATATCGATATTTGACACTCCCTATTATTTTTGTAATATTGAAGTGAATACACATACATATACATTGTCGTGAATATTTTAGTAGTGTGTGGAAAATGACTTAGTGTTGAACATTTTTTCAGGTGTACGTTCATGATAACACAAAATGTTTTTGCACGTGTTGTAATCGTTTCTATGAAGTATTTACCTCGTCTCCCGTCAAAACTACTAATACTTTACTAATAGAATCACGCGTATGGCGCGTCCTTTGGTTGAAAATTCTAAGGAATACTGAGTAGACTTATCTAATACCAGTCCATGGAGATATAGAAAACAAGACATAATAAGTCAGTTTATTTAGCGCTAAGATGACTATAATTCTTTTGTGAACAATTCCGAAACGTGCCGTCACCGTTGCGAAATCATGGGAAATATTTGCGTCATCAGATACAGCAAATTTCTGAAGTTGTGGTAAGAAAAGAAGCCAAAAAAAAATCGGCCAAGTGAAATCACGTTTGTTGTATGGGAGCCCCCTTAAATATTTATTTTATTTTATTTTTTTAGTATTTGTTGTTATAGCGGCAACAGAAATACATCATCTGTGAAAATTTCAACTGTCTAACTATCACGGTTCAAGAGATACAGCCTGGTGACAGACGGACGGACGGACGGACGGACAGCGGAGCCTCAGTAATAGGGTTCCGTCTATGGGTACGGAACCCTAAAAATTAAGTGTACTCAATAGAGTTGAGCTCAGGGCGAAGACGTTGTAACCTCCACCCTTTGTGTGATCGACCAATTGTGAAACTGATTAAGTTCAGATGAGATATTTAATATGATAGTCCACAGGTTCATTTTACCATTGCACCACTCGTTATCAATAAAGAATTCACTATTACATTTTGATTTAGATCAGTTACTGTGCATTTTGAAACCCATAGGTTGACTAATAAAATCCTTCTAAAATTTCCCTAAAAGACTACTTCATCATTTATTTTTTATTTCCAAAGAGCGGGCATCAGTATGACTGAGAATTATTGTAAATATATGTATATATAATAAAAAATATGCAACTTGCTACTGTACCTATTATTCATCAGGCAGACTGTATGGATTTTCTTTCCATAGATTCACTTTGGTATCAAAGAGGTATTAAGATAAAGATAAGATAAAAATTCTTTATTTGCTTTTAGGCCCTCACGGGCACTTAGACACGTCTTACATTCTCAATATTATATCTTATTAATTTTTAATAGCTTTGATTTACCTTTTTTAATCTACTAGTATTTCAAATGGCCATTGGCGAAGAAGAAATGCCAAAAGAAACTTGCCAATATAGGGCTTTTTTTTAAATCCTCTATACATATTACATAATAAATAAATATTTATGTATGTGCATATAATGATATCAAATTAAAGTTACATTAATAAAAATACATGTGCTGAATCATTTTCAAATATATCTGTCAGTTAGATATTCATCGATTCTATAATAACCTAAATATAACAAAAAAAAAATTAAGAATATGACTACAATAAATTATAACCTTGCTTGTCTTACAAACACAATGTCTAGACGTCACACATTGTTTATATGGTATAATTTACTTCAGAAAATATTCCTCGATTTCCTGAAGCGTTTTGTTTTTGGTTTCGGGCAAATATTTATACAAAATAAGCATAAAAATTGCATCCATTATACTAAAAAATAAAAATGCACCGTGAGTTCCAAATATCTTAAAAAGTAATGGTCCGAATTTTAAAGTAATTCCCACCAAAACACTATTAATAAAATTAGTCACAAATAGAGCCGTATTTTTAAACCTCAAAGGTATTAATTCTGCATAAATAGATGTTAACAAAATCATTGGACCACAACCAACACCGACCGTAAATATAGTCAACAGTGACAGAGTAATAATATTATTATCTGAAATGTACATCAATTTGACTAAATATAAGTATAAAGATAATATACATAATACAATTACTACTATTGAACTACCCGTAAACAATAAAGTCCTCCTGTTAAATTTTCTGCTCAAATAACAACCAAAGTACATACTAAAAACACTCACCCCATCTAAAATTAACATTCCTACGTAAGCTGCAGATTCACTTTGCGTTATTTTCTTTAAAATTTCTAAAGCATGTACACTAAACATGAATTTACCAGAAAATTTATACAATAACAATGTCGCCATAGCTAGCGATACCGATTTACAGAAAGCTTTTTGTTGTAATGTCTTAGAAAATCTAAGTACTCGATTCCAAATAGTCGCGTCTCTTTGTAAACGATTAACGAGATATTCTTTTTGGGAAATTAATAAATTGTCTAATTCAGTCTCTGCTTTGACATCAGTTCCTTTCAACCAGCGATGAGAGATAGCACATTCCTCAAATCGCCCGTTTGCAGCCAGCCAATAAGGTGATTCTGGCCAGTAAAATGATGTCAAAGTATATGTACAGCACACTAATGCTAATGCTCCAATATATTTCCAATAAAAAAATGTACCTATAGTATTTGCTACCCACATTCCCCAGAAAAACGTTGCAGATTTTATTGTTAAAAATATTCCACGATATTGCGGCGATGTATATTCCGATACAATGACAATCCCAACGATCATACAACAACTGCTAATAATTCCAATAATTATTTCGCTGATTAGAATATGCATAACAGTAGTACTAAAATAAAACAAGAGATATCCCACCAATATAATTATACTTGCAAAAATAAATGGCATCTTTCTTCCAAACGAATCTGAGAGTACAGGTAAAATAAATATCCAAGGTACGGAACTGTAGCCGTGAACTGATGCTGAAAATAATAACAAATATCCATTAAGTAATAATAAAATATCTATTTTTAATTTAGTAGTAATTAATATATAGTGACCAAAATTCTAGTCCAAACGGGACCAAAGATAAGACATCAAAATTCAATTTACACTTTTGATTTCAACGACCACTTGTATAGTTGTTCTTAAATGTAAATTATTTATTTATTTTAGAAGGAAGGCCAACAGCATCATACATTAAACAAGCGCAAGTGCAGTGCATAATTTCAGTTTAAATAAATGTTGATATATATGCCAACGACAGGTGTACCCAACATTCATGACTAAAGTAAAAAATATTCAATTATAAAATTATTGTCAATGTAAATTCAATCTTATCAAACAAAATTCAATTCGCCGTTACACGGATAGCTTGCAACACTTTATTTTTAAACTTTGGCAGTTTGTTAATGAATAGATCGATATCAATTCCTCTTGCATTTAAATAATTGTAAGCATTACAAATGTGCATGTGAATATTACTGTAAACATTCGACTTGGTTCTTAGACCTCGTATATTTTAATAGTTACAATACTTAATACTTTCAATAGTTACAATGAAATTAATAACAGTAAATTTAAATAATGCGCCTAAAGTCCGCCTCGTTCCGAATCAAGACTGCCTGACTGAACTCTTCTCTACGAGCAAATATTCTTTCAATAAGAACCTATACAAATTTAGGCCCTCTTTTTGGCTTAGAAGCGCGTTTGAGAATGAAGACTCTTGTGAGTTGATGTGGGATGTTCAGTCAGAAATACAGGTACGCTTGTTCCGTTGATGCCCAAGTGTAAGATACTTAATTTATTTTGTGGTTTTTTTATTGAATGCTGTCGCTGCTGCAAGAAGGGCATCTCGATGGCGTGTGCAGCGTGACTTCATTTTTACTGTGTGCGGTCGATTGCTGTCTTGAGAAACTCTAGGGACATGGAGCACATCATCGTCAACGAGAGGATGGTATATTGATTTTGTAAGCTGATTGATGACTCCGCTAAGACCTGCGGTCTGTCTTTCAGGGGTCTCATTAATGTCCACATTTGATTCTCTCATGTACTGTTTAATAGTGTTCAGTCTCCAGTCTCATTTTAAATTGGTTACTGAAAACTTTGAAGTCTCATTTTCTGTTTGAAGCGACTCTATGACAGTATTTTTCTCTTTGATACGTTTTTAAATGTTTTCGTACTGTTTATAGAAAAATTCCTATGTTTCTTGAAACGTTCAGCTTCTGATTTATATTTTGTAACTCATGTGTTACTAATTCCTTTTCCGTGGACTTAATGACAAGTATTAATTCTTGTTTCAATTAAATCGCAAACTTTCTTCTGTTACAAAATTTGTACTACTTGTAGTAGCTACAGTACATTCAAATTCCTTCTCACGCTTAGTTACATTCGAGTTACCTGGCGTTGGCACCATTTTATATTATCTTGGTAAATTATAAATAGCACGAGACAATTTTTCTGAAATTTATTGCGATTCCCTTAAATCACGCAAATATTATTTCTGGTAACAATACACAAGTGTCACTGTCCGGTGTTACTAATCAACATCATCTGTCAGCATCAAGCTGAAGGTGTCATTTGATCCTGACAGTAAGAGAATATTTTTAAAGTAGGTAGATGTAAAAATATTGTATAACAAAATGACATTTTGTAGTCTTTATTTAGTAAGTAGATAAATACAATGCTTGCTGTTAAAATATCTTTTTAAATACGACGAGATTTCTTGAGATAACAACTGTACCTCATTGCTTTAACAAAAATGTACAATACTTTTTTAATAAATAAACACGGACCTATTGTTCACTTTGGTTGGGTTGCCAGTGAACTTCTTCAGACTAAAATAACAAAATTAAGTTTCATTACATTGAATTTTATTTTATCTTTACATTTTTATGAAAACAATATTAATAGCAATAGTATTAGGCATTAATTATTGTTGTATCTGTATTTACCCACGCATTTATAATTTTAATCATTTAAATTCACTTAACACTTTATCTACCCGGGTACCCCGTGAGGGTCCAATGGCAAATACAGAATTATTATCTTTTACTTAAAGTCAATACTTACATAACCATGATGCCATTTCATTACTAACAGCTGCAGTAGAGTTTGCTTCTTTTCTCAACTGTGGAATAGTAACAGTAGGTGCTCCGAAGTAAAGGCCATTAACGAAATAAATGCATATTACTCCACTACAAATGAATAACTGAAAGATAAAAAATGTGCATAAGTATCATATTACAAATGTCAAATGAATCTGCTGAAACATTACTATTTATTTCGGTGTATTACATCATTTATTTCGGTGACGTGTTCAAAACCCTAAAGGATGCTGTACAACGCAATCTAGCAGAGATCCGGGGATTCAGCTTGTTCAGGCTGATGCAGCAATCACTACCCACACTTCTATTGGGGCGCTACGAGAATTTATATTCCCCAAAAACTCGAAAATAGTATTACAAAAAACAAAGAAAGTTAAAAGAAAATCCTATATTAAGATATATATTTACGAATTCTTCTTAGAAAGTTTAAAATGAAGCGTAAAGATTTCCGCCAGGTTCACTGTATTTTATGCATGTTATATTAAAAAAATCGGCCAAGTGCGAATCGGACTCGCACACGAAGGGTTCCGTACCATTATCTATAAAAACGGCAAAAAAATCACGTTTGTTGTTTGGGAGCCCCCCCTTAAATATTTGTTTTATTTTAATTTAATTATTTATTTTTAAAGTGAATATATAACTAAATATTCTGTGAATATTTCAAGCGTCTACCTGTTGCCGTTATCAATATCGAGCAAAAATGAGCAAAAAAATCACGTTTGTTGTATGGGAGCCCCCTTAAATATTTATGTTATTCTATTTTTTAGTATTTGTTGTTATAGCGGCAACAGAAATACATCATCTGTGAAAATTTCAACTGTCTAACTATCGCGGTTCATGAGATACAGCCTGGTGACAGACGGACGGACGGACGGACGGACAGCGTAGTCTCAGTAATAGGGTTCCGTTTTACCCTTTGGGTACGGAACCCTAAAAAATTAGTTGAAAAAACTAGGATCTTGCCGAAATAATTGAACAATTGTGTTAGAGTATGAAAACACAGAAGAATATTAAAAGAGTTTGAGAAAAATCTTACTTTTTATGTCAGTGTATTGAAAGGAATTTGATGCATCTTGTGTTATGTAGGTACATGAATGTAATGGATTTTTATAAGGCCTTGTGATGCAAACGCACAAAAATCTGTTAGAGCAATCTGTGGCTACGTGCAAGGACCGAACATATAGTCTGTAAGAATTAAAAGGGTCTTCATCAGATTCTATCAAAATTTAGTTCGAAACGCGGTGTGCTGACCTGAGTTTATATCCAAACTACAGAGGATTAATGGTACTCACTAGGTAGGAAACTCGATCATATTAGTACAAGCCTCTCCAGATCACACAAGTAACCTCCTCTCTTTGGCAGGAAAAGGAATTTCAATGTTGTGAAAAGAATGCCAGGAATACTTTATGCAAAATTTTCAACAAACTAGATAAATGATACGAACATCGATGTTTAAAACTACTTACCAATAACGAAACAGAAAAGTGTTGTAGTGACCGTTCTAATACTTTGGGATATTCTGTAAAGTTTGGCATTTCTAAAAGGTAAACGTTTTGACCAAATAATACACTCAAAAAGTAATTATCCGTACAAATGTACACTTGTTCTATTAAGTATGCGACTTTCTACATTTACATAGACCTAATACAGTAGGCAAAATTTAAGTGTATATGTAATCTAGCTTATAGTATGATAACCTAAACTAGATGAATATATGTTATCCATATGAAAGGAAATTTATTTACTCTTTCATTATATTTGAATGTACCATGTGGAATATGAACACTTGAAAGTTAATTTGCGTTTCCTATTAATTGTGTCTGAACTGTAAAGAACAAATACATGATTGCATTCTCTTTTTATAAGTTTATGCATTATCTTCTTTGTCATACCTTCCTGATAGTTTTTGGTTAAATTAGGTGGCGCTATTTCTTTCTCTTATCTTTTTGTTTGTATTGTCTTTGAAACAGACTAATTATTGACCTCCTGGTTGTTGGCCTGTAAACTACTCGAACACATTTGACGAGCTCGGTGGCGCAGTGGTGAAACGCGCTGTTACGCTACTTTGACACCAACGCTCGTGGGTTCGATTGCCACACAGGACAAACATTTGTGTGCATGAACATGTCTGTTTGTCTTGGTCTGGTTATTTACTATGTATTTAAAGTATGTATTTACAAAAAAAAAATGTATTTACGTATGTTTATCAGTTGTCTAGCACCCATAACACAAGCTTCGCTTACTTTGGGGCTAGGTGGCGCTGTGTAATTTGTCCGAGAATATTTATTTATTTATTTATATTTACATACCCTCCCCTCTTATACTGCTGCATACAGGCATAAATGTTACAATAGAAATTGGATATGACATCATTAATTTACTATATTTGACAATTGAATTATCAGAGTCCAAACACCACATACCACATAAACGTGCGGCTTTTCACTCAATGGTACATAGGCTGCTTTTATTCCTCTTAGCAAAGAAAATAACAACACTGAGTTAGAAACAATTAAAACCATTGCTTTCAATAGTGCCTACGACCCAAAAATTATAGATAGTGTAGTGGGACAAACAATCGTACAAATCAATCATAATTTTAATCACATCAGTAATCCAGGGCATAAGCTTCTTTTTGATTTTAGTTCGTTTGACCGGTGCATGCTTATTGAAAAGAGATAAAATTAGAGAATTAAATTCATTCACCATGCCGTCAACACAAGATTTTTGTAATACCGCTTCCCAATCCATAGAGTATAATTCATTATTAAATGCGGGAATATTAATATTATTAATGGGGAGGTAAGTAACCCACCTAGCCACGGGAGCAGTTTTATTTTTATTTGAAATGAGACGTTCACCATCGCTTGCCCCAATGAGCCAGTGATGTTAGTTACGGACACGTCCCTCACCTAATCGTTAGTATCTACATACAACATCTATGAGCGTCTCATTTCCTATAGAGAAGTGTGTCGGTTCAGTGACCACTTGCCTAAGACCCATGTAATTTAAAAATTGATTTAATTTAGTGGTTTTAATATTTATTTCCAACATACGTATATCTACAGTTCTAATGAAATTTGTACAGTGTTACGTGACAATTTTGTAATGTAAGTAGTAACTAGGATCTCTATCATTTTTAGAGTTAAAGTTAATTTTACCTGCACCTAGTGCCCAATAAGCTCGTGACCGGTTGCTGTATTAACAGCAGGGGTAAGATAAGATCATTTATTTGCTATAATAAGGTACGAAAGATGTTAGGTAATTAGATAATCCAACTCATTCTACCCTCGAAGGAGAGAGCAAATAGTTTGGTCTACTTCTGGTTGATATACAATCGCCATGTCTAGTAAATAGATATAGATATTAGTGAATGAAAATACATGCTTTATAGATATACAGACACGTAAGAGGTAAGATAATTAATGTTTTTAACAGGGGCTTACAGCTATTATTGCATCAACATAATTTTATTGACAAACAGAAACTCTCAAAACGTCCACAAAGAATATTTCTATATCTTAGTAATGATGACACGATACCCATGGTAAGCCATTATCCATCCATCCACGGTAGTAATGGAGGTGGATTTTTTTTTGTGTGGGAAGCATTCACATGCTATCGTAATCACTTTACATCAAGTCGTTCATATGCTTGTTTGGATTAAAACCTTCCCAACGTAGTATAAAAGCGCAATTAGACAGTCTCAATTGATATCCTCAAACTATACTTACTTTTTAAGTCGGTTACATAGTTATAATACGTAAAAGCTAATATATAAAATAACAATATAATATACCGTATACCCACAGGGTAGCTTGGGTGAGCTGTTGGTATGTAACGATACTACAGATACCGGAGTGCTCCAAAGTCGGAGGTCGCCAACGTGTCTTCGTCGGTCGTGGTGGAAACTACAGAAAACCCTCACGGCTCTCAGCACAGATTGGGCTTTATTGGTGGTTCGGAAAGAAATCGATAGATATGTATCCTCCGAGGGTGGAACTATTAAAGGGCATAACGTCACAATGTACTCGTAACTTCGGGGAAAATGCATTGGTACATCTCTTGATACCCCTAAGTCACGCGCGCACCGATTACCGTGCGATATTTTTTGACATTTCGGAGGTTCATCCAGTAAGTAGCGAGCTTCAGCCGGGAGTATACATTTGATATGACAGTTATAGCAAGTGTCCGTATTTCTTCTGTAATATGTTATATAACTCTAGTATTAATAATCCTCCCACATCTCAATAAAATAGCACAATAATTTCCCACACTTTCGCAATAGTATCAATATCTTCCGAGACTTGCTCATGGGTATATTGTTCCATTAATATACTACATTATATCAATCTTCTCAAAGACGTCGCTACGTATTGGTCCTTATTCCTGCGCACGCCTACCAAATGACCGGGATTAACACCCTTGATTTATTAATATCATAAAATATTATACGTCAGAAAATAAAATAGTTCTATGCCCCATAACGCATGTTTTTTTTTTTTTTATACACGCGAGACATAGTAGACGTAGCATTCTATTAAGGATGTGTTGGTGGATCAAAATATATTTTTTTTGTTATTTGGTGAAAAATTAACGATATACTAAAAAGTTATAATAATTATACAAACTGTTCTATAAAAAATGAAACTAACAACATTTAAATACATGATTTGAAGTAACAAAGGACGTAGACGTCGACTTCAATGAAGGTCACTTTTTTATCATAAGATTTTATTTAAAATATCTTCCAGTAAATTTACGAACACATAATGTATGTTCGTAAAATATAAAATTGTTTCATAATATAGTACAAAGCTTAGAAGCTTGCATCAGGCAGGCGGTATGCTAGTTTTCCACCTTAGTGGTATATAAAAAGCAGAAATAACATCGTCTTGCTAAAAATGGCGGATCTTTTGTTGAAAATTGTATTCTTTGTGTCAAATATTCAACAATTCTACAATAACGCCTTTATTGTAGAATTGTTGAATATCTGACTGACAAAGGTGTCTGGAAATGATTCAGCACATGCATTAATATTAATTCTTTTTTATTCATCGCTTATCACTTGATATCACGTTTATTGTACTGTTAAACTGATATAATACTATCAGTTGAAAAATGGCCTACATTGGCAAGTTTCTTTCGACATTTCGTTTTTGCAATGGACATTTTTCCAATGCTGGTAAATTAAAAAAGTAAATCCAGAGCTATGAAAAATAAGACGCTCGCTAGGACCCAATGGAAAATATAAAAATTTTATCTTTATAAAAAAAACGAGTAACCAACCTGTCTAAAAAAATATCTTCTTGTAACATTGATGTCATCTTTTGCACTTTCAGTTGTATTTGCGCGCTGGTATACGCAAGTTTCCATTGTTTAAAATATATTTTCTCTGTTATAAATAACTACGCTGCCTAAACGATCTGTTCGCTTTCGTAATTTGAACGTCAATACGTTCACGGACACGTTATACATGTAAAAGAAATTTAATTCAAATTTTAATGTCATTATAAGGTGGGTCTCCTACAAAATCTTCATTATAACATTCAATAAAAAATCGAAACATGTACCTGAAAATCTTAGTAGCGGTGGCAGACAAACGTAGGTACGGTCCGCCTGGCTTTAATATCAAACTTAACATTTGGAACTCCACTTTAATTTTACTTTGCATGTAAGCGGCTCACTATTATCTTTGAAGAAAAACCAATCTTACCTGCAAGTAATGCACACTACCTATCAGCAAACGAGGCCCTGGTAGAAGCGAGTCAGGGTAGAATGATATAAAAATTGGTGAAATAAAAACGTCAACTTACAGTCACACAACGACTACTTACACCACCAAAGAGTTCAGGTAATTAAAAACCAAATAATAACTTCGTACCGAATAAGGAAGCTTGATATCGTTCAGCGTACTATAGAAAGGGCTATGCTTGGGGATTTCACTGCGTGATAGAATCAGAAACAAGGATATTCGCAGTAGAAATAACATAACTGACATAGCCTAAAGGATAAGCAAGCTGAAGTGGCAGTAGGCTGGCTGCATTGTACGCACCGTAACCGACAACCTCTGGGGAAAAAAGGTTCTCGAATGGTGTCCCCGTAGGGTTCCCGTACACGCAGTGTGTGACGATACCCACTAGGTGGAGCCACGAGCTCAAAGGTCACTAGGGAGTCGATAGATGCAAGAGGCTTATGATAAAGGCGAGTGACTTTTTAGCGAGGAGGCCTATGTCCAGTAATGGACTAATGCGGACTAAAATGATGACGAAGATGAAACAATAATTCCAGAGGTAGTAGTTGTATTCTTACAAGTAAGTGAAAGCAAGAGGCTCCTGAAGAATGTGAGTAACACTTTTTATGTTGCAAGTGCACGGAGGCTATGATAATAAAGTCAATCTCGCCTGCACGTGATGCATCTCACCATCTAGCAACTGAGGCAAAATAGATATGCACCATGGAAAGTACCTCCACTTTACAGAATACCGCAGCTAAATATACTTACCTGGTTGATTGATGATACGTTTCTGCTGGGTAGTGAGGTCACCAGGGAGCTCTTTAGTAGATATTAAAAGATAAAAATCGGCCAAGTGCGAGTCGGACTCGCGCACGAAGGGTTCCCTACCGTTATCAATAAAAACAGCAAAAAAATCACGTTTGTTGTATGGGAGCCCCCCTTAAATATTTGTTTTATTTTAATTTAATTATTTATTCTTAAAGTGAATATATAACTAAATATTTTGTGAATATTTCAAGCGTCTACCTGTTGCCGTTATCAATATCAAGCAAAAATGAGCAAAAAAAATCACGTTTGTTGTATGGGAGCCCCCTTAAATATTTATTTTATTCTATTTTTTAGTATTTGTTGTTATAGCGGCAACAGAAATACATCATCTGTGAAAATTGCAACTGCTGAAAAGTAAATATACTCGTATAATAGTATTCCAGAAGTGGAGAACGAGAATATCTCACTCTCACGTAGCAATGGTTGTGGCGAGGAAAATCGATGTCCATCTCACAGAGGTTGATCTAGACAAGGTTACGTGAGTGGGGCCCCATTGGCCATCACCCACAGCTCCTACTCACAAAGGGACTCCGCGGATTATCGTTGTAACAATAACTCGGCGCAGTAAAAAAAACCGAGATTATGCGGGCATCTAGAAGCCGCCGCAACTTAACAACGGAAGATATTGTACCGGGTTCAAGCAGCGCTCTGTACATAAACAAACGTCTGACGATATCAAATCGACTCCTTTTTCGCGAGGCAAGGCTGCGGTGTAAGGATCATGGCTTTCGCTACTGTTGGGTCAGAGAGAGCTATCTACTCCCTCAAAGCCGACGGGAACCCCGCTATACACATCCAGGCTCAAGACGATCTCGACATGTGCGTTGGAGGGCCGGTCGTGGCGCCGTCAACGGACTGAAAACGCAAGTCCGCCCGCGTTTTTCTTATTCTATCATTTTAATTGCCCACTCATGTCAGTTGTAAAATTTAGTTTTTTTTTTCAATTCAATTTATTTATTTCGTGAACATAGGTCAGTACATGATAAATGTTACACAATGAAAAAGTCTCCTCTATGTTCCGCCTGAGGGCATACAAAATTAATAATGTGATATGAGTTATGACTATACAATTAATAAGCAGCAGCAGCAGCAGCAGCAGCAGTCAAATAACTTGCAGCGGCTTATAGTTTCATTACAGTCAACGGTGTTATTATAAGTTATATAATGTCAATGTAATAATAAAAAAAAATATTAAAGTCATTAGATTAATAAAATGTCAAAAGTGAAAATGACAATTCATTGATTCTATTCTAATGATATCTAGAAAACAATGTATTATTTTATTACGATTTGTCGCTGAGATATTCGTTTACTGAGTAATATGCCTTGTTGATAAGAAAGTTAAATACCTTTTTCTTAAATAATTTCAAATTGTCTATATTTCTGATTTCATCAGGCAGTTTATTGTATAGTTTAGGTGCCATTGCATATATACTTTTATGTAAAAAGGTAGTTTTTGTCTGCATTAAACGGAGCTTTCCTAAGCGACGTCGACTTTCTACTTTTTCAAATAATTTAATATTATTTTTGACAAACATAACGCTTTCAAGAATGTATATTGAAGGTAGAGTCAGTAGCTTTAGTTCTTTAAAGTAAGTTTTACACGTCTGAAACGGTTTTAATTTCAATATGGCTCGTAAACATTTCTTTTGTGCTAGAAATACCTCATGTATATTGGTAGCATTACCCCAAAAGATAATGCCGTATCTTAGAATAGAAGCGATGTAGCCATGGTAAGCCGTTAGTAGAGCATTACGGTTAGCTACTTTACCTAACATGTGCAAGGCATATGAAAATTGATGTAGTTTTTTACTTATATGATCCAAATGTGTTTTCCATGTCATATTCTTATCAATGAATAGTCCCAAGAATTTTGTTACGTTAGTTTCCTTTATATTATTTTGTTTATAGTTTATAGTTTTATATAGTTTCCTCTATTCGTGCCGCTGTCAAAATGTATTCCTAAGTATCTATTCACATACTAGTCAAAGTCTTTTAATTTCGTATTTTTTTTATATATTTGAGAGTCTAGTAAGGGGAAAACCATTTATGAGTGTGTATCATAATATAAATCTCTATTTTATGTGTGTGTACTCACTCTGGTCAATATGATGTCATAATAACACTATTGTTCTTATCACCTCCACTGCTTACACCCACTATCGATCTTCAACATGCTAATCTATCTTATGGCTCTTGTCTGACACTCAATTATTACCTACTTTACTCATTCGCTTTAATTTACATTAATAAGTGCGCAGTCGTGCTGTCGTCCAATATTCTGTCCAAGACACCGGACATCAGACACGCTGTTTGTGAAAGTGTGGGCTGGCGATTACTGGAAAAATATTCTAAGAGCATTTCATTTACCGTCACGAATGAATGGTAAAAGCTATTTGGAATTCTTGCAACAAGTAGTTAGACCAGTATTGACGACGTTCTTCACAACGAACTTCATCATGAGTGAAATGAAATTGAAGACGTCGCTTTGGCCCTCTTGTACAGGAATTGGTTCCAGCACGACGGGGCTCTCCCGCACACAGTGTGCTCTGTACGACAATATCTCGACGAGACATTTCCTGATCACTGGATCGGTAGATTCGGCCGTCGCCCCTGACCAGCACGTAGTCCTGACTTGATTGTTTTCGACTTTTTTCTGTGGGGCCAAATAAAAGAAAATTATTGTAAATGTATATGTGATAGAGTGCGGTATTGTGGAGGAGATGAAGTAGCGGATAAGTGTAGCTTTCACGTACTTGAGAAGTGCCACCGTACAAGAACCCACAATGATAACTCGTCTGAATGCCAAAACCTTACAACGGGTTCAAACTTGTCGTCTACAGGTCGGAGGTAGACAATTTGAGCCGTACCTCATATCACTCGAAAATAGTTAAGGTAGGAATTTAATAGTTTGTTTTTTTTTTACCATTAACGTGCAAAATACAGCCCGCCTGATGTTGTAAGCAGTTACCGTAGCCTGCGGACAGTTGCAACGCCGTTGATATGAAACTTCCTTTGCATTTGATAATTTACTCATGGTATAGGTTTATGAAGTGCGCTATTCCTTGGTCTTGTACTATTTATTATCTCTGTGCTTTAGTGTCAAGTTACCGTACCGTTATCTGTATATTACGTACAATACTAATTTACGTGATATTATTATTTTAAGGAGACATGCAGAGTGTACCTACATATGCAATTTGATCTAACCTGCTTTGTGTGCTTCCGCCACCAATTAGTTCATGCGGCCTAGCGTCGGCCGGCACTCACCCACTACTGTTAGTAAGTGCAACATGCTGACGCTGTCATGGCTGCTCCGGTAGTCTCTGCCGTGGCTGCTGCGGTCGTCCTGCATCTGGAACAGAATCCGCATGCCCCCACAACCACCGTCGCTGCCACGACTGGCCTGGTCGTCGCTGCGACACGTGTTTCGCCTCTCCACGAGGCATCATCAGGCGTTGTGGACGTTAATCGTAAGAATAACATGCTACAAGAGACAAATCCATCGCAGTGCCGTCCCTTATATTGAATTGAGGGTAGGGGTGGATGGTGTGAGCGAAAAGATATTTAATAGTGGAGAATGGTTTACGTCAGTCTGTTTGTTCATGAGAGTAATTTTAGAATTTTTATGTTTATTAATTTCTAATTGTTCCCTAATATTTAGTTTTAAACGTGTTCACATTCATCGCAGAACAGCTTATAGACGTCGGATTTTTTATTGGGCGGGATTTTATCTTTAGTGTTACAAAGTGATTTGAGTGAATTATGGGATTTGAGAGCAACATGTATGTTTTGTAATATAAAATAATTCAAAAACGAATATTTGGATAACAAACTTTATTAATCATTGTGAAACATAATGACAGTATGTACATGTTCGTAGAATGTGTAATGTATAACATTTATTGAAGACCCACTTTAACCTACGCTCGAAAGTGCGGTCTTTTTATATAAATAGAAACATTTATACATACCGTAATTAACATGAAAAAGGAACTGATAAATGTTAATGTACTCGTGTATTTGAATGAATTATCTACCGAGGCTTGTTTAATATTAACATTAATGCACGTATAAATACAAAAAAGTCACAATGTATGGTAAAGAGAGACCTCTTCCAGCCAACCCTCAGCAGTGGGATATCTTGTCAGTTACGGACAGCGGCACGTATCTAAAATAAATTTTAAGTAAATACATACATAACGAATATACACATATATATCATAAATATATTTACATGAATACTTATATGACTATACGTATATACATACATATATGACTATATGACTTGTGACAAGTGGGAGAAAGTTCTGGAGACATCTAAGAGAGTGAAATGAATGAATCTCCATCTTTTCCATCTTTCTATCCCTTGTCACTAAAGTCATGCTTAGCAATACCCTCCTACTTCCTCTTCTCGACTACCCCGATATATGTTACCTGGACGAGAGTGAGAGTCTTTGAAATATATTCAAACTTGATAAATAGTGATTTTAAATATTTTTTTTAAAGAGTGGATTGATGGACTATTCTGAATGTGTATTGGTAATTTATTCCACAATTGAGTAGCACGGTAGGTAGAGGAATTATATAAAAATTAGTTTGCGCAGCAAAAGCATATAATATAATATATATATTATATTATATATACCTACTTATTTATTTTATTTTTATACTTATTTTATAAAAGAGTGGAATTGGAGTGGAGTATTGCGAATGTGTGTTGGTAATTTATTCGGATTTAATTAGGCTGCTTGTCGTCCAAAAAACTAGGTGTGCTCAACAAAGCAAAGCAGTACTTCAGCGCGGGACAAAGACTTATGTTATATCGCATTAATTTGACGAGCTCGGTGGCTCAGTCATGAATGACGTGACTTTGACACCAATGCTCGTGGATTCGATTCCCACACAAGGCAAACATTTGTGTGCATGAACATGTCTGTTTGTCTTGATCTGGATGTTTTAAGAGAGATAGGGCGCATCAAAGTAGCTCGTCTGGGTAAGTACCTCCACCTCACAGAAAACTGCAGCCAAACAACATCTCCCTAGAGAGTTGTTGTGTTCCTGCGTGTGAGTGAGGTCACCAGTAGGCTCCCAAGTAGTTGCTGTGTAAGCAGCAGAGGAGGCATCGCGCGAATGATAATGAGTATATCGCAAGCGTTAATAAGCTACGGTACCCGCTTTACATCAGGTAGACCGTATACTTGTATGCCTCCCGACGTAGTATAAAAATATAAATATGTATATTAAATTAAATTAAATTAAATTAAATTAAAAATGTTTTATTTCTTTCACAATTTACATATTAGAGTGTCGAGGGTGGGCTCCTTCTTTTAAGTGTGAAACACCTGTGTCAGAAGGAGTCACTCTTCCATAACAAATGGTTTTACATAAATTAATATTAATAACCAGCAGAATACATATTTATTTATTTAGATATCTACATTATATTGTAATGAAAATATAAGGAATCCAATGTTGATTTTAATTTTTTAGTCTATGGGTGTGTGTGTGTGTGTGTGAATGTACGTGTGTGTGTGTATGTGAAAGTACCTGTGTATGTTTGTGTTTAAGTGCATGTGTAAGTGTGGGTAGTAAGTCTAGTGTGACCTCAGCCCTACGACAAAATCTTGGGATCGGGAACCACCTATTACCCTCCCACTGAGTGTACGTTTGAATATGTATGGAAGTGAGAATTAAGCGGTACCCATTCAAGTATCATATTTGAGTAAATTTTCAACTTCCCCATATTCTAGAGGTTTTAGCCAGTTTAATAATTTACTTTTACATTCCCGCTGTATTAATGGGTAGATCTCAATAATTTTGTTGACTCGATTATAAAGGTGAGTTGATAAGCTTCCAAATTGATTCTGGGCAAAGCTGCTATGACTACTATGTGACGTTGCAACCCTATCCCTTCTCCTTCTCAATACAACGTCAGAGTTATAGGTTAAAGTTTTATGTTTTTTTAAAATAGTGTACAAAATGTAAAGCTTTCTAACAGTTAGTAAACCTGACAATTCATATAAATCATTGGTACAAAATCTTCTTTTCTTAAAATACATAATTTTTAAAAGCGCTCGTTGAGCTCTTTCTAATCCAAGGAATTTAGTTTTTAGGGCCCCTCCCCATAGTGGTATACAATAAATTAAAACAGATTGGGCCAATGCCTCGTAAATTCGATTCAGTAGGTTTTTGGATGTAACGTGTCTGATAGTTTTAAAAATCCATATTAGTTTCCGTATCCTGCCTGCTACTAATTCAAGGTGAGATTGCCATTTCATCCTTTGATCTATCATAACGCCAAGATATTTGACGGTATTTGTTCTACTTAAAGATGGACATGAGCAGGCGGTATAGTTTAAACGGGCACAGCTATGGATTCTTATGTCGAAATCACTGACTGGCTGCGTATTTTCATTTATTGAGAAGCTCATGTAGTTGGTTTTGAATGTGTTGAGAGTAAGGAGGTTTGACCTCAGCCATTCTGAGATCTCGACAAGACCAGTCTCAGCTTTCTCCTTCACGTCAGTCCAAGTACTGCCCATGAACGTTACCGCAGTGTCGTCAGCATAGGAGAGGATTCTGGCGCTGTTTATGTTCTTATTGCAGAGGTCATTAATGTAGATGAGGAAGAGGGACGGTCCCAAAACGCTTCCCTGCGGAACACCAAAAGATACTTCCGCCTCATCACTAATAACTTGACCTACTTTAACTGTTTGGGTCCTTCCAGTAAGATAGCTCTTGAGTAGTTCCAAAGGAACACCCCTGATGCCAATTATTTCCAGTTTGTGAATAAGCGCAGGAAGTGAGACAGTGTCAAAAGCCTTTTTCAAATCTAAGAATACTGTAAGGCATTTATTCTTACTGTCTAGTTGGTCAGTGATAGTCGTTGTCAGTGCCTCAACAGCATACTCGGTGCTCCTACCCGATCTGAAGCCGTACTGCGCGTTTGATAATATATGGAATTTGTCAAGGTAGTCAGTTAGTCGTTTGTTAATCAATTTTTCTATTATTTTCGAAATCGAGGTTAAAACAGAGATTGGACGGTAGTTGCCCAAGTCCTCTCCATCACCGCCCTTGTAGATCGGGGTTATAATCGACTTCTTCAATACGGATGGGAATATTCCACTGTTGAAACAAAGATTGGCAAGGTGTGTTATAATAGGTACTATCTCTGTCCTGGCATTCTTAAGAAAATCAGAGGGAATATTGTCCCAGCCGGGGGCACTACTTGTCTTTAGGCTCATCAGGACTGCATCCACTTCCTCAGTATCAGTATCCAAAAGAGCAAACGAAGAGAGTTGAGACACATTATGAGAAAATATTATAGGAGAGGGGTTATCCAAGGACGGTATGGCTTTAGCTAAGTTACTACCAACCGTACTAAAGTATTCGTTGATGTAGTTAATGGATTTAGAAGGCGAATTTTTGATATTTAATAAATGCGAATTGTCTGATTTTATCTTTTTTGTGTTTGTAATTTCAGAGATGTTATTCCACAAGTCCTTGGGGTTGGCAGAAGAATCTTGTAGGAGTTTTTTGTCATAATTACGGTTCAATTTTTTAATAAGGTCGTTACAGAAGTTTCTGTACCTCCTGTAGCTAATATGAAGGTTCTGGTCATGCGGGTTACAACGAAGTCTAATTTGAAGCTTATTTCTATGTCGGATGCATCTGAGGACGCCTGGGGTGATCCAGGGTTTGATAACACGTTTGTTTCTGGGGATATATACTTCTTTTGTGTTGTTTTTAAGAATTTTCCTTATAGTAGAGATTAGCGTATTCGCAACTATCTCTGCATCGCTGCATAATAGTAGCTCACTAAGGTTCCCTTCTCTAAGTTCGATAAGAGCATTACTGAAATCAGTAACCCGTTTGGTTTTTTTCGATACAGCTTTATTATTTTGTTCGGTAAGACTAAGTATAACCATAGAGTGGTCAGTGACCGTAGTGTTTAGGATAGCAACTTTTGCGTCATATTTTTTACCATCTATTTTAAGGAAGATATGATCTAATGAGTTCCCTTCTCTGGTGGGATAGTAAGTATATATATATATAAGTATATATATATATAAGTCTCAAGTCAGTCCGTACTTGGAGTACTGTAGTCACCTTTAGGCGGGAGCAACTGGATACTAGCTCGGACCATGTGATTCGATTCAGAGACGAGCTGTGAGAATTGGCGACGATCCTAAGCTTACACACGGTTTGGAACCTTTACATTTAAGGATCTCTCCTTAAACTTATAGGTTTTGCCTCCGTTTGTGTGTTCTGCAGACTGTACAACGGGTTGTGTTCTGAAAAATTATTCGATATGATGCCGAGAGCTACTTTTCATAACAGCACTGCTCGCCGGCGGCGGGAAGTTCACCCTCACACGCTGGCGCGGTCACCACGCGACTATAGTTACACTTCTTTTATACTACAGTAACTGATTACCATTAGTCAGTACGTATGCTTACGTGTATGGGTTGGTAGATACACAAACAAAAGTTTGCACTCAATGGTCTTCCAAACCACTAGAAAGTTAAGATATACCGCGGCTGTATATAGACGTAACCCCATTTATCTGATTCAATACAGTAAGTTAAAAGAACATATGAATGAGAAAAATCTAATATCGATTTAGAAATCTCTTCGCGATACGATTTTGCAACTAATTCAAGATGTATGGGTAGCCCAACTCAGCATTCAGCTAATAATAATACTAGTAAAAAAAGAAAACTACGTAATTTAACATGATAACAGACGTAGTGCCAGTCCGGCCATAAGTTCTGTTATTTACTTGTAACAGAAAATGTATATTTACTTATAACAGAACTTATGGCCGGACCGGCACCGGCCATAAGTTCTGTTACAAGTAAATATGCATTTTTTGTGAAGCAATGTGATCTTAATAAAACCTATTTGTATATATTCATGGAATGGCCACCTTTGGCTTTGATACATGCTCTTTAATCTATCTGGCCACGAATCTATGTATAGAGCCACTGTTTCCATAGGAAAATTAGAAAAACAGTACCTTAATCCATAGATTTGTAACCAAACAGATATCCATAGGAAATTTAAAGAGCGGTGGTGGCCCCGCGGTGTAACCGCACGCCTAACAAGCGTAAGATTCCGCGTTCGAACCCCGGCGGATGCCTACTCTGTTTTTACGAGTACGTACAATTTACTTGCATTCGGCTACCACTTGCTCCCGGTGAGAAACAACACTGTGAGGAAAGCTGAACATGCAGATTTTCTGGATGTCTAATCATGATTCATTGTCTTGTCTGGTTTCCCTTTAGGGGTTAAGAGGGTCAGATGGCAGTCGCTTCAATGTAATAACTGGACTCACCACATCTTAGATCATGCATGATCATAGCGAACCCCGGGCTCCGTAGTTGGTGCAACCGGGACTTACCGCTTGATGAGTGTCAATAGGAAATTTAGCCATTGCTTCATTTTTCAAAAGTGTATTGCTGAGAGGTTTCACAACACGAACCAAGACAGTCTCTTAATACACTTTGGCTTCACTCCTTTTTCACAAAAATGAAGCTTTGTGACTCCTTGATAAGGCACCTCCCCCCGGCAAACCTTTACAAACGCAGGATGATGACCACGTTGCACCTTTCCGACTTCTTAGGCGGCTTATTTAGAACTATCTGCGCATACTTTGTCATTTTGCTTGTTGTAGTGCTCTTCAATTGTGAATTTTATTTCATCAGTAAAGAGGATATTTTTGTGCATTTCACCTGCATATCGGGAAAGAAGGCGTTTTGAACGATCTACTTTCTTCAACTATACGAATTAATTTAGTGTCCTATCCTATATGTCGACGATAAGCGCTGAGATTCTGGTTTCATTTATTATACGCTGCAGAGTCCTAACGGGAATATTCTTTTCTCGCGATAAGATTTCTTGTTTCTTAATGGTGTTTCGGCGAATGCTGGCCTTAGCAGCTTAACAGCGTTCTAACAGCTCGCGGTTGCCCCGATCTTTTATGGTCTTAAACAGTTCCAAACAAACGAGTTCCAAATTCAAAATAATTAAATAGTTGAAAAAAAAAAGTTTCTATGTAACAGATTCTTGGCCAGACTAGTGACGTAAATATTTTTTTCTTTGGCAACCTATCACCAGACAGTTATCAAATTTTACAGGTGCTCTCCAAAACTATTTGACCAGGTGTTAACTAATACATACTCGTAGATACTCGTTTATTCCGTTTATTAAATCTGCGCAAACATTTACAAATCGACGGCGAAAACGGACTATGTTATTCATAATAACTGATAATATAATGTGGAAGTGGAAGAATGTAAGAGCCGAGGAAGGTCAAGTCTAACTTACCATGACCAAATTGGTAGTGTTTTATCAAAATATGATGTCAGGAGCCCTAGGAACCAGCGAGCATGCATGAAAGAGCTGTCAATGTTAAAGAAGCAAGTGAGGTGTGTAAGGACCACGTCTTATAGCGCTCGGTTTTCTCTGTCTACATAGCAAGGTTCATTTCCATATCGTTTATGCTGAGAACGGCCTCTAACCTAAACCGAAGGCTTATAATCGAAATCAACTATTTCTATTTGTTATATCATCATCACTAATGCGACGCGGTCTGCAAATATCTATCTAAATAGGTCTATAAAACTAGAAATGTTGATTGGGCAGCTTTTGCTTCTCTTTTCGCTTCTCGCGCCGGGGATTTCACTCGTGCTGAACTTACAGTCACAGAAAGTGTTCAAATTATGTCTGATACATTCACATATGGCTGCGTAGGAGTCTCCGCTGTGCCCGATGTAAGATTTCTAAATTAAGAAAACGTAAAATCGAAGAAGAGCCATACCAAACAGCTCTGAGTAACTTGCGCATTGCTAGATCTCACTATCGCGCCGCCGTCGAAATATCTAAGGGTAATTTGCTAAAACGAATAGTAGAAAGATTAAATTGTGAGGGACCGTGGTCTCCCCTGTATCACGAATTTAGGGCAAATAGGCGCATTTGTTTCTAATATTAAACTTGATAATACCCATACCCTCGGTATAGAGGAGACTACTGATGCACTTTTGCATGCTTTAATTCCGGATGACTGCCCTGATAATGATAGTCACTACCATCGCGAGGTGAGGGCCGCGGTAGATCTGTGCCTTGCCACTCCAATGTCAACTGTGGTGTCAATGGACGAATTTCACGACATGTTGTAAAAACATTAGCAACAAATAAAGCTTCTGATGATGATAAAATCTCAAACAAAATGATCAAGGAAGCTTGTAAAGTAGCTGCGGAACCTATTTTAAAGGTATTAAACCGGTGTATTGTAGAAGGCAACTTTCCTAGCGTTTTGCGTAGTGGTGTTATAAAGATAATACCAAAAAGCGGTGATAAGCATCCCGACGATCCGAAGTCTTATCGCCCTATTACCCTACTGCCATCGTTGGGTAAACTACTTGAACGATTAATTGTACCACGTCTGTTGCCCGGTGGCCCTCAATTTCATAAAAATCAATACGGCTTTATCATCGGCAAGTCTACTGTTGATGCGGCACTCGCAGTGCCTAAAATTGTGGAACTCTCGGTTAGTAAATACGTTGTAGGTATTTTCTTAGACATTTCAGGTGCCTTCGATAATGCTTGGTGGCCAATGTTGTTGCTGAAACTAAAGGCGAGAGGTTGCCATAGCAACATATACTCCCTTATTCGATCGTACTTTTTTAATGGTACAACTAAATTAACATTTGGCCATTATGCTGCTTCAAAGGTGCTTACGTGGGGCTGTCCTCAGGGTTCGGTGTTAGGACCGTATCTTTAGAATATCGGTTTTGATGACTTTCTTAGCCTACCCTTACCGGAAGGGTGCTCGTTAACTGGCTACGCCGATGACTGCTTCTTATTAATAAAAGCAAATTCCAGATCAAGTATAGAAAAACTAGCCATTACTTGCCTTGGCCTCATTTCAGACTGGGGTTATCGTAACTGTCTCGATTTCGCACCCTACAAAACATATCAGCTCTTGCTTAAGGGAAATTTGCAGGTTCCGCCGCGATTCCGCTTCAATGGAATATCAGTTGCAAATAAAAACTCGGTTTGTTACTTGGGATTACTGTTAGACAAAGGTTTTAATTACATTGAACACATAAAGCAGGTTGGAAAAAAAGCCAAAAAGAACTTTTATGCGTTAACTCGAATTTCCACCTCGACGTGGGGCTTAACTTTTAAAACGTTAAAAATTATTTACACAGCCACATATTTAGGATATATTACGTACGATTCACCTGCATGGGCTAATAGGGCTACCATAGGTGCTGCGCGTCGTAAGTTGCTGTAAAGTCAGCGGCTCGCTTTAATATTCTTATGTAAATCGTATAGAACTGTGCGCACCGAGGCACTACCAGTGCTGGCAGGCGTATTACCAGTTGACTTAGAAATTCAACGCCGGGCTTCAATGTACTACACCTCTAAAAACATACACCCTGACTTTCTAAAACGCCGTGATATTGACAAAATACTTAGATTGTTCAAACCAATTGACGAGGTATTTGAAACTTTACTGTCGGAATGGCAAGAAAGATGGGAAACTTCTACTAAAGGACGCCACTTGTATCTGTTCTATCAATCAGTGCGAGACAGATTAAGTAAAGAGTGGTTAAAAGTCGATCATCCTGTTGCGCAATTTTTAACAGGGCATGGAAACTTTAGGGCGAAGCTCTTTTCGTTCAGATTTGTGTCATCGCCTTTATGTGAGTGTTCTACGACAAATCATGAATTCGAGCAAACAGCACATCATGTTCTCTGGGAGTGCGATCTCTGGCATCGGGAGCGGGACGATATGTTAAATTCCTTGCGTGTCACATCCGGGGTAGTATACTATTCTGATTTGGTGGCAGCAAGGGAGAATTACCAGGCGTTTAGGCGGTTCTGCAATCTATATTATTGGAATCGATGTGTTAACAACTCACAGTTTAGGTCCCAATAGTGTTACGAGTAGATATTTAATAATCCGTGGTGCACGGCAGTTGAGCTTCACTTGAATAGCCATCTCTTTGCGGTTTTAAATGCCTTATTTGTCATATTGCTGTCTCTCACTTTGCCAAGAGGGGAAGTCAATTCCAAAACTTTCTATTCCTACAAATTTCTTCTGATTAAATACGTTGTGAGTTCCAAGGCAGCTGTAGTTTAACCCCCGGGACAGCACTGGACTTCACTGTTCATTGCCTTTTTTGTGGTCACCGCTGTTTATTCTGGCTACACAGGAGACACAGTGGTGGGAACGAGTGCTGGGCCTGTCCCGTTAAAAAAAAAAACAGTATCTTATAAAATCATATAACATGTATAATGTACAACTTAAGCCACAAATCTCTATTAATACACCTTTATCTGGTGACCGTATGGAACGCCTGATCTCTATAATAAAAGAGTTTTCTGTTTATCTTGTCACTGTTATACTGCCACTACAACCGTTACCACAATGGTTACTAAAATTGTTTTAGTGTCCTTTCTACTTATCTATCCCTGGCGCCCAATACGGAGAAAACCAAATATATGACATTCTCTCTTTTAGTTTTAAAGACCACATTGAACTAACTGCTAATAGAGTACGGAAGCTCATATATGAATTTAGGATTCTTAGACATGTCGCCAATCCGACATTAATAATACGAATCTACATTACTCTCTGTGAATGTATTATTCACACCAGAGGGAGACTTTGTACAAAAGTCGTCTACATGGGTACCTCTGTCTCACCTATTTATACCGCAAAGCAGCTATATTTATATAGCTATGTCCCGGTTTGAAGGGTGAGATAGGGCAGAGAAATTACTGGGTACAGTGACGAAACATCCTTAGGTCACAAGATTGGCAGCGCACGAGTAACATTCCCGTGGTGTAGCGAGTGTCAATAGGCTGTGGTGACTGCTTACAATCTAATGCGGTCCGCATGTTTAATTACCAATCTGGTTTCATACAAAAAAAAAATACTTATTTTATTACATTCCGGGGAAGTACTTACAAAATACATATTTTTCCTCTACAAAGGGCGCAACGAGCAGTTCTGAAGGTATAGGATATTTCGACCCATACTGTATACTACAGAACAGTTGTATCAGGATAGTAACGTACTGACTGTGCGATAATGTTTTATGTATAAAATCGTCGTAAAACTACATTCTCTTATAAAATATGACGTTAAAAGTAGTAAAAAAACGAAATAATAAGGTTTGGAAGTCTGAAAATATTAGACTCATTTTTAATAACAAATTCTTGTCTTCTTGGTCCTTTTCTATGTAATAAAATTAACAAATAATGTTATTAATTATATATCATATTAACAAACACTATTGTAAAAAAACTGACTATTTGACTGGCTACATAAGCAAGATTATTGTAACGGAGGAAATTATGAAACTACTAGCTGCTGCCCGCGGCACCGCCCGCGTGGATTCAAATAACGTAGCCTATGTGTTAATCCAGATCATAATCTATCTACGTGCGAAATTTCATTAAAATCCGTTCAGCCGTGTGTGAAAGATCAACAAACATCCATACATACAAACTTTCGCATTTATAATATTAATAGGATTATCCTAAACCAAGCCACAAAATAAATATCCTTAATTTACATGTTCTCTGCTAAATAACGAGAATGTCTCACATACAGGTGAATGAGCCGTAGAGCCAATATTTTGAGCTACAGGTATAGCTAGGTATGTTACATAGTTCAGGCATAGATGCAAATCATTGTAATTTCGTACCAATTTTTGCGTAATGAAGATTTATTATTATACTTCTTAAATCACGGGCTGCAACCCCTGTCATTAGATAGGTATGAGCGGGGAAATGGATCCAACGCAAATAGGCCCTTTCGAAAAGATTGTATAATGGTTATTATATTTTTTTAAAGTAGCGTTACTAACCACTGCGTCACAAAGCTCATCAATTGTGTAGTCTGTATCACTAAATATCAGAAATATGTGTTCAATTGAAACTACAGCATTAAGCTGTAATATGTACGTACATATTATGCACCCAGTATTGCAATCAAGGTACAACCAATGGTCATGTTCTAAAATAATTGAAGTATATCAATATTTACTTATATTTAGTCATGGCACCACATGCAACACGTATGCATCATAACTATGATTACATATTTTCATTAAATACCGTAATGTGATTTTGCGATTGCAATTATGATAATGAAGTGTACGTGTTGGTTCCGTACATACATGACACGCTTGGTCATCGCCCAAAACAAAAGGGTGCCACCAACAAACAAAAACGTGATTTAGGGCTATGCGAAATGAACGTACCTTGGCAGAACGTATTATTCTCTAAATTATTAGGCACGATGACAATAGACATTGTTTAATGCTGTTTCCCATGTCTTGGCAATCAAAATAAATATTATTTTTTTAGCTACTTCCCTCGTTGCCACGTTGCACTTGACTTCATACGCGTGTATATTAATATCCTGAAGAAGTTATATCCTTAAACTACTTAAAAATCCTTCATGCGAATGTATCAATAGACTAATCAAAAATGTTGGATCCAGAGATTTGGATCTCTGGATCCAACATTTTTGATTAGTCTATTGATGTCTAAGCCAGTCAATATATTTTTTCAACAGACTTCGAAATAGAAAGTTCTCAATTTTTTTATATAACGTAGTACTAGCAAACGGCCCACCTGATGTAAAATGATCACCGTAGCCTATGAACGCTTGCATTGTATTAAGTATCGCTACAAACATAACTAACATCTGCTGCTAGCACATCTACTCCTAAGGCGCCTACTAGTTGTCTCACTCGCTCGTAGCCCTTCAGGAAGTTGTTTTTTTGACAGCGATTTTCTTTAAGTGGGCGGTACTTCCCCAGAAAGACTGAATTGATGTCTGATAAATATACCTAAACCAAGACAAACAGACATAATCATGCACTCAAATATATGTCCTGTGTAGAATTCGAACCCAAAGTGGTGTTAAAGTAACATTTCTAACCTCTCCATCATCAGGCTCGTACAAAATATTTATTCGTATGTAAGTAACCTTCCGACTAGTTTTACTTGACATTCTTATTGCTTGAAGGTACGCGCAGGAAGTTTGTAATTTGATCATTTTAATGAGTTATAAATTTCTCTTTAAATATTTTTTTTTACTACAAAAAAGTACTCACCAGTATGGCATAAGTAAATGTTAATGTGTATGACATCGCTTTTATCAGTTCGGTTGCGGCCATGAGTGCGAACGTAAGCAAGGTCATCGACCTCTGCTACAGTAATGGGGGACTGGCGCGCACCTCTCGAATCCCATCTGTATAATATAATAAAAAATATATATAATATGCTGGTTCTATAGTTTTAGGATAAAGCACTTGTGCGGATCAACAAAATTAACACTATCAAGAACTATAAATGTAACAAAAGGTATGGGTAAGCAAAGACTATAAAGTTAAATTACTAATGAAAAAAAAATGAATGTATCGAAAATATTAAAATATTGTAATAGCATTATTGTTACATATGAGGTACTGACATTTGTACAAAATAAATAGAATGTGATGGACGAGCTGAGACTTTTTTTTGAGACTACAATATGTGAATGTTCATTTACGTTACTGAGGAGGATATTAGTGTGGCGAAGGCGCTGCTGTTTAAATAGGTGAGCGGGCAGCCAACTGCGAGAAAACGTTGCGAAACATAGGATATATTATTTCCTTGTTTAAGGAAACAGACCCAGAGGTCTTATGAAATACTAATGTTTGTGGACAAGAGACTGAATGAATTGCCGCCTTTAATATTAGAACATGCCGACATTATGACACTCCTCAAAAGAGTTGTCTTAAAAAAATCATAGTGAAACATCAGAATGATTATGTTACAAAGAGTGAATTGCATGATCAAATAATTGAATACAATAAAACAAGATCTGTTGAAAACCATCGACAAAGTGGGAATGTGAAAAGGTGGGTGGGATTTTTTACAGTAATTTTACAGTAGCGGGCCGAAGGCACTGAGGGTATTCATTCGTTTGCGCTCGGTTGATTATCTATCTCTTTTGCCACCATTAGTCATTAAATCTACACAACCTATGAATAAATAATTACACAACCGACTCTGATTAATATGAATGGTGGGAGTGAGAAAACATGCGTGTGCGTGAGGTCACCAGTAACCTCCTAAGGAGTTGCTGTGTAAGCAGCAGAGGAGGCATCGCGCAAGTAATAATTAATATATCGCAAACGTTAATAGGCTACGGTACCCGCTTTATATCAGGTGAGCCGTGTGCTTGCTCCTGACGTAGTATAAAAAAACCAACCATTGCAGCGAATTGTATTGATAGGAATGCCTGAGTCAGGGCCAACACAAAAATGGGACGACACGGCAAATGAACTTTCAATAGAAAATCACAATAACTTCGTTAGGTAATTTTTTTTAAGGTAAGTAGGAAACGCAATTTATATATAAAACCAGTGTTTAACTAGGATAATATGCGTGTCTCAGTCAATTGTCAGATACCTGAACTACACGTAAAATAGGGACGCTACTTTACGTGAATTAGATACTTTCTAATATAAAATATATTTTATGTCTAATGTAAACTTGCCAGACCATAATAGACTTATTCATGCTGATATAGGTGCAAAAAAAACTTATACTAGCAACATAATTAAATGAGGGCCGCGGTCCAGTGAGTTTTTGGATATTTAATAAATGTGTTTTAAAAGCCGCGATAAATGGTTTCTTCTTTTTTAGGGTGGGGGAATGTTATTCCAGCAATGGGTGGCTACATATTTAAAGCAACCCCGAAAAGCCGCTGACCTATGGCTCGATGTGGGCAAATGATAAAGGGATGACTGAGCAGAGTACTTACGTGCATTTTGCATCCAGGCCAGCCTAGTGTATAGATAATCTGGCTGACGGGTGTTGACCACACCAAATAGGAAGCTGGCAAGATAAAGATATCTACGCAATACCATTTTTAGTATGTTAGAATTGTTAAAATATGGTGTTATGTGGCTGCGGGGTGGAACGGAGAAGCAGAAACGAGCACAGGCGTTCTGAACACGCTTGGTTAACTTTTCAGTTCTGGCCAGAAGACATGGCCCATACACCGTATCAGCATAGTTGAACTTTGAAAAGATTAATGAATCGCACAGTCTTATTTTCAAATCAGTACTTAGGTAAGGATGTACTTGTACAGCACTTTCAATCTATAGAAACAGTTTTCCACTGCTTTAAGAATATAATTTTCATTACGTAACTGTGAATTCATAATGAGACCAAGGTTATGTGCCTCAGCTCAGCTGATCTGCAAGCCGTGCCCTTGGATTGTGACCTATGTTAGTGATTTGATGCCTTGAGAAAAGTATTAAGAATTTGGTTTTACTTGGATTCAATAGCAGACAATTGTCTTTGGACCAGATTGGAGCAAGTATGGCTTAGATCCTCATTCAATTTTTACAGATCTGACAGTATTATGAGGACTCAATTGAATATAAATTTGGAGATCGTCTGCATATAAATGGAATCGACAATACATATACATATAATATGACGGACAGGAGGTGCCTGTTGCGGCGCGTGAATGCTTAGAGAGAGTCGCTTGCGAACGGTGGTCTGAAACTGAACGTGGTGAAGAACAAAGACTTGACCTGCAATAATCCAGACCCCACACCCATCTGCAATGGCGAAGACACTGTTGAGCGCATGGATCAGTGTAAATATTTAAGAGCTATCCTCCAAGCGACCAGGAACAGTAGACCTATTTTTTATATGGCATCGAAGCGTGGCCGGTACTTCAGCGGCACAATCAGGAGCTGCATGACACGGAGGTGAATAAGCTGTACTGAATGTGTGGAGTGACGAGGAAATAAGAACTCCTGTACTCGCGGTAGCCTTCATGTGATAACAAATAAAACTAATTATCTGTCTATCTGTCTATCATGTCCCTGACATAGCAGACTAACTGCAAAAGCATCGCCTATGCTGATATGGCCATGTCTTACGAAAACCAGCTAGTTACGTGGGGAAAAAATGTCTAGGCATGCACCTCCGCCGGGACCCGGTTGAAGGGGTAGGCCCAAGAAGTCCTGATGACATGCGCGCCAATAGTCTCACAGTAAAGGATACCGAAGACCGCGTGAAATGGAGAAGCAGCAGTTGGAAAGCGGTCCCCGGGCTCCAAAGCGCAACCGGGATTAACACTCGGATGATGATAAGATTTTAAATTATCTATATTAGTCAATTTGCCTCATTTATGCCAGAACAAATTCATGAGCAGATCTCTCCGGGCAGTCACTCAAAAACTTCTGCATGAATTTTATTGATTATATCACATGCTGACCCTCATGCGCGGATCTAGATAAATATTTTTTTTATGTGGAAATTGCTTAGGGTACCTACATAATACTCAAAAAATCACTCCACGTCCGCGACACCTCGTACATCACTAAGTATCCGACAAAAATATAGTCAGCATTGTAATGATCATATTCAAAAGATTCCGATAAGCTTACTTAAAAATATCTTGAACAGAAGTTTTAAGATTTCAGGAAATATAACCATAGATCGTGTAAATTGCCTATTAAATATGAAACCAATTTTATAACGTTAACTCGTACTTTTATCGTTGGGTTTAAGCAAGTGGTACATTGAATGTTAATCTTCGCGGTGAATGCTTGGCATTCGGATTACCCACTTTTCGTCTAGTGTACTTTATAGCTTGTGCGTGACAAGAAGAAATCTCTGTCTGATGCATATGTAAGTTTGAAAGGGGGCTTTATTAAATACAATATGGTTTTAAAAAAATATAGAAATTCTTACGTCAAACAAAATTCTGATATAAAATTATAAGAGATCCTCCTCCTCCTCCTCCAGAGCTATTAAATCAGATTGTAGCCGAAGATTGAAGAATGTGGGTGCCACTAAGAAGATCGTCCATGTAGAACTGTTCTTCTAAGACCTTAGCAGCAGAGATCTTGGCGAACTGATGGCTCTCGTCACTTGCTCGTTGCTTGAGTATCATGATTGGCGCTGCTTTTGTGCCAAAAGTAACCCCCCTAAAGCTTCCCTAGGAAAATTTCTCCAGATGATTTTCTGAAAATGCTGATTTCTGCTATCAAGAAGAATATATCGAAACATATTCTCGATGTCTGCTGTAAGTACATACTGATATGTTTGCCTTTATAATATTTTTTGCTGGAGACAATACATGACCCACTCGATGTTATCGATCCATAGGTCCCTGCTTCAAATCCGGCTCGAAGGACTATAAAGATGTACGGGCTGCTTACTCGTACTGCTTTCGATGTTAAATAATTAAAATTCTGCTTAGATTTTCAAGATGTTTATTTAAATCTTGATATAAATGATTGCTAAGAATGTTATATGAGTTACACGTGTGCCGTAATGGAATACAAATCGTGAACTGAGGTACGAAATTATAAAATACTCGTAAATAAATATAGTAAATATTGATGGCGAGGCAATTCGCTGATAAAGTAATATGTACGCCTGTATCATGCATGACGTATAAGTACGAGGTATGTAAGTGGCATGTTACTAAATCAATCACTTATTTTCATAGAATATTTAAAATTTAATATTAAATTGTAACAATAATCTGTATATAAATGTGCAATAAAGAATCTTAAATATTGATAATATACAGTTGTACGTTGAATTTTAGATTCAACATATTCTACTGTTTATAATTACGTACAAAAATTAACGTAAATTAAATTAAAATTAAATTAATCTATCTATATGTTCACGCTAAGACTCTTGCGACAGAAATGACTTACATGTTACATGACTCAGTCTTTACATACCTCAGATCTTTAACATGAATAGCTCTTGTCATACAATTCGCCGTCATTTAGGGCTGGCCTTACCCTTATGATAAAAAATGACCAATTTAGTCATGCCCATTTCTAGTCCACACATACCTCCAGTCAGCAGATCGTGCAATCTTACGCGTCTTATAATGTAGCTGACTGTTGTCTTTAGTGAGCCTTTCTCAGGCAGGAGCAATTCCAGGTCTTGACTACTAACCCCACTACCATTGGCCTCGGTCGCCCCACAGCGCCACGCCCACCTCTGCTGTCAACATCACTGAGTACCCACTCACAGCGCTCACCATGTCACGGTCCTCAATTTTAACACCTAGTTGATGTGCTATCAGGCCAACAGTATGCATAACAGTCACCGCAGCACTCTCTGACTCTACACTCTATAATACACGTCGTTCGAAATATAATTTCTTCAATATGAGGGTTTCCTCACGATGTTTTCCATCATCATTGTAAACGCCAGGATTTTAACCGGAACCAGTTGGTCAATAGGCCGGTTCCTTATCCAATGGGCTGTCACTGCTTTATAAATATTAATATATAAAAATACATAAAAATATTATAACATATAAAACAGTACCAGTGGTATATTTACAACTCGCACTTTTTTTACTACGAGTAGCTTAAAAGGGTTCGTAGAAAGGATTTTACGCTTATTCAAACACATTGAGACGGAGGTAAATGCATGAGAAAGGAACAAGGTGCGGTCTACCATCCTCCAATGGAGAATACACTTAATGACCCATTAGGTTTTACTTTCGTTTCTGTCCTTTAATAAGGCGCTTTAACTACCGTTATCAACATTTATGTCAGCCACGCGGAAGGTCGGTAAATACCATAAAATACACATAGTATTTTACGTGTTAGTCAAAGATAATATTCGTATCTTGGGCTATGAGCTAAAGATAACGTATTTACGGCGGACGCATGTAATTAATATATTTGTAGTGAAATGTGTTTAAGTGTACCTATAAGTGACAGCGTGACTAACAAAATTAATAAATAATGTAGGAATAGTATGAATGTAGAATAGTATTATATCTAAACATATTGTAAAATAGTACAGGATACTATCTTAGTACATTGGTTTAAAGACATGTTCTGAACTAGGAGTAGTTCGATAACGTCATTGCACGTGTCAATAGAATACGCAACTTTAATAGTAATAGTTTCATTTACACGCTGTAATGGAACTTAATTTGTGTTCTCAACTGATACATGTCAGTGAGTGGGTTTAATTACTTCGAATTTCTGTAGTATTTGTTACATTATGAGCTGCCTAGCTGTTGTTGATACATGACCGTCTTTAAGATCAGCAAATAATCTCGCTGGCTTGTGTATATTTTTTTTAGTATTGTCTGTATTTTAACGCACGTTACCGTAACAAGATTATTTCGATTCGTTGTGTAGGCATACTAGAAAATGCATGCCTACATATATATCACACCTGTCTCTCATTGAGATAAGCAGAGACTATGGAACGCCCTGTGCACCAAACATACTTCTGTCATACAGTATACAGTATGGTTTACAACATTTTAGTTTAGTGACTCAACTCGCACTTAATCACTTTTTGTCTAAATGCCACGTGACTAAAAAAATACAAATATTTGGAATTCAAAATGACTATGACTCTTTACGTATAATACACGTATGTGAATAAAGATATATACTGTCATGCTATTTTACAATAACTCTTGACTCTCGTGAGATAAATGTACCTGCTCGCTGCTGACATATTACTTATTTAGATGTTTACTTTGATCTCATTCCTACCAGAAAATAAGAGAATCCAAAACTTGATAGGGTAAGTTTAAAGAAACAGTAGGTAATATGTACTTTTTCATTGTTAACGTTGCTTGCCTATGAAAACTTATTATTACCACCAATGTATCTCCAGCGCAGCTTCATTGGATGTACAATATACTTACTTTTAAGTTAAAACGACGTATTTGATTATCGCCGTCATCTTTGGAGTCTTTGCTTTGGTTCAAAGAATGATAATATAATCTAATAATAATACTTATGTGATTCACCCTGACGTTTAGCAATCGAAGCTCTGATGAAAGAGAAACAACTGGGTAGGCTCTTTCACTTCACAGAAAACCATAATGTAATATAAACTTCGTAGAGTATTTGTGTATTCCTCTAAAAAAGCGATGTTACCAGAAAACACATGAGACGTTTGATGCAAGAACAACGGAAATGGCAATAATACTTTTCTTATGTTGCAAGTATACATACACTATGGTAACCGCATTGCAACGGTGAATGGTTGTATGTTAATCGACGTAATACTCATGTTGATATAATAAACAGATTTAATATTGATAGATATTGATTTCTCATTTTACAAGATAAATATACCTTTAAATATTAAACTAACAAAAGTATAAAAGTAGTACTAAAGTACTAAAAGCACAAGTAGTTCCGATTAACCTGAAAATTTATTTTCCTACGTTACACTATAGGTATATACACGAATAGTAAAGAAATGCCTTACACGCTGAAGAGATTGCTGCGAAATTTGAACAATTAAGAGCAAAGAAAAAGAGTGTATCTTAACGTAAACATATCAACAAATTAAAAATTTTGATTTTTGGGGCAATTACAATAATGTCCATAAAATAGCAGGGCAGAATATTGTCTCACATATATCAACAATTCACCCTCAAGTTACCATATTTATCCATACCATCTTTACCCTAAACGTACAACATGTACCTAAATAGGCTTTTATATGGAGAAACAGGCAGTTATAACGTCTCATATTATTAGGAACGCTGTGGTCTCATTGACAATTTCTGGGCAATAATTGCGGACTTTATCTAATGAGGACCTTAGAAATGGTAGCAGCTCTTTCGTTTTTATTTTTCGCTTACCTTTGTGTACAATTTCTGCCGTCCCATCGCTTTGAATTAATTTCACGCCACCATGGCTCGTTTGTATTTCTTTTGTTTCCGAGGTGGGTACGCTTTCGGTCCCGGTTAAAGATATATTTGGGCCGTTAGCACATTGCGACAACTTTGAAGCCGGCTATTTATTTACTTGTCTCAATTGATGCCGCGGTAGCTCGTATTTCAGATTTAATCAAGTCTGACAGCGTGATTAACGAACGTCACCTTCCGCATTCGTCGGCCTATCAATTGCCATGCAAATTTCAACTGTATTCAAATCAGGACTCAGTTGTCCACGGAGAACTTCGTTATCTTTTTCTTAGTTTTCATGTATCTGTTGTTATAATTGGTATAAATATAGCCTCCTCCGAGCTCATTTCGCGAGCTCGGTGGCTCAGTTATGAATAATAAAACGGTCGTGGGTTCGATTCACAAGGCAAACATTTGTGTGCATGAACATGTCTGTTTGTCTTGGTCTGGATGTTTTAAGAGAGGTAGGGCGCATCAATGCAGCCCGTCTGGGAAAGTACCTCCACCTCACAGAAAACCGCAGCCAAATAATAATTCCCTAGAGGGCTGTTGTGTTCCTGCGTGTGAGTGAGGTCACGAGAAAGCTCCCAAGGAGTGGCTATGTAAGCAGCAGAGGAGGCATCGCGCGATAATTAATATATCGCTAGCGTTAAAATGCTACAGTACCCGGTTTACATCAGGTGGGCCGTATGCTTGTATGCTTCCCGACGTAGTATAAAAAAAGCCTCGAGTGATAAGAGAGTTATTGTGTTGAACACGACTAGGGAAGTGTGTCAGTCGTTCAGAGATCATACCCAAAATACGGCTATATGAACAGTTACTACGAGTATGTTACCAATTAGTTCGCGATAACCCTACGGCGTAAACATTGTCAATGCGTTTACGATATATAGAAGATTGGGGGAAACTTATAGGAGCGAGCCCATCGCGACCCTCGCGAATCGCACCGATGCACGGATTAGGGTGTTTCCCATAGGCGATGCGAACCGATCCGTTCTCGTCGGTGCGATTATAATTACACGCGACAGTGGGGAGTGTTACGCCGCAGCCCCCAACCCGACGAGTTCAAGAGAACTGGTTGTCGTATAAGTGTACATGGTATGTGCAATATGGATTGAAAGATAAAACCAATACGATTCGTATATGTTTTTTGTGTGACAGAGTCTAAGCGGAAAGCGAAAATGATAGCGATGATTCTTCGAGCGAACATACAAATTAGGGAGGCATACAAGCGTACGGTCCACCTGATGTACCTAAAGTGGTTACCGTAGCGTATGAATGTTAGCAATATTAGTTATTAAGAACGCTCGCGCGATGCCACCTATGTTGCTGACACAGCAACTCCATGGGAGCATACTGGTTACCTCACCCACTCGAAGGAATAACAACTAGCCTCCAGGGATGTTATTTAGCTGAAAGTAGCGTTACTAACCACGCCGCCACCGAGTTCGTCAAAATAAAACTGGTAATATTAAAAAAATACATAAAAATCTTTCTAATTATCTGCAAAATAAGACTGTGCGTCACATTATATGAAAATTATACTGTTACTCTACTTAAATTGGTGGCGATGGCAGGCACACAAAGAGATATTTCCCATAATACTCGTATTTTCATCATGAACTTCGATCACGTGATAGTAGAAAAAAATTAGTTTAAAGGTGCGAAATACTTGGGTACTTTATTTAAAAATCAGTTAAGTACGTAGCGATTGTACGACAACCCAATTTGCTAAATTAAACCGTATATGCAGAGGCATACAAATGATAAGGTGATTTATAGGGAACCTTAAAAGATTTGGGCACGAGTCGTTTTTTATACACGCTCAAATCTTGCCTCAGACATTTAGATTACTTTGCAATAATTTAATTCTTTCCAGTGATAAATTGCTTTCATTCCAGACACACGGTAGAATATTTTCTACTTCGTATTAGAACAGTAAATTAAAAGCGTACCTACGTTTCACAAAGCCTGTTACAGCTTTTACTCTGTAACCTACCCTAGGTAAACTATTTACTAACACGTTGCTAATAATGATGACAAAATGAAATAGTATTATGTAAATATGTCCCTATGTGAGTTTAGATCTTTTGATGATCTTTGCAATTAACTTTTAATATTTTGTAATTTCGAAATAGAAAGCCACTAATATATAATTTTATTTACTTTTGTGATTTATATACCTTTATACTCGGTACTTGAATACCTTTTTAATTTATGAAGTAATGATTGATGAATAGTGTATTAAAATAGTTGGTGGTAATTATTATGTGACTACGTAGGCGCACTGTAGAAGCAATATGAATGTTAGGTTATTTTAGAATAATTTGCATATCGTTTTGATAGAGGATATGTAATGGAAGAACAAAGCTTATGGTAGACTGTTTCCGTGTCCGTGGTGAAGTCTTACTAGTACTGCTTCACTGCCCGTACTTTACACGTGGAAATCAGCAGATGAAAACGTGTATCTTGAATTTTGGTTGTAGTGTCCTATCACGGTCGCCAAATTATCTTATACCTATGTAGAAATAAACCCCGAAAACATGGAAAATAACTTGTAATAATGTATTTTAAATAGAATGAGTACAAAGACGTGTCCTGAAAAAATTGTAGTGAAATAAATATGGTCCATAGAAAAGACGCAACACGTTGGAAGGCGTCGTCTTTTTGCTGTCTTTCAACTGATAGGCGCTGACAATAATAATTTATTTTATATTTAACTACGTAAGTATGATATCTAATATAGAAATAGTCAAACATATTGAATTGTTATCCTAATTTCTACAAAACAATTACAAATATTTTTATATATTTTGTTCATGTGTGGTGACCATAGGTAACTAATAGCTTTACGTGACAATATTTGTATTAAATTATAATAATCAATTGATTTTTGGTATTGTTTAACAATAGTTGTAGACTTGCTTTACTACTAGCTTATTACACATATTAAGTGTAAGAGAGAATTTTGTGAATTTTGTGTCTTACGATGGAGTGATAATTTTTTATATATGTTAGTATGTAATACAGGTGCCCAGAGTATATGATTTCGAATACATAAGTTTTTAATATTAATGATGAATATTCAAAAAGCTAAGTCATATTTTTTGCTTCATTAGATGAATAAAATATAACAATTAATACTTATTGCGTACGTAACATGTAGGAAAAAAACTATAAATAATTCGCAAGCGAGACATCTTGCAATTTATGACATTATTTAACCTTCGCAAAACTATGTCAATATTTTACTCATACACGCAAGTTATGCGAACATGTCGTGTACTCATCTCGTTCGTGGTTGAGTTATGGTACCAAGTTGAACGAGTTCGGCTCTGACTTGACACCTGCCAGTAATTAGGTTCAAATTTATAGTCTCCACTTTCACCTTTGCATCGTAAGATTTCAATCATCGATGACAGTATTATTTGAAACAGGAACTCATTAATAAAATTTACAAAATGCCTATGTTGTAATAATTATTATAATATATTCACTAAAATGGTTATCGTGATTAGGAGTGTGCGTTTAAAAACTTAGGCTTCTAATATGACAGACGCATGTAATAACATATAAATGCAGAATCGTATACTTATTTTATTTATACTCTTATATTCGTAATTAACGAGCCCAGCGGCGGAGTGGTTAGCAATACTATTTTAACACCAACAATCAATTAGGAAATTACATGATAAAATAATATAAAATTTTAAATCATGAATATTTGTGAAACGATTTACTTTTTAGAACGCGAAGAAATAATGTTGTCAACAGTGGAATAATGACATCGCAAGCCTACACGTGTGGTTCTATGATGGAAGGGAGAGGGTGGGATAAGAGAAAACAGTTCTTCAGAGCACTTACCATGGTAAAACCAATGTCTAGTCTAAGTTAGCCAATGTCCCCAACCTCTTCAACAAAGTTGAAGAGGTTCTAGGTTTTTGGTGACCTGTTTGTCGTCGATTATGCGAATAGCCAGTCGCTGCAAATTATCGAGAGCCTCAATAAGATATTGTGCGGAGCCGTCTCAGAGATGCGAGCAATATTTCACGCAGGCTCGAACTTGAATCTTACAAAGCAGACAAAGCTGATCTTGCAATTTGATCTAACCTGCTTTGTGTGCTTCCGCCATCAATTAGTTCATGCGGTCTAGCGCCGTCCGGTACCCACCCACTACTAGTTCGTAAGTGCAACATGCCGACGCTGCTATGGCTGCTCCGGTAGTCTCTGCCTCGACTGCTGCGATCGTCCGCCATCTGGAACAGAATCCTCATGCCCCTACCACTACCGTCGCTGCCACAACTATAAACGGTTTCCGTCAGTCTGTTTGTTCATGAGAGTAATTTTAAAATTTTTATGTATGGAAAAATCACTGACCAAATAGTTCATATTTAGAAAAAATAACATACATGTTGCTATCAAATCCCATCTCAAATCCCGCCCAATAAAAAATCCGTCGTCTATAAGCTGTTCTGCGATGAATGTGAACACGTTTATATCGGGCAAACTGGTAGTAATTTTATAACTCGATTTCATGAACACGTATCGGCGTATAAAAACAATCGCCTAGAAAGGTCACACTTCGCCGAGCATCTCATAGACAAAGGACATAACTTATCCCCCACTAATACATATCAAATTTTACACACCATAGACAAAGGTTTAAAACTAAATATTAGGGAACAATTAGATAAAATCCCGCCCAATAAAAAATCCGGCGTCTATAAGCTGTTCTGCGATGAATGTGAACACGTTTAAAACTAAATATTAGGGAACAATTAGAAATTAATAAACATAAAAATTCTAAAATTACTCTCATGAACAAAGAGACTGACGTAAACCATTCCCCACTATTAAATATCTTTTCGCTCACACCATCCACCCCCACCCTCAATTCAACATAAGGGACAGCACTGCGATGGATTTGTCACTTGTAGCATGTTATTCTTACGATTAACGTCTACAACGCCTGATGATGCCTCGTGGAGAGGCGAAACACGTGTCGCAGCGACGACCAGGCCAGTCGTGGCAGCGACAGTGGTGGTGGGGGCGGATGCGGATTCTGTTCCAGATGACGGACGACCGCAGCAGCCGAGGCAGAGGCTACCGGAGCAGCCATGGCAGCGTCGGCATGTTGCACTTACTAACAGTAGTGGGTGGGTGCCGGCCGGCGCTAGGCCGCATGAACTAATTGGTGGCGGAAGCACACAAAACAGGTTAGATCAAATTGCATGTAAATTTGACTTTCGCAAAATAACGCATGAATCTATTAACTACTAATGATATACAAAACCCAGTCCAGCTCAACGATAACACTCTAAAAACTAAATGCTTCTCATCGATTTCTATCCGACCAGTAGGACCAGGCCGACCGAAATATCATCCATGGACCGTACTATCATCTGCATAGCAATAAATATTACCAAGAGGCATCAGGTTACTGATATAAAGAAGAAAGAGCGTGGGTGACATAAAGGAGTCCTGTGGGACACTGGCATTCACTGACATGAACCACGAAGCGCAACCATGTGCAAGGAAGCGGATTCTACGCTCATGCAGGAAGCCAGCAGTCCAATTACAAAGCTGGAAGGGCAGATCTTATACCGGAAGATTGGAGAGAAGTATTTTATGCCAAACCCAACCCGAATGCCTTGGCAATATCTAGGCTGACTGTCATGGATTCGCCATATTTATCGATTGCCTCCCCCCAGAAGTGCGTTACGTACAATAGAAGAGCATTTCGATCTAAAACCGTACTGACGATCATTAATTAAGGAGCGATCTTCTAGGTAGTGGATCAATTGATTGTTAAGGATCCTTCCATAACTTTGCACAACACTGAAATTACGGCAATGGGACGGTAATTTGATGGGTCTGAACGGTCTCCCTTTTTGGGGAGACCTCCCTTATTCGTGTACATTGGCCTATCTCTAAGCCTCAGGAATATAACCGGTCGAGTATGAAAGATGAAAGAGGCGCATCAATACCGGAGACAACTCCGCTGTACAGTTTTTTAAAACAGCTTTAACATCTACTACTTTTACAATTACGTGTGGTATTCGTGTACCCATTAATCATCAATCTATTAGCAATTAGCACATTAGTTATATAATAGCGATCTCAATATCATATCTGTTTTTAATCATTATCATCTTCTGTATACTACGCGTACGTGTGTGTATGAAAGACACATGCAATATGCAAAAAGAATTTAGGTACTCAACCGATTTACAGACTGGGGATTATTAAAATAATGTAAATAACTTTATTAAAAATGAGCGCAGTTACGTATGAAATCCTGCCGGCCAAAGAGAATATGAAATAACGTTAACGTTGTTACCCGCCCCAGCCATCTTCATGTTATTTTTCATCATTGTGAGCATAGCGGTTGAATAGACTTCGGCATCCGTTCGGCTTACTTCGACATCACGCGTCTTGCGTGATGCATGCCACATAGTTTTTAGGCAAGAGTTTATATACGTTGGACACTCAGAAAGTTTTGCGAAAATAAAAGTGTTCTATAGGTAAATATTTTTTTATTAAATGTTTTCAAAGTACTCTCCACCAGCCACAAAGTTTCATGCATCTCAATCAGTTTTCGAAACACTTTTTCTAGTCCGCCGCAGACAGCCTGCTCGAACGCTGACAGCGCATCTTCAGGCAACGAAAATTGTATCCCTTTGACCTGATTTTTTTATTTTTGGGAATAAAAAAGTCACCCAGTGTAGTGTCTAGATCTAGGTCAGGGCTGTAAGGAGGGTTTCTTACACCCCTGACCTAGCACCGTGTGACTAGGTGACCGAGGAGATTGACCGGCCTGTTTTCCAGGAAGTCCCTCGTTTTGAGCGCTGTGTACGCGGGCGAGTTGTCGTGGTGGAACGATAGCCCGCGGTGCCCCGTGTTTGGTCGCTTGTTGCTCACAACAGAGAAAACTTCTGTCAAGCATTTGGTAGTATACCATTCAGTGTTGATGGTTCTTCGGTTTTCGGTAAAGGAATTGACACCAGGTAGTCAGTCAAATTGAAAAAGCTCGGTATCAAAACTTCTCCCCGCTTCTAGAGCGCTTCATTTATGTAGGCGTAGATTCGTTTTGAAACACCCAAACCGTCGACTGGCGCTTCGTTTCTGGATCGTATCGATAAGACTCAAAATCTATAATGATGTCGTAAACACGCCGAGACGAGGCTGCTTCAAATTTGTTTATCATAACTCGGCACAATTCGACCCGGGCCTGCTTCTAATCAAAGGTGAGATTGTGCGGCATCCAGCGTGAAACTATCCTCCTCGTACGAAGATGCAAGTGTAGTATCTCGTGAAGGCTTCTGGACTCAGTCTGCAGTATGTCCTGAATATCCTGATATGTAACTCGCCTATTGTCTTGGATTAAATTTTTCACAGCTAGCACTTTTTCTTCCGTAACAGCCGTCAAAGGCGACCACTTCTTTCTTCATCGCCTAAAGTTAGTCGACCGCGCTTGAATTCATTATACCAACGGTACGCGGTTGCCTTGGATGAGCCTTATTCCATGAATACCATTTGAAGTCTAACGTACGATTCATCCAGTTTCAGGACACTCGAAATCGTAAAAAATCATAGTGCTAAAATGTTTTTCAATGAGACACAATAATTTAAAATTGCTGTCAAAAAATGTGGAAGAATATTTTGAAATTGGAACGTACCTATTTTTACTTACAAATAATCATGTTTTCAAAATAGATTATCTGGCCAGTCTCTCATATATAATAACGTTCTTAGTGGCCTGGTACCTGGCTTTATTGTACAGACAATGTCTTGTACTTTATTTTTTTTATACGACGTCGGAAAACATACCCACCTGACATAAAACGGTTATCGTGACCTACGAACGCTTGCAATATAAGAAGTATTGCTCGCACGTTGCCATCCCTACTGTTAACACAGCATAATCTAGAGAGCTTCATTTCACTTTTTCATTATATATTTCATCCTTTAGCTAGACTTCGACATATACCTTGCAAATTCAACCAGGATACAATAAAAAATAAACAAATATTTTTGAATGTCATATTTTATTAAAACGTTTCCCCAAATTGATAGTTAACTGCGTCGGTTTGCAAAAAAGAGGAAAGCCCAAAATTTACTCACTAAAATGTAGCTAAAAAGTAACTCCATTACCTTAATGGAAAACACTGGGCTCTCGCGGTTGGATTTTTTGCTTTGCCATAGCACCGATGCCGCAGTGCAGTTACAGAAATACATATATCAAAGCCCTCTTTCATTTAGATACAGCTGCATCCCAGGAAATATTGGCTTTTATTAACATCGCAATGCTGCAAATTATGATTCGAACCATTCCACGCTTTTACTGTAATCACATTAAGAGCAAGAACTAATGGACCTTTCACATTTTCTATTTAATGTTTAATAGTCAAATAATCTAATTTTTTTATATACAGAATATCTCTAGGAAACATCATATTGATATAAAAGATTCCTTGTATATTTACATTCCAACTATAAGCCTTTTAATGTTCTTTTTTCGGAAAAAGAAATATAAATATTTTCCTATAACATATTTCAAGATATAAGGAAAAATCACTTTTATAATAAGTGATAAAATGGGAACGAGGCCTAATGTGTATATATGCTTAAATTAAATAATCGGATAGTACATTGTAACTATCCAATTATTTAAGTTAATAACCGCATAATACAAAATTACGGCCATATATCATTCATATGCGTATTTATTGAATTATGAGTATTTTGTAATGACGCTACCTCTACGCTTACCTCCCCTACTGTGCACCCAAACAAGCAACATGTGAAATCATTCGATTTCATGGGCATTGTGTAAGAGCAATCTCTAAATCCTGCCAAGAGTGAATCTCAAAATAAATCTAGGCCTCCGATACCAGAAGGTACCACGGATTTTTCTCTTGGGTGAGAGCTTCCCAGTTTTCGGCACCGAGGGTCTGCAGGTCCTTCAACACTTGTCGTAATCTATCACCTGAAGTAAGCTCTTATTACAACACAATCCATTTTTCTTTCTACGTAATCAAGCCAGCGAAATCTATCTGTGATAATGGTCTCGCATACATGATAATTACTGCTAAACACTGTAATGCTAACTTTTCGATTATTTGGAGAATTTGTCGAAATTAGTGCAATTCAGTTACTATGATTATATATTATTATTTAAAATTTTGTGCCATTGCATTGTATGATATTTGCTTCATTGATGGAAAAGACATTCTTCATTATTCAGACATCACCTTGTACGAGAAGGCGATGTCAGGACACCCAAGAACCTGCGAATGTGCATGATAAGAGCGATGAATGTTAAAGAGGGAAGTGAGATGTGAGAATGTGGCACTGATTTAACTTTACCTGCACCGCAAGGAACTTAGTTACTGAAGAAGAACTTACTAAATGAAGCTATAGATAGATATACTTTATTAGATTAAGCACTTTTTTATAGTGGGTTAGATATTTCGTGCATCATTCAGTCACATTAATAAAAATAGTTGCGTTTGCCGGTACATCTGCTTGCTAGGACCGGTAGATCTTTTCTTGTGAATTGTATTCGAATCTATAATAAATTGCCTGAAACAGTTCTGTCCTTTCCTGAATATATGTTCATGTTCAAAAAGCACGTCAAAAATTCTCTGGGTAGAATTTTATTTTACAGAGAGTATTTTTTACAGGTTTATTACAGAATTTATGTCAAAACTACACACATCAAAAGTGTCTAGGGATCAAGCATTTTTATGCGGATTTCTTGAGATTGAGATGTGGCTTTGTAATAAATTTATGATTTTATAAATTTATATGGATCCTTTTTGGTGCATTTCATAATTTGAAACAGGAACTGTCAATCAAATTCGAGTAAAAGATGAAAATCAGCTGTCAATATTTTCCCTCTAAAAACATACAACGCATTGAAGACATTATTAGTGCTACTGTTTCCCTACTACTGATTAAAACCAACGTTATTATGGAGCAGCGACGTCATTTAAGCAGGGAAGAAATGCTCAGAGCCGTGGGAATGATAGAAGCTGGTTCCCGGCAACGTACTGTGGCTTTAGCTCTGAATACAAGTCAGAGTGTTATCAGTCGACTTTGGACACGTTACCGAAGCACTGGTACCGTGGCTGAGCGCCATGGAGGACGGTATCGCTGCACCACACGGAGACAAGACCGATACATTCAAATCACAACTCGAAGAGCTCCAACAATAACCGCCATGATGTTAGCCGTGACGCTTCATCGCTCTTCAGGGAACTTAATTAGCGACCAAACAGTCAGAAACCGCTTGCATGAAGTGAACCTTCATTCCTGAAGACCGCTAAGGGTACCACCTATAGCAATGCACAATCGTAGGATTCGATATCAATGGGCTCTTGAACACAGAAATTGGGCAGAAGAACAATGGCGTTTCGTGTGCTTTTCTGATGAGTCTCGTTTTGGTATGAGACCGGATACAAGACGTATACGACACTGGAGAACCCCTGGACGCCAACAGCGATTAAAATCCTGCCAGGAAGTCCATTCTTATAGTGGTGGAACCATCATGGTATGGGCGGGTATTTGGATCGGCGGAAGAACTGAGTTGATTTGGATCAGAGGCAACCTCAACGCTCAAATTTATGCTGAGACGATTGTATCAGACGTCATCGTTCCTCTACAAGTGCAAATTGGTCCCTTATTTCAGTTAATGCATGATAATGCACGACCGCACACCGCAAGAGTTGTAAGACAGACTCTCGCCGCAGCTAACATCAATGTCATGCCCTGGCCTGCTCAGTCGCCAGACTTGAACCCGATTGAGCATGCATGGGATATGCTACAGAGAAGAGCTCTGCCGAATATGGAGGGTATCCAGTCGCAAGAAGACCTTTTTTTGTTGTTGCAACGAACATGGGCGGCCATTCCACAGCGTGATTTGGATGAACTCATTTTGAGTATGCCAAACCGATGTTCTTGTGTTGTTAGTGTTCGCGGTAGAAACACGGATTATTAATTGTTTAAGTTACCCAATAAAATTTTAAAGAAAACTGTTATTTCAGTCTTTTTTTCGAACTTTAATGTTAGTGGTTCAAATGTCAAAAATCCCTTTATTATGAAAATGGCAAATTTCTTTATTAATGCAAAGGTGACTTGGTTTATCGTTACTGTAGACAAACGAAAACACTTTATTTGATGAATCCTTATTAATATTTTTTTATTTTATTTTTAATTAATATCAATCAGGAGAAAAGTTATTGCAAAAATATATGTTGATCCCTAGACACTTTTGATGTGTGTATTTGTAAATAATTCATCATAATAATAATAACAATAATCCTTATCCCCACGCACGCTTATCAAATGATCGGGATTAATACCCGTGAGTGGAAAGGTATAATAACAATAATTATTAATAAATTAATAAACCTAATATAGTATTAATAGATCGATCAACGCGGCAAGCAGTGATTGTTGACATTGCTGCTGTTTGTGAAAGCTGAAAAAGATAAACAAACAAAATATCTTGATTAGCTCACGAGATTACCGACATATGGGATGTCGATTCAACGATCATTGTTCCGATCGTTGTGACGGACAATAGTTTAATAGCCAAAAGCCTCGATCAACATCTTAAGAGGCTCGCATTGGGAAGCTGGATCAAGCGCCAGATACAGAAGGCAGTTCTTCTTGCGATGGCACGTATTGTGAGGAAATTTCTGTCTCTGTGATCTTGACCACCGATAGTTTGGACCTTGTTCCCGCTATCGGAGGAATTCTGTTTTTTATATTTTTAAATGAATTTATTTTAATATTTAAAAATGTAAGTAATAAGAGAATAATTCAATAAATGAATAACAATAATTCTTTATTTAACCAAGTAACTAATCTATTACATAAATCAGGTTGCAGAGTGCTATATACGTGTTATATAAGGTTTTATGCAGTATTGTTATTTTACACTTGGTAGACTAAGATTCCAGAATAGCATTTGCAATAACTTCCACACTAGCATCACTAGACTCTTGGTCTGTATTGTGAAAATCACACAAAGTCCATTTTTCCAGCTTGGATTAGCGCTTAGACAACAATTGTACCTATATCAAACTTAAATAATTCCATTTAAAAGGGAAAGTGAAAAGAAAAAAAAATAGAATAAACATCATTTTATGTGAGATGTGATGTGTTCGTGTGGGTACATATGAGTACGGGCTGGACGTCAGTAAGTCAATTTGAGTGTATATATGTGATGCGTTTACGAATATGTTTATGTTTGTGTGAGAGTTCATTTGTGTGTTTATTTAAGTGTTCTTTTATTCTAACTCTAATGTCGTTCAGTTCAGGGTTTGAATACTCTTTTATTTAACATATTTTTGTAATCTGCCGACTTGAGAACCTTTTCATGAACAATAGTTGTTACTATGAGTATATATAGTTTTCTTATAATTAACAATTCACCCTCTTGGTAAAGCAATTCCGTGGGGAAACGATAAGGTTTTCTTAACATCACTTTCAATATGGGTCGTTGTGCTCGTTAATTTTTTTACATTTTGGTAATGCATGAGCCACCCCAGATACAGTCATAGGCAACCTTTCTTAAAAATCTTTAATTCTACCAATTGAGATTAATATATTGTACCAATATGCCGAACATGGATTTATTTTAATGTCCAATTGATCATTTCAAAATATTTTTCAGCATTTCTTTATTGCCAATACTTAATCTTAATCTTAAATAAAAAAAAATACTACAACTTCACGCCAAATCCCTTGCGGGGTAGGCACAGAGAACCGAGCGCCACGTGACTCGATGCTATATATCTCACTTGCTTCTTTAACATAACTAAAACTAACTTAAGGAAGCGAGAGCTGGGTATAGCAGAGAGAGCATGAAAGTAGTATAAACGCGTGAGACGACGACGACGTGAAAAAAATGTGAGCGCTGCGCAAAATTTGTGGCGTAAGGCTTGTAGACCGTATTCGCAATTATGATGTTAGAAACAGAGTTGGTCTGAATGAGAGAGTCGGTGTTAGAATAAGGCAGAGACCACTTCTTTCCACTTGCTACGATCCTTACATACTTGTTTCGCTTCTTCCACTCTCATTATTCCCTTCATACATGCTCTTAGGTTTAGGGTACTCTTGACTTGGCCTTTTTTCAAGACGTCCCTGATTTGGTCTCGAAACGTCCGCCTAGGTCTACCCCTTCCAACACTTTCATTCACACTCGCCTTATACACTTTTTTCGTCAATCGTTCTTGACATGGCCAAACCATCTCAGCATACCTTTTTAAATTTTTGTCACTACATCTTCTTTCAGACCACAACTCCTTATCTCACTATTTCTTATCCTGTCACTCAGTTTAACTCATATCATACTTCTTAACGCTCTCATCTCAATTGCATTTATTCTCCTTTCATGTTTCTTCTGCCATACCCAACTTTCACTTCCGTACATGAGTGTCGGAACCAACAATCCCTCATTCACAGCCAAACGAGCCTTGCACATTAGATTAAATAACGCTACACTGATTTCATTACAGACCATACAAACTTTCGCCGGACGAAAAGAGTAGAGTCAAGGCTATATAGACGATCTTCTATGCAAAAATATAATCCGAATACGCCAGCCCCATCATTCTGGTCAAAAAGAAGTACGGATCAGAGAGAATGTATGTAGATTATAGGGCTCTCAATGCAGTTACTGTAAAGGATCGCTTTCCTTTACCTTTGATAGACGACTACATTGACCGACTCGGTACTAGTAAATGGTTTAGTAGTCTTGATAATGGCGACTGTCTTTCACCAGATTCCTGTAAGTCCCGAGTCAGTCAAGCTAACCGCATTCGTAAAGTAAATTCCATTACGAATATATGAAAATGACATACGGTTTGGCTAATGCCCCATCGTGTATCAGAAAATAATATCCATTACCTTATTCTCATTATCTTTATCTTATCTTTATCTTGGAGTCAAACGGTTGAGGAAGGTTTAAATACATTACACCAGGTTCTGCATATTCTCACGATATCAGGCTTCTCTATCATTATAAAAAAAATGCGTATTTCTATCAATAGCAATCGAATAAGTCACACACTGTTTAACGTGCTTATAAAAAAAAGGTTCTTAGGGCTCCTCATCAACCCATTTCATTTTGGCCAAAGCCAGATGCTCCATTTTCAACCATTCATTTGGACGTTTTGGGTCTGTTACCAGAATCCAATGAATATAAGTACATTATGATATTGGTAGATTCCTTTACCAAGTTTTGTCTTTTATATGCAACTAGCTGACCCGGCGAACTTCGTACCGCCTCAGGATCAATAAACGGTGTGTTAACTTATTAGATGGTATAAATTCTTTTAATACTTATTATCCTATTCCGGACGAAGACAAATCCAAAAACACAAAAATCATAAAAATCGGTCCAGCCGTTCTTGAGTTATAAATGGTGTAACTAACACGACTTTGTTTTATATATATAGATGTATAGGCAAGTAGTCGAAGATTTTCAACGTATTTTTAATAATGCCATATCTCTATTTGGCGCACCCTACCTTATTGTTTGCGATCATGGGCGCATTTTCAAAAATACGACATTTCAAAATTGGTCGAAGGGGTTAGGTTGCACTATACATTTTATAACACCAGAAATGAACCGCGAAAATTGTCAGGCTGAGCGATACTACTGCACCGTTCTAAACATGTTGCGCATTGAGACAAGTAAAGGCTCTGAGTGGTCAGATGTATTATGGCGAGTCCAATTAATAGTACTAAGCATGCCACCACACAAGCTTCAGCCCTACAACTCTTAACCGGGGTCGAAGGGACTACGCCTGTTATTCGGGCTTTAGTACGAGACGTAGCCACAGAAGACTCACATGACCGTAACCGTAAGGCTCCTCCTGGCCGCGAATCAAATCCGTCAAGATGACTACGTAAATGCAGGACGAAAGGAACCCCGTACATTTAATATTGGTGATGGCTTTCGCCATTAAACAGGCTCAAACCATAGAAAAGTTAGACTCTGGCATGCGAGGTCCTTACAAAGTAACAAAGGTGTTGCCTTATCAGCAATATGAACTGAAGTTAGCTGATTCCAGGCGAAAGCGAATACAGTCCGCTTTTGAGTGTTGACATGGTGCCCTGGGACGGTGAGTGGACATTGGATAACTGCGCAGCGTTCTTCACATGTGAGCTTGAAAAAAAATATATAAATATATAAAAAGAAAGGAAGTGAATTTAACACACGCTGACAGCTATTAACGATGTGCGAAAATAGTCGCGGCAGTCAAGTGATTGACAGTGTTAGGTGACCACTTTACCGGCAGACACACAACGGCGTGTAGATGACCATGTCACTGGTAAGACACGCAATGGCGTGTTCGTGACCATGTCGCCGGCAAACATACATGTGGCCCTGTGCTCATGTGTTGTGTTCTTTTAAATGTGGTTACGAATGTATGCGAATGAAATAGCGCTTTTAATATTGTTTACCAAAATAAGCATTATTTAGTTGGTGATCTGTGTCTGAGTTATACGAGTGGTTTGGGTCATAAAAGCTTGAGCGCTCAGAGGCAGTTATGACACCAAAGTATGAATGCGAGATTTGCTGTACTTATTCTACTTTTCCCTACAATCAGAATAAATTGTCTCAGCTGACAATGATGCTGAAGATGCAGATATTGACGAGGATGTGATACAGTCAGGAACGGCAATGTTAGAGATAAATACGTATGCTGGTACGCGGAGCTTATGACGTTACTGCGGGTAGCCTGATCGCACGGTAAGTGGAAGGGCGCGCGCAGCTGCGCCGACGCCGAAGAGCGGGGAGCGATGCCGGAACTTCATTTTTCGGCCAGCACTTACATTAGACAAACGTGTCTATGATCGTATTTCTTATTTTTATATAATGTCTTTTAATTCCTTTTGTTATTATAAATTGATTATAGACTAGAATTGACAATTTAACTAACTGATTGTATTTTTTTTTTAATTAAACCCCATTAGGCTTTTAATAATGTATGATTTTTCTACATTAGTTTTAGTTTTTTTTTTTTTACTGAAAGATCCAAATACTCTACTGTTAATTTATCTTTGTAACTTTTTTTTGAATCAGATCTGAAATCTCTATTACAAAATTTTGAATATTTATTGAAAATGAATTAAACCTTCTTGTAAAATTATAAATCTAAAACTTGGTACATATTCCGTAACAAATCATTCGAATTAACAGTTGCTCATCTTCAACGACAATGATATTAGTATTGTAGTAACAATTTTTTATAAACCTAGAATTTCTAAAATGTCACATGTGTTTTTCCATTAACTCCTCTGAGGATAATCGGCTATAGACTTCTCGTTCCCTGGTCTATGTAGAATTGGAAGGAACTCAGGCCGTGTTTATAAATTTTATAGTTATTTTATCCAAACCAGAGGCAGTATCAAATTTTAGACTCATAACAATTGTTTTAATATCTGATGGATCTGGTGCCACAATACCAATTAAAATAACAACAGAGGGTAGAGAATCGAGTGATTTCATGTGCTCCACAGTGATACGGTCGGTTAATATATCTTTAGAAAGTGTTCTTCCCACATCGATAAAATATTTGTTAATTAAATTGGCAGACTCCATTCCTGAACCCGCAATATTAGCTAATTCCTGATTATTTGATTTAGTCAATAATAGTTTTTATAGTTGTTCGAGTTATCCGTTTTGTGCTTGAATACATGCCAACAAATGTCATTAAGTGGTGTCAAGTAGTGATATCTAACACTGCTATTGTTGTCGATAGTGTATTCCAGTGTGGGATCCATGTCCTTGATCTAACCAGCTATTTGCTCTTGTATTTATTTGACCGGCTAGCAGCCTATGGTTGATAGGATTTCTAAATATTAGCTACCACGGTTATCAGAGAAATTGTCCGTAATATTTATGTAATCTAAAACTTCTGTTGTTTTTAAAAGTTTCTGTGGTTTTCGCACAAAAAGTTATTTATATTACTATTAGACGATAAATAGTCGTCTAATAGTAATATAAATAACTTTGTTGCACACATAATAGAGTGCTCTCTGGTAATGTAATTTCAAGACGAGATTAATATGAAATAGATAATTCTTTTACTTTGTTACAACACACTGCTTATGTCTAATACACCGTCATTTTGCAGTAGTATAAGCTGAGTATTCGGATCTACCTACCTACTACTATCGGCATATTGGGGTTTAATCTATTTTTCGTAAGTACTATAACATCAATATTTTGCGAAAATAAAGTTAGCTTTGTACTAAGATCCTTGTAGTTCTTGTAAATACTTCTTATGTTTTGATTTATTAAGAAATACAGAGGTTTTGAGGACGGTAAATAGTCTCGTTGATCATTTATGAATCAAGAAAATCTTTTCAAGTTTGTAACATGATCTAAGTCGTCGAAAAATTCGTTAAGATTTTTATCCATAATTAAAAGCATTTAACAATTAATGGTGTGACTATAAGGTTATATCTTTTAAGTCAAATTACACGATTTTTTATTTGTGTAAGTAATGTTATTTAATTATTCGATTAAGGTTAACTTAATATTCATAACTGTAGTATTCATTTTAGTGACACAACATGTAAAAACATATAGTGAGATTATAATGTTCTATCCGTCTATAACTTTACGCCAAATCTATTGCGGAGTAGGCAGAGGAAACCGAGCGCCACGTGACTACACACCTCACTCGCATCTTTAACATTCATAGCTCTTTTCAAGCATGTTCGCCGGATTCTAAGGCTCCTGACATTACATTTAGTGTTGTATTAATATAAAACGATAACAAAGTGTTGATAGCTGTTTTTTTGCCGCGCGCATAGAAATACCGGTGCCCCGCCTCAGATTTGTCATTCTACCGATCGAGAGTAACACAAGCGGACGTCTCACAAGAACAAGAAACACCTCTCTCCTAACCTCAGCCAGTACAGTCTCAGAAAAGAAACCTCGCCGTGTTTATTTGGAATATTGAAGAACACCCCCACATATACAGTCCACTACTCTGGCGGCACGACGCAACTGCCAACACTATCATCTTTACAGTCAAAGCCAATCTCAGACAAACGACGTTTTCCAACATCTAAGCAGCTAGACTAGCGAAGATATTCCATATCACAAAAAATCTGAGCTAAATAACACATGCAAGCACTTTTACACTTTCAAACCTTAATCGTATAAAAATAACTAATAAATATCTGTTAACTTCTCTTAATATCTTATATTTTTATAACCTGATACGTAATTGAATTTACTAATAGAAGTGTTTAGTTTGTTCATATTTAGGTGCACAGTATTACTAAAAAATAAAATCACTGTTCGTCACAAAATCATTGTTTGAACAGTGCAATTTACTTCAACAGAAGTTCCTCGATTTCCTGCAGCGTTTTATTTTTGGTTTCGGGCAAATATTTAACCAAGATCAGCATCAAAATTATATCAGACAAGCCGAATAATAAAAACGCTCCGTGTATGCCGATTATCATGAAAATTGATGGTCCTAATCGTAGAAAATTTATCAATAAAATACCATTAAATAAATTAGTTACAAACAGACTCGTATTTTTAAACCTCAATGGTATTAATTCTGCATAAATAGATATTAATAAAATCATTGGACCACAACTAACCGCGGCCGTATATATAGTCAATAGTAATATGGTAACAACATTATTCTCTAAAATGTATGTCAATTTAATTAAGTACAAATATAAAGATAACAAACATAATACAGACGCAGCTACTGAAGCCCCTGTGAATAATAAAGTCCTTCTATTTAACTTCTTGCACAAGTAACAACCAAAGTACATACTGAAAACACTTGCCCCATCCAAAATTAACATTCCAGTGTTAGCTATAGATTCACTAGTCAATATTTTGTTTAAAATTTCTACAGCATATACGCTACAGATCATTTTACCGGAAAATTTATACAATAACAATAGCACTATTGATAGCGATACTGGCTTATAGAAAGCCTTGCATGATAAAATCTTAAAAAAATTTAGTACTCTATTCCATATAGCCATGTCTCTATGTAGACGATTAGCTAGATACTCTTTTTGAGAAGTTATCAATTTCTCGAGTTCATTCTCTGCTTCCATACTAGTTCCTTTCAACCAGCGATGTGAAATAGCACATTCTTCATATCGTCCTTTGACAGCCAACCATTGAGGTGATTCTGGCCAATAAAATGATGTGAAAGCATACACAGTGCATACTATTGCTAATATTCCAATATTAGTCCAGTGGAAAAATGTACCTATAAAATTTGCGGCCCATATTCCCCAGAAAAATGTTGCCGATTTTAATGTTAAAAATATTCCACGATACTGTGGTGATGTATATTCCGATACAATGGTAATGCTAATAACCATGGAACAACTTATAACGATTCCTATTATTATTTCACTGATTAGAATATGCATAACAGTATTACTAAAACAAAACATGATATATCCTAATGTTATGATTATACATGCAAAAATGAAAGGCGGCTTTCTTCCAAATGAATCTGAGAGTATAGGTAAAATAAACATCCAAGGTACATTACTGTAGCCGTGAATCGATGCTGAAAAAGATAACAAGAATACTAATTAAATTATAACAGAATAGTAATTACCTAGTAATAATTATTAATGTCTAAGTTCAAAAGTCATTATTTTTATATGTAGTAATATTATAGAAAACATTCGATATATCTTTTTAGATAATATTTCTTATAGAAACAATATTATTGGATAATGATTAGTGTGTATATCTATTTAACGAAGACATTCATAATTTTAGTCGTTTATGGCAATACTTACACAACCAAGTTGCCATTTCATCACTGATAGCTGCAGTGGAATTTGCTTCTCTTCTCAACTGTGGGATCGTGACAGTCGGTGCTCCGAAATAAAGGCCATTAACAAAATAAATACACATTATTCCAGTACAAACGAACAACTAAAAGAAAAAAAAATATGTATAAATACCATGAAACAAATATTGCACTTCGCTGAAACATTAGGGTAATTAACATTCGTAACAGTCGTAAAACATATAATGGGGTCGGTACCAGAAGCGTGCACGCCGCGAACCTATCAGTCCAACACTGTTGATTGCAATTGAGGAATCAAACCGCACACACGTGCAGATTAGGGCGTCCCCCGGAGGCGAAGCGCACCGATCCGTCCTCGTTGGTGCGGAATTAAAAGCATGCGGCGGTGGAGGCCGCCACACACCACGCTAGGCATCCCGGCGGGACGAGGAGAGCTGAATGTTGTATAAGCACATGGAAAGTGAGATGTGGACTAAAACATAAGATTAATGAGTTGATAGATATAATGAACGTGAGATGCCTAGATGCTCTGTGTGTGTCAGAGACCAAGCGAAAGGGAAGCGACACCGAAGATCTGCCCGGTGTCATGATAGCCCTATGGTTCGGAGTGAACCATGACGTTCATGCCAGTGCTGGGGTAGGTATGGTGCTTTCATCTCGCTTGGCCGCTGGATTACGATTTAGTAGGTCCAAGATTTCTCTATGTTAAAATAAAACTGGGGATTACGCGAATGTTTCGAGTTACAGCATATGCTCCTGTGAGCTCTGCTGATCCCCAGGAGCTTGAGAAGTTTTGGGAGACTGTTAGGGGTGTTCTGGATTTGGTTCAAACGAATGGACGGATAATTATGTGTGGTGATCTAAATGGAAGCGAAGCAGTTATGAGACTGTGCTTGGTTCATACAAAGATAAGAGAGTAAACGATGCTGGTAAGTTACTTTTAGACTTATGTATGGAACGAAACCTCCTTATGTGGAACGATTACTTCCATTACAATTTCTGTTCATTTCGTCTCCATGTGTAATTGTGGATATCACAATTACACATGGAGACGGAATGAACAAAAAATTGTGATTCATTTGATTTTGATACATGGACTTTTCAAGAAGTAATTCCTTTCGGAGATCATGAAAGAATAAGAAGTGAAAAATTGGAATATGAAAGTGTAAGGAGAACGTACGCACGTCTAAACAGTGAAAGACTTGCGAACGAAAGCCTTCCCGACTCAGATGTAGACGAATATTGGAAAGTTCGAAAGAAGCATGTCGATGCGCAAATAGACTTAGAACACTGAGAGGAGATGCCTGGTGGGATGCGGAGGTTGAATCCTTCGTTGAAAAAAAAACTCCATGCAAAATGAATATACATTTATTTTTTTATGAAGTAATGTACTCTTAATAAAACTTATATGTACGTATTTATGGAAGTCTCAACAAAAAATTTAAAAAATATTCAATTCGGAATAGCCACTTTTGTACGCACGAATGTACGCACTAGTTCCATGGAAAATTTAGCCACTTCTTGCTCCAGACATTTCTTACAAGATACAATCTCGGCGTGTCATTTCGAGAAGGCTATGTTCTCTAAAACTGATCATAATTTGTAGTCTAAGAAGTTCAGATCTAGGCTAGATGATAGCCAGTCTTCAGCTCTTATAAAGTCCGGAACGTTGGTTACGAGCCAGGCTTAGGTAGTTCGTGCCAGGTGCAGAGTCCTGCTAGAAAGTCCACGGTACGTTTTTAGAAAGTGTATTACTGAAAGGTTTCACAACACGATCCAAGACAGTCTCTTGGCTGAAGTCTTCACTCCTTTTTCACAAAAATGATGCTTTGTGACTCGTTGATAAGACAAGCCCCAAGAAACAATTATAGACACAGGATGATAATAATTACTAACTCTGTATTACTAATAATTAATTAGTAATTTATGTAAAGGATAAACATGAGATTGTATTGTTTGCGGATGATACCTCATTGACATTCAAAATTAATAGACAGTTAGGTAATTATGACGAAGTTAACGATGCTCTCTCTAAAGTTATGCATTGGTTTAATGTTAATAATCTGCTTTTAAATGATAAAAAGACTAAAGTAATTAAGTTCTCAACACCTAATGTAAGACAGGTGACTACCAATGTACATGTTAATGGAACTAATTTAGCCCCTGTGGAGACGACTGTGTTCTTTGGTATAACAATCGACTCCAAACTACAATGGGGCCCAGAAATTGAAAAAATATCAGGAAAACTAAGTTCTGCAGCCTATGCAGTGAAAACTATTAGACGGCTCACTGATGTTGATACGGCTAGAATAGTCTATTTCAGCTACTTTCACAGTATTATGTCATACGGAATTCTTCTTTGGGGTAACTCCGCGGACATTAACACCATCTTTTTATTGCAAAAAAGAGCCATAAGAGCTATCTACAAACTTGGTCCCCGGGAGAGCCTTAGAGAAAAATACAAAGAAATAAATATTCTAACAGTCGCATCGCAATATATCTATGAAAATCTTTTGTATGTGCATAAAAACATAGACTCATTTTGTAAAAAGAGTGATGCTCATAACATAAATACTAGATATAAGCATAATCTTGTGTTACATCCAAGTCTCTCCACAAAATAAGAAATTCTTTTATGGGGCAATGTATACGGTTCTATAACAAACTTCCCAGCAATATAAGAGAATTGTCAATAAACAAATTTAAAACTACCATTAAAGCCAAATTGTGTAGCAGGGCATATTATAAAGTATCTGACTATATTAATGATAAAAATGCCTGGGATTGAGTCGATCCAATTATAATGTAATTAATAAATTATGTAAATTTGTTTGGATACCAAAAGAGGGATGCCTGAGTTTTTTGGCAGTATTTTTATCAGTGCTCACCTAGTCATGAACTGCACGGTAGGGAAAAAAATTGTGACGATTCCAAACAAATGTAGCCATTTTTACGGAATAAAAAGATTTTGACTTTGACTAATAACTTTGTACCTTTCCGACCACTTGGGTGGCTTATTTAGAACTGTGTGCATACACTTTGTCATTTTGCTTGTTGTAGTGTTCTTTAATCATTAAAATTTTTTCATCAGTAAAGACGATATTTCTGTGCCTTTCACATGCATATCGGAACAGAAGGCTTTTTGATCGATCCACTATTTTCAACAATAGAGATTGATTTAGAGCATATCCTGAATATAGACGATAAGCGCCGAGCTTCAGGTCTTGTTTTATTATACGCGTCAGGGTCCTACTGCGAATCTTCATTTCACGCGATAAGTTTTTTTTGTTTCCTAATGGGCTTAAGGCGAATTCTGGTTTTAACAGCATTAACAGCCTTAGTAGTTCTAACAGCACGCGGTCGCCTCGATCTTTTATGATCTTCAACAGACGAAGTGTTGGTATATCTGTCTAGAGTACGATATTCGAACATACGGCTGATACCAAGCTTTCGAAATGTCTTGAATATGACCGACGGCTCCATACCCACTTTGTGCAAGGCAATCACTGTAATTCTATGTTCTTACCCCATTCCATCTTGTAATTCGAAAAAAAATACACGAAAAAAATATATAAACGGGCGGGAAAGCAAATGAAGTTTTTAACATAATAAACGCATTTCAAATTCAAAAGAATTAAAGAGTTAAAAAAAAGGAAAGTTTCTATATAACAGTATTTTTAGCCAGACTAGTTACATTATATACACCAAAACATTGAGACAAATACGAAAATAATTACAGTAAAACCCGTCTCATTACTAATTTGAGATATATTATATCCCATATTACCCAACGCAATATTGCCTGTTCTATCTTGCGTACTGATATTAACCTGCATATTTGAAACAGAACGCATAGAATTGCAATCGAAGACACACAACCACTCTAGGCAGCGAACTAATAATGACAAATTTAAAATGTCTTCGTATAGTGACCTAACCTACATAGGTTAGGCTATACGAAGACATTTTTTCATATTTTTACTAACCCACTGTAAGAGAGTAAGATTATTCTTACTACCCTACCTACTAAAGAGTACTGTGGCCGTTATAAAGTTTCACTTTATTTCGCACAGCGACTTATCCTTTTTAATGACATCAAATGTGGCATCGAAAATAAATGGAAAATGAAAAATTACAGCGGCTACCTCTTCCACAATAATTATGTGGATTTTGCAATATCAGGGGATTTTACTCTAACATTAATGTTTTACACTGCTACCTGTAGATCGCTTGGCCGACCCTTCTTTTCCTCACGGAGACACAAATATCTTCACCGGCCGACACATTTTACTTATATTACCCCGGCTGTATATTAGCCCGTACTCATATACTTATTTGTACGTCGTGCCGGAGTATGTATGTCGTTCGGAAGAATATTTTTTCTCGCCGCCTTCATAGCCTGGAAGACAGGGGCCTATCATTATTATGGGTGCGCGTGGATCATGGCTGCTACTCTCGGACCTACGCCTGCCTTTACAGGTCTCATAGCGGTGATACAGACACAGCTTTTGACGAGCTCGGTGGCGCAGTCGTGAATGACGTAACTTTGACACCAACACTCGTGGGTTCGATCCTCACACAGGACAAACATTTGTATACATGAACATAAATGTTTATCTTGGCCTGGATGTTTTAAAAGAGATAGCATGCATCATAGCAGCCTATTTGGGGAAGTACCTCCACCTCACAGAATACCGCAGCGAAATTACAACGGCCAAGAGGGTTGTTGTGTTCCTGCGTGTAAGTGAGGTCACCAGTAAGCTCCTAAGGAGTTACTGTGTTAGCAGCAGAGGAAGCATCACGCGAGAATTACTAAATATATTACAAGCGTTCATAGACTACGGTATCCGCTTTACATTAGGTGAACCATATGCTTGTATGACTCTCGATGTTGAACAAAAAAAAATCATGTTTATTTGAGCACCTGCAAATGTAAGGTTATCGAGCAGTATCCCACTGAATGAAGAGAACAGATGGCGCTGCCATCTACGCTACGTCAGCTCTGTATTTAAATAACCTTATAAAATATTGTATCGTACTTTGAAACCTAACTAATTAAAAAAATCGAACAGCTTAGTTATGTAAAATGTGTTGAAGTGTTTGTGAAGAAAAAAAATCAAGAATTATGTGTGAAAATTCAAATGTGGCATCCAAGTGATCAGTGCTATTAGACAACCTCGTACGTCAAAGACAATAATTGTGTCTCAGAATTGTTTTGTTTTTTGCAAACCGCAGTGATTTTAATGAAAAAGCGCAAAATAAAATAACGATATTCACCAGTAGTTTTCGATTCAAATGTACGAAAACTTAACGAAAACAATATCAGCGCCGCTATCTAGCGACGAGTAAAAATACTATAGTCACAACGAAATAATAATAGCAAGCAACGTAAATCGTAACCTCATACTTTCAAATCACCACCGCTTGAATATAATATAGGCAAGTCAAGAGGGCGCCCAGCCGCTCGGAATTTATTTATATAATTAATTCTTAATTCTTAAATCACAAAATAAAATTGAAGACGATATTGTGTGATAACCGAGCGCCACTCTATCCTTACATACCTCGCTCGCTTCTTTAACATGCATTTCTCTTTTCATGCACGCTCGCTGGTTTCTTGGGCTCCTGACATCACCTTCTGATAGAACACGACCAATTTGATCATGGTAGGTAAGTCTTGGCCTTCCACGTCTCCTACATCCTTGCACTTTTGTACTGTATATCTGCTTCGTCATTCTTTCATCCTGCATTCTTTCTACATGTCCGAATCAACGGAGCATGCCTCATTTTATTTTAACACCACTCTCTCTTTCAGACCAACTGTGCTTCTAACATCATCATTGCGAATACGGGCTACAAGCGTTACGCCACAAATTTTGCGCAACGTTCGCATTTCGACCGCGTTTATCCTACTTTCATGCTCTCTCTACCGCGCTATACGCAGCTCTTGCTTCCATAAGTAAGCGTTGTGAACAGGACTGCATTGTCTATAGCTAGTTGTGCCTTCTGGGTCAGGTTTTTACTTCCAAGAAGTTTTCCGAACGCTCCATTCACACTATTTATTCCCAGCACTCACTCGCGTTATCAATCCTGCTGAAAGCGCATTCAAGTTATACAGTCTCATCCACTTGTTCTAACACTTCATGATCAGCTGTAATTCTTAAATTGCTTCTAGTTTCTTCTCTTTCAAATACCATTATCTTTGTTTTTGTCGCATTAAATAGCCAGCCTTTCTTCATACATTCGTCTTTCAACATTGTGACCAGTATTTGCAGTTCAGATAGTGTTTCTGCTAATAGGGCGTCATCGTCGGCATACAGCAGACAGTTCACCACTAGGTCACCCATGCGTAATCCTACTTTCGTCGATCTTATTTTTATTGAAGTAATAAAACTTTTATTACATGTTTTTTATATATTTATTTTTAAATATATTTTACATATATTGTAATGCATTACAATATATGTAAAATATAACTAAAACATCTAAAAATTCTAAAAATCTGTAAACGCATTACATTTTTGTAACATATTATTGCGTATTTCAAATCAATGATAGATAAATTAGTGAATATTCGTTGCGAGGTTTTGTTCTGAGACTCGCTGGGTAGTAGAGTGAGTGGTTCTTCAAAATTTGCATAAAGATGTTTTTAAAAGATCGATATTACCAGTGATACCCAAAGTGTTCCAATTTCTTCTTCTTCTTGGCGTTATCCCGTTTCCTAAGGCTAAGCATTTGGCGAACACACAATTTTTTACATGAAGCGACTGCCGTTAGACCTCCACAACGCAAAGGTAAAACTAGATATTTCTTAGCTAGTCACACGTCTTTCGAAATATAATTTCCTCGCGTGTGGGTTTCCTCACGATGTTTTTCTTCACCACCGAGCAAGTGATAAATATGTACATAAAACCAAAAATACAAATTTAGTGATACATGTCCCAGTGGTCAATAGGCCGGTCCCTTATCCACTAAGATATCACTACCCAAAGAGTTGCAAGTATCTACGGCCATAGTATATTGCCATCAAGTAGGCCGTACAAGCGTACATCAGCCTGATGGTACAATAACTGCTTACCACAAGGCAAACCATACGCGTGTATATGTATTGACTACGGAAACATTTTGGCTAATCCACCCGAAGTTAGGTCAAGATAAGCAGCTTTTGTATTTGATATACTGAGGTATGTGACATACCATAACTCAGATCAGATTTCAACTCTTCGCTTATTTTTTTAATTATGAAATAAGTGAATAGAATTATTTATTTTGCGAAATGGAAGATATATCTCGAGAGAGATATATCTTTGCTCACCCGAAGTACTACGTCGTCCAATTGAGTTGAAATCTGATGTTAAAAGTATAATGATAACTAAATAACATAACATAACAGAAGGAATAGCACCGTTATCGTTATTACGGAATCGTCGTGGGCTTAAACTCTACAGATACTCCAGAACTATTTGACCAGTTGTTAATTTGGCTTCAATATGCCTTTAATTGGATTACCACAGTATTTATCGTATCTGCTGATATCTGAGCATATATTTGCAAATCATCTGCGTAAGAATAGTATATTCTTCATGATGTTAAAAATTATCTCGCTTAACCATATCCCCATCAGCTATGCTGAGGATGATTTACTCCAACCTAAATCAAAAGCCGATCTAAATAAAATAAAAATGGTTATTTTTCTTACGTCATCATCGTGAATGCAATTTGTGAGCGTTACACTACATATTTTGAGCAAAGCCCAGATGTCGACCGCAATTTTTTTTTTGCCCTCATACTGTCTGTACTTCTAAGTAACTGAAATTTACTGATAACTAACACTACGTACGAACGAACCCCAATACTTGTTGTATTGGAATTCGTACGAATGTGTTGAGATCAGTAAATTTCAGTTGCTTAGAAGTATCACCAAAGATAGATTCACATTATAGCCTTCGCTCACCCGTCTCTCGAGATATATCTTCCATTTCGCAAAATAAATAATTCTATTCACTTGTTTCATAATTAAAAAAATAAGTCTCAGCTTAGTACCTCCATTTCAAGTAATATCGCCTAGGTATTAAAGTGCTAAATGACGTAAGTAAATTGGAAAAAGAATATATTTTATGTCTCTTCTTCACAATTAGAGTATGAAATTTGACAAATGCTGAAACAGGTGTTCATTAACGTTTATTATAGTCTATTTGCATATGATTTCAAGAAAATTGATAAACATTCTTTTGCTATACAGACTACCTCCCCTTTCATCGCCTCTGGCATTGAATTTGGAATGTCTTTGTATACCTATGTGTCACGAAAGTAGACTATTTTCTAAATGTACCGGAGTTATGCTTCATCATGTTTTGATTTGACCAATAAGAAAAGTAGAATATCAAATAAAAAACTTTTTGATGTTGTAGAGGTACATCGAATTCACAAGGCATCTGTTTTAGCTAATGTATAGGTATATTAGGATAAATACGAATAGTGGAAATCAAGGGAAAAAATTGGCCAAGTGCGAGTCGTACTCGCGCACGAAGGGTTCCGTACCATTATCTATAAAAACGGCAAAAAAATCACGTTTGTTGTATGGGAGCCTCCCTTAAATATTTGTTATATTTTAATTTAATTATTTATTCTTAAAGCGAATATATAACTAAATATTCTGTGGATATTTCAAGTGTCTACCTGCTGCCGTTATCAATATCGAGCGTTTGTTACATGGGAGCCCCCTTAAATATTTATTTTATTCTATTTTTTAGTATTTGTTGTTATAGTGGCAACAGAAATACATCACCTGTAAAAATTTCAACTGTCTAACTATCACGGTTCATGAAATACAGCCTGGTGACAGACGGACGGACGGACAGCGGAGCCTCAGTAATAGGGTTCCGTTTTACCCTTTGGGTACGGAACCCTAAAAAATGATTGCGTCATTCTTTGAAAATGATCTTTTTAAATTTTCTTTTTTTTATAAAATATTCTTTTTAAATCGTAAAATTGTACTAAAAAGGACTATTTATAGTTATTCCCTACCAAAAAAATATATAAGCAACTCTTGATTCAAAAGAGATTAGAACTTATTAAAGTCCTGTTGACGCCGTCAAATGCACACGGGAGCAAGAAATTTTTATGATAATTAGTAGAGCTGACAGGGAATACCAAATGTCGCACATAATCTGTAGCCTTTAATGGAATAAAAGAAGACATAACAAGAAATCGACTCTGTCAATAAATATTGTAATGATATTTATATTAATTAAATATCTGTGCTTAACCGAAGTCCAAAAGCCCCCTTTCGGGTCAGAAATGAGACAACTGTTTTTATTGTTCATTGTATATTTTTACATAAAAAAACCTTGGCCCTTACAATTCACGATAGTGAAATCGTAGCACGATTTACTTTTGCGATAGCGCCATCTAGTGATAACTGACTTAAACTAATTACCAACTCATACCATTCCGTCTACTAAGAACAAACTGAAATTGTTCTTGATCAAATAAATAATTGATCCCGCCTATTATGAAAGCTAGTGGCAAAAAAGTGTCTAACAATCGAAATCTTACTTCAAATACAATTCTAGTAGATATCGCTATAACCTTAAATTGTACACAACCCTATACATAGTATATTGGCTTATATAAACTTACATATAATTATTTATCCGTTAGGATGCATTTATTAGGACGTTTTATTGTCGAGTTTTTGGTGCGTATTGTTACAACTCGTGTAATTTTGTCTACTCCTGGATGTTTTGCACAATTTTGCCATACAACCAACGACACGGAGGTAAGTCATCTTCTTTTATTAACACAATGTCGACCTTCAGTTCAGAAGTATCGTCTGTCCATTTATGTATTTGCAGAAAAATATGTCAAATACTCAATAGACCATCGACGCCAAAATTGCTGCAACTTTTTTTGAGTATGTTGCCAACGTTTTGAGATATTTGACGTTTCAAATTTCTGATCGAGAGCTATTACTAACGGCTCACCAACGAGGAAATGTCCAGGTATCAGAACGTCAATCATGTCACTATTGGAATGAAGACGTGACAGAGGTCGCCAGTTTAGGAATGTCCCTACTTGTGTTACGATGTTATCTCTTAGAATGTTAGCCTCGAGTTATCTGTTATCCGTTTCAGGTATTTTTCACAGATTTAATGGATGCCTGCCGCAAACCGCCAAAATTTAGTGCATGGGCTGAAATAAAATGTGAAGTTGTGTTATTATTGGCTAAACCTTTGACAGTTTCTTACAAAATAGCGCCGCCGGAGGGGCTGTCCCAATTTGCCGGGATGGCCCCTAGAGTGAAGAAGTCCGGCCCTTTCTGAGGGGCTGGCCAGTTGCAGCGGTGCCCTGTCGCTGACAGCTCCGGGGCACCACACCAACGCGGCCGATGGCAATTCGCGGGGTTGTTTATATGTGGGTATACTGTCGGGCACCCGACGGGGAGTCCCACGCTACCACCGGAGGCCACCCAGGTACCGGTGGTGTGCATAACGCATTTTTCCCCGCGTCACTACAAAAAAAAAAGGTTTCTGCATTGTAAATAGTGACTTCGATTCTTTAGATGCTCCACAAAAATTTGTGCCACTGTCACCAACTGTTTAACACTTGATAATCTAATATTTCATGCACAGAAATCTGATCATAAGTTGAGGCTCTCCGTGCAATGTTTTCATATGAGCATCCTTGATGTAAGTATGCTGATTTTGGCAGGATTATATGATGGTTGGCATCTTCAGGCAGCAGCGATAGTTCTAATCTACCTCTTACCCGCAAGACTGCATTCTGATCTAGAAAGGAGCCTATTGATATCAATCGTAAGTTAACTGGTAAATTGCCTTTATTTATGAACTAATCTTCCTCAACTTTGAAATGTTCTTGCTGACGAATGTCTCACTATAACTTGTAAAAAGACTTTGATTTCATCATTTCCATTATAATAAACGTTCACAACTTTCAATAAAAGTAAAAATCTCCGGCAATATGCTTGAACTCGAACCAATTTATTAAGAAACGAAAACTGATCCCACTCCCACTGGTCAACACCAATGTATGACTTGTAACAACATACGACGACAGTTTCTAGTTCTGTTACATTATTTCGAGGATGCTAATATTGAATTTCTTCCCTCAACAGTGGTCGGCCTGTCCACCAGATCTTCGAGGTTAACATAGCTGCTGGACTTGCTCCACGTGATATACAATCCGCTGGATTTTGAGATGATGAAATATAAGTTCCAACGAAGATACAATTTCAGCTACGCGGTTGGCGACGAATGTCTTCCAACGGCTTGGGTGATCGTGGGGTTAAGCCAAGCGAGCACAACTGTGAATCCATCCAGGCTTGAATATTGGCTTTAGGAATATTCATCACCTGTGAAACCTCTACCAACATCCTCATCAGTAGCATGGCCCTGCTCAACAACTCTTTTATTAAAGACTGAAGTTTAATATGTATCCGTCATTATTTTCTAAGTTCCTTTTTCCTTTATTAATCTTAGTAACTTCTCATTACTGATAGCGCATTTCTGTCCATAAAACTGTCCTTTTTAAGTAGCATATTAATTTCTCAATAGAGTTTCACTCCCTCTTCCACTGTTTGACAGTCGGTCATCAAATCATCTTTTTTTCATCGTATGATATTTGTTGCAGTGACTTCACAGCTAGGTAAGGTGCCGATGCTGGATGAATTGTTACGCATAATAATCGATATTCTTTTATAGGATTGACACTAGGCCTCTACAGTATTCTTTGATAATCCACATCTTGATCTTGTACCTTGACCTGCCTATACATTTTTATTATATCCGCAATTAGACATATAGGGTAAGCTCTCCACCGCATTAATGGTGCAAGTCTTTTAGCAGTGTAGGACCTACCATCATAGTATCATATCGTAATGTTGTTATAGACTTCGATTGAGCTGAAGACGAAATTTTATGACGAACCGCCATCCCGTGCATGTAACTGGTAATGGGTTCAAACTGTGGTGGTACCAACAAAATCTTATCAATAAGATGATTTCATGTTTGAACAATATGAATGTAATATTATTCAAACATGAAATAGTTTAAAATTTCTTAAGATTGGTACAATTTTGAGTCGAATTCGTGGAGGCTGGCACATATGGTATCCGTTAAGAGTTTTTTGCAAGAGTTGGCGTCGAGGGAGCCGAGACTATATAAAAACTAAACAGGGATCCGTTGTACAATTTAAAATAGGACGATACTTTGATTGAATTCGGAAGTAGACATTAAATACAAATTTAAAAGATCTATCGAAAACAAATCATCACGAGATAATAGATGTTTGAGAATAAATAGAATTACAAGTGAAATGATGCACCTTTGCCCTGAGAAACAGTTCCCAGGCGTGACGAATAGACTTTTGTCTAGGGCCTGTCGGGTATTAGAATAATGCCTAATTTCATTACTAATCAAAGTTAATTAGCATGTTTGTGAATTATACATCATTCGATAAGTTAAGCTAGTCGTAAATGCTTAGTCTGAAATGGATAATGTATACGGAACCTTACCGTCAAACATCGAGTCGGCTTGACACGACCATTGGAGTGAGACGAAGCCATGTTAGGGTAGGGGTTGTCGTGTGTATATAGGATGTTGGCAGGAGGGAAGCGACACATTTCGCCTCAAAAGGAACTGTGGGGCATAGTGCCGAGATATGGGATCGACGGTATACTGTTCCGTTCTGGGCTGTCCACTTACAAAATGTCAAACAGAGTTGCATACTATCTGTTAGGCTGTCACACAAAAAACCGCAGCCAAATAACAACTCCCTGCAGGGTTGATGCGTTCCTGCGTGTGAGTGAGCTCCTAAGGGCTGATTTGAGAGCAAGATTAACTCTATGAAATCAAATTTCTTTCATTTTTGTAACAAGAATCAGTGTCGTTAGGGCGATTGGCTATAAAGATTGTTTTAAAACAATCTTTATAGTTTTAAAACTCGCGTTAGTTTGTTTTAAAGTGGTTTGTTAGCAATATTGATACATTTCAAAACTCGTGGTAAACTCACTGTGCCAACTGAGCGAGGTTTGAGTGTTTAGAATCAGTACACGATTTGGTTTCGTTTAAGGTAAGGCGGACTGAATCTCCTTTCACATACACTAGGGAACCACTTCTCTAGCGCAAAATAAACGCGCTCGTGAAGTGTATTACATAATTCACGGTATGGCGGGGCGACTAATAATCCCGCAGATGATAGCAATTTCTCAATTGTTATTATTTGGGCAAGTGTGAGTCTGCATTATCCACATTATCCATAGTTAGTGGACCGTAGGGTTTAGGACCTTCAAATACACACGTCCATTAGCTGTCTATACAAAGTTATATACACACATATATTTTTTATAACACAAATATCTATACACAAGGTTAGACAAACACCCGAATTAGGGCGATAGGTAATCCGGGTTTGATTCGTTTTAATTCGCGGTTAGTAATCAGCTAGGTAGTCGCGGCTTAGTAAATTTCGTTAGGTCATCAGAATTAAGACTAGGAAATTAACGTTGTAAATTTCCGTATGGTTCCATAGACGACTAAGCTGTAAATAAGTGTTTGGTTTTGCACGGGTTTGGATGTTAAAAGAAGGTGCTTGCTTAATATCAGGATTTCGCGATTTGAAAACATATTGCTCTCATATTTATTTTTAAAGGAAAAAAAAGGACATATTGTATTAGTAAATTTCACATCATTTGTGTCTGATAGGGATTAGCTTGTATTATTCCCTATTCCATAGTCTAACACTAGGTAATCTTGGCTGGGGCTTTGGGCGGACCTTCTGGGCGGGTCGCCGACCCTGAAATATATTTATATATGACAGACGGCGATCCTCTCAATTGGTAGGATGGGTATCAGACACTTTTCCAAAATAAATGATGGTTTTTCTTAAGAATTATAAGGTTATAACCTTAAATACGAGAGCATAATTTCCTGACAACATCTCGCGTGAAATACTAAAAGAAGCACTAAAGTGCCAACAGGTTCTGAGTCCCAATTCACTTGAAATTCGATCTTACAGAGAGACAGTATGAACATGTTTATATGTTAAATCAATTCGCCAAGTTGAATTCACTAAATAAACACTAAAACATCAGTGAATTCACTCCATTCCAGTCCTAATAATTGGTAAACCCATACAGTTTAAAGAGCTCTAACACAAACAAATAAAGTACACATATAATATATAAATATATACCAATGGACTAGGAACAAAGGTTTGAAGCAAGTGGCTATTTGTTGCAACAATAAAATACTAAATAACTAGCGTACGTAAATAAACATATATATATATATATATACGTATACTGATATATATACATTGATTCCTTGCGAGGAAATCAGCTTCAAAATCCTTTAGCAGTGTGGTGGGACACCCTGGCCAGGGGAACAGCCACAATATACATACTGTAATACTAACCCACACCTGCATTCAAACTCGATTGAACCCGAGTCTATGGGCGAATTTCTATGACTAACTCGTTGCAAGACACTAGGCATCAAAGCATCGTAACATTTTACATCAATATATATATATATAAATATATGACTGCAAAATCAACTCGATACAGAATTGGGAGATAGGCTATAGTAGAATATATAACAATCTAGGTAGGTCTTAATATTAAATACATAAGTAGAACATAGGTCAGATACGTAAGGGGGACATAAGTTAGATACATAAGTAGGTATTAGTTAGGAAGATTTGTAGGGCTTAGCATTTTAGGTACATTTAGGTCGTTAGGTAAGATAATAATAAAATAACAATAATATTAGGTAGGGTACTACAGTAGCAGTAGGTGTAGTTAGGTAGAGTCGTGGTGCGGCTCTCAGCTTCGGCTGTGGGTCCATTACAAAACGTGGTCGCAGTTCGCAGACAATCCGCAATTAACCAGCGTGATACTATAAATGTCCTAGTTGAAACATAAGTCGCAGTTATCCCGTAAGTTTCTTAAGTGGAGAATAAGTTGATGTGGTAATCTTTCAATAAATACTTTCACTGACCTGTCTAATAAAGGGTCTCTGCAAGAATATATCACTCTTCTGTACATTATCTATTGTTTGTACAAGTTGGTATCCACAATTTTCCATTTTGTGCAATTAAGAATATTAAATTTTATTAACTTATTTTGTTTCAGACTCCATGTAGTATAAAAACTGACTGTTACTTTTATATACTGATAATGACGGCATCTGAATAAACAACAAAAATTTCACTGATCATGTGCAAGGCGGACTGGGACTCCCATGGTTCCGTTCGTTCATTAACCTTATAATAAGTTTATAAAGGATTTTTGATGAGTTCCTTAAAACTACACTAGTTACAGTTAATACTTAAACAGTCCTTGTAATGTTTACATAAACTATTCAAACAGAAATTATTTCCCATTTCGCAGAGTAAGTGTACTCATGATAAAAATGCATCCAGATACAATGTTCGTCATATATTTATAGAATTTAATGTTAGTGATATTATATGGCGTAAAAATTATGTGGTTAGCAATGCTGGGTCTGACTGTAGTTCAAAATTAGTCCCGAAATATATAAAAACCAACGTTGTGAATAAACTTTCTCCTTTGGTTTACATTCTTGAAGATCCTGATGGAAGTAGTTCAAAGTGGCATGTCAAGGACATTAAATTAAAATCTTTTATTTAGTGCTTTTTAACTTTACTAAATAACTTCATTTGTGTGTATCATTTAAGTTTTAATTATCATCCTTTACTTCGATTATATTTAGGCTATATTAATAGAAGCTCTTTGATTTTAATAGATAATATTCTCATTTTATTTTTACTTCTTCTATGCATTGAGAAGATATGTAAAATGTTTTAGCATATTGTGTATGTTACAACTCTACTTATTTATCTTGCCTTTAGGTCTTATATCTTTAAAAGGGTGCAATTAGAAAGTCTGCCTTTAGTGCTGTGCTAAAATCAGTTGATGTTACTGAGATTTTATAACATATATACACACAAATATATCGTGATCAGCAAGGAGATGTAGAATACTGAGAGGAGATGTCTGGTGGGATGCGGAGTTTGAATCCTTCGTGAAAAACAAGAAGAAAGCGTGACTGGATTAAGTATTGGATTAAGTATCATCTTTGTACCAGAGTGCTGGTATGAAAGAAACGAAAAAGAAATATACCGTCGATGTAAAAATGAAACCAAAGCTTTAGTTAAAGAGAGGCGTGAAAGACTACTTATAAATGAGGATGAGTGGCTGACGAAGAACTTCGAGGCAAATACCAAACTATTCTGGAGAGAGGTAAAAAAGTCTCGAAATGGCTCGTCAGCATCCAGAATGGACAAGATAAAATGTAAAGCTGGTGGCATTCTTGCATACGGTGGAGTGAATATTTTAGAGAAATGTATGATTATGTTCAGGACGCTGACACAGTGAATGAGTCTGTGATTGACTTGGTAGTGCCAGTGTACCATGAAGACATTACCATGGATGAGATTGATTGGTCGATACGAAGTTTGAAAAATAGAAAGTCAGCGGAAATCGAAATGGAAAGCTGAGATGATGAAACTAGGTGGCAACTACGTCAAGGACGCTTTCTGGTTTTTGACCAAATTATGCTGGAGAACAGGAAGGGTACCTTGCAAATGAAGACGCGCGGTTACCGTTACTCGCACGTACGCAGCTTAGCAGCTAAAGTGTACGGAAAGATCATTGAAAGGAGAATGAGGGTGAAATTGGATGGAATGCTTTGGGAAGCACATGGTGGATTTCGAAACGACAGAGGATATACCCATCAAGTTTTTTCACTCCGTAACATCGTAGAGAAGCATTTGGCTTTGGACCAGAAGGTTTTCTGCGGTTCTGTGGACCTTGAGAAAGCATTTGATAGGGTCGTGCGAAAAAACTGGAATATTTTGCCTAGATATGGGGTTGGCAGTGACCTGCTTCGTGCTGTGCAATCCACTTATAAGGTTTGTACAGCATGTGTACGGATGGACGGCAGCTTATCGCCCTGGTTTGTTGTCAACATTGGTGTCAGATAGGGATGCGTCGGCTCGGCTATTCATCCTGTATCTGGACAGATGTCTTCAGAGAATAGAAATATGAATGTGGGAATGCGAATGGGTGACTCACTTTGAGCAGCGATGGAAGGTACACCGCTGATGTGGAGAGACGAGTTAGTGCAAGGAATATGGTGAATAGAGCGCTGGGTAAACTTCTAGGCAGCCGAAATCTAAGCCAGATGGCACAGCTCACTGTACACAACGAGGTGCTAATCCCAGCGCTAACTTATGAAAGTAAGGGCAGGGTATGGCAGAGAGAGAGCATGAAAGTAGAATAAATGCGGTCGAGATGGGAGCATTGCGCAAAATTTGTGGCATAACGCTTGCTGAGCGCGTTCGTAATGACGAGGTGAGAGAAAGAGTTAGTTTGAAAGAGAGTATCGGTTTTAAGATAAGAAAAGGCATACTCCGTTGGTTCGGACATGTAGAAAGAATGCAGGACGAAAGAATGGCGAAACAGATATACAATGCACAAGTGGAAGGATTTAGAAACCGAGGAAGACCAAGACCAAGTATTTTATAAGAAGATGATGTCAGGGGCCCCTGGAACCGGCGAGCGTGCATGAAAGAAGCTATAAATATTAGAGAAGCGAGTGAAGTATGTAAGGACCGCGTCTTATGCCGCTCGGTTCTCTCTACCTACCTCGCAAGGGACCTGGCGTGAATATATATATATATGTATATATATAAATATATATACAGTATGGAAGTTGGTGCGTTGTATGTATCGGGGCTAAGAAGAGCAATTAGTGCTAAAGAAGCAAGTGAGGCCCGCAAGGATCGAGTGATGCAGCGCTTGGCTCTCTCTGAAAACCACATCTAATGTGAAGTTATAGATAAATAGATACCTAGATATATATCCCTTGGTGGAATTTTACCTTCTGCTCAGGAAGATAAGCAATCTGGGGCACTCTAAGTTTCTTACTCACTCTCAGCCCAGTATGGAAGTTGGTATACTATTTCAGAGCGTACTGGCACAAAATTACAATCAGAAGTACAGGAAGAAAACAATGGTACCTTTGTGCAAAAAACACAATTCCTAAATTGCAATCCTATAAAAAAGTATATGAGAAAGTAAATTATAAAAAAGCACTACAAAAAGATAGGACGTACTCCCCAGTTGAAGAGAACAAGGTCACCTTACAAAAAGATGAGATTGCCGCACCAACCACTAGCCAGCCATATACAAATATAACCAACACCATAAAACCTGGACCCCACGTTGGGCGCCACTTGTCGCAGGGGTTAGTGCCCTGGAGGAAGAAGGGCTGGTATTTACTTGAGAAAAAAAATACAAGAGGTAAATAACTTCAAGGGTTTATTAAAACAGAAAGAGTACAGTTCTGCGGTCGTGAGTAAGGTCGTGGTTTCCGCTACAGTTGCCTATAAGACACTTAGCTTTCCCGAGGAGTTGCAGCAGGCACGCCGCAGGTGGAGGTAGGCGTAGAGCAGCGGACGCTATCGGCGATGGTGTAGAGTGGAGGAGAATACAGCTCCGGCGCGTCCGACGTGCGAAGAACCGGCAATGGGAGGCGTGAACTACCCGTACGGGTGAACTCCAAAATGTAGACATACTAAAGTATTGTAATACAATCACTGACATTAAGTATGTATAAATATACTTATAGTTGTATATTTTGTGTATGTATGTCATATATCATATTATGTGTTTTTTATTTATTATTATATGTATTATCATTTAGTATTTGTACACACTTGTATACCTATATATATATATATATGTATATATATATATATATATATATATATTTACACCTATATAAGTAATTATACTAATAAGAATATACTTTCCTTCCTTGCTAACCCTACCTTCTTTGTACGCCGATTCGTTACCTTAAGGTTGCCTTGAAAAAATTGCTTTTAGCAATTAGAATGCCTTGTTGCATAATAACTATTCATGATTTATAAATTTTAAGAAATTTCCTGTAACAATTATTATGTAAATAAGCTTATTCTATCTATATATCTATGAAACCTTAATAGCTGGCGATTATAATGCTCATCATCCAACTTGGTGTACCCTAAATGAAACAACAGGCACTCAATTATATAATAGGTCGCTAGAGAACGGATATATTGCTTTGATTAATGGAGATCCAACTAGAATTAAATTGGTTCCTGAAAAATTGCAAAAAACGTCGCCAGACATATCTTTCTGTTCCTCTGATATAGCTGTTAATTCCAGTTAGGTGGTAACCAATGAGAATGTGGACAGTGATCATTTGGTAATTAAGAGGTGTCTACTACTTCGCTATCTGATATGTGGCGAAAGATGCATTGTATTAAATGTTCTGTAAAGAACAATGTAAAATAAATCTTCGTAAGACACACTAGCACCTGATTTTGTTGCTCCCTCTTGCTCTAAATTTAATGATATAAGTCTCCAATAGATAAGATTTTTTCACTGCACAAACTAGAAAACTGTTTGAAAGCAAAAGATACAACACAGGGCCAAGACGGTATTTCATACTCCATGATCTCATCCATCATCTCCCTTATGTAGCCAAAAAGTATCTGCTCAGATAAGATAAGATAAAGATTTCTTCCAATGGCAAATAAAGGATTTTTATACTTTATTTGCCATTGGGCCCCCGCGGGCACGTAGACACGTCTTATATATTTTTGATTTTTTTTTATATTGGCTCAGCATAGTTGCTCCGCTGCGTCTGTTCGTAAGCGAAAAGAAGAGCCCAAATTGCAGCGGCAACTGACAAATGTCTACAGTGAGCTGCCAGTTGACGCTACCATGCTGGCCCGCAAGGTGCTTATTCACGCTTCGTTTGAAGGATTCCGAATCATAGGAAGGAGGAAACACATGTGCAGGCAAGGCGTTCCAATTTTTAATAGTTCGACAGAGATAGGAGTTGCCGAACTTTTTAGTGCGAGACAAAATGTCCTCAACAGTGGAATGATGACATCGCAAGCCTACACGTGTGGTTCTATGATGGAAGAGAGAGCGTGGGATAAGGGAAAATAGTTCTTCAGAGTACTCACCATGGTACAGGCGGTAAAATATACTTAGGGAGCCTATGTCCCTACGAAGTTGTAGAGGTTCTAGGTTTTTTGTGACCTCTTCGTCGTCGATTATGCGGATAGCCCGTCGCTGTAACCCATCGAGAGCCTCGAGAAAATACTGTGCGGAGCCGTTCCAGAGATGCAAGCAGTACTCCACGCAGGCCCGAACTTGAGTCTTATAAAGAAGACAAAGTAGTCCGGCGTGAAAAACCGGCGCACCCTGCTCAGGACTCCGAGTTTCTTTGAAGCTGTTAAAATGAGGCTCTCGATGTAATTTCGTTGAATTAGTCGCATCGAATATCCATGCTTAGCATAATCAGGCTATCTCGCATATTGAGGGTAGCGCCCTGAAGACTGGGAGTGGGGTGAAATGGGGACATTTTTGTTGTGAAAGTACACACCTGAGTTTTCTTGGCATTCAACTCAACCAGGTTATTGGAACCCCATTTACCCCCAATGAGGTCCAAAACCCGATTAAGCTCAACGACAAGACTCTCATGCCTCTCATCGATTTTTGCCCGATCAGCACTAGGCCGCCAGAAATATCGTCCACGAACCTATCATGGTACTGTCATGTGCATAGCAATGAATATTACCAATTGGCATCATGTCGATGGTATGAAGAAGATAAAGGGTGGGCTATAAAACGGAGCCCTGTGGGAAACCGGCATTCACTGACATGAATCGCGAAACGCATCCATCTGTAAGGATGCGGATTTTACGCTCATGCAGGAAGGCAGCAATCCACTTACAAACCAGGAAGGGCAGACCGTATGCCGGAAGTTTGGAGAGAAGTGCTTTATGCCAAACCCGATCAAATGCCTTGGCGATATCTAGGCTGACGGCCATAGATTCACCATGTTTATCAATTGCCTCCCCCCTGAGGTATGTCATATAAGCTAGAAGATCACCCGTCGTTCGTTTCGATCTAAAGCCATATTGACGATCATTAATTAAGGAGTGTTCTTCTAGGTAACGGATCAATTGATCCGTTCTATGACTTTGCACAACAGTGAAGTTACTGCAATGGGGCAGTAATTTGATGGGTCCGAACGGTCTCCCTTTTTGGGTACCGGCTAGCCTCTCTCCAAGCCTCCGGTACACAACCAGTTGAGTGTGAGAAACGAAAGAAGCGCGTCAATACCGGGGACAACCCCGCTTCACATTTTTTCAGAATAATCTCTGGGATACCATCAGAACCACTGGCTTTACGGACATCGAGTGACCATAGCTCAAAACGGACATCACGCTGCCTGATGTGAATCTCTGGCATAACGGAACCACAAGAGGGTATCGATGCTGGTTGCATGCCACCTGTGGGAAAATACCAGAAAGCTTTTAATAGCGTTTCCCTCGTCATATCTTGTCGAAAAAGAGTTAATGTCGTTATAAACTTTTTAACATAAAAAATCGCTCCGGAATAAATATCACGGAACGGGGAGATTTGCGGTTATTCCTAACAAAAGTGAAGCCAAATATTGATACGAATAATTTGCTGTCAATCCATAAAGTACATCCCTCCCATTAAAATTATGACTATTTTGTGATTGTCATTGTACAAAGTTACGTTATTAATATTTAATTTCAATTATATTACGACTGTTATCATATTACAATGTATTATGATAACATAATAATTAATAGTGTAATAATTACATATTTGAATAAATACAACACAAAAAAATATACTATTTTTCTTTTTATATTTACCACTCCGGGGACGGGGAGTTTTCTAAGTGAAATAAGTGAGAATTCATTGGTTCCCTGTGCGGTGAGTAGATATCAAAAAAGTAAACTTTACTTTTTTGACATCCACTCACAGCACAATCAATTAATTACTTAACCAATCAATTTTCACTTTTTTTTTCGAAAATTATTAATTCGTGGCTGGAACTCAGCCGCGATGCAAATTTCCATAGTTAGTTCTAATCTTTACATTTTTTTCGAGTTTTGGGAATATGGTAGAAATGTGGCTGCAAGGGGTTCACCGGAACCAGCTATATTTTGAAAGTAGTCTATGAGAAAAAAAGCCTGGGAACCTCTGCTTTAAACGATTAATTCTTGTGTATATGTAAATATATATTGCGTATCTCAGAATGTACGAGTATATTGAAAATTCTGACACGAATCAAATTTTGCATTTAGATTTTTAAGTTTAGAAATAGATGTGTCTTTCCTAAAAAAATGCGATTTATATGAAAAAAAGAAAAACAAAAATAAAGCTAATTGAATCATCGGTACTTTAAAACATGATTAATAGTAAAGGCGGTGATTTTATAACTTTGTATATTACAAAGCTACAAACTGAACTTCGTTAACTGTTTTATTACATCGTGTACATTCAGGTAGATAAGGTAAAATTATACTTTTCTCTGAATTTCGTATTAGATAATTATGTCGAAATCAGAGCGTGTTTTCATGTTTGCATACAGTAGTCGGGTGCTAATAGGCCCGTTGTCTCCGCACCACGGCCGAGTCGAAATTTATGACTACATTTTACGGAGCAATTTGCATACTAGTAAATAACAGTTCTGTCGGTGTTGTGGCGCTTATTTAGACGTTATAAACTGATTACGCACTCGATAACGCCGCGCCGCATGTAAATGTTGCCGAATGTACCGGAATATAACAATAAAGGAATTATAAATAACGGTATCCCACGCGATGGGCTACATGGATAAATATTTGCTTTTACTCTAGATATTAAGTTATTCGGATTTTTCATCGGCAAATGCTTGCTAGAATTAATCCAAATATCATAGTGCTAGATTTTAAGAGAGATAAAGCGCATCAAAGCAGCCCATCTGGGGAAGTACCTCCACATTACAGTAAATCGCAGCCAAATAAGAATTCCTTAGAGGTTTGTTGTGCTCCTGCGTCTGAGTGTGGTCACCAGTAAGATCCTAAGGAGTTGCTGTGCTAGCAGCAGAGGAGGTTTCGCGCGAGTGACACTTAGTGTATTACTCGTACAAACGTTTGTAGGCTACGGTTACCGCTACATATCAGTAACAAAATCTGAACTACATTTAAAATTGCACTTCGCTATAAAAACGATGAACGAACGAATTCTGGACAAGTATTTTAGATTTTAGTAGACTTCATATTTGGAAGTTACTCTTATTGCCCTAATAATAGAATCTCAGATTTTGTTTTATATAGTATTTTTATAATAACCAGAATATTTTTTATTAAATAGGATTATTAGCACCACTAAAATGCCCAAAAGGTCTAGGTCTAAGGTATCTACAATGTACGTAGTAAGTAACATGTATTTTAATTAGTTAAAGGAATAAAGAAAATGCGATAAAATATACTGTAGAGTCCTTTTTTTTCAACAGTTTTTGACAATTCTAGTAGCATACATTTAATTAATGGAAATTTAGTTTAGTGAATTAAAAATAAATGTTTTACAGTTGAAAATTTTCTTCAATTTAAATATTACAGAGCATTTTTTATAATTTTATCATTTAGAACAACATTTTAGTTAATTATCATAATTTTGAAAAGTAACTTAGTATGAGAGAAAAAAATTGTTCACCTGTTGAAAATTTTCTTGTACTGTTAAATTCATGAGCGTACGTATTAGCAGGCAAAAGTATTACGCTGCGAATGTCTGTTTGAATTTGGAATATTATATTTTTTAAACACTTATTGTATTTTAAAAAAAAACATTAAAGTCGTCGTTGTCTGTAGTGAAAATGGAATTAACTAAAAAAATTTCAGGGCAATGACATTTTCTGATTTTTAAAGTGTTATTTCCTCATAACGACTGAGCCACCGAGAACGAGTTTTATTAGAAGGTGATGTCAGAAGCCCTAGGAACCGGCGAGAGTGCATGAAAAGCGCTATGAATGTTAAAGAAGCGAGTGAAGTGTGTAAGGACCGCGTCTTATGGCGCTCGGTTCTCTCTGCCTACCCCACAAGGGAGCTGGCTTGAAGATATACATACATACATACTGTGAAGTGTGACCACCGATGGATCTGTGGTTATTATTAAGCTGTTAAAAATAGAGAAGCAGCGCATTTTTGGAAATTATTTGTGGGATCATTTACCGAATATGTCCAAATAAAAACATTTAAAACAAGAACATTTAAAATTAAAAAATAAAGAGCGAGTGTTAATTTGTGCACAAAGATGTTGCTACAGTACGGCCCTGGACATACTAACTCTGTTCACGATATGTTACGGGAGACAAAACGTTTATTCATTATTTTCAAAACGATAAACATAAATTGAAGTGAACTAGAAATATAGGCAAATGAGTATTTTTATTTCTGTATATTAATTCTCTATATTATTATTCAAATATCATTACATTATTATATGTATTAAACTTTGTTATGATTCGACGGTCAGTTAATATAAGCACAAAAAGAATAATATGAGCTCTGAATCTTTAAACGTTTTGCTAGTTAACAGCTATAAATCACCAATTCAAGAATCTCTCCTTCGATATTTACTTCATTCCCGTCTAATAGGCCCAATGGATTTATTCACTTAGAAAGAATACGGACGAGATTGCAGAGATGTTTACTCTCCATATGCTGTATAATAAATACAATGTTCTGTAATTATTTTTTTGTAACGTAATAACGTCACAGAATTCTTTTAAGTTCAATATTCTCCAAAAGAATTATATACATACACTTCCCCCATGTAATTCAATACTGAACACAGTGAATTTAAATGATAGTCATACAAAGACCACTGTCTTACTAATCGCTGTCAGTCCCAGTATTACATTGCATATTAAACCTAGTCTAGCCATAAGTTCTGTAACAAATAAATTTGCATTTATCTTTTTATGAAGTAATGTAATCTCAATAAAACTTATATGTACATATTTATGAAAATCTCTGCAATAAATAAAAAAAAGGTTCTATTCGAAATATTCACCTTTGACTTTGATAAAGGCCTTTAATCTGTCTGGCCACAAATCTTAGATTTACGCAATGTTTCCATGGGAAATTTAATCACTGCTTGCTCCAGAGATTTCTTAAGAGACAATGTCGGCGTGTCGTTTTGAGCAGCCACGCAATTCTGTAAGAGCAAACGTCCTTACATCCTCGGAAACATCGGCTGTTACAGCCTTGAACACAAAATTGCAATTCTTTGGTGTCGCTTTTCATGGTTGTGCGACACTAGCGCCGCAAGGCTGCGTTTGGAATTGGAATTCTACAAGGCAAACAGCCTCGCGTACGCTTACAGCCTTATAGAATATCAAATAATTTAGCCGTGATCGCAGTAGACAATGTCAAAGCTGTGACATCTGTGATCACAGCGACGCACACAGCCATTACGAGTCGCTTAGAGAATTGCATGGCTGGTCATGTTCTCTAAAACTGACTACAAATTATGGTCAGTTGGCTAGACGAGGGCCAGTCTTTTGTTCTTATAAAGTCCGGAACGTTGGTTTCGAGCCAGGCTTGGATAGTTCGTCCTTGGGTCCAGATGTAGAGTCCTTTTTTGTTTTTTTTTTTTTTGTGACGCGGGGAAAAATGCGTTACGCACACCACCGGTGCCTGGGTGGCCTCCGGTGGTAGTGTGGGACTCCCCGTCGGCTGTCCGACGGTACAGACCTGTAATTCGATGGGTCTAATCTATCGCTCCATTTGGGCACCGGGTAAACATTGGCGGTCTTCAATGAGAACGGGACTTCCCCAGTTGAGTAAGAAAGAACGAAAAGGCGCGTTAGTACAGAACACAACTCAGGAGCACACAGCTTCAGCGCCACTGCTGGTATACCGTCTGGCCCACTCGACTTATGAGTGTCGAGAGAGAGAGTAATGCCCGCCGGACATCTCGCTGGGTAATGGAGATTTCCGGCATTGACCTACCGCACGATGGGATGGTATGTGGTACAGCTCCCCCGTCATTCATATTCGAGTTAGCGGCAAAGAGTTTACCGTAAGTCAGCTTCCTCCTTGGCGCTATGGACCAAACTGCCATCCGGGTTTCGCAGTGGTGGCATGGATGATTGACAGAAATTTCCTTTCAGCAGATTTGGCGAGCGACCTGAAAGCACGGCTCCCAGAAGGGTTGCAAGCAAGAATTTTGCTCTAGCAACCACCCTTTTACTGGACCTCGCGACAGCATTCAGTTTGCGCTTCAAAACAGGGACATCGGGATCCGGGGGGATTATAAGCAGCTTGCTTAAGGAGATTGGCTTCTCTACAATGCGGATTAAACCCTTTAATGCCTCCTATAGTAGCTACTAAGCGATTGGGAATGTAGCATTCCATGCCATCCAATATCGCCGCAACCACCGCGCTTGCACTGGAATCGAAGCGTCTGATACGAAGCACAGCTGCCTCCACGGGTACGATGCGTAGAATTAACGTAATCCATCCCCGTTCTGCTGACCTATATACCTATATTCTATTATACGCGACGACATCCAGCAGGCCGAGGTGAGTCGCGTCTGGTGCAGGGCACTTTGGTCCAGATGAGATAGTGATCCGACGAGCCAACCGACTCATCTACTGAGATTTTATACTCATCCGAACGTGAGGTCAGCAGAAGGTCCAGTAGAGAGCTTGTATGGTCCTCTGCATCTGGTATTCTCGTGAGAGAATGATCCAGTTGGGAGAAACCACTGGTCAGTGCAAATTCGTAAGCAGATCTCCCCGCGTAGTCGATGCACCGGGAGCCAAGCCACTCGGCATGGTGTTTATTAAAGTCTCCCAAAATCACTAACTCCGCGGAGAGATACTGTTCAATAACTCTGTCTGTTGCCATTGGTGCTCGAATAAACGAGCTGTATCTGTATCACCGCTATGGATCCGGGTGTGGCCGCCATGATATACACGTACCAATAAAACCAAGAAGTGCGACGCACAAATAAGTGTTTTAGCTTGTACTAGGGGTAATGTAAACAAGAAGTGTCGGCCGGTGAGGTTATTTGTTTCTCCATGAGGAAGAGAATGGTTGACCGTGCGTCTCGAGGTAATGATGGACCGCGGGCTGGTGGTTAGCCTCCCGGGGCGGAGATTAAGTATTCCCTGGGTTCTGGGTTCCCTGGGTTAAGTCTAAAAAGTTAAGTGAACATTTTAGACTTAACCCGCTTTTTTTCTATTTCTAAAGTGAATTTAATTTTAGGGTGAATTTTATTTAATTTTGAATCCAATTGAGATCCAATTGCCAACCCTTCTTTTTGAAAATAATATGTATTATCAAATTGGAAATTATTTTGAGATATGCAAAATCTTGTCAGCCGTAATATCTGTCGGTCATCTCTCTATCTCTCTCTCTCACACATCTCACATCTCTGTGGTTAATCTGTTTCGCCAGAATGAGTGAATTTATTTTCTAAAGAGGACTTGAGAATTTTTATATAATCCTCAAGGTACATTAGTAATTAAACTTTCAACATTGAGTGAAATTAATTTAGAAGAAGGGGTTGTTTTAAGTTTTTCATACATCTATTAAATGCAAACTACACACATCAAAAGTGTCTAGGGATCAACATATATTTTTGCAATAACTTTTCTCCTGATTGATATTAATTAAAATTTTCTTTAAGGATTCATCAAATAAAGTGTTTTCGTTTGTCTACAGTAACGATAAACCAAGTCACCTTTGCATTAATAAAGAAATTTGCCATTTTCATAATAAAGGGATTTTTGACATTTGAACCACTAACATTAAGTTCGAAAAAAAGACTGAAATAACAGTTTTCTTTAAAATTTTATTGGGTAACTTAAACAATTAATAATCCGTGTTTCTACCGCGAACACTAACAACACAAGAACATCGGTTTGGCATACTCAAAATGAGTTCATCCAAATCACGCTGTGGAATGGCCGCCCATGTTCGTTGCAACAACAAAAAAAGGTCTTCTTGCGACTGGATACCCTCCATATTCGGCAGAGCTCTTCTCTGTAGCATATCCCATGCATGCTCAATCGGGTTCAAGTCTGGCGACTGAGCAGGCCAGGGCATGACATTGATGTTAGCTGCGGCGAGAGTCTGTCTTACAACTCTTGCGGTGTGCGGTCGTGCATTATCATGCATTAACTGAAATAAGGGACCGATTTGCACTTGTAGAGGAACGATGACGTCTGATACAATCGTCTCAGCATAAATTTGAGCGTTGAGGTTGCCTCTGATCCAAATCAACTCAGTTCTTCCGCCGCTCCAAATACCCGCCCATACCATGATGGTTCCACCACTATAAGGATGAACTTCCTGGCAGGATTTTAATCGCTGTTGGCGTCCAGGGGTTCTCCAGTGTCGTATACGTTTATATATTTTATATATTTTTTTATTACAAAGCCACATCTCAATCTCAAGAAATCCGCATAAAAATGCTTGATCCCTAGACAGTTTTGATGTGCTTATTTTTAATACTAGCGAGCTCGGTAGCTCAGTCGTGAATGACGCGACTTTAACACCGACGCTCGTGGGTTCGATTCCCATACAAGAGAAACATTTGTGTGCATGAACATGTCTGTTTGGCTTGGTCTGGATGTTTTAAGTGATATACGGCGCAACAATGCAGCCCGTCTGGGGAACTACCTCCACCTCACAGAAAATCGCAGCCAAATAACAAGTCCCTAGAGGGTTGCTGTATTCCTGTGTGTGACTGAGATCACCAGTAACCTTCTAAGGAGTTGCTACAGAGGAGGCATCGTGCGAGTGATACTTAATATATTTCAAACGGTAATTGCTTTACATCAGGTGAGCCATATGCTCGTATGCCACTTGAAGTTGTATAAAACAAAAACAAAAAAACTGTGTTTTGGTTCAAAGGATATCTTATTGTACTATTAAGAAATTCTGCCAACTCCTAGGTGGGAGCTCCAATATACGACACAACTGGCCTTATTGGAATATTGACTTTATGTCGTCCTCATCTCAGCATATATTCGTCTACTGCTGAACATAGGCATCCCCTCTAGAGTGCCACTCGTCTCGTGGCACTTTAGAGGGGAGGCCTATGTTCGCTCGCGATCCTGTGCCGCCTGCATCCATTGATTCCCTGGAAACCTCTTGAGGTCGTCGCTCCATCTAGTGGGGGGTCGTCCCACACTGTACCAGTACGGGGACGCCATTCGAGAACCTTTCGTCCCCAGCGGTTGTCGGTTTTATGGTCGGCCCTCTGTCACTTCAGCTTGCTTATGTGGGCTATGTCAGTTATCTTAGTTCTACTGCGGATATCCTCATTTATGATTCTATGACCTGAAATAGAATATCTCGTTTCACTCCTCTTTACTTTTTTCTCGTGGAAGTGAAATGCCGAAAAAAATCCGGTCTCGGATCGCTGCCGCCTATCGCATTCTTATGGGTTTTGACTATTAAGCGAGAGATCTCGCAACGCGTAATACTCGTATATGTAATTCCTAGTAGTAATCGTAGACTCAAGTTTATTCATATAATATTGCTTTGTAATAATCTTCTTCTTCTTAGCGTCATCCTGTTTCCTAATCTAAGCCTAATAGTACAGGATCCGCAATAGATGTCGACCTGCACCGATCAGCCATGCAATTCCCTAAGCGACCCGTAATGGCTGTGTGCGTCGCTGTGATCACATATGTCACAGCTTTGACATTGTCTACTGCGATCACGGCTAAATTATTTGATATTCTATAAGGCTGTAAGCGTTCGCGAGGCTGTTTGCCTTGTAGAATTCCAATTCCAAACGCAACCTTGCGGCGCTAGTGTACCACAACCATGAAAAGCGACACCAAAGAATTACAATTTTGTGTTCAAGGCTGTAACAGCCGATGTTTCCGAGGATGTAAGGACGTTTGCTCTTACAGAATTGCATGGCAGGTAACCGTAGTCCAGTCAATAAAGCGGGGAAATCGACCGAATAAAAAAGTTTCTTATAGGACGATGGATCAAAGAAATTCTTTTTGCATTATCTTCTATGAGTCCTCTAGGTTATTCGTGACGAGCAAGTGAAGTGACTAGCCTCTTCCCAACACCCCCAAAACTCAAAATTAACCCCTTTCATACCCCCCATTTCTTTAAAAATTGCAAAATATAGTAAAAGTGAAAATTAAGGACTGAAAATATCCCCTAGTAGGTTTTTGGGGCCGCTGATCACAAATCCGCCATTAGTTTTCCGAAAAATTCACACGGGGAGCGGAAAATCGGAAAATTTGGTTAATTTTCCTACTTTTTACTGCTTTCTTCGGTGTTGTCAAATTGGGCTCGCACCTGAAGATGAATAATGATGTTTCTGATGTCAAGACGTAAATTTTGAAAAACTGTGGAAAATCTTAGGAAAACTAAAACTAATGGCGGATTCGTGATCAGCGACCCCTAAAACCTACTAGGGGACATTTTCAGTCCTTAATTTTCACTTTTATTATATTTTGCAATTTTTTTTATAATGGGGGATGAGAAAGGGGTTTATTTTGAGTTTTGAGGGTGTTGGGGAGGGCTACTCACTTCGCTTGCTAGTCACGAATGACCTAGAGGACTCATAGAAGGTAATGCAAAAATAATTTTTTTGATCCATCTTCCTATAAGAAACATTTTTATTTCCCCGCTTTATTGACTTTGACGAGCTCGGTGGCGCAGTGGTGAAACGCGTTGTTACACTACTTTGACACCAAAGCTCGTGGGTTCGATTCCCACACAGTACAAACATTTGTGTGCATGAACATTCTGTTTGTCTTGGTCTGGGTATTTTCTATGTATGATAAGTATGTATTTACAAAAAAAAAAAAATGTATTTACGTATGTTTATCAGTTGTCTAGTACCCATAACACAAGCTTCGCTTACTTTGGGGCTAGGTGGCGCTGTGTAATTTGTCCGACAATATTTATTTATTTATTTATTTATTTATTTATTATTATTTATTGACTGGCCTACCGAACTAAATGTGTTTTTTATGAAAGAAGATATGTTAACGAATGTAACTTAGATGAGTTGCCTAATGAAATCTGTTCAAGATGATGTTTAATTAAAGATTTTATAATTAATTAATATGTGAGTGAGGTCACCAGAAGATGAGGAGATGCTGTGTTGACAGCGGGGTGGCAACGCGCTAGCGACATTCTTTTTATTGCTAGCGTTCTTAGGCTACGGTAATCGCTTTACATTACACATACCGTATGCTTGTTTGCTATGCGTCGTAGTATAAAAAATTATAAACATTTGTGTGCATGCCTTGAAACATGTTTATCTGTCTTGGTCTGGACGTTTTTAAGTTAGAGCTCTAATGCTCTAACTCAAAATGCACGTCAAAACCGTTGTTGTGTATCTACAAGTGAGTGAGGTTTCCTGTAAGCACCTAAGGAGTTGCAATGTTAGCAGCGGACGTGGCATGATGAGAGCTGTACTTAAGAGGGCGTACAAAGCTAAATGGCGCCCTCATTTTGTTTTTATTAATAACGCTGAATTTAAGACCAATTCCAAAAAACGCTCAACACAGGCACTGAAGAAACATATTTATGTTTTTTTTAAACATATCTTGTATTTAATATCTATATACAAGTAAACAAAACTTTAATTATTGCTTATTGTGGCTATAATCAAAATTATGACTAATATAGTAAATGGTACATAAATAATAAATACAGAATATGTCTCAAAAAAACATAAATATGTTTCTACAGTGCCTGTGTTGAACGTTTTTTGAAATTGGTCTTAAATTCAGCGTTATTAATAAAAACAAAATGAGGGCGCCACTTAGCTTTATGCCCCCTGTTAATGTATTGCAAGCATTCATAGGCCACGGTTACCATTTTACATGAGTTGGGTTGTATGCTTGTATGCCTCCTAATGTAGTATAAAAAAAAATCGAGTAACCGTTTATTTTTACATTGAATATGGATTTTATGTAATCAAGGTGCAGTCAATTTATCAACATGCCTTAACCAGGTTAAATACTCAAACAGTGGAAATTGCATTTCTCTGTATTTGGTTCGGGGTAAATGCAAACAAGTGCTCAGTGTACGAAAATGTTTGCGCAATTAAAATAAAATGTAATAAGTTTGTGAAGTGATTTTGATTCGTTTGTTATACGAGTACTTCTGAACCACAATCTGTGGTATGAGACATTAATATACTATTTTTTTTATTTATTTTTTTTATTCAATTTCTGCATAGTGGCTCCTGTTTGCCTACACAGTGTTCTGTTAGTTGAAGCAGTCATACTGACCCGCAAGATGCTTCTTCACGCTTCGTTTGAAGGATTCCATATTGTAGAAAGGATCGAACACATGGGCAGCAAGGCATTCCACTTTTTAATGATACGACAAAGATAGGAGTTGCCGAACTTTTTGGTACGCAAAGAAATGTTCTCAACAGTGAAACAATGACATCGTAAGCCTGCATATGTGGTTCAATAATAGAAGGGAGAGGGTGGGATAAGGGAAAACAGTTCTTCAGAGCACTCGCCATGGAAAAGACGGTAAAATACGCTTAGCGAGTCTACATCCCCAATTTAATTTTAATTGGTAAAACTGATTCTTCTATGTGGTCATTATGTCAAGGATCTACTAAATTTATGATAATATTTGTTGGTCGCGTTCTTTTTGAATCTTCATGGCGTTAATGCCCAATCAGTTTAATCAAACATGTGCCTGACAATGGATGGGTTTACTCGTCACGAATTTCTTCGTCTTTGGAGACTTAACAGCTCAATGTGCAGCCATATAACGTCTCCCTGAGGGTTGTTGTGTTCCTGCGAGTGAGTGAGGTTACCGTTAAGCTCCTGAAGTCAGCAGCCGGGGTGGCAACGCTTGCTATATTACAAGCGTTCATAGGCGGCTACGGTAACCATATTACATCAGGTGGACCGTAAGCTTTTATGCTCCTCTACTTTATTTGAAAAAGAGTGTATTGCGCTTGCTTATATGGGGATGACACAATTTTGTTTTGGCATTGGCCAGTAAAAAAACGTTATTTAAATTTCGAATAAAGAACTCTGGAACTTTGGAATAAAGAACTTTTCGCACGGGTGATATGATCGCTACCAAACTTCACAGGATCAGCTGCTGGGCTTACCTGAAGATTCACTGAAAATTTCATCAAAATCTGCCCAGCCATTTTTGTGTTCATAGAGGACATACAGACAAACATTCATTTTTATATATATAGATTATTTTTATAAAATATGAATTATTTCATTTGACTTAGCTACATAACGGAAAGTGTTAAAATAGCGATTTTCAAAATCTTCACAGTCCTGTCGGCACGGGTTAATATTGACATACATGTTGTGTTTGTGTAAGTGTGGATAGTTTAAAAAAATGAGGATGTGCATTTCAAAATCCAAAAAATATTTTTCACCCCTATTAAGGGGCACCCTAATGTGTTTGTCTTCATATGGGTAACAGAATATCGCCAAATAACAACTACCCCGGAGGATTGTTGTGTTCTTGCGAGTGGATGTAGAGTGTACAGTAAGCTCCTAGTTCCTGTGTTAGCAGCAGAGGTGACAACGCGCGAGCTATGCTTAATGTATTGCAAGCGTTCACAGGATACGGTAACCACTTTATATCAGGTGGGCTGTTTGCTTGTATCCCTACCGACGCTGTATAAATACAATATTATATAAAAACAATATATATAAATATATTTTTCGTACAATATATGTATATTGGCTCAATTTGATTACTTGTGAGGATAATTCCATACTGATCAGAAATAGGTAGATCTACGTAAATACTAGGCTAGGCTATTCATCAACAGCAACAAATAAAAACACCACAATTCAACTCTTACAAACCGAGGAATAAGAAAGGAAATAGAAAAGATGTTTCCACGGGATACCGAAATATGCGCGGACGAAGTCGCAGGGTCCAACTTGTATGTGTATAATTCAATGTCATCAAAAAGAAACTGAATCTCATTTGTAACGATGAGCTGCTACGCCCACTTATTAAATGGTAGTCTTAGTCGATAATGTTAACAGCGATAAACAAGAATGAAAGAGTTTTCATTACTAACAGTTTTGTTTTCTCCAAGCTAAGTTGGAAAAAACACTCGAACGAATATCAAGATATCTTGGGTTCAAGTCCTACCTATGCCATTTTCTCATTTAAGCATTACTCATGTAACTGATTAAAACCAACGTTATTATGGAGCGGCGACGTCATTTAAGCAGGGAAGAAATGCTCAGAGCCGTGGGAATGATAGAAGCTGGTTCCCGGCAACGTACTGTGGCTTTAGCTCTGAATACAAGTCAGAGTGTTATCAGTCGACTTTGGACACGTTACCGAAGCACTGGTACCGTGGCTGAGCGCCATGGAGGACGGTATCGCTGCACCACACGGAGACAAGACCGATACATTCAAATCACAACTCGAAGAGCTCCAACAATAACCGCCATGATGTTAGCCGTGACGCTTCATCACTCTTCAGGGAACTTAATTAGCGACCAAACAGTCAGAAACCGCTTGCATGAAGTGAACCTTCATTCCCGAAGACCGCTAAGGGTACCACCTATAGCAATGCACAATCGTAGGATTCGATATCAATGGGCTCTTGAACACAGAAATTGGGCAGAAGAACAATGGCGTTTCGTGTGCTTTTCTGATGAGTCTCGTTTTGGTATGAGACCGGATACAAGACGTATACGATACTGGAGAACCCCTGGACGCCAACAGCGATTAAAATCCTGCCAGGAAGTCCATCCTTATAGTGGTGGAACCATCATGGTATGGGCGGGTATTTGGATCGGCGGAAGAACTGAGTTGATTTGGATCAGAGGCAACCTCAACGCTCAAATTTATGCTGAGACGATTGTATCAGACGTCATCGTTCCTCTACAAGTGCAAATCGGTCCCTTATTTCAGTTAATGCATGATAATGCACGACCGCACACCGCAAGAGTTGTAAGACAGACTCTCGCCGCAGCTAACATCAATGTCATGCCCTGGCCTGCTCAGTCGCCAGACTTGAACCCGATTGAGCATGCATGGGATATGCTACAGAGAAGAGCTCTGCCGAATATGGAGGGTATCCAGTCGCAAGAAGACCTTTTTTTGTTGTTGCAACGAACATGGGCGGCCATTCCACAGCGTGATTTGGATGAACTCATTTTGAGTATGCCAAACCGATGTTCTTGTGTTGTTAGTGTTCGCGGTAGAAACACGGATTATTAATTGTTTAAGTTACCCAATAAAATTTTAAAGAAAACTGTTATTTCAGTCTTTTTTTCGAACTTTAATGTTAGTGGTTCAAATGTCAAAAATCCCTTTATTATGAAAATGGCAAATTTCTTTATTAATGCAAAGGTGACTTGGTTTATCGTTACTGTAGACAAACGAAAACACTTTATTTGATGAATCCTTAAAGAAAATTTTAATTAATATCAATCAGGAGAAAAGTTGTATAAGTATTGCAAAAATATATGTTGATCCCTAGACACTTTTGATGTGTGTATATAATAAAATATATATTTAACGGGGCTCCCATACAACAAACGTGATTTTTTAGGGTTCCGTACCCAATGGGTAAAACGGAACCCCATTACTGAGACTTCGTTGTCCGTCCGTCCGTCCGTCCATCCGTCCGTCCGTCTGTCACCAGGCTGTATCTCACGAACCGTGATAGTTAAACAGTTGAAATCTTCACAGATGATGTATTTCTGTTGCCGCTATAACGACAAATAATAAAAAATAGAATAACATAAATATTTAAAGGGGCTCCCATACAACAAACGTGATTTTTTTGCTCGATATTGATAACGGCAACAGGTAGATACTTGAAATATTCACAGAATATTTAGTTATATATTTACTTTAAGAATAAATAATTAAATTAAAATAAAACAAATATTTAAGGGGGGCTCCCATACAACAAACGTGATTTTTTTGCCGTTTTTTTTATAGATAGTGGTACGGAACCCTTCGTGCGCGAGTCCGACTCGCACTTGGACGATTTTATGCATTTTTCATAGATAATGATACGGAACCCTTCATGCGCGAGTCCCTCTCGCACTTGGCCGATTTTTTTTTACACTTGACATGACAGACTTATTATTGTAACAATTTAATAAATGAAATATTTTTTTCCAGTCCTGAAAACATTCTAACACTTTCTAAAATATAAATCAGATTCAAAATTGACATAGAGTACAAATGGGCATAATCGATATATGGAACCTTCAAGTTCTAAGCTTCAGAGATGTCGGTAAGTACGACAGCGGCGGGTGGTGGCAATGAGATCTCATCAATAAATCACAACCCTCAAACCGGGAGACTGCATTTTATCTGTCACTTGTCTCCGAGAAACTGGCTCTGCGAATTGATGATAGCGGATTTCTTACTACACTCGTTAGTGTTAGAAAATAGACATTTGTGACTTTGAGCGCAGTTCCTATTTGAATATACTCGTAGATAACCGATTTATTTTACGAGTTTTAGTTTCTATTCAATGACATCAATAATTTCGATTGCCATTATCTACTTAATCTATACCTATAGAGACAAGAGAGTAATTATGTATATTACGGATCAGGCCTTACTACTATTAAATATTTATGAAATAATCTTCATAGCTGTCAGATCATTAATGTCTGCAATATAAAATTAGAAACGGAAAACTGGCTTAACAAAGATTTTTCAACAAGATACACTGCCTGCCGCGTATATTTCAAACACTCTTTGCGTTAGAAATATTTAATTAGAATTCCAATGTTTCCTGTATTTAACATACCTCAAAATTATATAGAATTCTCACATTGTAGTATTTTTACTCGCTTTGTCATTTTAGTCTTCGTCAAAGAGTTTTATATTACAAAGCCTCGTTATTTTAATTTTTTAGCATTAATTACGTCGGGAGTAACACAAGCATATCCACTTGATATTGAGTGGTTACCTTAGCATATGAAGACTTGCAATACATTAAGTATCGCTCGCGCTATGCTGCTGGCACAGCAACTCCTCAGGGACGAAGAGGTCATAAAAAACCCAGCACCTCTGCAATTTCGTAGGGGCATAGGCTCACTAAGTACATCTTACCGCATGTACCACGGTGAGTGCTCTGAAGAACTATTTTCCCTTATCCCATCCTCTCCCTTCCGTCATAGAAATATACGTACAGGCTCGCGATGACATAATTCCACTGTTGAGGACATTTTTTCTCGTAATAAAAAATTTGGTTAAATAAACTCGTAAAAAAACAGACAGAACACTGTAGTCCTTTGTTAGTTGCCGCTGCAATTTGGGCTCCTCTTTACGCTTACCAACAGGCGAAGCTGAGCCACTACGCTGAGTCAATATAAAAAAAGGCCTTACTGGCAACCTCATTCACTCGCTAGCACATAACATCACTCCAGGAAGTTGTTATTTGGTTTTCTGTGAGGTGGAGGTACTACCCCAAACGGGCTGCTTTGATGCGCTCTGCCTGCCTTCAAAACACTTAGACCATGACAAATAGACATGCTCGTGTTTGTTCTGTGTGGAAATAGAAAGTTCTGTGCGAAGGCAACGGTACTAAACATTCCGTCACCGAGCTCGTCAAAAAGTTACCGTGAAATAAATACCTATCCCGAAAAAAGTAAAAATATTTTTTTAAAATATTTGAAAAATCGTGATAATTTTTTTAAGTGATAAATTTGATAAAAATAACGAGTGTGCTTTAGACCACACGACTGAAGTAAAACTTATAGACAATAGGCAATATAATATACTTCGCGCTCGCGACGGACGGACCGACACATGCATGGAGAGTGTTGACTGGGAACTTCACTTACTTCTTCTTCTTCTTCATAAACTTTATTGAACGTTAGCGCTTAGAAGCACTTTTTTTGCATTCATTTTTTATGCATAATCATTATTATAGTGGTTGCCAAAAGTCACTAACTTATATCTCCCTCTCAACTTCCGTTTGCCTCCCAACTCGTGCTTGCACCCCTCTCTCTCTTGCCCCTACAATAATATACGAAACGTAACTATCTCTCTTTCTATCTTCATTAACTTATATCTCCCTCTCAACTTCCGTTCTCGCCCGATCACACTTTTCGTAACGCTCTCGTCACGCATTCACCAGCTTACTCCCCAAGTCAAGCGTGCGTAAAGAAGTTTTACTTCAATAAAATCCAGTTCAAAAATTTACCGCGAAAGACGAGATTACGTCTTACATCCAAACAAACTTGGCGAAGTGCATTCCAGTTGCAGACTTTATTTATTTATTGCACATGTCAGTTTACAGTAGGTAGCAATTATAATAATACATAAAGATACCACAACTTCAGGAACATGGACGCTAGCTGGGTATTGCAATTTACAGCAACAGTTAACATATTAATATTAAGTAAGTTACATGTTTATTTTCCAGTCCACAGATATGTTCCTTGAGACTGTCATCGTTCATGTATTTAAGAACTTCTTATTTAACAGTGCAGATATTATTTATCCTTTAAGGTTTAAAATTACCAACAATCTCACACACACAGTCACTAATTGACACTTAAAATTAGTAGGACTGTTAAGATACTCGTATCAACAAAATTTGAATTTCTACTTTTCTATTCAACTTATTATTTAACTTCCTCCAAAATGACAAGCTAAAAACTAGGCGAAGTAGAGATTGCCTGTTGTGAAGTAACAAACAGTTCAAGTGTGGAAAAACGTAATTTTTTAAGTTACTAACAAATTTTTATGTAGATGTTCCGCTGAAAGTAAATGTAATCAGAACTCTTATCGCGTAAAGTAAGAACGGAAATGGAAGTCTTCGCAGCGTAAACGTTGCTATCTATCTCGCTATATGTCCACGCTAGACCCTTATATGGTATACAGAGAGAACCAGTTTTAATTTTCTATACATTGAATGAAGCCACATAACGATGAATCGATTACAATTGATGCAAAAAGATTCTAGAATGATGACAACAAACCAGAAATTGTAGCATAAGACGGTGGTACCCCCGCGATGAGCTGATGATCTGGTGAAGATTGTGGGGAGCCGATGGATGCAAGCAGCACTAAATCGCTGTGGCAGTCTAAGAGGGTAGTATGTTCAGCAATGGGCGTCCTTCGGCTGAAGTGTTGATAACTTTATACGATTGATGCGCTCAGTGCTAAATTACGCCCAATGTAATTTTATTTTTATTCCGTTAAGGAGGGCTTAGACTGTGAGGGACAATATATATATATATATATATATATATATATATATATATATATATATATATATATATATATATATATATATATATATATATATATATATATATATATATATATATATATATATATATATATATATACATATATATATATATATATATACATATATACATATATATATATGTATATATAGTATATTTCTATCATACCGAAATTTTAAGAACAAATGCTTTGACATAACTTTATAGGTTCATGTATATCGTAGAAAATGTGACCATTTACCGCGAGGTATTTAGACAACAATAAATAATTGTTAATATTCATTCCTACGTCAGTAAAGGCAGAATACGCATGCTCAAAAACATTTCTCAATTATTAATTAGTTTTTTTTATCGAAAACTATAGATTTTCAAGTATATTCCTTTTGACTTTGCGGGACAATGTTGGGGACCTCCCTTCCCCTCCTCTCCGCTCATCCCTTAACTTAATCGTGATAGTCATGAGCGCGATAGTCGGGTTAGCAATTGCTGCTTTAACACCAATAGGTACTTGTAAATTCGATTCTCATACAGGACAAACATTTGCGTGCATAATCATGTCAGTTTGTCTTGATCATAGATTGAATGTTTTTAAGAGAGGTTTTTAGAGAAAATTGCGCCATAAAGCAGCTCGACTGGGGAAGTTCATCGATCTCATGAGAAACTGCAGCCAAATAATAACACCCTTGTTGTGGTACCCCTGTAAGTTCATATGTAGTTGCTGTGAGCAGCAGAGGTGTAACCCCATCACTGCGCATATTTTTGAGAGATTAATAGGGCTTTATATGTTTATATGTTGAGGTTATGATTTTAGGCCATTAATGCAAACTTTACGTTTGTAGGAGTGATTCTTACTGAAATAAATCCCTTTTGTATTGTAGTTTATTACATTTATATATATAAATATTATTAATGAGTGGTGTGTGAGGCAATCTTGTAAATTATGTGCAACACATTACCGAAAGGTTAGAACAAAAAGCCATTGCGGTTGGATGGAGGACCAGTTCATCTAGTGTACCATAATATTTATTTCAGACAATGTAACATTTGTTGTTCTTTTCGCGCACTCTCTACGATTCCTAGGGTTCCTGGCATTACCTTCTGAACACACTCAAAATAAAGAAGCGGGCAAGGTGTTTAAGAATTGACTTTTGTGGCGCTCGATTCTCTCTACTTACCCCTCAACGTAACTGGAGTGATGCCGATAGACAGCTAAATTAAATGTATCTATACGAACGAACTTCGTAAGTACTCAATTTAAAACGATTTAGATAAATATAAACATAAATAAAGCACATTACTATCTACAAAACGCGAAATAATTTTAAACGAGTAACGAAGTCTGTTCATCGCAGTTAAATTTCGTTGTACCCGGCTATCTGGTAGGAGTTTACTAACATAAGTCACAACATGCGACAACATTAACATGTAATAATATTACAGGAGTCCTGTAAATTTATCTAGATTTCTATTAAAAAATGGTTACAATGTACAACTCGTCTCATCTCGGCGGCTGCCTGCAATAGGATTAGAATTAACAGTGTTCGGAGAGTTGTAAAGCCTGAACTTCGTGGTTAACAACAGTCTGGTTGATGGATCAATCCTGAATGCGATGAATTTCAATCATCAAAGTAAATGCGGTACGCATCTATTCAACCTATTAGAAACGAAGTTGAACTTAACGTAAGGCCCCATTCGTCGTTTATGGACGCTAATGGGCAGGACCCGTAATATCAATTAGCGAAGTAAGATAGTTTCTCGCTCATTGTCTTATTGATCGTAATATTGAAAGCAAAACATTTCCAAAATTAGTCAACATTATCTGAAAAATACTTTTTTTTTTTCAAGAAGCAATAGTTGCTTTGATATGTTTATCGGATAATAGTAAATATATATACGCACGTTGTAGAATACATATTTTATGAAGTATTCGGAAGTTCGACTAACCCGGGTGCCGAGTTAGCAATGGCTACATTAACAACAAGACAGATGGTGGGTTCGTTTCGCACACAAGAAATATTTCCCATTTCCCACACAAGAGATATTTGTGTATGAATGTCTTTTGTCTTGGCGTGAGTGCTTAAAGGGAGTTAGCTTCTGAAAGCTAACTCCCTTTAAGCACTCACGCCAGAAGCTGCTCAGGCAGCCTGATTGAGGAAGTCCCTCGACCTGATCTTACATAAAACCGCATCAACTCCGTGGAAGATTGCTTTATTCCTGTGAGTAAACTCCGAAGTAGTCGTGTATTGACAGCAGGGGAGGCAACGTCTGAGCGATACTTTCTGAATTGCAAGCATCCATAGATTACGGTACCTGATATAATAATGTCGCCACATTAGCGAACCCTGAGTTTAGAAGCAGAGGCGTAGGAGACGACAGGGGTTAAAGCTCGGACGATGATAATGAAAGCCGCCACTTTGTAGTAATTACTTTTTTTATCAGTTACGTACAAAAACGCTAGTTAACATTTGGCTACTTGACTAAATTAACCTTTTTTTATACGTGCATACATTCATATCATCACCTCTCATGTCTCCTTTTTTGATAGGCGTCTCTGCCGCTATGTGTAATAGAATGCTACCATAGATGCACAGATCCAAACAAATCTCCCTCGCTTCTGCCATCAACATTCATCAACATTTTTTTTATTTTTTATATTATTCAGCTATTTTTCAGACTATTATGTTGTTTTACTACCAGGTACACGAAATATAATAACTCTAAACACATTGCGATGGATATTTTTAATACTATAATATATACACCAATTACGAACATGCGAGTATTTCTAAAGATGATTGAGAAATAAATATATTAATTTTGGTAACAGTCCGTTTCGGTAACGAAAACGTTTTCTTTATCATCATCATCCGAGCGTTAATCCCAGCTTACGCTTTCGCTTCGGAGCCCAGGGTCCGCTTAAAATTTTCTTATGTTTTGCAATTTATAAATTGAGCAATTTCTGAATTCAGTGATTTAATATCTGTAACTACGAACCTTAAAACCCGTAAGAATACTACGAATCTTAAACTTTAATACTAAACGATGTTCAAATGAAAAAGCTTTCCAATGACATGTTTATTACCTTTGTCGGTAAATACTAGGCCATGATTTATGCATACATATATTTACATATACATATTTATGCACACTATTCATGTAATTTTATATTGTTACTTTCCTTATCCCTAATCGGTCCCTAAATCGACATGACCTTTTTCCATTATCTTTATAGTTCAAAAGTGTCACTCTTTATTATGCCCAAAGTTGCTGCGGGGAGTTCTTTAAAAAGAAATTGTATATTGTAAAAGTAGACATGCGACCGCATAATCTCTGAACCGCCCTTATCTCCGCAGCCGATCCCCCCGGGAATGTCGATTTCCGTACATTCCATCACAAACGCTTCAACATTAAGTTGCTCGACAAACAGGAAATCTGTGCCCTACCAATTGGATTGCTTGTCCAATGCCTACTTATTCATTCAAGAGTTTTTCGTCTTTGTATTGAAGCGCGACAAGGGACCTATCGAACAGCGATGGCACTGTGGATGTGAACAATAGAAACACTTATAAACAATATGCGATGCGTAAATCCAATCTTTAGAGCTTAAGATTTTTTAAGAAAAATCTATGTAATGTATTGTGTACTAACTGATCAACGCACTGCTCTGATCGTAGCTTTCGCTGAATAAAAACCTCTTGGAGGTTTCTTCAGAATCACTTGCCTAAATAAATTCCCTAAGACTTCTTTTTCCTAGCATTATCCCGTTTCCTAATCCATTAGGATTGGCGGGGTCCGCTTCCTAAACCAAAGGGGGAAGATACTGATTTTTACATGAAGCGACTACCGTCAGACCTCCACATTCCAGAGGGAAAATCAGACGTTTTTGATGTTAGGTCACACGTCTTTCTAAATATAATTTCTTGGACTTGCAGGTTTCCTCACGATGTTTTCCTTCAATGCCGAGATAGTGATAATTACAAAATATGTGCATAATTCCGAAAATGCCAAATTAACATACCACTAATTTGGCATTTTCGGATTTATGCACATATTTTGTAATTATCACTATCTCGGCAGGATTCGAAACGGGGAGCAGTTGGTCTACAGGCCCGTTCTTATCCACTGGGCTATCACTGGTTTTTACTGTCAACGAAAAGAGTATTATTTTACGAAAAATATTATGTATAATCTCTATTCATTTTCCTTTTAGTTAATTTCAATAGTGTAGCATACAAAGCTTACCGTCGATGGAAGTCAATGGCGGGCTATTGTTAAAGGACGGAGGGTGGAATTTTAGAATTGGAGGAAGCCTTGATGGAAAACGTGACAAACTAACTTCCTGAATCCATCTTTCCTTAATGAAATGTATCGATAGTCATTTTAATACCTTGCAAATTTTCCGTCACCAAGACAATACCTCAAAACAATAACTCGACAAAATCAAGTATAATTAAGTTACCAAAATCACTGGAGTTTCATAGAATGGATGAATTTAGACTACAATTAACAAATTATTAAGCAACAAACTCGTCTGAGCAAACATCTTTCACTCGCGTGTTTGGAGATAAAGTTTTTGAATTAATTTGCCAAATAACGTCGAAACACGAGACTTAAACTTACCACCGAACTTCGCTTGTTAAATGTTAATTGTTATCAAACGGAATATATTATACGTGGAATCTTTCCAGGCGTGAATCTACGAGACGATCTGATTTATAACACAAAAAGATGATATTTGTGTTGCGATTTAATAATCTTCAAATTAACTTCGATCTTGTACACACATCGACAAGTCAAGTTATATACTTACAGTATCATTTTTACTCTTATTCCGTGCGCTATAAGAACCGTACAAAGGTCAAATAGTCTAGCTTACGATGTCGCTGTGTGTGCATGTCAATACGCTGAAGCATATAATAAGGTTTCGTAACTTACGGTGTCGTACCGAAGATGATGTCAATTCATAAAAAGTATATGCTTTAGCCCGCTGATTCGCAACCAAATAGAAGAACAGTGTTTTTATTATTAAAAAAACCGTCAAGTGCGAGTCCGATTCGCGTACCGAGGGTTCCGTAAAAAAAATATTTTCGCAAAAAAATAAAATTGTGATGTAGCTACAAATTTACGGTGTTCGGTATTTTTCTTTACTTGTGCCATATAACATTGCTTCTTACCAAGTTTTATTATTCTTGGTCAACTGAAAATACCTATTGATTTTGATTCCCTTTCGAGTGTCAAAATATGCGCATAAACAGCCGTATCTTTTGATTGCGTTGACTTAGTACTTTGCATTTTTCACTGCTCTAAAGGATTGTAGACCTGAGTACTTTATATTAATTTCAGCTTGATAACTCCACCCGTCCTTGAGAAAAAGGGTCTTGACAGAGGGACAACAGACAGACGGACAACAAAGTAATCCTATAAGGGTTCCGTTTTCCTTTTGAGGCACGGAATCCTAAAAATGATAATAATCTAGAGCCTTAGCAGTAACACTAACCACGGTAACAATCCGGTTAAATTATATCGTATCAACATAATCATAACTAAAACAGCTTTGCCCAGGACATGGCATCGTATATATTTATTTAAGGGACAGAAAGCACTTGTGGTTATGATAAAATCCGTTTGGTAGTTTTTTGTGTCGGTAGATAAGCAGATGACAATTTAAAAATAACTGTGTATTATCTTCTGTATCGATAGTCGAGTCCTGCTGCATCATTATTTCAAAAACATATTTCATGTACCAACTAGGACCCTGCTATGATTATACAAATACAAATACAATTAATTAATAGAAAATGTATAATTATAAAAAAAATAAACAGACATAAAAACGCTGTGAAAAGATAAATCAATTTAGATACAAATTGTTCAATTTAAAAATATGCCTATTGCTATATTTTACAAAAATACGCAATTGTACTGATTTCGAACTGCTCAATAGATATACTGTTTGATGAAGTGCGCCTCGGTTTTGGTGATATATCTGCAAATACCTAATAACGAAACAAAATGAAAATAAACATGGCCTTAGGGTAAATTCTCGCCCAGCAGGGGTATTTTTTTTTGGCAAGGAAACTTCTCAATCGAATCCAAAAGTCGTCACACAAAGTGAAGCAAAATATGCATATGTATGTGCCAGTAGGCAAAGGGTCTATCGTCATACAGCACAAGCCTTAAGTTTAGAATCGTTTAAAATGTTTTTTTTAATTATAGATTCTAACTTAATTAAATCTGCTGAATAACACACATAGGAAGGGTTTTCAGACAAAATTCTAAAGTTTCAATACAACCCGTAAAACGACAGTGAATTTTACAATTGTATATCTTCATGTTTAAATTTTAAATTAAAAACACGCACTTTAAAACTCACATTCGATATAATTACTTAATGTTTGCAATTTACATGTAATAAATATGTTCATCGAAAAAATTTCACTAGCCTACAAACTCTCGAGAATATTCTTAGTTAATATGGCATAATTTTAGGAGTTAAGAAGAGTCATCATTTTGACCCGAAATCGTAATTTGCATGTATTCAAATTGCATTGAACAGATTTCTATATCGTGACGTACCTGCATTGCGTACCATATCAATGCGAATGAAATTGAAATACATTTCACTGGAAACAAATCGTATTCAGTGTAACAACTTTTCAATTGGAATGCGAATTGAACAGGACCGTCTTTATCGCATAAGATCTGCGCCACCAATGTACCTACAAGACCGATGCGGTAATAATTATTATCACCAAATTTACGGTCGGACTGGAAACTGTATAAACGTAATACAATGTGCGTTATATGAAGCATTCATAATGTGCCTAATATAAAAGTTCAGTGACATCTGTTTCACATTTTTACTGAACAGTTATTATTTCCTGACTTAGTAGATACTTCATTAAATCTCTATTACTTCTTTAGCAGATCTGTATCAAATTTTGTTAAAGTGTGAAAAACAATAAACCGGTCAAGTGCGAGTCCATAAAATTGTTTAATTCAATGTGTAACAATCGCGAAAACCTAAGACAATCAAGTGGTACAATTAAAAATATATTAATACATGTGCTGAATCATTTCCAAACATCTCTATCAGTTAGATATTCATCGATTATATAATAACCCTTCTTGCACAGAGTATTTTTGATGTACCTACCTATTGAACATATTCTCAGGCAAGGACAGAACTGTTTCAGGTAATTTATTATAGAATCGAATACAATTTACGCTAAAAGATCTACTAGTCTTAGCAAGCCGATGTACAGGCATACGAAATCTATTCTTGCTTCTAAGATTTACACTAAATTTAGAAAATGACTCTATATTTTTACGAGCATACATTTTGTTCTCATAAATATACTGAGAGGTAACCGTGAGGATATTTATTTCTTTAAATAGTTCTCTAAGATATTCCCTGGCGCCCATGTTATAAATAGAGCAGATGGCACTATTTTGTAATATAAAAATAGTTTCAATGTCAGCCGGTTTTCCCTACAATAGTATACCATACGACATTATGCTATGAAAGTAGCTGAAATAGACTAATCGCGCAGTAGCCACATCCGTCAATTGTCTAATTCTCCTAACTGCATATGCGGCGGAACTGAGCTTACTGGTCAGTCTTTTAATATGGGGGCACCACTGCAATTTGGAGTCTATTTTAATTCTAAGAAATACAGTATCAATAATAAATTCTAGTACATTATTGTAAATGAAAACTTCTGTATGGACAGAAGGCATATTAGGTAGACTAAATTTTATACATTTGGTTTTGGTTGAGTTTAATAAAAGATTATTACATGTGAACCAATTTATAATGGCAGATAGAACACTATTTACATTGTCAATATTTTCGTACCGGCGAGTAACATTAAAAATTAAAGAAGTATCATCAATAAACAGTAGTATACCCGCCATTTTCTGCACCATGTAGGGCAGATCATTCACATTCCTAGTCTTGCCATAAATACTGAAACAAAGAAAAAATAATTCTGTTGCAAATAACATTTATTACTTTTACAGTGTGTTAGTTAATACATAAATATAAAACAATTTAAAACATAAAAAGCTCATTCGAAGTGGTCTCCATTGGCTGCTATACAGTCCTTTAAACGTTGAGACCACTTATCAATAGAAGCACGCACTCTTTCCATGGAAAAATTCTTCACTGCCAATCGTACGGATTGTTTTAGGGACTCCAAATTATATCGCGTTTAGAGCAAGCCGCACTCTCTAAAACTGACCATAAATCATAATCCAGCGGATTAAGATCGTGACTAGACGACGAAGTCAGCTCAGCTCTGATGAAACACACCAAAACGTATACATTGATTAAAAATAAGTGCAAAGTGTGGAGCTATTGTCTCAATAATACAATAAAATACTTTTATAGACATTCCCCAATGATCCTCTGAGTTTTTAATATTTAATTGTTTAAAAGTTTTAATAATGTCGCTTGACAGAATATGTGTGAATTTAAACAGCTCCACCCTTTGTTGGACATTCTCCTTTAATAACTCATCCGCAGCATGTGGAGATGAGGTAAGGGAGTCAGTGGTACTGTAAGGGGTATTGATGAAATAGTCATCAAATAGATTTTCTACTTCTTTAGCAACTGTTATAGTTTGATTGAACGTAGATAATAGAACGGAGTTTTATCCAAAATGGGGTGAGGTATCTCTGAGATATTGATGAACATATTTAAGAAAACTGCTAAAATCATAGAAGAATATAGTACATGTCCTTTGTTCAAACTCACTTATTAACGTATTTAACCACAACAATGAAGAAAATACACAGAAAAAGGAGCAAAAAAAGTCACATTAATTACCCGACGGAGAAAGTATCAGTCTAGGTATAATTGCAACTATACTTATATATTATACTATAATACTTATATTATACTCACGAATAAAAATCAACACATTCTAATTGCCCGCACATTGTATAATACAAGGAGTCTCTTGTCTCTCATTAAACATTAACGAAACATTCTACAAACCTTCCGTCTATGTTTAATAATGGATGTGGAATGGAACGGCGTTTATACTGCACAATATATTTTTAATCTCCCCAGAATTTAGCCATTACAAAGTAAAATGTTTGACGAAATAATTTTAAAGCATATATTTATGTTACGCGATTTATAAAGGTTCATTATTCACAAAATTTTAAACTTCGTTGAGTCTTTCGTTTCTTTGCTGTTTATCTAAGAAACCGATAAACTTACAATTTCTAAAACAATGCTTTATTCAAATTATTAACACTGTGACTTCGCAATGGCATTTGCTTTACAGAAATAGTTTATACAAGAACATTTTATATGTATTTCTTTGCAAAAGTTACTACATTCAACATCATCGAAAATTTAGAGTTATGTTTTTTCTATGAAAACCACTCTATCATTTTCTGTCGTCTACCAATCTCTTGACTTGGTGACATTATCATCATCATATTAAGACAATCACAATTGCCGTTATTTCATAAATTAAACTTTATTTTCGTAGTACTCTCTTTCATCAAGCCTTTCCTTATGTGTGTTTTATTTAACACGGTCATATCGTATGTAGAGCCCAACATAGTTCAGTTTATTGCATGACACTCACATATAAAATATAATACAAATTCGCGATATAAATAACAAGAAAGCATTGTATCAGTACCATGTTTCTCGGAATATTCAACCAAAGGGTTAAATGAAATTATGTCAGTCAAACGATTTATAATTTCAAAGATAAAGATTCAACATACTTGAGTAAAAATCAGTGGTTCTTCATGAGAAGCTTTTCAGAGTGTTCACTAATGAAGACATTGATAAAATAGATAAGGCAAATTCAATTTTTAAAACGGATTCATGAGGGCGCCTTACTTACTGCAGGAAATGGAATGTCGCCGATTTATTTTAACCACCCGAGCTTGTTCCAAACCATTAGCTTTTTCAATCCAAAGATGAGTATAAAGTGGTAATAATGACGGAACTCGCAAGAGTGTTATTATGTTGAAATGTTCAATACGACCTTCGAATGCTGAACTTTTAATATAAAACACATTTTCAGTTCATAGTTTCTTATTTCTCTACTTAATTTACGTACACGAAAATCGTGTAGCTTTTGTTTTTTGCGTTGTCTTAATAAAAAAGGTTAAAATAAATTGAAAATTAAAATAAAAAGTCTATACAAAATTTTAAACTTCGTTGAGTCTTTCGTTTCTTTGCTGTTTATCTAAGAAACCGATAAACTTACAATTTCTAAAACAATGCTTTATTCAAATTATTAACACTGTGACTTCGCAATGGCATTTGCTTTACAGAAATAGTTTATACAAGAACATTTTATATGTATTTCTTTGCAAAAGTTACTACATTCAACATCATCGAAAATTTAGAGTTATGTTTTTTCTATGAAAACCACTCTATCATTTTCTGTCGTCTACCAATCTCTTGACTTGGTGACATTATCATCATCATATTAAGACAATCACAATTGCCGTTATTTCATAAATTAAACTTTATTTTCGTAGTACTCTCTTTCATCAAGCCTTTCCTTATGTGTGTTTTATTTAACACGGTCATATCGTATGTAGAGCCCAACATAGTTCAGTTTATTGCATGACACTCACATATAAAATATAATACAAATTCGCGATATAAATAACAAGAAAGCATTGTATCAGTACCATGTTTCTCGGAATATTCAACCAAAGGGTTAAATGAAATTATGTCAGTCAAACGATTTATAATTTCAAAGATAAAGATTCAACATACTTGAGTAAAAATCAGTGGTTCTTCATGAGAAGCTTTTCAGAGTGTTCACTAATGAAGACATTGATAAAATAGATAAGGCAAATTCAATTTTTAAAACGGATTCATGAGGGCGCCTTACTTACTGCAGGAAATGGAATGTCGCCGATTTATTTTAACCACCCGAGCTTGTTCCAAACCATTAGCTTTTTCAATCCAAAGATGAGTATAAAGTGGTAATAATGACGGAACTCGCAAGAGTGTTATTATGTTGAAATGTTCAATACGACCTTCGAATGCTGAACTTTTAATATAAAACACATTTTCAGTTCATAGTTTCTTATTTCTCTACTTAATTTACGTACACGAAAATCGTGTAGCTTTTGTTTTTTGCGTTGTCTTAATAAAAAAGGTTAAAATAAATTGAAAATTAAAATAAAAAGTCTATACAAAATTTTAAACTTCGTTGAGTCTTTCGTTTCTTTGCTGTTTATCTAAGAAACCGATAAACTTACAATTTCTAAAACAATGCTTTATTCAAATTATTAACACTGTGACTTCGCAATGGCATTTGCTTTACAGAAATAGTTTATACAAGAACATTTTATATGTATTTCTTTGCAAAAGTTACTACATTCAACATCATCGAAAATTTAGAGTTATGTTTTTTCTATGAAAACCACTCTATCATTTTCTGTCGTCTACCAATCTCTTGACTTGGTGACATTATCATCATCATATTAAGACAATCACAATTGCCGTTATTTCATAAATTAAACTTTATTTTCGTAGTACTCTCTTTCATCAAGCCTTTCCTTATGTGTGTTTTATTTAACACGGTCATATCGTATGTAGAGCCCAACATAGTTCAGTTTATTGCATGACACTCACATATAAAATATAATACAAATTCGCGATATAAATAACAAGAAAGCATTGTATCAGTACCATGTTTCTCGGAATATTCAACCAAAGGGTTAAATGAAATTATGTCAGTCAAACGATTTATAATTTCAAAGATAAAGATTCAACATACTTGAGTAAAAATCAGTGGTTCTTCATGAGAAGCTTTTCAGAGTGTTCACTAATGAAGACATTGATAAAATAGATAAGGCAAATTCAATTTTTAAAACGGATTCATGAGGGCGCCTTACTTACTGCAGGAAATGGAATGTCGCCGATTTATTTTAACCACCCGAGCTTGTTCCAAACCATTAGCTTTTTCAATCCAAAGATGAGTATAAAGTGGTAATAATGACGGAACTCGCAAGAGTGTTATTATGTTGAAATGTTCAATACGACCTTCGAATGCTGAACTTTTAATATAAAACACATTTTCAGTTCATAGTTTCTTATTTCTCTACTTAATTTACGTACACGAAAATCGTGTAGCTTTTGTTTTTTGCGTTGTCTTAATAAAAAAGGTTAAAATAAATTGAAAATTAAAATAAAAAGTCTATACAAAAATCCTATGCAATTTAGCAATATAGATTTTTTTTATTTATATTCAGTAGTGTACTAGTGTGGTGCATATTATAGCTGCAGCATCAGCTAATCGTGTTACCACCGTGTATGTAGAAACAAAAATACTTATCAAAAACGAATCCAAACACATTATAGCTGCTATTATTTTTTCAAGAGAGTAGTAGTGTGCTGGATATCTTGGCTATTACTATACAACTACATTGGTAACCGGTTACCGCAGCCTATTCATGCTCACAACACCACCACAGGGATGTTACTCGCGCGCTGCCAATCTTTTGTCCTAAGGCTCTTTCGTCACAGTGCCCAGTAATTTCTCTGCTATATCTCACCCTTCAAACCGGAACACAGCTATTTAAATATAGCTGCTTGGCGGTAGAAATAGGTGAGACAGAGGTACAGACATTTGTACGTCACGTACGTTTTGTAGGCTCCTAGTAAAATCTTAATCTATACAAAATTTGAAACATCTATGTATGCTAAATAACTATTAGCATACATAGATGTTTCAAATTTTAGGTCACACATATGTTTGAAATTAAAATAAATAAAAGAGCTGATCACCTTGAAACGCCTGAACTGATTTTGATAACATATCTAAGATCCACCGTTAGAAAACCTGTTTTTAAATAAAAAAAACCTCATCTAATACGGCTCACCCGTTTGAGAGCTACAGTGCCAAACACACAGACAGACACACATAGCGCTTATAACACTCCTCTCTTTTGCGTTAGGAGTTAAAAATCTAGCTATCTAGAAAAATCATTTTCTTTGGCCATGTTAGAGATTCTCAGGATAAACAATTTTTACGACGAGAACCTTCTTAAAATCACGAAAAAGTAACATTTTATATGTAACAGAAAATATTTTAACCAACTTATATTTTAACAATGAAAAAGAAGGCATTCTCAATTAGACAGTACGTTGTAGTATACCTAGTCTTGCCATAAATACTGAAACAAAGAAAAAAAAATTCTTTAGCAATAACATTTATTACTTTTACAGTGTGTTAGTACATACAATATCGTAGAGAAGCATCTGGCCATAGACCGGAAGGTTTTCTGCGGTTTTGTGGATCTTGAGAAAGCCTTTGATAGGGTTGTGCGAAAGGAACTGTGGGACATATTGCCGAGATATGGGATTGACGGTTCACTGCTCCGTGCTGTGCAGTCCACTTACAAGGATTGCTCAGCATGTGTGCGGATAGACGGTGGCATGTCACCCTGGTTTGATGTCAAAATTGGTGTCAAACAGGGTTGCATGCTATCTGCTAGGCTGTTTATCCTGTATCTCGATAGTTGTCTGCAGAGAATAAGGTCAACGAATGTGGGATTGCGCATGGGTGACCAAGTGGTGAACTGTCTGCTGTATGCAGACGATGCCGTGCTATTAGCAGATACACCATCTATACTGCAAACACTGGTCACAGCGATGAAAGACGACTATATGGAGAAAGGCTTACTACTGAATGCGAAGAAAACAAAGATAATGGTATTTGAAAGAGAAGAATCCAGAACTAATGTAAGGATTACGATTGATGATGAAGTGTTGGAACAAGTGGATGAGTTTGTATATCTTGGATGCGCTTTCAGCAGGGATGGAAGGTACACCGCAGATGTGGAAAGACGAGTGAGTGCTGGGAATAGTGTGAATGGAGCGTTGGGAAAACTTCTCGGCAGTAAAATCCTGAGCCAGAAGGCACAACTCGCTATACACAATGCAGTGTTGGTCCCAACGCTAACTTATGGAAGCGAGAGTTGGGTATGGCAGAAAGAGCATGAAAGTAGAATAAACGCGGTTGAAATGCGAGCGCTGCGCAAAATTTGTGGCGTAAGGCTCGCAGACCGTATTCGCAATGATGATGTTAGAAATAGAGTTGGTCTGAAAGAGAGCGTCGGTGTTAAAATAAGAAGAGGCATGCTCCGATGGTTCGGGCATGTAGAAAGAATGCAAGATGAAAGAATGACGAAGCAGATATACAATGCAAAAGTGGAAGGATGTAGGAGCCGGGGAAGGCCAAGACTTACCTACCATGACCAAATTGGTCATGTTCTATCAGAAGGTGATGTCAGGAGCCCTAGAAACCGGCGTGCGTGCATGAGAAGAGCAATGAATGTTAAAGAAGCGAGTGAGATATGTAAGGATCGAGTCACGTGGCGCTCGGTTCTCTCTGCCTACCCCGCAAGGGATTTGGCGTGAAGTTATAGATAGATAGACAGTGTGTTAGTTTAATACATAAATATAAAACAATTTAAAATATAAAAGTTTATTCGAAGTGATCTCCATTGGCTGCCATACAGTCCTTTAAACGTTGAGGCCATCAGTTGTCAATAGAAGCACGCACTCTTTCCATGGGAAAATTCTTCACTGCCAATCGTACGGATTGTTTTAGGGACTCCAAATTATCATGGCGTTTAGAGTAAACCGTACTCTCTAAAACTGACCATAAATCATAATCCAGCGGATTATGATCGGGACTAGACGACGGCCAGTCTTCAGCTCTTATGAAGTCCAAAACGTTCGTTTCCAACCAAGACTGCGTAGACCGAGCTTTATGACCCGGCGCCGAGTCTTGCTGGAAGGACCATTCTTGGTTATTGAACATGGTGTTGTTAAGGGGCTTCACTACCTTCTCAAGAATTATATCTTGATACACTTGTGCCGATGTTTTGATACCTTTTTCACAAAAGTAAGGCTCAGTCACTCCTTCATAGCTAATACCCCATCAAACCATCACTGAAATCGGATATTGCCCACGTTGCACTCTGTCGACTAATTGGGAAGCTTCCTTAGAGCTTTGAGCATAAATACGGCCATTTTGTTTGTTAAAATATTATTCAATTGTAAAAATTTTCTCATCCGTAAACAAAATTTTTCTGTGACCTCCCTTTGCGTACCGCTTCAGTAGTTGTTTCGATTTTGCCTTTTTCAAATTATCAGTTAAGAAATGACCAGTACGTCTCTTATAGGCTGCAAGTCCTAAGTCATCTTTTAAAATACGCGACATGGTTCTAGGTGCTATCTTCATCTCCCGAGATAAAATCTTTTGCTTTCGGACAGGATTTCTTCGAATTCTTTCCCTTACTGCTTTGACCACCTTTTTCGTACGAACACTACGTGGACGGCTAGATCTTTTTCTGTCACAAACAGAGGAGGTCTCATTGTACCTATTAATAGCCCGGTACACAAACATTTCACTAATACCAAGCGTATGGAGAGTTTTAAAAATTGCATTTGGCTCCATACCTACTTTGTGTAATGCAATCACAGGGATTCGGTTCTCTTTATCACCCCACTCCATTTTAATATCGCAAAATATTGTACAATGTATTAGGGCCAAAATGAGAAATCTCAATGAAAAATCATATAAAAATGACAGATTCCAAATTCAAAAATAATATTTTGTTTATTTTTAATTGTAACAGTATTTATGGCCAGACAAAGTATGTATCTGTTATGCCATCTTCTTCTTCGCGTTATCCCGTTTCCTAATCCATTAATATAGGCCGGTTCCGCTACCTAAGCCTAAGGATTTGGCGAGGATACTAATTTTTACAACGAACGACTGCCTCCACGACCTACAGGGAAAACCAGGTCTATTATAGGTTAGGTCGCACGTCTTTCGAAATATAATGTCTTGGACGTGCGGGTTTCCTCACGATGTTTTCCTTCACTGCTGAGCAAGTGATAAATATGTGCGTAAATCCACGCCAGGATTCGTACAGGGGCGTGTTTGTCAATAAGCCGGTTCCTTATCTACTGGGCTAACACTGCTCTATGTATTTGTTATGCTATATCTTCGCTAATTGTAAAACATTTCAGATTTTTTTTAGTAATAAATTCCTCTCTCTTTAATGATCCCATATAAATCTGGTTAAGTAATGACTTCATTAAACTTAAAAAAATAATTCAGTTTTAAGGGTATTTAAACTTTTACACACAAGTGTAACATACTGGGGAAGTACCTCCGCCTTAAAGAAGTCCACGGTTAAATAATACTACTACTACTATACTATAACTTCACGCCAAATCCCTTGCGGGGTAGGCAGAGAGAACCGAGCGCCACGTGACTCGATCCTTACATATCTCACTCGCTTCTTTAACATTCATTGCTCTTCTCATGCACGCACGCCGGTTTCTAGGGCTCCTGACATCACCTTCTGATAGAACATGACCAATTTGGTCATGGTAGGTAAGTCTTGGCCTTCCCCGGCTCCTACATCCTTCCACTTTTGCATTGTATATCTGCTTCGTCATTCTTTCATCTTGCATTCTTTCTACATGCCCGAACCATCGGAGCATGCCTCTTCTTATTTTAACACCGACGCTCTCTTTCATACCAACTCTATTTCTAACATCATCATTGCGAATACGGTCTACGAGCCTTACGCCACAAATTTTGCGCAGCGCTCGCATTTCAACCGCGTTTATTCTACTTTCATGCTCTTTCTGCCATACCCAACTCTCGCTTCCATAAGTTAGCGTTGGGACCAACACTGCATTGTGTATAGCGAGTTGTGCCTTCTGGCTCAGGATTTTACTGCCAAGAAGTTTTCCCAACGCTCCATTCACACTATTCCCAGCACTCACTCGTCTTTCCACATCTGCGGTGTACCTTCCATCCCTGCTGAAAGCGCATCCAAGATATACAAACTCATCCACTTGTTCCAACACTTCATCATCAATCGTAATCCTTACATTAGTTCTGGATTCTTCTCTTTCAAATACCATTATCTTTGTTTTCTTCGCATTCAGTAGTAAGCCTTTCTCCATACAGTCGTCTTTCATCGCTGTGACCAGTGTTTGCAGTTTAGATGGTGTATCTGCTAATAGCACGGCATCGTCTGCATACAGCAGACAGTTCACCACTTGGTCACCCATGCGCAATCCCACATTCGTTGACCTTATTCTCTGCAGACAACTATCGAGATACAGGATAAACAGCCTAGCAGATAGCATGCAACCCTGTTTGACACCAATTTTGACATCAAACCAGGGTGACATGCCACCGTCTATCCGCACACATGCTGAGCAATCCTTGTAAGTGGACTGCACAGCACGGAGCAGTGAACCGTCAATCCCATATCTCGGCAATATGTCCCACAGTTCCTTTCGCACAACCCTATCAAAGGCTTTCTCAAGATCCACAAAACCGCAGAAAACCTTCCGGTCTATGGCCAGATGCTTCTCTACGATATTGCGGAGCGAGAAAACTTGATCCGTACATCCCCTTCCATTTCGGAAACCTCCTTGTGCGTCCCACAGCATTTCATCGGATTTCACCCTCATTCTCCTTTCAATCACCTTTCCATATACTTTTGCTGCTAAGCTGATCAAACTGATGGCCCTATAGTTGGCGCAGTCCATGCGTGATCCCTTGCCTTTGTACAAGGGCACGATGACTGCGCGTCTCCAGTCCATTGGGACCCTTCCAGTTCTCCAGCATAGGTTGCATAGGTACCAGAAGGCGTCCCGGACGTAAGTGCCACCTAATTTGATCATCTCAGCTGTGATCAGATCAATTCCCGCTGATTTTCCATTTTTCAAGCTTCGTATCGACCATTCGATCTCATCCATAGTTATGCCTTCGTCGGACGCCGTCAACGTGGAGTAAGCATCCGACTCACTCTCATTGCCAGCGTCCGAGGCATACTCATACATTTCCTCAAAATATTCACTCCACCGTTCTAACACTTCCTGAGTGTTGGCAAGAATGACACCAGCTTTAGACTTTATCTTATCCATTCTGGATGCCGACGAACCACTCCGAGACTTCTTTACCTCTCTCCAAAAGAGTTTGGTATTTGCCTCGAAGTTTTTCGTCAGCCTCTCTTCCTCATTCATAATTTGTCTTTCACGCTTCTCTTTCACTAAAGCCTTGGTTTCATTCTTGCATAGACGGTACATTTCTTTCTTCTTTTCTCTCATATTTTCATTTAAAGGCAAAGATGATACGTAATCCAGCCACGCTTTCCTCTTTCTTGCTACGGAGGATTCAACCTCCGCATCCCACCAGGCATCTCCTTTCACTGTTTTACGTCTCTTTGCGCATCCACAAGCTTCTTTTGCACTATCCACCATACTTTCTTTCAAAACTTTCCAACAATCATCCACATCTGAGTCGGAGAGGCTTGCATTTGCAAGTCTCTCACTTACCAGATGCACATACATTCTCCTTACACTTTCATCTTGCAATTTTTCGCTCATTATCCTTTCATGATCTCCGAAAAGGATACGCACTCGCCAGTGCCTCCACTTCCTAAAAAGGCCCACAAACCGGCTTACCACCAGGTAGTGGTCCGTCTCAAGAGTGGGGCCTCTAAAGGCTCTTGTATCCATTAAAACATTTCGGAGACGTCTATCTATTAAAATCAAATCAATCACACTTTTTTGATCATTCCTTCTCCATGTATACGTGTGAATATCCTTATGATGAAATAAAGTATTCGACACGAGGAGGCCTCGTTCTATACATAAATCTAGTATAGACTTACCTGCTTCGTTCACTCTCTTATCTCCATACGGACCAAGAACAGCTTCATAGCTGTATCGCTTGGTCCCAACCCATCCATTCAAGTCTCCACACATAATCACTCTTTCGTTCCCTTCAACTAAGTCCAGAACATCCCTCACAGACTCCCAAAACTTCTCCAGTTCTTGAGCACACGCTGAGCTTACGGGAGCGTATGCTGCAACCAAAAATACTCGCGTGATGCCCAGTTTAATACGAACCCAGAGAAGTCTAGGCCCTACCAAACAGTAATCTCTTACACCAGTGGCTAAGCGAGAGGAGAGTACGACACCTACACCAGCACTGGCATGATCGTCACGGTCTACCCCAGACCATAGGGCCATCATACCACCGGGCAGATCATCGGTGTCGCTCCCCTTGCGCTTAGTCTCTGTCACACATAAAGCATCCAAACGTCTATCATTCATTACGTCTATCAGTTCATTCGTCTTATCTTTCAATCCACCTCTCACATTCCACGTGCCTATGCGGCACTCGGCTCCCCTCGTCCCGCCGGAATTGGCGCTGCGTGGTGGGTGGCGGCCCCCACCGCCGCATGCAGCTGTATTCGCACCGACGGGGGCGGATCGGTGCGCGTCGCCTACGGGGGACGCCCTAATCCGCACGTCGGTGCGCTCTTGGTCCAGAATTGCAATCGACTGATTGGCAGGGGTCGCGAACGAGCACGCTTCTGGCACATGACCCCCAAACGGTTAAATAATAATACCCGGAAAGGTTGTTATCTCTCTGACAGAAAATGAGGTCACCAATAAACTCCTGCGAAGACTACTGCTGGTATCATAGTAGTGATGACAATTATACTCCTTGAATTGTATACATACTATGCTAATTATTTTACACCAGGTGGGACGCATGCTCGTTTACTACCAGTAGTATTAAAAATACTCATTTCTAAAAAGAAGTAATAGACAATGTAAAATGTTACACGTAATAAAGAATAGGTATCAAAATTTTATGTTTACTACGGCATTCTCACGATCACGAACACTGTTTAGTGTCAATGTTGTCGTAAGGTATTATAAAACTTCCGTCCACATTGTGTGTAAGGGTAATAACGCGTTACGTGAAAAGAGTACAAATAGAAAATAATTTTAATCGTGAGTCTGCACTGAAAAAGGTCTGCATATAAAAATAATCAATAACAGAGCCTCTTTGTTTTGTTGATCAAAATATATAGGTTACTTTATATTATTACTTTAAACGAGCAAGTCTAGTATATATAGATATATTTCGCGTAGTAATTTTGTATTTAGATAAGGTTCTGCTTTTTAAGCATATACTTGCCTTGCCTGAGAAAATGCGATCTTATGACAGTTTTTTGCTCTATTTATAACATGGGTTCCAGGGAAGCACTTTTAGAACTATTCAAAGATATCCTCATGGTTACCTCTCAGTACATTTATGAGAACATAATGTTAGCTCGTAAAAAATAAGGTAAAAATAACAAGTTTTTAAAAGTAGTGAAAATCTTAGAAGTAGGAATAGGTGGCGTTTGCTGGTACATAGGCTTGCAAATACTCGTAGAATGTTTATTGTAAATTGTATTCAATTCTATAATAAATTACCTGAATCAGCTCTGTCTTACAATATATTCAAAAGACACATCAATATACTCTATGTAAGAAAGGTTATTACGAAATCGATGAATATCTGACTAACAGAGATGCGAGGATATGATTCGGTACATATATATATCTTTAACTGTACCACTTGGCACCATTATATATACCCTGTCATTAATTTATTGTGATAGACATTGACGATTTCAAAACTCGGTCAGGTATACATATATACAAACAGATAGGTAAATATAAGTTTCTGTTAGGCGTTTTTAACCTCGTATACTCGCGTCAAGTAGTGTAACACATACTGGCGCACGGTCTGTGATACCGAAAATGCTGGGGTCATTTTAGTATGTATTTATGTAAAATATCTTTATAAAATTCAGTTTACTATTAGACTAGAATCAGTAAAAATTTATTAAACAAAGTTTTACAGAAAATATTTCTTTTTTAGCAACTAGTCGTCTCTTATTACAAAATTAAAAATTAGCCGCTGGTAAAACACAGTATTCTTATAAGCTACGAATCTTTGAACAAAAAGATATACAATTTTTTGCACCAACCTAAAAGAATTCTGAAGTCTCAAAAAACAAAACATAAAATAAAAAACGAACTAAACCACCTAAGATTGCTCAACATGACAGTCGGAGCATATCATAATAGCATGTTCCATACAAAAATATTTCCTAGGTATAGGTAGCCAAGGTCGAAGTTACCAAAAGTTTGTTGTCATTAATCATCTTCCAGCTCTGTATCACTTCTTTCTTGCTGCGCTTCATCATATTGTGCAGCCAGAAAGAGGTCTTCTAACTCGGAGTAGTTTTCGTTATCATAGTTGGAATCAGAATTATCTTCTTCCAAAATCCTTCTTATGACTTTCTCATCCATTTTGAAGTGATAAAATGTAGGTACCTTAACTATTGTAAAAATAATTTAGAATAAAATAAACTCAATAATAATAAAACATTATACATAATGTTATGGGAGAAAATTATGGGAAATAATTGAAATTTTGTTTACTTGAAATTGTGACACCTAAACCCGCGTCCGGTCTAATGGGCCGATCGCTCATGCTACACTAAATTGAAGTTGTAGATCAGTAGATCATGTAGCTACGAGTAGCAGTGAACTCAAAGTGCTGACACCTTTCATTAAAAAAATGTATACACAATCCATCGGTCTAACAAACCAATCCGCGGGTATAGGAAGGTTAACTAAGCCAAAATATTTGTTGCAAATAGCCAAATGCTGTTTCGTGGGTACTACAAAGTACATTACAAATAAACATTGGTATCAAAAACAGGCAAATAACTATGCCCTTCTGAGATAAGTACTTTTAAAACGTCTTTTCGGTCACTTAGACGGGTTCTAATGTACCGTCTACATAATAAATGTATCCACCTATACACTCAAAAGGCCAAGACTCAAACGAATAGTTTCAATGTATTGAGAAGGGATGTGAAAACAGTTTAAGTAGAAAGGATAAGTGTGTTTTCGTAGCATGTGTAGAGAAAGTCGACACCCACTCGGCTATTTACGGGCGATGGTGCGATAAGCATTTTCTCTTTCAATACCATCAAAGAGACTACCCGCCTATTCAAGGCTTCAGCCGACAAAATGTAACCCATAAAGGGAATAAGAAGATTGCAACGCTGTTACTGACTTGCCTCCAAAAACATTAAAATCCTATTTCAATGGAGTATCGGCTCGAGTTGTACGCATTTCAACTTTTTCATTTATAAGGTCGCAAAACGAAACATTATCCGACCCTCGCTGTTCTGATGAAGCCCATCAAATCATTTGTCGGCATAGCGACGCGAAACTTCAGCTATTATTCCGGTCGGTTTACTAAAACAAAAGTGCTCTTAATTCTTCATCTGGGATTTCATGTGATCATTACTTTCCCCGGTTCGTTTGGCGAGCCTTCCATCGGACTACAGACTACATTCATTACTTGTCACAAATTTAATTTCAACGAACAACAGCCTCTGTTAAGCATAATCCTTTAAGAGATGCAGTACTTTGTGAGGGCAAATTAGACAATTTTGTTTGCGTGGTTCACTTTAAAAGTAAGCTCCTTGCAAATGATCTCAAACAAAATAGATTTATAATGTTATTCAATGACGGTTGATAGCCTCGTTCGTCAAGCAACGACGACCGCAAACTGTTTTTGGGTGGATTAAATTAACTCGATCTTTTCCATGCCTCGAAAATCACACAGTTGTTTATTGTGGTAGGCCGGGATAGTTTGGAAAAACTGACGTCCGTAATGTACAATGCAGCAACATGGCGAAGTATAGTATAAATACCATAAGGAGACCTGTATCTCAATATTGGAATAGCTTTAGGTTAATGATGATGAATGACCGCGAAACCCATTGTTTATTTCTTTGTACAACGTTATTGCATAAATGTTTACAAGATACAAGTAACATACAACAATATGGTTTGCAAAGGCGTGCTTATTCCTTCGAGGAATCCCTTTCAGCTAACCATTACTTATAAATTCCTGAGTGGAGTAATGACTGCCTGTGGTATATGAAAAGGTGTCATAAAATCAATAATATTCTAACTACTATATTTTCATATAAAGAAAGGAAAGTCAAATGATTTTATAGATATATATACACATATACGTATATATATATATATATATATATATATATATATATATATATATATATATATATATATATATATATATATATATAAACGTACACGGGTACAGGTACACATACTTTTTGAAGGTCTTATGGTCGGTAAAGCTTTGATCTCGAGCGTAAGTGCGTTCCAAAGACCTGCAACATGAATTGTACTCGTAGTAAGTGTTGGTCAAGGAGGCGGGAACTTTTAAAACGGGATCTTGACTACATCAAAAACCCTCGTCTGCGATTTGAAAATGAAACCTCTGTCTGAGGTACGTTGAAGAATAGAGGTTAAAAAGAACATCGTAGACAAAGATTAGAATGTGGATTTTACAATATGGAATGTGGTGTTAAAGAAAATAGGATTGCAGTGATTTCCTTACAGAAAGAGGAGCCGTCGGTCATATACAAGATACTTCAAAAGCTTGGTTTCTCGCATATCGTACTATCAACAGATATACCAACACTTCCTCTGTTGAAGGCCATGAAAGATCGGGGCAACCGCGTGCTGTTAGAACTACAGAAGCTGTTAAAGCCCGAATTCGCCGAAACCCCATTAGGAAACAAAAAATCTTCTGGCGAGAAATGGAGATTCCCGCTAGGACTCTATGGTATAATTATAATAAAACAAGACCTGAAGCTCGGCGCTTATCGTTGATATACAGGACATGCCGTAAACCACTCGCTACAGTTGAAGAGAGTGGGTCGATCAAATCCAATTTTATCCTGATACGCAGGTGACAGGCACAGAAATATTCTCTTAACTGATGAAAAAAAACCACGATTGACGAGCATAATGACAAAGCATACACACACAGTTCGAAAGAAGCCGCACAAGTAGTCGGAAAGGTACAACTTGGTTATCATCCTGCATCTGTAAGTTACAAGGACAGTTACATGTTAAGTTACAGGTTTGGTGGGAGTTACAAGGAGTCACAAAGCTTAATTTTTGTGGAAAAGGAGTGAAGACTTCAGCCAAAGTGTATAAGACACTGTCTTGGATCGTGTTGTGAAAACTCTCATCAACACACTTTTATAAAAATGTGCCATGGATTTTCCAGCAGGACTCTGCACCTGGTCACAAGGCACGAACTGCCTGGCTCAAAACCAAGGTTCCGAACTTTGTAAGATCTGAAGGCTGGCCCACGTCGAGCCCAGCGTCTGAAACCCTTAGACTACAAAATATGGTCAGTTTTAGAGGACACGGCCGGCTCGAAACGACATATCCACTTTGTATCTCTAAAAAATCTCTAGAGCGAGCAGTGTCTAAATTTTTCCTGGAAACACTTCGTAAATCCATAGATTCGTGGACAGACAGATTAAAGGCATGTATCAAAGTCAAAGGTGGCCATTTCGAATAGAATCATTTGTTTTATTTTTTGTTGAGACTGCCGTAAATATGTAGAAATAAGTTTTATTAAGATTACATTACTTCATAAAAAAGCCAATGTATATTCATTTGTAATAGAACTTCTGGCCGGACTAGGTATAACCTCTCCATTAGTTCTCTAAGAACTGAAATAATAGTTCTTTCTGATTCAGGTATGACTTTAGTGGTGGGGTAATTTTAGTATAAATATACATATAAAAGTTTGAAATTTATTAAATGAGATATAAATTTGGTTACACAGAAATACCTATATATACATGCTCCTACATGCACCTTTATAGTCATTAAAATCATTAAAATTAACATACTAATATACATGTAATACTAATATTACATATATAAGTTTTGACGAAAATCGAAAATGTAAGTTTGTAGTCCCCGTTTGCAATATCTCTTCAGATACTCAAAGGTTGACTCGAAGCCTTTCTAAGCCAAGTGTCAAAATTGCATTTCGATCAAATATAGTAGTTCTATTGTGCATATGTATAGAAATCTCTTTATGGGATAAACCCTCCTTTGCCGAAACATTTGTTTACCTCACAATAATCAAAGGATAATATATTATAATAAAGACATATATTTTCTCTCTTTGCAAGTTTTACATTAGTTGGTAACAATAGTGCACTTAGTGTTAGAATCTATTTTGTTAGAGAGACTGATGCATGTTGCAGGTTTCTGAGAAATTTGTATTACAGGGTCACCAGGGCCCTCCCACCGAAGTAACATTGGTAGAAGTACATTTGATAACACTACCACGTCAACCCTTACTTATCCCACTGCAAGGATACGGGCTTCAACCGAAGGGATTTAGAGCATACTCCGCCACGCTGCTCAAATACAGATTGGCGGAGGCCAGTGTTTTCAAGCTGCCTGAGAACCAGTGACTTGGCTTAACGACTGTCTGTTCTCGATCGATAACAGCCGGGACCAATGGCTTAACGTGCCCTCCGAAGCACGGATAATAAGCTACCCCGTATAGTTAGAAATGGTTGCGTGCTAAAATGTACCTATTTGCACGACCGTACAGTCATTATAGCTTCGCAGCCGACAGCAACAGTGATCCCAACTATATTTCCAAAAAGGTATGACCTAATCACCAAAAAGCAGATCTTTCTTAGGTTAGGTCCTAACCTAAGAAAGATCTGGTTATCCCTCTGCATTGTCGAGGTCTGACAGCAGTCGCTCCATGTAAAAATCAGTATCTCCGTCAAATCCTTAGGCTTAGAGGTAATGGACCCCACCAAATCTAATGGATTAGGAAGCGGAATAACACTAAGAAGAGGAAGAGAAAATAAAGGAGCGTCTGACTGTCAATATATTCTATTCCATATAAAAGTCCACCGTAGATAAGCGCTGAGTGATGCTAGCGCCATTGAAAACAGCTCACTGGAGCCCTCGTCCTTAAAAAGGTAGGTTTTTAATATAAGAATAGATTATATACGTGAAAGTGTTACATACCTTACAGTCAATTAAAATAATAACAACCACAAAATGAAAACGAAAACCCTTAACAGAATTCGTGTACACAGTTTGTAAGTAAATTGTAGTGTACAAAAATCGTTGTAGTTCCGCGCGAACGACGAAAGTGGCGGAAGCTTTTTCGCTCATAAATCGAGACGAAGCGGCTGTTCCGCAACTCGCCGCGCCCTGATTAAATTCCGACATTAGCGCATTCATGCTACGTGTAGATACGTATCAGATAAATATTATACTGACAAGGGCGCTAGTGACTTGTTTTTATACAACGTCGGGAGGCATACAAGCATACCACCTGATGTAAAGCGGTTACCGTAGGCTATGAACGCTTGGAATACATTAAGTATCACTCTCGCGACGCCACAGCTGCTGCTGACACAGCGACTCCTAAGAAGCTTACAGGTGACCTAACTCACGCAGGAACACAACAGCCCTCTAGGGAGTTGTTATTAGGCTGCGGTTTTCTGTGAGGTGGAGATATTTTGAAATTAAACAATTTTTAACAGACGTATCGCGTGTTTTATTTATTTTGTTGAAACCTGACGTTTCGAATGCTTTGCAGCGTCCGTGGTCGCAGGAAAGACTAACTTTCCTGCGACCATAAATGCGATTAATAAAACACGCGATACTTCCGTTAAAAATTGTTTAATTTCAATGTGTAACAATCGCGAATACCTAAGACAATACTATGGAGATATTTTCCTAGACGGGCTGCTTTGATGCGCCGTCTACCTCCTTTAAAAATACGCAGACCAAGACAAACGGACATGTTTGTCCTGTATGGCAATCGAACCCACATGCGAGGTGTCAATGTAACGTAACAACGCGTTTGCGAGCTCGTCATCGTACTTACAGACAAATTAATAATAATAAATATACAGAGAGATAAGAAATCAGATCTGTAATTCGTTCGCTATCACGCACACTGATATACTGATAGGTATAACTAAAACGCCTTCTTTAGAATATAGAAGAATGCGGGATGCTTCTGTACAACTACCCTAAAATGTTGTTATATTCTGTTGTGCTAATATTAATTACCAATTAATTTATGATCGATTGAAAAATCAGGAATTATTTATATACAAACTCTGTGCCTGGTTCAATTTTTGTCTTGTACAGAGACGAATTATGGGAAACGTGAACGATCCCGTTGTAACCTGATTTTGACACATTAAGTCTTGAGGAGTAACTTAGCTCCCCATGACTACCAATGGTAGCCTCATATCAAACAACTGAAACTTATTGATTCCATTCGGAGGAGTTGTATGATAGATGCTCACAGCATGTTTCTACAGTTGCATTGCAAGCCGTCGGTAGGAAATACATCCATTTACACAACAATTAATTTAAAAAAAAACATGCGAAGCTACTATCTTTTAATGGAGTCAAGTGTTGTTTCTTTTATAATTATTGATTGCGGACACATGTTCAAGAAATTATATTTCGAAAAACATGTGACCTAACCTAAGAAAGTTCTGATTTTCCCTCTGGGTTGTGGAATTCTGATCTGAATCTGTATCTTCGCTAAATCCGTAGGCTTAGGTGGCGGATCCTGGTTCTAAATGATTAGGAAACAGGATAATGCTGGAAAGAAAAAAAGTATTGTTTCTTTTATCCAAAGTCGGAACGTAAAGAAGTATACACATATTGGCCGAAAGTAAACTTACTTAACCTATATAGAACGCTTGCAATGCAAGGAGCATCGGTCGCGCGTTTACACAGCTGCTGCTTAGCATCTTAATGATAATCTCACATGAATATATATACTCGCATGAATATATATACTCGCATAAATATATATACTCGCATGAATATATATACTCGCAGGAATATATATACTCGCATGAATATGTATACTCGCAGGAATATATATACTCGCAGGAATACAACAACTTTCTATTTTATTTTATACAACTTCGGGAGGCATACAAGCATACGGCCCATCTTTTGTAAAGCGGGTACCGTAGCCTATTAACGCTTGCGATATATTAAGAATCACTCGCGCGATGCCTCCTCTGATTGATGCTTACACAGTAACTTCTTAGGAGCTTTCTGGTGACCTCACTCACACACAGGAACACAACAACTCTCTAGGGAGTTGTTATTTGGCTGCGGTTTTCTGTGAGGTGGAGGCACTTCCCCAGACGTGCTGCTTTGCTGCCCCTACCTCACTTAAAACATCCTGACCAAGATAAACAGACATGTTCATGCACACAAATTTGTGTCTTGTGTGGGAATCGAACCCAAGAGCATTGGTGTCAAAGTCGCGTCATTCACGACTGAGCCACCGACCTCGTCAAAAGTTCTAGATAGTTATTAGTTAACTGCGGTATTCTAGGACGCGAATGTACTTATCTAAAGCCACTTTGATACAGCCTACCTCTCCTTCGCTAGTCTATTAATTAGCAGAGTACATAACGTGAAGGCGATGTTGGTTTTGAATCCAAAGAGACTACCATTATATGTGTATGTCTCGAAGGCTCAATCAGTACGGCCTCACAGTTGAAGGTAGAGTAAAAAGTCGTCGCCGATATATTTCGAATGAAAAAAAGGATTTTTCTCTTTGAACAAATATTTATTTAATCAACCATATAAACCATGGTTGCTACTACTGCAACGTCTATTCGTTTTGCTTATTACTCTAATACATTCCTTCTGGCATATAAAATGATCTGGGATATCAATAAAAGCTCGAGAGAAATCTACAGAATTGCCTCATAATATTAAACCTTCTCCCAAGATGGATGACACAGACACATATCCGTGATATGCCATGAGCGCCGCTTGCTATACAGATAAAATATCAAGTTATATTCAATGTGATAAAATATCAAATTATATTCAATGTTGACACTCGTACAACAAACCGACCGACTTCGCCCGTTCAAATGTCACTTTCGCATGAGAATATGCAAACTATTTTTATTGCGACTATAAAAATTTAGAGTTAGTATGTCCGATATATATACCAGATAAATATATATATATATATATTTATCTGATAAACACTCAATAATTGTTTGGAGCTATGCACTAAATATGCACCAAACAGCTCGCCTCTTTAATTATATGCATTTCGTATAAATTGAATACGCTTTGATTGATTGAGTAGTACGCGAATTACCGCTAACCAACATACACCATACCACACCAATCAAACGCGTATTCAAATTACCAATATTTACCATTTAATCGTGTAACCATTGTACCAGTTTAGTATTAAGTGACTTTTATATTTTGTAAATTTAATAATAAACCATTTTTACATAAAGACTATCAGTGAAATTATATTGTCTCCACCAACAATCACCAGTACGTAACTCAGCGGGTATACCATCTGCCGAACCACCAAGCAGAGCCCACTACAATAATATTAAATAATATATTAAAGAAAGAATGACGAAACAGATATACAATGCAAAAGTGAAAGGATGTAGGAGCCGAGGAAGACCGAGACTAACCTACCATGACCAAATTGGTCGTGTTTTATCAGAAAGGTTCTCTCTGCCTACACCGCAAGGGACTTGGCGTGAAGATATACGTACATACATATTATATTATTGAGTGTTTGGTGTCCAGTAAAGATGTATGCTTCGTTAGTTCGCACTCAACTAAAGCCTGTAGAAAGAAAGCAGGACGAAAGAATTATGAAACAGATATACTATGCGTAAGTAGAAGGATGTAAGAGAAATGCCAAATGACACTACTGAAATGTATGAAAACTATAAGTATTAAAGAAGCGAATGAGTAAAAGAACCGTGTCTTGTGGCGCTCTGTTCTCACTGCCTACTCTGCAAGAGGCCTGGTGTGAGGATAGATATCCTTTTATCGGCACATCCCTAGCATGCCACGTTCTTTTACGTCGCCATATTTCTTCCATTATCCAAAAGTCACGTATATTTCTTAGACATTGTACTAACCGAAACTATTTTTAAAAAGTGCATATACATATATACCATGCTTACGTAATAATTGTATCTGCAGTTTGCCTTCTTTTTTAATATACTATTTTTATAGAGGCATAATCAGAAAAGGTTGCTCAAAACTTTTTGTGTGTGAATGTGGCCCTCATTGTACATTTTGCGATTTGCACATTCTGCGTGTTGTTCATTTTGCGATTTGTTCGTTTTTAGTGTAGTGCTCATTTCGATTCTTGTATATTATGCTCTGAAGACTTTTTAGGGTAGTCAATATCTAATATACAAATATAAAGGTCAATGTCTAATATACTAAAATAAAAATATGGCCTGAAGGCGACTTTCTTATTTTATCGACCGCTATCGCTATCAATCGAAAACCGCCAAGGCAAAAGGTATCACGTTCCGTCTGAGCACGAGGGAGCTGCTACTGCTGTTGATGTTGGTTAACTTTGTAGTTTCTATCAGACCGATATGCACAACAACGCCATTAGGTTCCTCTCTACTACTAGCAATACCTTTGCATAAGTCTTGATTACATCCTACAAATAAAGACTTTGTGGATATTATTTATGGTAAACAAACTTTACAACAGAAATTGTGTTATGTTTACATGGGATTTTTTCAGCTCCAATTACTTATTTACTTTTTACAACCACGAACGATAATGACAATGTTGTCAGTTTTCGTTCATGTGGTTTGTTTACCCGGTGCGTCCAATGAAGTACCACACTAACGTGTTGCACCCAATTGACCGCAAATTAGCAGGTTATCTGATTTATCATGCATCACTGCAATTGCAATGCGAAGCACGTATATATTTATTTATTTTTATACTACGAGTATATCGAGTCGGAATAAGTATACAACCCACTTTATGTCGTATGCCTTTGAATTCTTGTAATACAAAGCTATCGGTCGCTCATTGTCGCTCATCTGCTGTAGGCGCAGAAATTTCTCGCCAGCAAAGAGACCTTATATAAATAGAGCTACGCCCTACCGCTCTTTCAGTCTCGCTTACAGTCTTTGTGAATGGGTCAGCGGCATTATGTGTAAGTTAGTTTGTTTTTTACTCTAAAGATTTTCACAAGGCAGTGACAACCGAGTACTACCGAGCTACTATTTTGTACTTACGTACAAATTTAGGAATTAATCTATAAAGGGGACTTAAATTAAGGTATTGCATTCAGTGGTTATTAGTTACAAGCTCATGTAAACAGAAAATGAATTAATTATCAAATGTAAGGTAGATAATTATTTTGCATATAAATATATATAAGTAACATATCTGCACATAAATCTATTAACTATATGAGACATTGAAGTATACATACGTATGGAGCACTGAATATTTGCGTAACAATTAAATAAAGCACGCTAAGCATCGGAAACAAATAACCATTCATTCATAACCATCATTCTTCAATTTTTTTTCAACTTATAAAATGTCAAGACACAAGTTATTTGTTAGAAAAAGTGAAATCCTAATCATTATTTGTTATCAATAAAGTTTTTCTCCAGGAATATAACAAAATCATTTGCAATATTTTAGAAAATCATAAAAAAAAAACATTTTTTTTTTAAATGCTATCTATTTCTGTAACAAGTAGGGTAGCGGGGTCAGTCGATGGAGCCCCGCGTAGAGCCCCTATTTCTGGGTATAACCTAATAAACATACTGTTAACTGTAAAGTTGGATGGATTTTTCCTGGCGTACAGCGCATTACATTTTTGCAGTATTTATTACTTTTTCAGATTTTTACAGAAGTAATTTGGCTGTTAATATTGAACTAATATTTTAGCATCCTGTAATAGATTGTTATATCCTAAGTTATATTCGTATCTTGATATGCCATACTTTCTTTCTATCTTTATGAAATATTTTTTTCTGGGAAACAATTCATGGAGCTTTGAAATCGAATTCCTAAATTTATGTAATAAGTAAGTCACCCTAAAAATACTTTTATTTATTCTATTCGCTTAAAACATTTAAAAAAATACTTAATAAATACTTTTATTTATTCTATTAGAACCACTACAATCGCACGTCAGTAAGGTTCGATTGTACTTAAATTTGGTATACTTGCGTATCTTCGGTGATAATCCAATAATATAGTACCATGGAGCTAGTCTGATGATGGAGTCTGAAGATGGACGTAGGAATTCCCAAGCTAAAGAAGAAAAAGAGAGTTTGATCTCGTTTGTTGTGTTTAAATATACCTTACCTTACCTTGCGTGATAAAAGCTTTTAAAATATTTGTGCCTAATAAAATTATTATTTTCGCTTTAGTACAAGTGAATTTTAGTTTGATTTTAGTACAACTGAATTTGGAATTTTGTAAGCTTGTTCTTAAAAAGTTTTTTTTTAATAATTTCTTAATTTTACGTCTCTGAATTGCTCCAATTTATTCTCGTTTCTGTTATTTTTTCTGTGTTTCAATGCAATAAATGAAAATTCGTCTCCTCTCTACCTTATATGATGATGTAATTTATTTAAATAACTAATCTCTACAATCAACTATTTTTAACATTAGAGGTAGAAAATTTAATTATTAAAGAATGAATGGCAAAATAATATTCCAAATAGCTACATGGAAATGTTTGATCAAAAAGTTATATCAGTATTAAGTGTCGTCGGGAAATTTGATTGATTGCAGCTTACTATTAAGTATTATGTTTCAAAAAATACCATAATAATTCAGTTCTAAGCAACATCAACTTCATAACCTATTATTTGACATAACTGAACGCTAGACAGTAGGCAGGTATGTGCACTTTCTAACATTCGATTCATGTAGTTGCCTAGTTGGCCGCAGCGGTAAATCTGATTTGGTATCGTCGACGCTCCACTTGAAATTGCAATCACTGTGGTATTTTGCTTGTAACAACTACTTCACTAGAGCTTCCCGTCACGATTCGAATAATAATATTTTCACAGTTGCATTTCAATCTTGAAGAGCAAATAATCAATAACTACGAGTAATATAGACTTCTTGGAAATTAGACAGAAGATTTGTGTAATTTTGATGGCACTAACACTAAACAAAAAATAACAATTAAAAACGGTTTTTAAAAAAAAATGATATTTTTTATTTCTTAACTACTCATCAACAGAATGTTATCATAAGCTGAATAATTGTCTGATTAAGCGTCAACCTTCCAAGTCAGTCATCGAATTCGGTATTGAGCGTTATAGTCACAGATACTTTGAATTGACATTAAACCTTCATGGATGTGAGATTTTCGAGTAAAACTTTTTTCACGTGATACCTATGAGATTTTTCTTTTAAAAATGTGCAACATTTATTTTCAAATTTCAATGCTTAGACGGGAAGATAGATAATTCGAAAATGCGAGTAATTTTTGGATACGAGTTCCGACGCGGAACGCGGCAGAAACGGCTCACTATATCAATGCTGCGTTTGGAGGAGACTGCTAATGAACGCACCGTGCGTTTTTGGTTCAAACGCTTCCGTAATGGAAACTTCGATTTGAAGAACGAACCACGTGGAAGAATTCACACAGGTGAATAACGCTGAATTGAAGGAGATGGTGGAAGCCGATCCGAGTCAAACCAGGAATTAGCGGCATGGTTTAACGTTACCTTACCTTCAATATTGACTCATTTGCATCGAATCAATAAGATAAAAAAATATGAAAAATGGATGCCTCACGATTTGACTGATCTCCAGAAAGAAACGCGTGTTGAAGCTTGTGTCGCCTTGTTGAACTGGTACAGAGATGAACGAATATTGGATCGAATTGTGACATTTGATGAAAAGTGGATTCTTTACGATAACCGTAAGCGAAAAATGCAATGGCTGACCCCAGATCAAACCCCGCAATAGTGCCTAAAGCAAAAGCAAAGCTTAACAGTAAAATGGTAATGGTAACTGTTTGTTGGTCTCTACACTATAGCTTTCTCAGGTCTGGTCAAGCAATAACAGCAAATGTTTACTGTGCCGAACTTCGAACAATGATGGCGAATTGATCTTAGCCATTATTACTCCATGATAACACAATAACCACCCTGCACGAGAAACCGTCGTAACTCTACATGAGCTGTAGTTAGAAACCATACGTCATCCTGCGTACTAGCCAGATCTTGGTCCAACTGGCTACCATTTTTTTTTTGTGATTTGAACAATTAATTACGTGGTAAAAAATTTTCTTCCCAGGAGGCAGTACAAAATGCTTTCACACAGTTTGTCTAGATCTACTATCATCAATAGATCCCCAGAGTTCTATTGCAAACGCATAAATAAACTTCAAATTATGGCAGCAATGTATAGATAATAAAGTTAAATATTTTCATTAAATATATATTTTACATCTTAGAAAAAACGAGTTTTAATTTTTCAGTACAAATCGGCAATTTCATACTTTAACCCCTAATATTATATATACGTACTTATTATATTTTATTGTCACCACATACTTACTTTCTGTTTCATTTGAATACCCATATCCGAACGATTGTTAAGTGAAATGTAATCTGCTATTTTATATTCCTTAACATATTGTATTTAAAATAACATCACAAACCCTTATTATTAATACTACTTGTCATCCCATTCATTTGATTTTCAACATTGATGGGTTGTAAAGAAAAACGTAAGGCACAACACAGGAGAAACAGATCGGCAACTATATAAAAGGAATCAAATCTATCTAATGATATACGTAAACTTTAAGACAAAATTGATAATTAATAACTAAAATTTGGGAAAACATTACTGTATATTGAAGAAAAGGAAATCGTCATTTAAATAATAAAATAAACTCACTTCAGAATTTGCGCTGATTGATGGTTTCTCGTATATGCTATATAAAAGCCCCCTACAATATTAAGTTAGTTTTACAAAAAATAGTTCTAAATACATTCAAAATTATAAAATGATATCATGTATAAAATGTTAGGTAGATTGAACACTTGGTTTAGGTGAAATCTTTAAGAAGAGACTTTGTAATATAGTTTTTTAGGCTGTACTAACGTAGTAAATGAATATATATCCATCGCTGTCATTTCCATCATATCTCTGTCTACTATAACATAAGCATAAAAAAATATCTAATTAAAACATACGTATTGATTTTGTTTTCTATCTACCCTTTTAATACCTCAATAAATGACACTTTCCAAACAAACTTTTTCCAGTCACATTTTCAGAGGTTAAGTTAATGTCATATTATATGTTTACTAGTTTAATTAAAAGCCTACACCATGTAGTCCTTAACTCCAATATCAAATATTACACAGCATGTTGTTTAGACATACCATTTATAGAAAACTAAAGAAATAAATCAACCAACAACAAATATTGAGCCAAGTCAAGGTGCATGCATTTGTAAAGTTACTCCTAACGTTTTAGGCGAACAACTCCCCGATTTCTAAACTTCGAAAATAAGATTGGGCCCCGCATCCACTGGTAATGGCATTGTTGTGTACTAGCAGCACTTTGACGGGCAACTCGAATTTCCTACTAGGATATTCCCGTGGCACTTCAAATACTCTACAATAGTTTTTATAGTTTTAAGAAATCTCTATTGTTTCGACAGGATGAATATACTTATCGAATATTTTTACTCGAGTGCAAGAAAATTGTGTCACGCGGCTATATTTTTCGTTAAGTCATCATTCAAAAGTTTGGATAGGTTGTAAGTACTGAATTGGCGTTGCAGAAATGGTGCCTGTCCAGGTGTTCCAGTATCATGTTAAAATGTAAACAAAATAGCCACAAAACTGTTATTTTTAACGTGAAATGCCCTTATTTTCGATTATTGCAGGGTTGCTTGCAAAAACAAAGTGTAACGAAATAGGACAAGAACGCCTATACTACTTTGGAACTACTGAACCTACCTTCTTTATTTTGTTACCATTATTTAGAGTAAAATTCATTACTCGGTAATACATATGTCGTTAAATAATGTTGTAATCGCACGCAGAACGTTGCTTTTGTATTGCGTGTGTGTATCTATATAGTGACTACTCAGCAGTATTGATTGATTATGTTTGACAGAGCTCACACCGTTAAAGTAGATATTTTTTACGGCGCTAGGCCGCATGAACTAATTGGTGGCGGAAGCACAAGGCAGGTTGGATCAAATTGCATGTAAAAAAAATATCTACTTTAACGGTGTGAGCTCTGTCAAACATAATCAATCAATACTGCTGAGTAGTCACTACATAGACGCAACCGCAAGCAGCGACGGTGGTGGTAGGGGCATGCGGATTCTGTTCCAGATGGCGGACAACCGCAGCAGCCGAGGCAGAGACTACCGGAGCAGCCATGGCAGCGTCGGCATGTAGCACGTACTAACAGTAGTGGGTGGGTGCCGGCCGGCGCTAGGCCGCATGAACTAATTCGTGGCGGAAGCACACAAGGCAGGTTGGATCAAGTTGCATGTAAATTTGACTTTCGCAAAATAACGCCTGAATCTATTAACTAGATATTTTTTATACCACGTCGGGAGACATACAAGCATTCGGCCCACCTGATGGAAAGCGGTTACCGTAGCTTATGATCAAAATGCATTTAGTATCACTCGCGCGATGCCACCTCTGCTGATAACACAGCAACTCCTTAGGAGCTTGCTGATTACCTCACTCACACGCAGGAACACAGCGTCGCTGCAGGAAGTTGTTATTTTTCTGTGAGGTGGAAGGTACTTCCCCAGACGAGGTTTGATGCGCCCTACCTCACTTAATATAATGTATCGATTGTTACATGTACCATTGAAAAGATGTAAACTTTAAAAAGTGTGGTATTTTTGACAAATTTTACGACTGGTCAACTATGGCACTATCGCATGTGATATATGTATAACCTCCAAATTAGACGTGCAAGAACTCGGGTATTAACAAAGAGAAGACATGTTGGTCCTCAAAGAACCATTTTGATCGCATTTGTATCTACACGGAACGCGTTAGATTACATTTGGAATTTTTGGATTACATAGGAACGGTGTTCCTGAACATTCCGTTCAGGAACACCGTTCCTATCTCTTAAGGAACACGGTCAAAATGGCCGACATATAAAAAAAAATTGAATTGTTATATAATTGACGAGCCAGATGTTCCTCTGGCAATGCAAGTTTGCGCATTCTCAACTGGTTTTTTGTTGTTTATATTTTTATCGGCATTTAAAAGCTAAAAGTTTTATCATGATCAAGAGATTTAGCACAGTGATACTCGAACGGTGATTTGCATTATTGCAGCCAGAAACTCCTAAACGCATAATAGCGTTACCATTTTTTTGTAGATGTCTTCAATATTTAAAAACAGTTTTATTATGGTTTTATTAGTGTTCGCCAATTTGTCTTTACCACACTCGCTTTGCCCACGGACCCTGCTGCCTACTTGTTTGACTACTTTGCTCGTTTATTGAACTGTGCTTTGCATTTTGATTTGGACTCTGTTTACTTAGAAGTGTAAGTGATGAGTTACACGTTAAGTGAATATGCAAAAATGAATTATTTTTATGAAGTTGCACGAGGAAGCAGCGCGACTGTACGCGAACAACTTCAACATCGTGCTGGGCCGCAACCTGAGCGATAGCCCGACCACCGTGTTTTTATTAACACGCATAACACCTTAATGGCAAGCCGCATCTCTGGTCGACGCGTCAGTTGTGAAGAAATACCTGCAGCTGATCCGGGTCGCAGAGAAACAGTTGTGGAAGAAGTTCAACAAAATCCTTCAACGAGTACGAGAAGTATGCCTCGTGCGCTGAACACCCCAAAGACTTCTATCCAGGCCATGTTTAAGAATGAAAGTACCACACGTTCAACATTCGACGAGTCCAAGCTTACTACCTAGAGACCACCAATTGGGCGTTGATTTTTGCCAAACCATATTACGTAAAAAGCAAGAGGATTCTGAATTTTTCAATAAAGTTTTATGGTCAGATGTTCAATATTTATAATTATCACACGTGGACGATTAAAAATACACAGGAAGTGAGAGCTTCAACATTTCAAAATCGTTTTAGCGTTACCTTGTGGTCTGGTATCCTCAATGGCGAACTAATTTGTCTGTTTGAATTGCCGTCCAGACTTAATGGCGAAACCTACAGAATGAACTTCCATTGTAACTGGGAGTCAATAAACTTCCATTATTGCTGGGAGATGTGAATCTTGAACTTAGACGAATCATGGTGTTTCAAAATGACGATGCTTAAATGAAACACCTCCAACAGATGGATCGGACGCAGCGCATCAATTAAGTAGCCTCCACGCTCACCTGATCTCAACCCCCTCGATTTCTTCATTTGGGGCTATAAGGATAATAGCATACGCCCGAAAATGTTCGAGTGACCTCGATGCACCTCGGAGCGTCACACTATCACACTCCCCTAGGGTTGCTAGGCGTCCGGATAAAGCCGGACACAGAAGCCTGGAGAGTAACAAAGGCTACTAACAGCCCACAACCCTCACGTGCGAGACCGTGGGCTTCAGCTAGTTACTAATAAAATTATATGATAGATACCTAGTCTGATATAATATTCTATTACCTTGACGACAATATTTTATATGTAGGATTGTTCGATTGATCTGATTATGCAGTCGGAAGAGGATTCGTGGGAAGAAAGATCACTGGTAAAATATAATAAGCTATTCGAAGTTGACCTGTAATTAACTTTACTTTTTGTAATAATATATCGAATAATTGAAGTTTAGTCGAATAAACAACCTAGAAACCGGTGTGCGTGTATGAGAATACGCATGCTATAATGTAAAAGAAGCGAGTGAAGTGTGTAAGGACTGAGTCATGTGGCGCCAATTCACTTGCAATCTACCTACCCTGCAAAGGATTTGGTGTGAAGTTATAGATAGTAGGCAATTTGTTCTAACAATTTTGTGTGCTTCCGCTACCGATTAGTTTATGCGAATTAGTGCCGGCCGGCACCGCCCCACTACCGTTAGTAGATGCATGTCGCTAGTAGCATGGTATTCTAACATCTACAGCGCCGGAGATCGTGGGCGGTAGAACACATATCGCAGAGACGATCGCAGCAGCCCTGGTAGAGATGACCAGAGCAGCTACGGCAACAGCGGCATGCATCTACTAATGGTATTGAATGTGTGCTGGCCGGCGCTAGTTCACGCGAACTAATTGGTAGCGGTAGCCTTTTACAACAATAAACAAACAAAATGATTTGGTGAAAACTGTATTGTAATGTGAGAATACACGTAAAGAGTGGCAGCGCGTGAAAAACAGTGGCGAGTTAAGGAGCGTCTCACCAACCAATGGACATCGAGGACTACTCTGCCAAGTGAAAATGTACGATTGTAGACTAAAAGATTTCTCCAAATACAACCCGTTATATAAATAGTAGATTACCCAAAGAAGAACAGCTGAAGCTTCTACTTAGAGTTAAAAGCGTAATTACGTGTCTAAGCTTGATATTTTCAATTTTTTTCTTTAATCTGGTATTTAGGTACTCTCTGCCACAAATGTCAACAATTGTCCATGTGATGTTGATCCTGTATAACTAAAGTTTTTACACCGTAACAAAGAACTGCTTTGCACTGTTTGTGTAAAGTTAGTTCATTCAAAAGAGTAATCTCTCCAACCATAAGTGCTACAGTACGGACACCAGCAATGTGAAAATGAAAAATAATTTATGTTGGTAAACAAAGTTTTTTTTACGATTATTATTTTATTTCGCCTTTTAACAACAATAGAATACAGCAATATTTATTTACTTACTTATTCTGTATATGACATTTATTTAAAGTGTTTATAATTTATTTAATTACTTGGTAACACATAATACTTGTAACTAGCGTGTATAGTGTAATATGGCACTAACCTACAGACCTATGCACTGACCACTGTACTGGTTGTGTTATCAAATTATCTTGGTTTATGTCAATACAATGGAATTAGTTACCCAACTCTCTCATGGCTACTTATTGGACAATTTGGCGAATCCATAAATCATCAATTATCGATATATTCATTAGCTTTATAAACGCTTATACGAGTATTATGTTAACAAATGCTTTTTATTTATTTATTTATTGTATATTATATATTGTATATATATACGTTTATTGCGAGCTATAATTATAATCTATTCCTTTGCTTTCTTACTTTGTGCAACAAATTAAAAAATATATCCTCTTCCCAAAAGTAGAGAATGCTATTACTGCAGCATCTTACTCTTAAATGTAGTGGCTAAAGCGCTTACTCTTAAAATGTGGTGAATAAAGTTAAAATAATATAAATAAATAAAAGTATATCGAATCTTAATTTTTATTACATAATATGGCCCTCTTCTCATGTGATCCCGAGATGTGACACAAGATTCTGAGGAATACTGAAGCTTTACTCTTTTACATTTCTTGTGGTATGTCGTTTTGTCTTTGATTGACGCATTTTTACTTTTGATTGTTTACATTTGCATAGCAGTTTACATTTAATTAACGTATATAAATGATATAGCCGAGAAAATGGACGATAATAATTGTATCGGGAGATTACTAGTTTTAAGAAAACGATGACAAATCCTGAATAGCAATGTATATTCTGCCAATAACACGTGCCTGGCGAGACAAGTCCGGAATTGTTGTCCCTTTTTTCATTGTCTATTGGTTTAACTTGCCATTCCTTATATGACCCGGCGTTTGTGACCCTGTTGGTGACCTCTCTAAAACTATATAACAGACATAAATTTCTGTAATTTTTCATGGTACGAAAATTAAACAAGTGTCAACACTTCTTTATTTATCCGATTAGAAAAGAAATCGGGGTTATGTATAACAATTTAAGCGTATGCAAAACATAATGATGTTTTACATTCTCTTTCTCGTTTTTGAGGGAGTAAATATTATTTATATATTTACAGATATATTACTTTTAAAGATACATATACAATACAATACAGAACTCTTTATTGCACCAATAAAATATGCAAATACATATTATGCATACGTATAGCTAATATTAAAAAATATTGATTTGCCTTTGTCTTTACCCTTTTTGTGTGCGTTTTGCACGCACCAGGCTAAAAGTATTAAATGGATTTGATGAAATTTTACACGATGACAATTTATATTACGAGCATTTAAGCTATTTTCACCTCTTAAATATTTTTATATAGATTCCTTCTTCTTCTTAGCGATATCCCGTTTCCTAATCAATTGGCATTGGCGGAGTCCGCTACCTAAGCCTAAAGATTTGGCAAGGATATTGATTTTTACATGGTGCGACGACTGCTGCCTCTGGGTCGACTTCGACAACCCAGAGGGAAAACCAGGTCATTCTTAGGTAAGGTCACACGTCTTTCAAAATATAATTTCTTGGACGTACGGGTTTCCTCACTATGCATTCCTTCACCGCCGAGCAAGTGATAATTACAAATATGTACAGGAAACCGAAAACACCAATTTAGTGGTACATGTCAGGATTCGAAGCGGTGACCTGTTGGTCACTAGGCCAATTCTTTATCCACTGGGCTATCACTGCTCTTATTTTTATATAGACTATAGGGTGGTATCACTATGAATGACGAGCTCGGTGGCTCAGTCGTGAATGACGCGACTTTGACACCAACGCAAAAAAAACCAAACGGGTTCGATTCCCACACAAGGCAAACATTTGCGTGCATGAACATGGTTACTTGTATTGGTCTGGATGTTTTTAGAGAGGTAGGGCGCATCAAAGCAGCCCGTCTGGGGAAGTACCTCCACCTCACAGAAAACCGCAGCCAAATAACAACTCCCTGGAGAGTTGTTGTGTTCCTGCGTGTGAGTGAGGTCACCAGTGGGCTCCCAAAGAGTTGCTATGTAAGCAGCAAAGGAGGCATAGCGCGAGTGATACTTAATATATCGCAAGCGTTAATAGGATACGGTACCCGTAAAAAATACTATACATTTTTTTTTAATATATTTTTTAATTACTTTTTCCATTCAAAGACAGAGTGCCCGCAACGGTATTATAGGTAGTTAACAGCGTGAACAAAGTCGCGGCAATTCGATAGTTTTGAATAATAGTGCCTCGTGCTTTGTTTTACGAATGTATATTCACAGTAGCGGCAATAATTGTAATGACGTGACGTCACATCGTTAGTGAACATCGGTTCAACAACACAAATTCGTTCCAGCAATCTGCGAGGACGGTCGCAATCTGATTTACCTCTGATTTGTGGTCGGTGCGGTCGCTCTGTACTATACAAATCAAATATCACGTTACCTGCCATTTCACGTGACATGCTATGAGTTATTTTGTTCCCTTCTCTATTTCATTAGTCGGAAATAAATGTAACCCAATATTTCGGATTTGGATCGCTTTTCGATATATGTATAGATTTCTGTTTTGTCTTATAAAACTATTGGACAGATATGGTATAAATAGTATAGTATCATGTCTATAGTGCTGAACACTTACTATGAATAAATATTTCTTAACGTGTCGGTCTGTCTGTCGCCGCATGGAGTTCCTCTTCTCACATTTTACCCACTACTCTAGACAATTTCGGGATAAAAAATATCCTTTGTGTTAATCCAGAACATACCCTATTTCTGTGCTTAACTGCTTCTACCTAAACCCTAAACCACAAATCCTCGCCAAGGAGAATCGCTACATGCCGAGATTGTTGCGCGAGGCTATTGAAATAAGAAAACACCTCAATTTCAATAGAGAAGATGGTTGGCAAGTACCACCTGCTTGGGATCCAGTCCTAAAAATAATCAAATCCCAAACCCAAAGATCTAAAAAATGTTCGGACACTGTGAGCGATTTTTGTGTGAATCGGAACATATATAATTAATCCATCCATGTCGGTAGATGTAATAATTGAATAACTAATGTAAGACAAATACCACCTTAGTCATCCTGCGATCACGGACGCTGCAAAGCGATACTTCCGTTAAAAATTGTTTAATTCAATGCTTCAACCTAAATCCGAAATTATTTGGGACACTCATATTCGTTTTTCTTAAATATCTCCTATGTACACATATCTGTTAATTGTAATTTTTATTCACTGAATATGATGGTTAACAACTTACACAACGAAAATTTATGAAACATTCAATATTGTTAATTTGCAGGCATTTTATGCGTCTGCCACCAATTACTTCATGCAAACTGGCACCAACACCGCCCCACTACCGCTAGTAAATGAATGCCGTTGCTTCTACTCACTTTACTCCTTTTCAGTAGAGCAATCACAGAGAAGATCACAAAGCAAAGCAGTGACAACCAGAGCCATAGGACCAACGGCATGATTATGCTAACGGTAGTAGGTGGGCTCCAGCCGGCGCTAGTTCGCATCATTTAATTAGTGGCAGAAGCGCACAAAGTAGTTTAGATGAAATGGCCGTTACATTTAGTTCAGCATGAGCATCGGTATAAGATTCTGCATATAAATAATCTTAAATGTCTGTAGGTAGGTATGTTACAGAGATCGGTCAGTTACGATTGTATTATTTAGCATTTTGATGTAAGAAAGGTATACTTAATTCCGTTCAGTAATTCTGAATAATACGTACACAATGGATAAACACATAGGTTCTTAAAAATTACTACCTTAGTTTCCATATGTACACAGCAACTATAAATGTATATCCACGATCAACTACAATATTAAGGTTTTTTTTTTATACTACGTCAAGCCACCCACTTGACGGAAAACGGTTATCGTAGCCTATTAACGCTCGTAATACATTACGTATCACTCGCGCGGTGCTAACTCTGCTACTAACACAGCAGCAACTTAAGAGCTTACTGGTGACCTCACACACACGCAGAACACAACAATCCTCCAAGGAGTTATTATTTGGCTGCAGTTTTCTGTGAGGTGGAGCTACTTCCCCAGATGGGCGGTACCTCTCTTAAATAGAAATATAGATATCTAAACAAAAATCAAGTATATGTACCTAACTACCTAAAATTTGCACGCTTGGTAATTTACCAAATTTGATTCTTACAGTAGGCATACAAGCATACCGCGTACCTGATGTAAAGAGCTTACCGTAGCCTGTGAATATTGCATTGCATGCAAGTATCACCCGCTGCTTTAATAACCCTATCTCTCTTAAAACACCAAGGTCAAAAGAAACAAACATGTTCATGTTTGTCCTGTGTGGGAATTGAATCCGCGAACTTTGGTAGTTCACAGTATAGAGATTTAAAAAATGCGAAACTTCCGAAAGGGAGGACTCACTTACCTGACCCATTTTAAATAGGTTTATAAACAAATATTGGTTTGAAAAAGTTACGTCATATGACTATAAAACTACACATACGCTTCATCTACAAAACGTTGAACTTCTTTCTTGGTCCGAAATTAAAGTTTTTTTTTATTCAACAGTTCTTTATCAAAAGTACTTGAAAGGAATATCTCAATAAACTTATTTGCCAGTACTATAAGTATTAGATAGTAATTAGGTCATGTTTTTAGGGTTCCGTACCCAAAGGGTAAAACGGAACCCTATTACTGAGGCTCCGCTGTCCGTCCGTCCGTCCGTCCGTCTGTCACCAGGCTGTATCTCATGAACCGTGATAGTTAGACAGTTGAAATTTTCACAGATGATGTATTTCTATTGCCGCTATAACAATAAATACTAAAAAAATATAATAAAATAAATATTTAAGGGGCTCCCATACAACAAACGTGATTTTTTATAGATAATGGTACGGAATCCTTCGTGCGCGAGTCCCACTCGCACTTTGCCGATTTTTTTTTATACTACGTCGGGAGGTATACACGCATACGGTCCACCTGATGTAAAGCGGGCACTGTAGCCTATTAACGGTTGCGATATATTAAGCATCACTCGCGCGATGCCTCTTCTACGATATATCAGCTTCCACAGCAACTCCTTGGTAGGTTACTGGTGACCTCACTCACACGCAGGAACACAACAGCTCTCTAGGGAGTTGTTATTTGGCTGCAGTTTTCTGTGAGGTGGAGGTACTTCCCCAGACGGGCTGCTTTGATGCGCCCTATCTCTCTTAAAACATACGGACCAAGACAAACAGATATGTTGATGCACACAATTGTTTGTCTTATGTGGGAATATACCTCATTCACTTACGAGAAAACAGCCAGTCAGAGAGTCGTAGTTGTAGATACTTACCTGTTGGTGCTGCTGCTTTTGTAACGTCGCAATGTCTTAGCTCTTTTTCACCACACTCTCCTCAGGATTCACCAGGTACAGTTTAGCTAAGGCCCTAAATATTATAAATAACCACTTATTTTTACGTATTGAATAGATTCAGACGCTACTTTACGAAATTAAAATTTACAGGCAATTTGGTCTAAACTACTTTGTGTGCTACCGCCATCAATTAGCTCATGCATAACACCCACCCACTACCAATATAAGACGCATGCTATCAGTTCTACTAACCTTAGAGCTTTTTAGTAGAGCTATCACCGGAACGACCGCAGCAACCGAGGCGGTGACTACCAGAGCCGTAACAGCGGCGGCATGCATTTGATAACGGTAGTCCATGGGTACCGGCCGATGCTAGTTGACATGAACTAATTGATAGTACAAATACACAAAGTAGTTTGGATCAAATTGTCATTATATTTCATATTATACCCAGCGTAAGGAACGTTTTGGCAAGCTCGGTGGCGCAGTGGCGAAACGCGCTGTTACGTTACTTTGACACCAACGCTCGTGGGTTCAATTTCCACACAGGGCAAACATTTGTGTGCATAAACATGTCTGTTTGTCTTAGTCTGAGTGTTTTTAAGAAAGGTACGATGCATCAATGCAGCCCGTCTGGGAAAGTACCTCCACGCCACAGAAAACCACAGCCAGACAACAACTCTCTGAAGGTTGTTTTGTTGCTGCATGGAATGGATGGCACTGCGCGAGTGATACATAATGTAATGCGAGCGTTCATAAGCTACGGTGACCGCCTTCCATCAGGTGGGTCGTATGCTTGTATGTCTCCCGACATTGTATAAAAAAACGTTTGTATAGAAGAGATCGAACTAATAATGTTCCCGATCGGTGTGCATCTAACTGTTCTAACTAAGAACAAACTCAAACCGTTGTACTAAAACTTATGAAGGTAAGTAAACATGTAATTTGCCAGCTGCACTGCGCGAGTGATACATAACATATCGCGAGTGTTCATAAGCTACGGTAACCGCTTTCCATCAGGTGGGCCGTATGCTTGTATGCCTCCCGAAATTGTATAAAAAATGGGTGCGTGTAGGTACTTATGTACGCGCGTGAGAAGTTATACTTCTGTGGCATCATTAAATAAATATTTAACATTAATAACTTAATCATATTTAGTATTAATTATATTAAATAATAATATTTTAATTTTAACTATAGCGCCATCTACCGGTAATATCGTGAAACATTTAGCAGTTTTAACCTATTGCACATTTTTAACTATAGCGCCATCTACCGGTAATATCGTGAAACATTTAGCAGCTTCAACCTGTACTTTTGTGTTCGAGTGCCACGCATTCACTCCAGAGCGAGAGTCTTCTATTCCCCCTCCATGGTAGCGTTAAACGTTTAACGCAACCTTTTTGCAAGTCGCATTAGAAGTATAACTTCAAAAACATTTGGATAGAAGAGATACGAACTAGCGTTCCCGATCTGTGTGCACCTTAACTGTTCTAAGTAAGAGCACACTCAAACCGTGTTGTACTAAAACTTATGAAGGTAAGTAAACATGTAATTTGCGTCGTGGCGAAACGTAACGGCACTTGAGAGACAGATCGCGGCTCATTTAGAAAATATTAGCTTCAGCTAATTGCCTAAGTTTCGTTAAGTTATCTCGTCTAACTAGCAATTACTGCTCTAGTTAATATGAGGAGGTATTACGGGATTAATGTCGATCTTCTGCTACGTAAGTATTTATTCTAGTGGGTATATTGATTAGTTAGAAATGTGCGATTGGATTTTCTTATAAACTACTTATTCCTGGCGTTAACTTGTTTTCTAATGAATATGGATTGGCGTGGTCCGCTACCTAAGCCTAAGGATTTGGCGAAGATACTGATTTTCGTTAGACCTCCACAACCCGTAACGGATACCAGACCTTTCCTAGGTATGGTAACACGTCTTTAAAATATAACTTCTTGCATGTGCTGGTTTACGATGTTTTACTTCACCGCCGAGCGAGTGATAATTACAAATATGTACCGAAAACATGAATTTAGTGGTACATGCCAAGATTCGAACCGAAGACCAGTTGCTGATCTAAATATATATATTTCTTTTATACTACTATAGGTGTCAAATCAGAATATAGCGCGCTTAATGAAACGGTTATCGTAGTTTATGACTTCTTGAACTACAAGGAGAATCTGCTTGGAGCTTAATAGTACTTCAGAGGGTTCCTCCCTCTGTAATAAGAAGATATATATATATATTCTGCTTATAAATATCGCTGTCTATTTCACTGGAACCAAGATTGGTCCAGAGAGTCCACCATTTGCAGGTGAAGATGGCTATGTTATAGATACCGGGATAACGGGTATGTTATAGATACATCACATACATATTAATCATCTTTTTACGGAAAAGAGGGAGATAAGTTTGTCGCCTGTCTCTGTATGCCCGTTTATCTACATATGTGTATATCTATCTGTGGGTCGTAGTTCCTAAACGGATCGACTACTTGTCTATTAATATTTTAATCTATGTATGACGAAGATCACGTCAGCCGGTCCGATGATTATCAACACCGTTCCTTTTTGGAATCCTAGTTGTAGCTGTTTGTCGTTAAGTACAGTGATTATACAGTTTCACACTTGAAATTTATGGTATCTAAATTGCTGTGTTATAGGATCCACCTGATAGAAATTATTTACCGTAGTCTATGAACGCTTGTTTGCTTTATTAAGTAATCAATGGCACCATTCCACCTCTGCTGCTACCACAGCAACTCCTTAGGAGCTTACTGGTAACTACACTCACTAGTAAGAAGACAACGACCTTCCAGGAAGTTGTTATTTGGCTGCGGTTGTCTGCAAGATGGAAGCACTTACCCAGATGGGCTTCTTCTCTTAAACAAAACGTTTAAAAAATATCTCTCTTAAATGTAACAGGAAATTTGATTTAAACTACTTTGTGTACTTCCGTAGTTTAGACCAAATTGCCTGTAAAGTTGACTTCCGGAAAAATAAGATCTGCATCTATTAACTGAACTAATGTACGAGTAGGCAGCTTTTCAATAGTCTTTTTATTAACTAAACTCTAACTTAAATATACACTAGTAGTACAACAATGCGATTGATGGTTGATGCATGTTCTTTCCAACAGCAATACAACATCGGTAGCAATTGCTGATGCCGAACCATATATCGTTGATGTCGACCACAGTAGCCAGGTTAACAACGCTTCATGCATTTTCCGTTCCAGATTATAAACATGCGCAGAGGGAACCACAGCAGAATGAACTGTGGTGGCCACATTTGCTTTTATAGATGATGAACAAGCACAGACCCAATCGCATAAAATTATAAGTATATAGGGTGCTCAATAACTAATATACACACATACACATCATCACGACTGTCTCTCATTGGGGTAGGCAGAGACTATGGAACGCCGGGTGCACCGATCCGAACATTCATTTTTTTTCTACTACGACGGATAGTACACACGCTCTATTACACTATATACACACACTATGAACGCTAGCAACAAAATGAATGTCGCTAGCGCGTTGTCACCCCCGCTGTCGACACAGTGCCCTACCTCTCTTTCCCCAGAGTCTCGTCTGTTGATAAGCAGCCACGTGCAGGTGCAGGCAACTATCATATATAGGAAATACCTAGACTGAGATAAACAGACATGTTCATGTACCTGCCATTATGTTTTCTTGAGCGGGAATCAAACCCCAAGGGTCTTATTAATGCGAAAATAGCAGTATAGATCATGCGGCCTGTTATAAATCTTCATTGTTCCTAGGCTTGTATCTACATCTATCTATAATTTAGTATATTTAAATATCTTTATTTCACGCCAAATACTTTGCTGTGTAGGCAGAGAGAACCGGGCACCACATAACTCAGCCCTTACACACCTCACTCGCTTTTTTAACATTCATAGCTCTTCTCATCTACGCTCGCCGTATTCTAGGGCTACTGACATGACCTCAAATCAAGCAGGCAAATTTTGCTTTCATCCATTCCTACATTCTTCTATTTTCGCGTATATCTAATGTTGATGAATAAAGAACTAAAGTTGATGAATATTTATCATATTGGGATCTGTTGACTGCTGGTGTACCACAAGGCGGTGTTTTATCTCCACTACTTTTCTCGATCTTCATCAACGAATTATCTAAAGTAATTACTTCTCCTTACCATCTTTATGCGGATGATTTACAAATTTACAGTCATTTTTCCTACTCTGATGCATCCAGGGCTATTTCGGCCATGAATGATGTAGTTTGTGCAGTCCAGGGGTGGGCTAATAGCTTTGGACTCCTACTCAACCCATCAAAATCTCAAGCCATTGTTATCGGTAGTCGCCAGATGAAAAAGAAAGTTAAATATAGTGATTTGCCGCAAGTTTCCTACAATGGCCTACCGATTGCTTTTACAAGCAAAACAAAAAACTTGGGTTTGATCATTGATGAAACTTTATCGTGGACAGCGCAGGTCAATGACGTCAGTAAACGTATGCATTACAATTTTCATTCACTCAAGCGGGTTCAGAATTTTTTACCATTCAAAACTAAAGTTTGTTTGTTTGTTTATAAAACTTTATTGTATAATTTAACATTAAAAATACATAACAATAATAATACAAAAAAAAACTTAATCTAAATTATACAATGGCGGACTTATCCCAATAGGGATCTCTTCCAGTCAACCATGAATGCTTGAAAAGGAATTCAATTAATAGGTTTGGTGCAATTTACGCACAATACACACTTCACGCTCAACACAAAATACCCAAACACACAGTACATATACGCGTTAAAAAGTAAATGCTAATTTAAATATCAGAAATAGAGTCGTAATGTTTCTTCACTTGTGATTTAAAGGAGTTATAAGATTGGGATAACTTCACACTGGTTGGGAGTGCGTTCCAGAGACGTACGGCTTGAACCGTAAAGGATTTGGAAAAACATTGGGAATTATGGGCAGGGATTTCTAAAAATAGATTGTTTCTAGGTCGAAGTCGGGTATCCATTACACGAAACTTGAAACACTCGTGGAGATATTTTGGAGCCGTAGGACTAAAGAGAAGATAGGGTATGAAGATTTCTACGGAGCCTAATGGGTAACAGATCAAGCTTTTTGCGATATTCAGAAATATGATCGAATTTCCGTAGACCAAAAACGTATCTAATGCACATATTCTGAATACGCTCTAATTTGTCCAGAAGGTCTTCCGTAGGATCTAAATACACCACATCTCCATAATCTAGTAGAGGGAGAAGGAGGGAATTTACCAGCAAGGTTTTGGTACTGACAGGCAGGAAGTTTTGAGAAATGTTATGCTTGCTCAGTCTCTTTTACTCCCTATTCTTGACTACGCTGATGTTTGCTATTTAGATGCGACTGAGGAGCTACTTAACAAACTAGAACGCCTACAAAACCTGGCTATTCGTTATATTTACGGTTTACGAAAATATGACCATATTTCCGAATTTCGTACAAGATTGAAGTGGTTCCCTATCCGCCTTCGCAGAAATGTGCACATTTTATGCTATCTATATAAAATCCTAAATAACCCTGAGACTCCCCAATACCTTCGATCCCGGTTTTCACTTAAATCAACTCCTATCCGTTCCCAACGTCCTTGTCTAACCAAAACTTTGAATTATCCATCATCCAACACTATCTTCTACCTTCGTTCTTTCACTGTTAATGCTGCACAGCTATGGAATAAATTACCGCTACAAATACGAGACAGTTGCACTTTAGTTACTTTCAGGAATAAGTTGAGAGAGTACTATCTTACTCGCAATAAGTGATATTATATGTATAGTACTTATATATTTATATGTGTAGTTAGGTATATGTATTGATATTATTAAAGAGTATGTATGTATTTTATATACTTATATATTGTATACTTAATTTAGCATAACTTTTTAAATCCCGGCCAAAATAAAATTACTGCACACACGCTACGGCTAGCTGGAAGAGATCTCTTAAAGAGATAAGCTCACCATTGTACACTATTTTTAATGTAACAAACTCTGTAGGTATGTAATGTTATGCAATAAAGAATATATAATATCTGTTTCGTAATTCTTTCTACATGTGCGAACCAACGGAACAACCCTCTTCTTATTTTAACCCCCAAACTCACTTTTAAATCTATATAAACTCTGTTAAATACCAACTTAATAAATATACACTTGTAACCTATTTATTTTGAGTGAACAAAGCAAAACAGTAGAAGAGAATTATACCAAACTCATAAAAGTACAGGCAGATAAATTAGGTCTCTTGTTGACCGGAGTTAATGAAATGCAAACAGACCCAAGCAAACTCTACGTTGCAAGCTCAGGACAAGTGCGTTCGTGACGCAGATCTTGTTTTAAAATGCCGTTTTTAAAGAATTTCCGTATATGAACGAAATAAGACTTAAAATTGAAGTTGAAAAAGATAACTGGTCTAACTACAACTTCACGCCAAGTCCCTTGCGGTGTAGACAGAAAGAACCAAACGTCATATGACTCGGTCCTTACACTGCTCAATTCATTAATTTATATGTACTTAAAATATCTATAATATAAAAATGAATCGCTAAATGTGTTGCTAAGCGCAAATCTCGAGAGCAGCTGAACCGATTTCGCTAATTCTTTTTTTAGAATATTCCTTGAAGCACGAGGATGGTTCTTACGAAGAGAAAAATTTAAAAAGTTGCCTAAAAGTATGGCAAAACAACGTTTGCCTGGTCAGCTAGTAATACAATATTTTTCTATGTAACTACAAATTTACGGATTCCGGATATTTCCCTTTACATGTGCTACATAATATTGCTTCAAATTTCATGATTCTAGGTCAACGAGTACCCTATAGGTTTTGATTCCCTCGGCAGTGTCAAAATATGCGGCATAAAAGGGCATAAACGGTCGTCTCCTTTGATTGCGTTACTTAAAAGGTGATTGTTTTCACTACTCCAAGGGATTACTGACTTAAAGTATTTGTTATTCAGTTCAACTTGCTACCTTCACACGTTCCTATGAAAAATAATATTGACCGACGAACAAAAAAGTGAGCCCTAAAAGAATATATAAAACCAGTATTCGTATTTTAAAGCTAAAATTATAACCAAAATATGATTGGCCAAAATTCAATGTTCTACTGGTAACACTAAAATTACTACAAGTTTAATCGAATGTCCCTATATTTCTGGAAGGAAATAGACCTTGTGAATATTTATACAATGATTATAGTCTACATATAAATTAATTGAATTGACCAGTGTAAGGAGCGAGTCATGTGACGTTTGATTCTTTCTGTCTACCCCACAAGGGGACTTGACGTGTTACTTATTTGCATATAAGTATACAGATTTGTTTATGAATCTATATATCTAAATATTATCTTTGTTAATGTATGTCATTTTTCATTCATTAAAATATAATTACCTGACAAGTTAGTCGTGCTGTAATTGGTAATACAAAAAAATATTTTAACTATAGGATGAACAATAATATAAAATAACTTTCATTTCCAATTTTCAATTTCACCTATAAAGACACTAATGTTTTTGAGAACTGATTTTGGGGGAAAATTTACAACATAATGGAAAAAAAAGGTTTTTTTTGTCAAGATTTGATTTCCGTGATAACGAACTAATTAACATACTACGTTTGTACAGGACCCTCGATGTGCGAGTCCGAGTCGCACTTGGCTGTTTTTTAATACTCGTAGCTATTGAGCAGTCAGAACCCGTTATATACGTTTTCCCATACATTTCGCGGTCGTTAACGACCACCCGGGTTTCGAAGGGTTAATAGATTTGAAAAACTCCACCCATCTAATAATATGAATACAGACAATTTATTGTATTTTATATACGATCAGTATATTGTTTTATAAGAAATCTGAATAACACAGTAAGTTAAAATGAAATAGTACGAGTAAATATGTACATTTTCTTCTGCATATTACAATTCCAAAATCGATTTTATATTAAATTGCCGCGACCGACTTTGTCCGGCCTGAAAAGAGGTTTAAGAACTACATTAAACATTCTCTTTTCAAAAAGCTTATTATAGAATCGATTGAATATTTAGTAGACAGAACCTAGAACTAATTCAACACAAGCATAGATCTACTATCATAAATTATTGTATCGACGTGCTTCTGTGGTTTTAACTAAACTAATTAGTAATAATAATTATAACAAAACACAAAACGCATGCCCACCATCGCCGCCCATCTCATCGGTTAGCTTCACGTCTCTCTCTCTCATGTAACTCCATCAGAACACGGCGTATCAGTGCGACGCCACAGTACAGCAGCACTGATAACGGGCGGCCGTCTCAAGTGCGACACCGACCACCTGCGAATCGCCGAGGGAGACCACCGCTGAAACGCTTGGGACCAGTGAGGCGATCTACCTCGCAATCGACCCCCGCCGTCGGTGGTGCAGTACGCTGCATGAGATGGACTGAAAAAATTAATGAGAACGTCATGCAAGCGTACTATAGGGTGACAGAAGGAGTGCAGGTAATCCAGCGTAATCATATGTCGGATAGGCCCGTACTTGCACGATTTCGTTCTGAAGTCGCTTTCTCCACGCCTTCCGCTGCATTGAATAATTCGCAAAGTCTACCACCAACGAACTACTTGTTTGGTTTAGTCTAGTTTGGTCTAAGTCTAGTGGTGGCTATAGACGGTATGCTAGATTCGTACCTCCAATCTAGCCAAGATCTTGCTGATACCCATTCGATCCTGTGTGATAGTGTGTTGCTATTGCAGCGTGTCGTGTGGCTAACGTTCAGTTCCAAGAACCAAACCCGGCTCCACCGACGCGCTGGAGAAATATCTCATTGGCAGAAGAGGATTGAAAGGCGTATCAGCGCGGCTATAGCTACCATTGGAAAGTTAATCTGCTTCAGGTCGGGGAATAATCGTTCCAGAATAACGATGCGGTAAGTGACACAGGCTTTGCTGGAACTGGAATTAAGTCACAGTACTACATGGCATGTGTCACGGAGCGTATAGACTATCTGAAGCACAAAGTGGACAAACGGGATACGTGGGTACAGAGAGCGAGTGAACAGGTTTAACCAGAATCGCAACTGTCAAAGCGATCAAAGGAAGATATATAGAGGTTGGGAGAGCCCTACATCTAGAAGGTCTGATAGAGATCGACCAAATATCTCTGAAATGTGCAGTTTCTGGAAAAATATTTGGTCGATGCTCATCAGACTATGGTGATTGGATGGGCCACACGGGCGAAAATTTTGGAAGCTACGGAAGCCACTGTAATTAACCCTCAAGATTTAGTAAATGCCTTTCGCTTCATTACTGGAAGAACCGAACTGACTGCATAATTTTTTGTGAAAATGGTTGCGAAATTCACATGATTGCTTGGCAGCGCAATTTCAGGAAGCTATAGAATATGGTACTCTCTCAACTTTAATTACAACAGGTATCACCTTCCTGCTTTATAAATCAGGTAGTACCATGGATCCTAAAAATTACAGACCTATCACATGCTTATATCATTACATCTATTTTGAAGATAAAATTAAATAATCATTTGAAATCTAATAACATTGTAGACTCTGCTCAGAATGGATGTAGGGTTGGGACCCGCGGTACAAAGGAGCTCCTATTCATCGATATGGCCGTTAGCCAGCAGGTCCGCCGAGGGCGCAAGAATCTTTCTGCCTCCTCAATTGATTATAAGAAAGCCGGCACGATTCGGTGCCACATTCATGGTTGAGGCGGGTGCTGAAACTGTATAAAATGTATACAGTTCTGAGCACCTTTCTCAGAAGTGGACTACGGCTCTTTGTCATCTAGGATGTGGATTGGGTTATGTAGTCTCGATACCTAAAAGGATTGAGCGAGGCATATTCCAGGGCAATAGTTTGAATTCTCTATAGTTTTGTATAGCTTTAAATCCCTTGAGAAATTGGCTAAGAAATTCCAAGCTAGGCTATTGGTTTCGGTGAGGTCATTTCTCACCTCTTATATATGGATGACCTCAAATTATATGCATACGACTCTTAAACCGTTATAGAAATGTTCTGCCCATTATTGCTACGAAAGTTACTCTTGTACAATCCCTCACCTTGCCCGTGATGGAGTATGGTGATGTGTGTTATCCTTATCTCAATGCAGATCTGCTAGATAAGCTGGACCGATTAACTAATAACGCCATCCGATTTATCTTTTACCTTCAGAAATTGGACCACATTTCCTACCGGTCTAAGCTTAAATGGCTGCCCATTCATCAGCGTCAAAATCTGAGAGTACTTTATACTCTCTACTCTATTCTTACCAATCCTCTTTCTCCAGAATACTTGAAATGCAAGTTTCAGTATCTCTTTGACTCTCATAACCTCCCATTGCGTTCTAAAAATTCTTTTCGGGCTTCATGTCCAACTCCTTCTCATGTTAGTCTATAAAACTAGGGAATGCACTACCGGAATATATCAAGAGATCCTGCAGCCAACTGGTCTTCAAAAATAAAGTACGTCAATATCTGTTTCAAGGCTTGAATAAGTAAGTGCATTGCAATAAGTAAGTGTATCATATTATATATATATATATATATATATATATATATATATATATATATATATATATATATATATATAATGCACTCGTAAGTATGTATGTATCTTATGTAATAATAAAGCCGCGATCGTGATTCTCTGCACTCCCAAAGGTCGACAGGTAGAGAATGCAATTAGCAATTTAGTCCTCCTATTGTACCTAAAATGTTATGGCCAATAAAGTTTATATATAAATAAAATATTATGTTTAATATACATATTTTGAATAAAGCTTACCTTATAACAGAAATGCACAACATCCGTCAATACAATATGCAGAAAACCCTTACTATTACTAGAATTTCACGCCAAATCCACTGCTTGCAAATTATAGGCAGAGAGAACCGAGCGCCACATGACTTATCCTTACAAATCTGACACGCTTCTCATTCATTGTTCTTCTTATGCACACTCGCCGGCTTCTAAGGCTCCTGCCATCACCTAAGATAAGCCTTAAACTTAAATATATACAAAAAATCGTAATCGTATTAAAACTTATCATTAATCTCACATAATATCTACAACGCAATTAAAATGATGATTAACTATGAGTACTTTTGTTCCAAGCTAGTCGCGGTATTGAAATTAATGTAAGTTTTTATTACTTGAGCAATGCTTTTAGTGCAAAACTTTTTCTCGTTAATGATAATGCTTTCAAGTTGTTCGTAAACATGCAATGTCATTATATAAATACAATTTATGAATATGACACTTTAATAAATTACTAATGACTATCAAAGTACTGATAACAGTTTACATGAAATTTAATATTAATGATATTATATATTTAAATAATAAAATAATCAGAGTTAGGGTTATTATTATTATTATTTTTATACCACTAAGGTGGCAAACAAGCGTACGGCCTGCCTGATGGTAAGCAGTTACCGTAGCCTATGGGCATTTGCAACACCAGGGGTGTCACTCTTGCGTTGCCGACCCTGTAAGAACCTCTTCACGCCTTTCTTGAAGAACCCCATACTGTAGTCCCTTGGGAAAATCTCGGCAGGGAGCTCATTCCACAACATAATAGTTCTCGGTAGAAAACTTCTCGTCAAGCGCACAGTGCGCGACCATTGCGGTTCCAGTGTGTGGCATGATGTCGAACAACTCCTCAGAACACAACCCATTATACAGCCGGTAGAACACGCTATTAATTTATTCGACTATTAGAAACTTGAATACCAGATGTCCTATGATTTTCTTCTACTTCTTAGCATCCACCCAGTAAACCATTAGGATTGGCGGGGTCCGTTACTTTAGCATAAGGATTTGGGTGATAACGATTTTTAAATGGAGCGACTGTCGTCAGACCTCCACAACCCTAAAGGAAAATTGGATCTTTCTTAGATCAAGTCACGTATTTCGAAATATAATATTGTTATTGTGACTCTAAACAATGTTATTTCGTTAGCTGTAAGGTTTGTTTTATTTTAATTTAATTATTTATTCTTAAAGTGAATATATAACTAAATATTCTGTGAATATTTCAAGCGTCTACCTGTTGCCATTATCGAGCAAAAAAATCACGTTTGTTGTATGGGAGCCCCCTTAAATATTTATTTTATTCTATTTTTTAGTATTTGTTGTTATAGCGGCAATAGAAATACATCACTTGTGAAAATTTCAACTGTCTAATATGTCAAATAGCCAGGTCTGTAATCCCTTCGAACAGTGAAAAAAATTCTTCTAAAGCAACACATTCAAAAGATATAGCTGATTATGCTGTAAATACACAAACACCCAGATCAAGACTAACAGGGATATTCACGTATGTCTTGTACGGGAATCGAAGGGGAGATCTATGTTGTTAAAGTGCCTATTACTAACCTCTTAGGTCGTGAAGTTGATAAGTGTATAACTACTAGTAAAAAAGTGGCATCCTATTAATATTGCTCGTATCACTATAAGGCCCAGACTATCTGAATATAGCCGATGAAGAAGCGAAGCTTCTTTTAATCTTTTAAGTGAATTTGGTCTTCGATCACCGTCCTTCTCAATCAACCGCTCCATTATAATTGATAACTTATAAATAGGCTTTCTCCGTTCATTTATACTACTAAAGTATCGGTGCTATAACATTAACAGCCTTTATTTTCAGCGAAATACGAGTACTTTTGTGAGAAAAAAAAAGGAATAATTAACAGGCTATAGAAGTATAATGAATACAAATTCAAGGAATCAGGAAGACCTTTGTAGTCATCGTTTATAGCCGTGATTAATTATTGAGTAGGTATAGCCTCCAATCGTTCACCTACAACTGAAATTTAATAAGTACTCAGTATTTATTTCGAATACACAATAATGACGAAAACCGAGATGCGAATATTACAAAATGAACTCGACAATCCTTGCAGAGGTACCCTCCCTACCAGTAGGGATACCTTGGTAGGGATAGGTATACCAGGGGATATATATGTGGCATCCCTTACGAAAACAACGTCTTTTTTATGTGTCACGAAAAGTCAAAACGAAAATCCAGTCTTTAACGTTCAGATGATCGTCAGCCGCCTTATGCGATCGAGCCAATCGATCTTTGACACGTTTATTTAATAAATTTGTATGTCCTTTAAAGAAAAATATATTTCAAGACATCGTATATTTATCCATCGATATCTTCCCGTCAGTTCCCTTGCGGGATAGGCAGAGGGAACCGAGCGCCACGTAATTTGGTCCTTACACACCTCACTCGCTGCTTTTACATTGATAGCGCTTCTTATTCACGCTCGCCGGTTTATAGGGCTCTCGATTTATGGTAATATAAAATAATAAATGTATGAACATCTTACAATAATACGCAACAATTTATTTATACGCTAAATAATTCCCTTTAATATCAAGGTAATGTCTTCTTCTTCTAAGCGTTATGCCGTCTCCTAATCCATTAGGATTGGCGAAGATACTGATTTTGACACGGAGCGACTGCATCAGACCTCCACAGGGGCTCTGTGGGCTCTGTGACCCAGAGCGAAAATCAAACCATTCTTAGGTTAGGTCACACGTCTCGCGAAATATAATTTCTTGGACGTGGGGTTCCCATGCGATGTTATCTATCACCTCCGCGCAAGTGATAATAACAAATCTATACGATAAATAAAATTGGAGTGTCTGTTTTTATTAAATGCATATGGACACGGTACATATACCAAAATAGTTTTTTTTACAATTTTTGTCTGTCTGTTTGTTCCGGCTAATCTCTGAAACGGCTGGACCGATTTTGACGGGACTTTCACTGGCAGATAGCTGATGTAATAAGGAGTAACTTAGGCTACTTTTATTTAAAAAAAAATATTTATTTTTATTAATATAAATAAATAATAAAAAAATAACTATTCCGCGCGGACGAAGTCGCGGGCACAGCTAGTATATACATAATTCCGAAAACACGAATTTAATGGCACATGCCAGGATTTGAACCGGGAACCAGTTGATCGATAGACCGATTCCTTACCCACTGGGCTATCATCACTGCCCTTATGAATGTCTGAACATCTTATATACCCAATAATTTATTTATATCCTAAATAATTCCCTTTAATATCAAGGTAATCAAATGTATCACACCAATTAAAACGCTGTTTACAAATTCTTAAGACCATTAGGCACAAAGTAAAGAAAGGTCTCAACAAAATTATTGAAAACGCTCGCCGGCGGCGGTCCTTTGTGCTCGCGCCGCTCTGTAGTAATTGCTCTGTTTTACCCTATTCAACTTCAGCTTACTTCCCCATAGTTTTTCCTTAGTCCATTATTTTGTGAGTCTATTCACCCGCTCATTTAAACTTTACACGTTACTTTTGTGGAGGAAACTATGATTATTAGCGTACCGGACTTGTACTGAAAAAATGGAACATTTTTCGATAACGTTGGAAGGCAAACAAGAATACAGCCACCCTGATGAGTACGAGTAAAGAAAAGAAGCGTCCATCAAACCTTACATGTACGAAGTAAGCTTAGTTTACAAAACTCGCGTTTTCTACAACGACATAAGACATATATGACGAGACATTGTGTGTGAGACAATGACTCCGTGGGCTTTTTTTATCAAATTATTATTGAGAGGAATCCTACAGGGTATTGTTATTTCATTGCTGCCTATTTACAATTTGAATATTCTTATCCAGCCTTTGGAACGACAATGGTCGCGTATTGTGTGGTTCCAAAGAAGTTCTATACATAGACATTGTGGAATGAACCCTTTGTCTAGATTTTCCCCAGGAACTATAACGTGGGGTTCTTCAAAAAAAAACATAATGAGATTTTTACAGGTTCAGCAACACACGGTTGACACAGGCGGACCGTATGCTTGTTTGTCACCTTAGTGGTATAAAAAAGGGTACTCCTTCAGTCCTGGGGAGATTTCAAATTAAATATCGCTGTGGCCTAATTGCTTATGTATGAGTGCATTATATACAATATTTATTTAATGTTTTGACGATTTCGGTGGCTCAGTCGTGAATGACGTGTCTTTGACACCAAAGCTCGTGGGTTCGATTCCCACACAAGACAAACATTTTGTGTGCATGAACATGTCTGTTTGTCTTGGTCTTGATGTTTTAAGAGAGGTAAGGCGCTTCAAAGCAACAACAGTCTGGGGACACACACCTCACAGAAAACTGCAGCCAAATAAAAACTCCCTAGAGGGTTGTTGTGTTCCTGCATGTGAGTGACGTCACCAGTAAGCTCCCAAGGAGTAGCTGTGTAAGCAGTAGAGGAGGCATCGCGTGAGTGATACATATATCGCTAGCTGTAAATAAATAGGCTACGATACCCGCTTTATATCAGGTGGGCTGTATGCTTGTACGCCTCCCGACGTAGTATAGAAATAAAAAAAATAAAAAAATACAATTTCAGAAAGCATGCACGGCCCACCTGATATAGAACGGTTACCGTTGCCTATAAACGCTTGCAATATAATTCGCACTTCGCCGCCCCTGCACTCCGCAACTCCTTAGAAGCTTACTGGTAACCTCACTCACTTTGCCTTTGAATGTCCCTTACATCCTATTGTTTTATATCAGTGCTGACAAATAATGCAACTTCAGCGGTATCCAGCATACGAAGTCGAACCTGTAAGAGACCTCTTCACACTCTTAAAGAAAGAAGCCCTCTCTTCCCTCTGTAGTCTCTTGTTGAATACCTCACAATTTTCTAATCGAATCGACTTTTCAACTAACCGCACATTTGTAAGAAACATTTCAGAATTGCAATTCTACCATTTTACTTCCGCATGTAATGATAGCTAATTGCGCCGTTTCGCTTGTGTAGTCGTAAATCGTTGAAACATGTTCAAAGGTGAAATAAGCAAACACGTACAGCTACTAAAATAATCAATTTGAAGTTTGTCTACAGGGTGACTTCTGATTCAACGGCAGTTGTATGACGACGCGGACGCTGTGTCACACTGAACGTGAATAGACTATCCCGCTAAAAGGAACGCATGAATGATGTATACGACGATACACACGATATTAGAGGAGCTGGACCTGCGGCGCATTGGCAGAGCTGCTTTTGCACAATAAGTAAATAACAGCAAGCTGCGTAAGCAGAGCAGCTAACCCTAACCCTAAGCCACAACACCCGCTTTGTTGTAGCGGCACACATCTGTTGCCCCTAGACGGAAGCAAACACGTACAGCTACTAAAATAATCAATTTGAAGTTTGTCTATAGGGTGACTTCTGTTTCAACGGCAGTTGTATGACGACGCGGACGCTGTGTCACACTGAACGTGAATAGACTATCCCGCCAAAGGGAACGCATGAATGATGTATGTATGCACGGCAACGGATATACAAGACCATTCAAAACTTACCTATACTACAACGATACTAGAGGAGCTGGGCCTGCGGCGCATTGGCAGAGCTGCTTTTGCACAATATGTAAATAACAGCAAGCTGCGTAAGCAGAGCAGCTAACCCTAACCCTAACCCTAAGCCACAACACCCGCTTTATTGTAGCGGCACACATCTGTTGCCCCTAGACGGAAGCAAACACGTACAGCTACTAAAATAATCAATTTGAAGTTTGTCTATAGGGTGACTTCTGATTCAACGGCAGTTGTATGACGACGCGGACGCTGTGTCACACTGAACGTGAATAGACTATCCCGCCAAAGGGAACGCATGAATGATGTATGTATGCACGGCAACGGATATACAAGACCATTCAAAACTTACCTATACTACAACGATACTAGAGGAGCTGGGCCTGCGGCGCATTGGCAGAGCTGCTTTTGCACAATATGTAAATAACAGCAAGCTGCGTAAGCAGAGCAGCTAACCCTAACCCTAACCCTAAGCCACAACACCCGCTTTATTGTAGCGGCACACATCTGTTGCCCCTAGACGGAAGCAAACACGTACAGCTACTAAAATAATCAATTTGAAGTTTGTCTATAGGGTGACTTCTGATTCAACGGCAGTTGTATGACGACGCGGACGCTGTGTCACACTGAACGTGAATAGACTATCCCGCCAAAGGGAACGCATGAATGATGTATGTATGCACGGCAACGGATATACAAGACCATTCAAAACTTACCTATACTACAACGATACTAGAGGAGCTGGGCCTGCGGCGCATTGGCAGAGCTGCTTTTGCACAATATGTAAATAACAGCAAGCTGCGTAAGCAGAGCAGCTAACCCTAACCCTAACCCTAAGCCACAACACCCGCTTTATTGTAGCGGCACACATCTGTTGCCCCTAGACGGAAGCAAACACGTACAGCTACTAAAATAATCAATTTGAAGTTTGTCTATAGGGTGACTTCTGATTCAACGGCAGTTGTATGACGACGCGGACGCTGTGTCACACTGAACGTGAATAGACTATCCCGCCAAAGGGAACGCATGAATGATGTATGTATGCACGGCAACGGATATACAAGACCATTCAAAACTTACCTATACTACAACGATACTAGAGGAGCTGGGCCTGCGGCGCATTGGCAGAGCTGCTTTTGCACAATATGTAAATAACAGCAAGCTGCGTAAGCAGAGCTGCTAACCCTAACCCTAACCCTAAGCCACAACACCCGCTTTGTAGCGGCACACATCTGTTGCCCCTAAACGGCGTTGGTGATCGTGTTGTTGTTTTCCAGTGCTCGCCATACGCGCTCCAATTGACTTTGTATTGGAACGGTTTTTGGGGCGACAACATCACTTATCGATATCCTTTATTGAGCTAATCGAAATTTAATCTATTTTAGGGGAATCTACAATACTTAAGGTACATTCACGTCGAACAATCGAAAATCGAAAACGTGTAGGTAACAGCCGAAAACCGCAAAACTGCAAAAAAGACAATTTTCTAGGTTATATAGCTTCGCTGGCTAACGCAGCTCTGCAATTATAGCTTGTAGTTGAGCAGTGGCCCAATGAAAAAGGAACCGACTTAATGACCATGGTGGCCACCAGTTCTTTTATTTTATACTACGTCGGGAGGCATACAGGCATTCGGCTCACCTGATGTAAAGCGGGTACCGTAGCCTATTAACGCTTGCGATATATTAATTATCACTTGCACGATGCCTCCTCTTCTGCTTACACAGCAACTCCATGGGAGCTTACTGGTGACCTCACTCGCACGCATAAACACAACAACCCTCTAGGAAGTTGTTATTTGGCTACGGTTTTCTGTGAGGTGGAGGTACTTCCCCAGACGGGCTACTTTGATGCGATAGAAGAGTCTCTAAACATGCGCATCGTGATCAGAGTGAAATAGACTGAAAATAGATGCAATGAACAAACTTATCTAAAAATTGTTCATCTAATATCATGTTCAAGTAAATTATTTACAAGGTTATAGTTGAGATTTAAGTGTGAGTTTGCAGTTGTATAGTCCAGTTCTCAGCCTAGTTTAAACCCATTACTACGAAGTATAATAAAGGCATATTAGATATGTACCGAGTACACAATTTACCGAGTAACCGAGTATCGAGTATTACTCGGTTTTATCGTGCAGCGACCTAGCCGCCCTCGCTCCTCGTAGTCGCGTCCCGAAGCCAGAATGACCAGAGTGCGTACTGTTTCTGTATTATAACTTGCTTCTGCTAAATTTCCAATAATAATTTCTAAATGTCATACCATTTTCTAGTGTATTCTTATTTCTGGTTTATGTGATTCAAATTATTATATATTAATTGCCTATGTTAACTATGCTTAGATATTGACGAGCTCGGTGGCTCAGTCGTGAATGACGCGACTTTGACACCAACGCTCGTGGGTTCGATTCCCACACAAGGCAAACATTTGTGTGCATGAACATGGCTGTTTGTCTTGGTCTGGATGTTGAGAGGTAGCATCAAATCAGCCTGTCTAGGGAAGTACAGATTCACCTCACAGAAAATCGTAGCCAAAAAACGTTTTAAAACGTAAAATTATCACCAAAATTTGCATTTCATATTTTTATGCAGTTATAATAATCTTCCCTAAAACGCGAAGTTAAAAATTGAGTAGGTACTCTCACTCGCTCTCAATTACATAGTCCAGTCAAATGGAAAAATGATATTACTTTTTCCTATATATCTAACAATCGATATATAGGAAAAAGTAATATCATTTTTCCTATATTTCAAACATTTATCTGTGCCGGTCTTTCACTAAACAACATTGCTACTTATAAAACTTTTTATTTTGTAATTTAATATTTACTTACGTATTAAATATTTTTCTTAATTATAACTTCGGTTTGCATTCGCCCACGGCCTATCGGATACATTTGTATAATTTTCAAAACATGTTCTTTTTCGACTACGGGCATTATCGTAGAGCTTCATATTCGTTAAAAAATGTTTCTAAACTGTTTCCCGTAATCGTGGGAGTCATACGAAAAAGTTTATGCTAAATTAACAATCCACATCTAGTAAAAATGTAATCGTTGAAAAGCGTACACATCCCTCATTAATTAAAACTGAAATTATAAAATTTATATCGAGGATATGATGAAAGATATAAGAAATATAACAAAAAACTAATTTGTCACGTCCTTATCGCACTCTTTAGTAATGAAATACCTAACTGCTGAAAGGCGTGTATTGTGGGTTCTCTCAAATCCACGAACATTCATTATTGTACTACATTAATTCTAATAATTTTATTACTGATTTTCATTTGACGATAGATAGATTATAACTTTCAAGACTTATGAAAGCCACGTTAGTGGCCTATAATGTCAATAGTCTTAACAGTTTACATTGTAAACGACAAACTAAAACGAATTGTATTGATCTGACTGCAGACGTAAAGTGCAGACGTAAGACAAAAGGAATGCATAACTTAAATCTTGTACACTAAAATATTCATGGCTTTCCTGGCTGTGAAAATATAGTACACTTATTTTTAGAAAAATTTCAATATCAATATTTTATTGAATTAAACAATTTTTAACGGAAGTATCGCGTATTTTATTTATTTTGTTGAACCTGACGTTTCGAACGCTTTGCAGCGTCCGTGGTCGCAGGAAGACTAAGGTGGTATTTGTCTTACATTAGTTATTCAATTATTACATCTACCGACATGGATGGATTAATTATATATGTTCCGATTCACACAAAAATCGCTCACAGTGTCCGAACATTTTTTAGATCTTTGGGTTTGGGATTTGATTATTTTTAGGACTGGATCCCAAGCAGGTGGTACTTGCCAACCATCTTCTCTATTGAAATTGGGGTGTTTTCTTATTTCAATAGCCTCGCGCTTCAATAGAATAGGCGCGATAAAAACTCTGCAGTTTGTGAACATACACTGGACCAGCCAAACCATTACATCCGGTTTGATAAACCACAAATCCTCGCCAAGGAGAATCGCTACATGCCGAGAATGTTGCGCGAGGCTATTGAAATAAGAAAACACCCCAATTTCAATAGAGAAGATGGTTGGCAAGTACCACCTGCTTGGGATCCAGTCCTAAAAATAATCAAATCCCAAACCCAAAGATCTAAAAAATGTTCGGACACTGTGAGCGATTTTTGTGTGAATCGGAACATATATAATTAATCCATCCATGTCGGTAGATGTAATAATTGAATAACTAATGTAAGACAAATACCACCTTAGTCTTCCTGCGACCACGGACGCTGCAAAGCGTTCGAAACGTCAGGTTCAACAAAATAAATAAAATACGCGATACTTCCGTTAAAAATTGTTTAATTCAATGTGTAACAATCGCGAAAACCTAAGACAATATCAATATTTTATTTATGACTGAGTTCTATATACTCGTATATATAGATGTTCTTACACACATATATAACTGTATGTAGTAATACTCGATACTCGGTTACTCGGTAAATTGTGTACTCGGTACATATCTAATATGCCCTTATTATACTTCGTAGTAATGGGTTTAAACTAGGCTGAGATCTGTACTATACAACTGCAAACTCACACTTAAATCTCAACTATAACCTCGTAAATAATTTACTTGAACATGATATTAGATGAACAATTTTTAGATAAGTTTGTTCATTGCATCTATTTTCAGTCTATTTCACTTTGATCACGATGCGCATGTTTAGAGACTCTTCTATCGCATCAAAGTAGCCCGTCTGGGGAAGTACCTCCACCTCACAGAAAACCGCAGCCAAATAACAACTCCATAGAGAGTTGTTGTGTTCCTGCGTGTGAGTGAGGTCACCACTAAGCTCCCAAGGAGTTGCTGTGTAAGCAGCAGAGGAGGCATCGCGCGAGTGATACTTAATATATCGCAAGCGTTAATAGGCTACGGTACCCGCTTTACATCAGGTGGGTCGTATGCTTGTATGCCTCCCGACGTGGTATAAATACGTATTTATTGAATCTCTAATGAGAAAACAGTATTTTAATCAAAAATTACGTTAATTGAGTACTCAGTATTTAAAACGAGTTACTCGGCCGGTATACTACTCTGTGTAAAAAGTATCGGGAATATGTCAATAAAAAGACCCGCGTAAAAGAGGTCGTTCTAATTTTTTTACTGCATGTTGGTAGCACTGTACTGATTTAGCGCGCAAAATTTGAGCGGGATCTGTCATTTAATTTGTTTTAAACTACACTTTTTGTTGGTCATAGTTTTGAGTCCTCGGCGATTTTTACTTTGTTGAACCTGATTTTATTTATTTTGTTGAACCTGACGTTTCGAACGCTTTGCAGCGTCCGTGGTCGCAGGAAGACTAAGGTGGTATTTGTCTTACATTAGTTATTCAATTATTACATCTACCGACATGGATGGATTAATTATATATGTTCCGATTCACACTCGGCGATTTTTACAATGGAAAATATTGTTGAACAAAGAGTGTGCCTTAAATTTTGTGTTTCAAATGATATTTCATGTGGTGAATCACTAAAAATGTTGCGAAATACCTACGGCGAATCGTGTATATCGAAAACAAGGGCTTATGAATGGTATAAGGCTTTTAAAGAAGGCCGAGAAGTAGTAGTAGACTTGCCTCGTTCTGGTAGACCTTCAACCGCTACGACCAGAGAAAACATCGACAGAATCAAGAAGCTAGTGCTCGAAAATCGACGTATGAGTCTGAGAGAGTTGGCTAGTGAGGTGAACATATCTTTTAAGTCCGTCCACAACATTCTCATTGACATTTTAGGCATGAAACGCGTCGCCGCTCGACTAGTTCCAAAAGAGCTCAATTTTGTTCAAAAAGCGCAGCGAAAGCATGTCGCTGAAGACATGGTTTCCCGAGCTTCTACGGATCCGACCTTTATGAAACGTATAATAACTGGCGACGAGACATGGGTTTATGAGTACGACATGCAAACAAGCCAACAGTCTTCAGAACGGCGTCTCGAAAACGAGCCGAAACCCAAAAAACCGCGGCAAAGTCGCTCCAAAATCAAGGTGATGCTGACAGTTTTTTTTGACTACCGTGGTGTGGTTCACTCCGAATTCCTTCCAGAGGGAGAAACAGTGAATAAAGAATATTATTTAGGCGTCATGAAGCGTTTGCGTGAGAGTATCCGCCGAAAACGTCCAGATTTGTGGTAACACAACTCATGGATGCTGCACCATGATAATGCACCATCACACACAGCCATTATAGTGAAAGAGTTTTTAGCGAAAAATTCAACAAAAGTTCTCGACCAAGCACCGTATTCACCTGATATGGCTCCGTCTGACTTTTTTTTATTTCCCAAGTTAAAATTACCACTTCGAGGAAAACGTTTTGAGTCGATAGAAGCCATAAAAGAAAATTCGCTGAATGAGCTAAAGGCCATACCGCAAATAGCCTATGAAAAATGTATGGAAGACTGGGTGAAGCGGTGGAGATGTTGTATTGCAAGCGATGGGGCCTACTTTGAAGGCGATAAAATAAATTTAGATGAATAATTTGTATTTTTTGTTTTATTGACAAATTCCCGATACTTAGTACACAGAATGTATAAGTACTATAAAATTAATATAAAAGTAGCCGAGTATGCCGATTACCGAGCAATCTCTCTGTAAAAGAAATCTAGACTACCACATGCAAGCCGCCCGAGGGCCACTGACATACCTTAATGACATCTATCGACAACAGCCGGGACCGACGGCTTAACAAGCCCTCCGAAGGACGGAGAAACTCGAGATAGATAAACCCATCCATAGACAAGGGGAATGTTCTGAGGAGCTTTTTGACCTCATCCCTCCTTCTCCTTTCCTCCTCCGGAATACTCGCGCTGGACTGAGATCACATCCACATAGAGTTGGGTTGCTTACCTCCCGTACTAAGAAGTTCAGCGACTCATTTCTTTGTCAGACTATCAAAATGTGGAATTCGCTTCCGGCGCATGTGTTCCCCACTTCCTATAACCCCGGTTCGTTTAGACGAGGCGTGAAGAGGCACCTTAGCGGGCCGTCAAGGGGGGGACAGCCAGCACAGCGCTAATCACTGTGATGGCTGTTCTCGCATCCTGGTTCTTATTGACGCTTTCCATCAGGGGCATTTTGATAGGCTACATTAAAAAAAAAGACAGGCTACGGTCGACGTTGCTTAACCTGCGTGTTCGGTTAGAATGACATGCGCAACGACGCCATCGAGCTCTCATCTATTTATTATGTATCAAGAATATATAAGTGTATTTCAGGGGGATTACGTTCTATATATGTTTGGCAGTTGCTGACTAGTTACCGACATTGGGGAAGTTGCCTATCAATGAGTTTGAAGAGTTAAGCCGGAACTTCGGACCACTGGGAGAACCTTTCGAATAATATCTTGTATTCTCTGCAGTATGCCTCTGAACTTCATTACGTAACAATGGGGAAAACATATGTCTAAATTGGAATATAGTTTTGCCACTGCGTAAAGTATAAGGAGGTTCTCAAATATTGATGATCGAGCTCGATGGCGCAGTGGTTAGTAACGCTACTTTGACACCAACGCTCGTGGGTAAGATTCCCACACAGGACTAACATTTGTGCGCATGAACATGTCTGTTTGTCTTGGTCTGGGTGTCCTTAAGAGAGGTAGGTCGCCTCAATACCAGTCTGGGGAAGTGCCCCCTCCTACAGAAAACCGCTGCCGAATAACTATTCCTTGGTTATTGAATTTCTGCGAGTGAATGAGGTCACCAGTAAGCTCCTAAAGTTTGTTGTGTTAGGAGGAGAGGTGGCATCACGCGACTTATACTTAATGTAATGCAAGCGTCCATAGGCCACGGTAATCGCTGTAAATCATCTGGGTCGTATGTTTGAATGCCTCCCGAGGTTGCATTAAAAAAAACGAGCCCGGTGGAGAGTATAGTTGTGTTCTAGCGAGTCAGTGAGGTTATCAGTAAGCTCCTAAGGAGATACTGTGTTAGTAGCAGGAGTGAGCAGCGTCGCTTCTGGCAAGCAAACGTTTATTAGCTATGGTAACGTTACATCACATCGTTACATATGTTTGTATGCATCATGACGTTGTATATTAAAAAATCGGCCAAGTGCGAGTCGGACTCGCGCACGAAGGGTTCCGTGCCATTATCTATAAAAAAGAACAAAAAAAATCACGTTTGTTGTATGGGAGCCCCCCTTAAATATTTGTTTTATTTTAATTTAATTATTTATTCTTAAAGTGAATATATAACTAAATATTCTGTGAATATTTCAAGCATCTACTATTGCCTTTATCAATATCAAGCAAAAATGAACAAAAAAATCACGTTTGTTGTACGGGAGCCCCCTTAAATATTTATTTTATTCTATTTTTTAGTACTTGTTGATATAGCGGCAACAGAAATACATCATCTGTGAAAATTTCAACTGTCTATCACGGTTCAAGAGATACAGCCTGGTGACAGACGGGCGGACGGACAGCGGAGCCTCAGTAATAGGGTTCCGTTTTACCCTTTGGGTACAGAACCCTAAAAACTAACAATTCAAATATTTTTTTGATACGCGCCCGTTTCTATATGTAAAATAATATACATACATTTTACTAGCTTTTTACACAATTTTTTATTTAACTTGGTTTCTTGTCTGTCTGTCTGTCCGGGGCAAATCTCGCGATCGACTTTTTGACCACTTGCCGACATCTGATCAGGTTGAAATTTTGCACACACCTTTGGTTCTGAAGACAATACAACCTAATGCAGTCTAAATAAGCATAGATACATTTCAACCCAGGGAAATCAGTTATATCCCTCAATACTAGGGAGCCATATATCACGAGTTCTTGACGAGCTCGGTGGCTCAGTCGTGAATGACGCGACTTTGACACCAACGCTCTTGGATTCGATTCCCACACAAGGCAAACATTTGTGTGCATGAACATGTCTATTTGTCTTGGTCTGGACGTGTTAAGAAAGGTCGGGCGCATCAAAGCAGCCCGTCTGGGGAAGTACCTCCACCTCACAGAAATCCGCAGCCAAATAACAACTGCCTAGAGGGTTGTTGTGTTCCTGCATGTGAGTGAGGTCACCAGTAAGCTCCCAAGGAGTCGCTGTGTAAACAGCGGAAGAGGCATCGCGCGAGTGATAATTAATATATCGCAAGCGTTAATAGGCTACGGTACCCGCTTTACATCAGGTGGGCCGTATGCTTGTGTGCCTCCCGACGTAGTATATATATATATATTAAGCGTGATCACGATATCTGCTTGTTGCAAACTAACCATGTGAACAAGGTTGCGGGAATTGGCTTGTTAAACATGAAATGGGTGTGGTATGGCCTTTTTCTACAAAATGTGGCTGTTACGTCCAAGTTAGCACACAACAATTACTTAGACACCTGCCAGTTACAAGTTACAGCTCGCCCAAAATTTTATGTACACTAGCAACTAAACAGGTGTTTTCAAGTGCCTCGTGTATTTTCAGGCTAAACACCGACACAGTTTTCGTCGTAAGTTTGATATTCCTGAAATTAATATAGTTTATGGGTTAGTTTAGAAAGATGCTGTCATAAGTAGATCGTTGGCGAAATCACGGCAACTTGCGTTAATAAAATTATAAATCAATCCATATAATTTTTGTACGTTTTTCTATTTATAGTTATATGTATAAAGAAAGAGGTTTATAGAATTGAAATCAAAACAAATTCAAAGACAATTAACATTAAATTAACGGTATGAATATGCGACAATTTTAATGAAGTCGGGTTTTCGATGAAATTTTAGTTTTTTTTTGACGTGATAACGTCTTATAAATCGTTGAACGCCGGATGCGCGCACGAAAAAGTGTCACGTTACGCCTGAGCCGAGCGTGCAAGCGAGAGCGCGGAACAAGCGACAGAGAGGCACGATCGGCCTGAGCGTTCGGCTTGTGACGCATCTATATCTCTTCCACTCCATCGGCCGATGCGTCCGAGTAGAAGACAGACAGCGGCAGCACACAACCTACACGTGAACTGTTTTGTCAACTGTTGAATGTTTTCTTATGACGTTATCACGTAAAATAATCTCCGTAACCGACTTTACAGACAACCAATTTTTTTACTTTAGTTTCTTGTAGAATACAAAACTTAGCATACTCATTTAATTTTGATGGTGATACATAATTTTAAGGAAGCATAAACTGAGGTTGCATCTAGGATCGTCTACTCATAAGGGATTTCCGTAATGGCTAAATGTTTTCCGTGCACAGACACGAAATTTTGGATACTCACTAATTTTGATTAGTGAACTTTTGACTGTTAATTACAAGAAGTGGAGACATTGATATAGTTTTAATTTTCAATGCAAAACTTTGATATTATTGCTGTGACAACCAATTTTATGTATTCGCTGGATAAGAAAATAAACTCTCATTTATATCAATCTTCCGGCAGCTCGTATAGTGATCACTTCGATATACGATTTGTAAGATTACAAGAAAAGGAAATTTTTAATTACACATTTCATTAAATATGAATAGATAATGAGAAAAAAATATAGAAAATAAATTCATATGCGCACAATTACTTCGTTCTTGGAGAGCCCGGCTTGGCTGTTCGCAGAGTTGAGTCAGACTGCAGAGAAATACTCTGAAGCGTGTCACAATTACTAGAGATCACTTTTCAAATCTGTATTATATGAACAGTGATATAGATATATACCGCAATGATCTGAAGTCAAATTACCAATTATTAGTTTATTAATGGTAAGTTCACTATTATAAAACGCATTGTATAAATTAATATTTATATAACTTCAGTGTTGTGCAAAGTCATGGAACGGATCCTTAACAATCAATTGATCCGTTACCTAGAAGATCACTCCATAATCAATAATCGTCAGTATGGTTTTAGACCGAAACTATCAACGGGTGATCTTCTAGCGTATGTTGGATTGCTGGCTTCCTGCATGAGCGCAGAATTCGCGTCCTTGCAGATGGATGCGCTTCGCGGTTCATGTCAGTGAATGCACGTGTCCCACAGGGCTCCGTTCTATCGCCCACCCTCTTTCTTCTGCATATCAATGACATGCTGCCACTTGGTAATATTCATTGCTATGCAGATGACAGTACGGTCCATGGGCGATATTTCGGTCGGCCTGGTGCTGGTCGGACAGAAATCGGTGAGAGGCGTGAGAGTCTTGTCGTTGAACTGAATCGGGTTTTGGATCTCATTAGTAAATGGGGTTCCAATAACCTGGTTGAGTTTGAGAAAACTCAGGTTTGCGCGTTTGCAACAAAAATGTCCCCCTTCCTTCCCACTCCCAGTCTTCAGGGTGCTTCCCTCAGTATGCGAGATAGCCTGAATATGCTGAGTACGGGTATTCATTGCGACCTTAACCAGGGTTATTACATCGAGAGCATCATCTCAACAGCCTCAACAAAGCTCGGAGTCCTGAACAGGGTGCGCCGGTTCTTTGCGCCGGACCAACTTTGTCTGCTTTATAAGACACAAGTTCGCGCCTGCGTGGAGTATTGCTCGCATCTCTGGGACGGCTCCGCACAGTATCTCCTTGAGGCTCTTGATAGGTTGCAGCGACGGGCTATCCGCATAATTCACGACGAAGAGGTCACCAAAAACCTAGAGCCTCTTCAACTCCGTAGGGACATAGGCTCTCTACGCGTATTTTACCGCCTTTACCATGGCGAGTGCTCTGAAGAACTGTTTTCCCTTATCCCACCCTCACCCTTCCGTCATAGAACCACACGTGCGGGCTTGCGATGTCATAGTTCCACGGTTGAGAATATCTCTTCACACAAATAAATCATTTTTTATACAACGTCGGGAGGCAACCGTCCCACCTGATGTAAAGCGGTTACCGTAGCTTATGAACTCTTGTAATACATTAAGTATCACTCGCGCTATGCCACCTCTGCTGCTAACACAGCAACTCCTTAGGAGCTTACTGGTGACCTCACTCACACGCAGGAACACAGCAACCCCCTAGTTAGGGAGATGTTATTTTGCTGCGGTTTTCTGTGAGGTGGAGGTACTTGTCTAGACGTGCTGCTTTGATGCGCCAAACTAAGACAAACAGACATGTTCATGCACACAATGGTTCGTCTTGTGTGTGAATCGAACTTTTTTCGTTCACTGGAATCGAACCCACGAGTATCGCTGACAAAGTCACGTCATTCACCACAAATTTGCTAACGCTAAATATGAGCAATAAAATACTAGATTAAATTTAATCATTTCAAATGAGCGATGAAGCGACCATAAGAATATATATATATATATATATTTCTCCAAAAATAGTTAAATATAATTCTTATTAATGAAGTCAATAAAAAATGTAAATTATTAATACGAGTACACAACACAACAACTATTATCTCGGTTGTCTCTGCCTACCTCTCAAGGGATTTGGCGTGAAGTTATAGATTAGGTAGAGTGAAGTTATAGTTATATAAAAACAATATTGTGTTTTATTAAAAATAGTTGCCAATTACAAGGAATCACTAATTCCAAAATCATGTAAAATTCTGCCCCATAAATTTAGAGATGCAATGAATAATCTATCTTTATATATATGTCTCTGCGACGTACGGTAATTTAATAAAAAATGAACTGAAGTTTACAACCAACTGAGATAGGTTTCAACTACCCATTCCGTCCCGAGTAAACACATTGACCCAAGCCAATCTAGCCTGCAAGCAGTGCATCCTATGAAAAATGGACGAGGCACCGACCAAATGGATTTTACTGCCTGGCTCGATTCAATTGACAAATATTTTCATTATTCCTTATTTTCAAGTGAGTCTCATATTACTTATTAAGTAAATTGGTCATCGCTCAATAACTTTCATTTCCTACTTATTATAATTAATTCCACCTTCTTTTACTTATACGTCTTCTTCTTCTTAGTTTCCTAATCTATTAGGATTGGCGGGGTCCGCTACCTAAGCCTAAGAATTTGGCGAAGATACTGATTTTTACATGTAGCGATTGCCATCAGACCCCCACAACCCAAAGCAAATACCAGACCTTTCTAAGGTTAGGTCACATATCTTTCGAAATATAATTTCTCACACGCGCGTGTTTCCTCACGATGTTTTCCTTCACCGCCGAGCAAGTGATAATTACAAATATGTACATGAATTCGAAAACACGAATTTAGTCATACATGTCAGGATTCGAACCGTTGCTCAATAGGTCAGCTCCTCATACAGTGAGCTGTCACCACCAAAGGTTATCTTGAAGAGATCGCATCGCGATAAGACCGTCGTTGTACTGCTACTTTATTGTTTTTGTTATTATGTATTTTTCTTTTGGTGCAATAAAGTGCATTGTATTGTATCACTATTCCATTGATTTCTTTAAGAACGACGAGCTCGGTGGCGCAGTGGTGGAACACGCTGCTACACTACTTTGACACCAACGCTCGTGGGTTCGATTCCCACACAGTACAAACATTTGTGTGCATGAACATGTCTGTTTGTCTTGGTCTGGGTATTTTCTATGTATAATAAGTATGTGTTTACAAAAAAAAATGTATTTACGTATGTTTATCAGTTGTCTAGTACCCATAACACAAGCTTCGCTTACTTTGGGGCTAGATGGCGCTGTGTAATTTGTCCGGCAATATTTATTTATTTTACATATAGGTACGTAATACAAAGTTATATATGTCATCATCATTATCATTTCATGCGCAAGACATCCACTGCTGAACATAGGATAGGGTGCTTCATGCATCTATTTACACCTTGCAATCTTCACCAGATCGACTGTCCATTATGTGGGGGACCATCTTACTCTGCGTAATCCGGTTAGTGGTCGCCACTCGAGAATTCTTCGTTTGAGAATCCGTTAACCAGTCTCCGAGATACGGTTTAAACTGTAGTCTGTGAAAGTATACGTATATCCGAAGTTGGTCCCGTATAAATATGGTGAATATTTTACGATTAGTTTAAAAAATAATAGAAATAATCTTATCAACTTATTATTCCTCTTTGTGGAATTTGGCTTGAAGTTTTTTCGTTTCGTTTAGAATTCTCTGATGATTCCGTTTTTATTAGCATATAGATGTTGTATGTAGATCTATTGAATGAAAACCTTTTACATGTAAAAGTGAAACAGATTTCATTAAAATTGACGTAACTATTCAAATTCTCGTACTGCTAGGTTTTTTTCTTATACTACGACGGATAGCAGACAAGCATACGGTCCGCCAGATTGTAAAGTAGTTACCGTAGCCTATGAACGCTAGCAACAAAAAGAATGTCGCTGGCCTGTTGCCACCCCCACTGTCAACACAGCTACTCGTCTGGTGGCCACACTGACTCGCAGGAACACAACAACCCTCCTGGAAGTTATTATTTGGTAGCCGTCTTCGGTGAGGTGGTGGTCCGCAGTCGGGCTAACGTCGTGCCCTACTCATGTTTCGCCTGAGCCTCGTCTGGTGATAAACAGGGTGCATCACGTGCAGGTGAGCTTGGCTTAGCGCTCTTAAGGTGACATTGAGCCACTTACACCCCAACAGGTGTATTGTGCATTAAATCTTGGATTTTATATAAGAAACATTCTAGAACACAATTTCAGTAAAACTTAAATATATAATAAATATAAATCCTTTTTTCACAATTTTTGCCTAAATAGTTTGTTTAACATCGAAGCGTACAATATATGATCCAGCTGATGTAAAGCGACCACTGTAGCCTACAATATAAAAATTAAAAACGGCTAAGTGCGAGTCGGACTCGCGCACGAAGGGTTCCGTGCCATTGTCTACAAAAACGGCAAGAAAATCATGTTTGTTGTATAGGAAAATTATTAAATATATAAATTAAATATTTGTTTTATTTTAATTTAATTATTTATTTTTAAAGTGAATATATAACTGATCAAGAACGAGCAAAAACATCACGTTTGTTGTATGGGAGCCCCCTTAAATATTTATTTTATTCTGTTTTTTAGTACTTGTTGTTACAGCGGCAACAGAAATACATCATGTGTAAAAATTTCAACTGTCTAACTATCACGGTTCATGAGATACAGCCTGGTGACGGACGGACTGACGAACGGACAGCGGAGTCTCAGTAATAGGGTCCGTTTTACCCTTTGGGTACGGAACCCTAAAAACGAGTGTGCTTTAGACCACACGACTGAAGTAAAACTTCTTTATCTTCATAGTGTGATACAGACAATAGGCCTACACTGTGTCTTAGATATACGAAAATTAAGCTATGAGAGAAAGACAGAAAGAAAATGTGTGCTCACACATCTCTCTCTCTAGCCCCTACAGTAATATACGAAACGTAACTCTCTCTCTTTCTATCTTCACTAACTTATATCTCCCTCTCAACTTCCGTTCGCCTCGCCCGATCACACTTTTGATAATGCAAGTGATAATCGGTCGAACAATTTTCTGCGAAAAGGCAGATAACCCTTTATTCCATGTATACCATTAACAACTTAATGCAATAAGTCACAATAAACGTGTTACGTCATATTGCTGTGGTGTACGGAATGAGCAGTGATAGCCCAGTGGATAAGGAACCGGCTTATTGACTAACAGGTCCCGGGTTCGAATCCTGACATGTACAACTAAATTCGTCTTTTTGGATTTACTCGGTGGTGAAGGAAAACAGCAATGTCAGGAAACCCGCACGTCTAATGTCACGGTGTACGGAGAGCCAGTATTTTAGAATGGGACTATCTAGATACTGGGCCAGTGTACGGAGGATCTCATTATTGTTGTTGCGAACCTAAGTCCAAAATGCTACAACTCGAGACCTTAAGATTGTAAAAAAAGCGGGAACTCTGGTCTGCGCTAACATACCTGATGCGTTACAGTATCTTGGTTGCCTCAGTATAATTCGGTATGCAATATTATACTATACTCTGATGTTACTACAAGTCCGCTTCATGCAGTTGATCCAGAATTGAATATTTGATGCATTGACAGTATGCTTTAACCGGTCACAGTTTCATTTCGTGTGTTCAGCGCACGAATCTATGTGACAGCATATTACAGCGCAGTGCCCTAGTTCACGTTTTACGTCTTTATCATCACGGAAATCCTAAGTTAAAAATGTGAACCAAGTATCTAAATCTTCCCACTCTTTCCACTACAGCGCCGACTAAATAAACTGGGTGTACTCGCTGCGGACCATTTCCCGCTCGATACGCCACCATTTAGGTATTCTGAACATTGTACTTAAGAGCATGTTTACTAGCCTTAGACCTTTTGTTGAAAGGTCTAAGTTACTAGCATACAATTCACGAATTATTGATAACTTTCTTAGACCCTTGATGGGTGGGCTAAGAATTTTAATTACTACAAGGACCATATCATAATTATAATTGTTTGCACAAACAGAACTAATACGATATCCTCTCGTTTGACGAGCTCGGTGGCTCAGTCGTGAATGACGTGACTTTGACACCAACGCTCGTGGGTTCAATTCCCACACAAGGCAAACATTTCTGTGCATGTACATGTCTGTTTGTCTTGGTCTAGATGTTTTATGAGAGGTAGGATGCATCAAAGCAGCCTGGGGAAGTATCTCCACCTCACAGAAAACCGCAGCCAAATAACAACTTTCTAGAGGGTTGTTGTGTTCCTGCGTGTGAGTGAGGTCACCAGTAAACTCCCAAGGAGTTGCTGTGTAAGCGGTAGAGGAGGCATCGCGCGAGTGATACTCAATATATCGGAAGCGTTAATAGGCTACGGAACCCGCTTTACATCAGGTGGGCCGTATGCTTGTATGCCTCCCTACGTAGTATAAAAAAAAAGACATCCGTTGTTGCTTCTCTTCAACTCCTCGATCAAATCGTTTATTTTAGTCATGTAGATTGTAAAGGTGCGGGGAGTTTAGCCCTCCGTGATGCACATCGGATTCTAACCTGTAATCGTTAGAAGCGATGTCGCCCCATTTCACATAGTTCTGATGGTTAACGAACTGAGTGGCACAGTGGTTAATAAGGCTACTTTGACACCGACGCTCATGCGTTCGATTCTCACATGAGTTAAACATGTCTGTATGTGTTGGTCTGGGTGTTTTTAAGAGAAGTAGGGCGCATAAAAGCACCCCATCTAGAGAAGTACCTCCGCTCACCGCAGCAGTAACCAGCTCCTAAGAAGTTGCTAGTTAGCAGTAAAGGGAGCGTCGCGCGAGTAATATATAATCTTAATGAATATTAATGTATTGCAATCGTTCTTGGGCTACGGTAATCGCTTTACATCAGATGGGTCGTATGCTTATATGCCTCCCAACGTTGTATAAAAAAAGAGATGTAATTATTTACAGTACTTTAGAATCTGAAGATACTTTACAGTGCTTTAGAGACTGAAGAGTTAATAAAGAACGGTATAAAAATAAAACTAAGCATAATACAGCCCAATATATCTTTAGCACTGGAGAAATCAGACTTTGCAGTATTTTCCATAAGATAGAACCTAATGGAATCGGCCTACAGTTCATGAGAATGGAAAGATCTGCCCGTTTTATATTTGGGAACAGGAATAACTACTGCCCTCGTCTGGCTATCAAGCAGATGTACGAATTTAGGTACGTTTATACTTAACTTTGCCAAAAGTCGATAGATAATCATACCCCTGCGTTTTTAACATGCTCCACACTGAGACCGTCTCGAAGGCTTTACTCTGTTTCATATTTCGAACAAATTTAACTATATAATCCGGTGTAAAATATTAATAATAGAGGTGATATCGTCACATTCGGTCAACATTTGCGCGCACAATACACTCGTTAGAGGTCGGCACCGGATATACTTTAAAATGGTGTGAAAAAACTCAGCTATCGTATTCGGTTCGTGTATATGATCGACACTAGCGGGTAAATTACATTTACAATTGAATTGCTTCATGGTATTCAAAAATTTTACAAAACTCTTATCAGCTCTTATGGTGCGTGTCCGAGATATTCATTTAAATTCGTTCGTCAATATTTTGACACTATGTATATGTATATAATATACAATAAGCGCCATAATACGCGGTCCTTACATACTTCACTCACTTCTGTGACATTTATAGCCATAGATAACAGAAACAACGGGAGATGTGACGAGGGGGCGTGGCTGGTGTCGCCGCAATATGCTCAAAACGAGAACATTGCCAAGAACAGTTAGTTAGTTGCAATCAAGTTCGATTGAGATACGTTGCTCCTTGTTTTAGCAAAATGCCAAGTTGTGCTGTTGCAATTTGCAAAAATAGAAGTGCAGTGGTTAACTTTAAATCAAATGGAATCACTTATCACCTGTAACTACAAATAATATTACATTTTACATACAAAATTAACTTCAAAAATTCTCCGGCGCCATTTCTACCCGAACCTTACCACGATGCAAATTTTAAATAATCAACATCTCATTCTTAAATCATACATTGCTTTTCTACTATTACGCAGTCGCCACCGCTCGTTTCCCAACACGCAATGTAAAGCGAGTGATATTATTCGTTCACTGTGTGTGCAGTTTCGAGATACGGCCGCTTGTTTCTGCCGTCGGTTAAGGGTGCGCTTTGACATCACTTATCGATACGACGTGTCAATAGACTGCTAGTATTAGATAAAAATTATAAGTCTTTACTGTAGTTATTATTTCATCTATATTTTCATCGTCACACTCGCTGCCAATCCAGCAACTCAACTTCTTGTGACCTCACTAACTGGCATGAAATCAATCATCCTCCAGGGAATTGTTATATAGTATAGTGGGGTTGGCTTTGGCTCTAAGTTGACATTGATCCACTTACACCCCATAAATATTTTATTACAAACATTACACTTCTTGATAGATCGTAGATCGATATAACGTTGTCAATATCGACAAAGTCATATCGACCCGCGTGTCCCTGCAAAGTCGCTTTATCAGTGTTTGTAGTAGTGCGTGCTTACTTGGGTGTTGTTTAAATAAACGTCCAATGACAGCGTCTTAACAAAAGTGTGCCGTTGTACTTGTGTGCGTAGAATGACATCTTTTATTTATTTAAGTGTGTGAGTGTTTTATGGTAGGGTGAAACTAGGCGACAACCGTCCCGGTGTAAACTCACGTAGTATGTCACATCTCCCGTTGTTTCTGTTATCTATGTTTATAGCTCTTTTCATGCACGCTCGCCGATTCCTGAGGCTTCTGACATCACCTTCTGATAAAACACGACCAATGTGGTCATGGTAGGTTAGTGTCGATCTTCCTCGGCTCCTACATCCTTCCAGTAATATTTTGACACTATTTCAATTTATTCTTTAATCAGCTATGACTACTTACCATGTTATTGTAAATCGAACTAGAACCAGGTTTTGGGTAAACCTGGATTTTTGATGGTGGTTCTTGGCATGGTAATTCCATTCAAGTATCTGCTTCCCTCTTCGTACACGGTAACAAGCGCTGTAAGGCAGCATATTGTAAGAATAAAATTGAACGATTAAAAAACTCGTCAAGTAAATATACTTATGCATTACAAAAAGAGCAATGTATGACAGTTGATACAATGATTAGTAAATTAAGTTGAAATGTAAATTCGCCAAATTATACTAACATACATTTTTATAAGTATCTATTATTCTGGTGTCTTCATCTCAATCCCCTCATTACAGTGACTAGAAATCTAAGTAGAAATGTAAATTCGCCAAATTATTCCAGCACACTTTTTATATCTATTAATCTGGTCCGTTCATCTGAATGACATGAGAAAATAATTAGTACTAGTCCTCTTATTATACGAATAAATAGTATAGTATACGATATTGTTAATAGCATTTTCTAAAATGCAAAAGTAGATTGTTTCGGCTATGCGGTCCAGTATCAGTTAGGTAGTAAATTGTGAGATTTTTATAAGCTCCTAAACTAGTTTACAGCATCTATCAAGAGAGATTGTTTTTACTTTTATATTTAAGAGTACGTTATATGCGTTATATATACTCTTGACGAGCTCGGTGTCTCAGTCGTGAATGACGCGACTTGACACCAACGCTCGTAGGTTCTATTCCCAATTCATTTGCTGTGTTATAGAAGAGAATGATGTCAAAGCTGTGATTATAACGCCCATCCTGACTCCAGGTTTAAGAATGGGTTGTTGTCCATTATGTCCACTGTTCTATTCTGATCATATTCTAATATGGATAGGTAAGGAAGCCGAACATTACACATATACACTTATTAATGATGAACATGGCCCCCGGCATAGGTTGGACCCACAAACTAATTAACCTCGTATTGTATACCGCGCGTGCAACTATACAAACAGCACGTGTAGATCTTGGTGTATATTGCTCAGATCATTATGCCCTCTAAATTGTGTGTAAATCGACGTCAATTGTGAAAGTGATGAGGGGAATTCAGATGAAAGGACCAGATTAATAGATATAAAAAAGTGTGCTGGGATAATTTGGCGAATTTACATTTTCACACAGTTTTATAATTATTGTATCAACTGTAATACATTGCACTTTTGTGCCATGTATAAGTATATTTACTTGGCGAGTTTTTTAATAGTGTAGCTTTGTATTACAAGATGCTGACATACATAGTGCTTGTTACCGTGCACGAAGAGAGAAGCAGATACTGGATACATAGATAGATACCAACAAAAATCGAGGTTTAATTTTAATTAGGTAAATCAGGTTCTAGTTCGATTGACGACAACATGGTAAGTAGATACGAGTATATTTTTTAAGAATAAATTGAAATGGTGTCTAAATGTCGACGAACGATTTCTAATGAATATCTTGGACACACACCAAGCTGATAAGAGTTCTGAAAACCAGTACTTAGGGTCCTTCAGAAGTTTTCAATTTCATCATCCTCGAAGGCAAAGCGCCACAGGTGCAAAATTGTGGTATTGTTGTTTTTAAAAAAGAATTATAAAGTCTTATTGAAGAACTGTAGACTCGTCTCTCTACTGAGCCATATTTATAAGCTACTTTCAATAGTCATCATGAATCGTCTTCCAGCAAATTCCTGAAACCGTTTCTGAAAAGACTTCTCAACCATGGACTATGTGCTATGGCAGGTTATACAGATGATTTTCGATTCGATCGAGATTGTGGACTGTGGTCCAGTGTCTCCAGCGGTGCCGCATTGAGTACATCAAAGTATTGAGAAGTATACATGACAACGTGACCATATTGATCCGACTACAGGAATAAAGCATAAAACATATCCAATTGCACAGAGGAATGAGACAGGGAGGCGTTGTTTCTTCGATTTTTTTTACTGCTGCGTTGTAAGGTATTTTCAAGCTACTGGACCAGAAAGGATACGACATCAACATCAACGGCGAGTATATCTTCGATTGACGATGATGTACTAATAATGGTGGAATCCCTGGAGGACTTGAACATAATGCTCGAAGACCTCGACAGAGTGGGTCTTAAGATGAACATGGAGAAAACGAAGATTATGTCGAATGTACTTGTTGTACTCACTCTAGTTTTAGTTTAGACCTCGGTTTTCGAAGTTGTTTACGAGTATGTCCACCTAGGATAAAAAGTCCAGCTAGGTAAATCCAACTTCGAGAAAGACGTTCGTCGAATCCAACTCGGATGAGCAGCGTTCTAAAAATTCCGTAAGATTTTCCCGTCCAAAATATTCCAATGTCTCAAGACGAAAGTCTACTACCAGTGTGTATTGTCAATGATGACTTACGGCTCAGAAACGTGGTCCATTACGTTATGAGTCTCATACGAGCTCACGGTTGCACAGCATACAATGGAAAGAGCCATGCTTGGAGTTTCTCTGCGCGATAGATTCAGAAATGAGCACATCCATACAGAATTAGACTTACCGACGTGACTCTAAGGATCAGCAGCCTGAAGTGCAGTGAGCAGACCACATAGATCGTAGAACCGATGGCCGTTGGGGTAGAAAGGTTTATGAGAGTTGCACACACTTAATCGGCAACAGCGAGAAATTAGTCTAACTGGGGAAGTAGGATTATTATGTTCCTGTATACGTTGAAGGTCGCTAGAAAGCTGCTGAGGAGATTGTGTTAGAAGCGGGGAGAACAGTGCGAGAGCGATACTCCTTACGGTATTAGCATCTATAATAAGGCTGGCACTCTGTTGAGGCGAAGACGAGCGAATTTTAAATACATTTTTATATATCTAACGTATAGAGCGGAGTAAAACGAGCTGCCATATGTATGATACATCTCCGCCTTAATTGAGTGTCAGCTTAACAGATTCACAAAAGTGTAATTAACGAATAGTCTGATTTTTTTTATGTAATGTCGGGAAGCATACGATTATACGGTCCACTATATGTAGCCTATGAACACTAGTAATAAGGAAATATCGCTCGCGTGATACCACTACCGCTGCTAACATAGCAACTCCGTGGCGCCTTGAGGCCCGTTATATACTTGGCGCCGTAACCCGCATGGCGGAATTCAACCACGCGGGCCTCAACGGGCTTATATATACTATATATACGAGCTTACCGGTAACCTCACTCACACGCTTCGTTTCTTTCGCTGTGGATGTCTTAGAGATGGAAGCACTTCCCCAGTCGGACTGCTTTAATACGTAGCTCACTTAAAAACACACATTTTAAGACGTAGTAAATTACTCGTACCTAAATAAAATACTTTTACAACAATTAATACACACGAGTACCTTCACCTGACGGTTAAACGATTCTACAACTCTCCCTCCGGATACCAATTTTCGCTCATAATCCCTTAAATTATTCAGTTGTGTGCATCGGGTGAGAGAGCATAAGCGGATAAGTTTCGCCCATAAGGCGGACGTATTAAATATCTACTGATAACTTCGAATAATATTTAAACGATTTCCTCTGGGTATACCTATGTATTGTGACTCATATACAAATACCTTACTTAAGCTTTTTTAATCTGTCGGGAAACATACTAGCATACGGATCCACCTATTGTAAAGTGGTTACCGTAGCCTATGAACACAGAATGTATTTCGCGGGCATTTCCAGCTCCTTCGGAGATTACCGATAACCTCACTTAACAACCGCTAGAACACAACAATCCTCCGGGATTTTTGTGTTCAGTTCATTTGGCAGCAGTTTTCTGTTAGATGGAAGCACTTTCCCAATCAGGCTGTTTGTATGCATGCCATACCTTTCTTCAAACACCCAAATCAATTATAATACAAAACCAACAAACATATTGACTGCTCATTGTGGCACTCATCAAAACGAAGTATTTTAGCGCCAAAATATCTTCGAGCCTACTGACTAACGGGAGTATATTGTAACCAATAAACTGATGAGTGACGCAATGTTAATCCGTGAACTACCCAATAACAGCTGCGCTACCCCCCGACCCATATTGATGATTTTATTTACTACGCAAAAATATGGCCCCCGTATATTATTTCCTCCATGGCGTAGCCATAGTGAGTTTGACGAATATAATAAATAATAATATTATAATTCAATTTAGTGAAAACATTTACCAAATTAAAATTTAGATTTGCTGTGAAAAAAGTCTACACTTAAAAACCAAATTTTGAGTGTATATTACTTATTACTACTATTATTATTACTTATTTGTTACTATACAGTCTTGCAGATATGTTAATGGGAATAAATGAATCTTGAAAAGGTATGTGTACAGGACATTGCAATTATAACCAAGTCAAATCAATATGCTGCAAGTGCACATATTTATAAAGTAAATATTATTCAAAAAGACGTTGAATTAGGGATTGCCTGCGACTTCACCTGTGTGTATCCTGATGAGAATTTAGAAAATATTTCTTGCCTATATTCTTCAAAGTATTTCCAATCCTAATATCAGGCTCTGTGCGTTTATAAGTCATCACTTCCACAGATATTCTTTTTTTAAACCTGTAACTATTTGATTATTAAATTTCATAAAGTAAAAGTTTAAATATGTTTTTGTAACATGTATAGCAGAGAGAGCGTGAAAGTAGGATAAACGCTGTCATGATGCGATCGTTGCGCAAAATTTGTGGCGTAACACTTGTAGAATGAGTTCGCGATGATTAAAATAAAAAGATGAAAGCTCCGCTGTTTCGGTCATGTATGAACTATTAAGACAGGTAGGGCGCATCAAATCACCCCGTCTGGGGAAGTACCAACACCTCATAAAAAACCGCAGCCAAATAACAACTCCCTAAAGGTTTGTGTTCCTGTGTATGAGTGAGGTCACCAGTAAAGCTCCCAAGTAATTGCTGTGGCAGCAACAGAGGAGGCATCGCGCGAGTGATACTATATTACAAGCGTTTATAGGCTACGGTAACCGCTTTACATCAGGTGGGCCATACGTACGTACGTACATTTTATTATATATTTTTTTAATAGATAAAAAACGAAATAAACATACAAACCGAAAGTAGAAGGATGTAGGAGCCGAGGAAGGCCAAAATTTAGCTACCATTACCAAATTGACCGTGTTTTATCAGAAGGCGATGACAGAAGCCCTAGAAGCCGGCGTGTAGACGTGAGAAGAACAATAAATGTTAAAGAAGCAAGTGAGTTGATAAGGACCGAGTCATATGGCGCTCGTTTCTCTCTGCCTACCCGGTAAAAGATTTTACGTGAAGTTGTACATGGAAAGTTTTAATTTACAAATTCTGGAAAAATATTCATGCTGACGAACATTAAAACGGAAATATTTTTCCCTGTACAGGTGCCATGAAACTTTAATGCATGCCAAATTTCGTGATCCTAGATCAACTATATACGCTACTAGCTTTGAGTTCTAATTTCTTGACATACAGACAATAAATCATATAAGGCCTGACGTGCCGTTCACGAAGTCACATTTGGTGTCAGTTTCAGTTTTTTTTTTCAATTAGCCAAATCTAGAATCAGTTTTGTGTCAAGTGTGAACAAAATGTTTGAAGAAAAATATTGATAATATTGAGACTAACAAAATTTTATAGAATCCATCATAAATTATACACAGATAAACTTAGTTATGCGGTCCAAGGAACGTATGATACCGGCCATGTATAATTTATGTGCTGTGTGTCAATGTTACCTACTTGAGCCTCGGATGCGTACCATCGCGGTGCCTATTGAGAAAATGGAACGAGTGATGTTCCCGCAAAATGAATTACTGGGCGATCTCCGTTGCGACTATAACATTATAAGGGATGTGACAGCTTTAAGTATACGGCAAGTTGTCTACCTAGTCTGATATTTTAAGTTGAGTATTTTAAATTAATCGTTGACTTTCTTAATTTCGTATGTGATTTTCTAGTACTCAATTTATAATTTTAGGAGGCATACACGCATACGGCTCTCCTGATAAAGTGGTTACCGCAGCCTATGAACGCTTGTAATACATTAATATCACTCGCGCGCCTCTGCTGTTAACACAGCAACTCCTTGGGAGCTTTACTCGTGACCTCACCTCACTCACACGCGTCAATAAAACAATCCTCTAGGGAGTTGTTATTTGGCTGCGGTTTTCTATGAGGTAGAGGCACTTCCCCAGACGGGCTGCTTTGATGCGCCCTCCCCCTCTTAATAATTCATACATGCACGAAACAGCGGAGCATTCCTCTTCTTATTTTAATATAATCCTAAGGACGTTACTGGTAACCTCACTCACGCGCAGGAACACAACTACAAGGTTTTGTGGTGTAAATGTCACATTTAGAGCAAAAGTCAACCTCACATGTACCTCCACCTTGTGTATAAGAGACCGCAGTAGAACTAAGGTAACCGGCATAGCCCAAAATGGCAGTGGGCCGGCCGCATAGTTCGTAGAACCGATAACCACTGGCGAAGGAATGTTCTCGAATGGCGTCCCCGTACTGGTACACGCAGTGTGGGACGACCCCCACTAGCTGAAACGGGTACGCCATTCGATATAGGGTGTCGATGGATGCAGGTGGCACAGCATCTAGATGAAAGGCCTTCTAGAGGGAAGGCCAATGCTCAGCAGTAGACGAATACGGGCTGAGATGATGAATTGATGAAATATATTTGTAGTAATGATGTGACGGTATACTAGGAAGTAATCAATCACTTCTTAATGGAGCAATCAGTTCAATAGATTATAATATGATTCTTAAAACATAACAGATGATTGAACTTAATCATGTAATATATTATTTTTATTCACACTTATTTCATAAAAAAATATTATTCCACCTCGACCGCTAAAGGACTGCGAAAGGGTAAAAGGCCATTTCAGAAACCGCAATGTGCAAATCACGTAAGCGGCTGTGAATAAATCTGAAACGAGCAATTATTTAGTGGTTTAAAACAAGTGGTACTTACAAAATGAATGAGAGCTAAGTAAATCGTTCCCATTCCAGTCCATTTCATTTATCAAACTTAAGTCTGAGCTTATTTACGAAAAGGAACACATAGCTAACTCAAAATTTATTTGAATTTTGGAAACAAAGACTATGTTTCGAGACTAGTCTAAGTCTCATGTGGTTTCAACGAATTATCTCTCTCTCATCGCTCTAACATCATCATTCGAGTTTTTTTTTATACAACGTCGGGAGTCATAAAAGCATACGGCCCTCCTGATGTATGTAGCAGTCACCGTAGCCTATATAACGCTTGTAATACATTAAGACTCACTAGCGCGTTGCCACCTCTTCTGCTAACACAGCAACTCCTTAGGACACGCAGAAACACAACAATCTTCCATGTAGTTCGTTATTTTCGCTGCGGTTTTCTGTAAGATGAAGGTATTTCCCTCAGACGGGCTGCTTTGATGCGCCCTACCTCTCTTAAAAACTCCAAAGACTAAGATAAACAGATATGTTCAATCAAACAAATATTTGCGCTGTGTGGGAATCGAACCTTCGAGCGTCGGTATGAAAATCGCATTATTAACCGCGGCGCCACCGAGCTCGTCAACTATGCTATCACGGTTTTTATTAATCGCTATATCTTCACGTGATTGAGAGTTACGTATGGTCCGTATGTGAAGTACAATTCTTGCAACTACTTTAACTGTAAATCCTCAAGCTTAGGTAGCGGACTCTGGCAATCCTGGTGAATTAGAAAACGGGATAACACTAGGAAAAAAAAACAAAGAATGAAAAAAGACAATTATGATATTAAAAATCAAAAACAAATATTTTTAAAATGTTTTTCTAGATATTCATCAATTACTCTAAGATACCACCTATAGTACGAAATGTGCTATATATATATATATATAATACAATACTCTTTATTGCACCACATAGAACACATACATATTAAAATGACAACATAAAATTATAATACAAAAGGCACTCTTACCGCGTAACGATCACTTCCAGACAATCTTAGGGTAGAGGAAAAAAGAACAAATTAGGTAGATGGCGCAGCACATATAAATATACTTAGTTATACACTTAAGTACATATAAACGTATTCACAGACACATACATACAAATATATAAATCTATATACGTACGTACACATTGGGAGATACATGTACGCAAGATATTAATCATAGTTTCCGCGGTGACTGCAGTCACATCCAATCTGTCAAAAGAACCGAATTGATTAGGTTAAAAGTATTTGTGCATTGGATTATTAACGGCAGAGCATTCCAAAGCCGCACAACCTGCATCCAAAATGATTTCGTGTAATATTGGGAAGAGTGTGAAGGCGTTTTAAAAAATTTGATTAGTCCAATGTAAAATATGCCAGTGAAGTCAAATATAAAAAGGATCATTCTCATGACATAGTTTATGATCTTAGTGGTCTGATTGTGTTGGTTGTTTTTATTCCACTTTCAAATTGTATTGGTTTTGTTTTTTTTTATTCGAATTTGGAGGTCTCAAATTAGGGTGTGCCTAAGCGGATTTCTATCATCTTTGTCACTGTCAATCTCAGCTGCTTGTGGCGCACCCTGCTAATTTTCAAGTGAGATTCTGGTGAAAGAGAGGTATGACTCACCAAAGCACCCCGACTGTGGAAGTACTTCCACATCAAAATGTCGCAGCCAATGAATCCTTGGAGAGTTGTATTCTTGGGAGTTGCTATTAGAGTTGGTATCGCGAGATACACAGGCTATTATTACACTTTATATCAGGTGGACCGTATACTTGTTTATATTACAATGTTATATAAAAAAGGTATCACAAAATAACTATTGATTTTCTAAGGAATCAGTAATTAACGTCAAAGTCTGAAAACTCAAGTACATAGTAAAGTCTATACTTCTCTAATTTTTAAAATGGACCAATTTCAAAGGCCTGTAACAAATTACGATCACAAGACAATAATAACAAACCATTTAATAAATGAGATTTGGATTGGATGTAGTTGAATTTGGGCTAAGTTTAGCTCAATTTGGGTAATGTTTGATTTAGCTGTCAGTGTTTACATAGTTTAAGTTTACGCAAATGTTACAAATTTAGATTGACTCTTGTGGTAAAAAATGAACGAAAATCAACTTTGAAACTGAACCCGGCTCGGATTTACATTTTATTAAGCCGGCTGTCTAACTATTTCGTTAAATATAGCAGCCATAACAAAAATAAACAAGCAAAGTTACGGATAAAAGCTACCATTTCTATAAAATATTCATTACGTTCCGTGAACGAAACTCTACGAATGTTCAAATATACATACACATTTTAATAAAATACTTATAACTTTATTTTGTACTTGACTTTATTATATACTTAAGTTTTCAGACTTGACGTTAATTACTGATTCCTTAAAAAATCGATAGTTATTTTGTGATACCTTTTTTATATAACATTGTGATATAAACAAGTATACGGTCCACTTGATATAAAGTGTAATAATAGCCTGTGTATCTCGCGATACCAACTCTACGACTAACATAGCATACAACTCTCCAAGGATTAATTGCCTACTACTATATACAAAAATGTATGGAAAAGTTATTTCCATACATTTTTGTATGTATGTACTACGGCGGAAGACTTGCAGGAATACGGCCCACCTGACGTAAAGTGGTGACCGTAGCATATGAACGCTTGCAATTTGCAATGCACGAATTTAACACTCGCTCGATGTAACCCCAGCTGACAACACAGCAACATACTTAGGAACTGATTGTTAACCTCATTCACTCACAGGAACACAATAATCCTCCAGCGAGTTATTCTTTGACTGCGGTTTTCTGTGAGATGAAGATACTTCCCCTTTTATCTTTATCTTTTAATCTATCCAAGCACCTTGGTGTTAAAGTAGCTATTGTTAGTCTCAATCAACCACAGGTTTCATCCCTAATCATCTCATCATATTTTATGTTTGTCTATGAAATCGCGATTTTATAGACAAACATAAGAAGCAAAATCTTAACACAAAATTTGATCCAAATAGTTGGAGTCGTTTCCATATGAATAAAACCTGGTACACAAGACCCTTAGATTTTATATGCTTTAGATTTCTTCTGAAGATAAATATAACACACCAATCAATGGATTAAGGCGACACCTCGATCGTGAAGCTTTAAAATGGCTCCGCCCAATCACCCCGCGCCCCTCAAGTGACACTCTACGCTCGATTTGTAAAATTTGAAATTAGCGCCTAATAGGTAACCTGGGGTCAACGTATAGTCAATGCAAACGAACAGAAAAGCTACGGAGTCGCGTCACACCTAAAAAAAATTATAATATCAATATTTAATAAAAAATATTGATTTAATTATTATTTAGCTTTATACATACTGAACCAAACATATTTATTTAAGCTAGACGGAAAACAATAGTAATAATAGTAATAAAAAACTACAGAAACGTATTCACTTTTAAAAGTTTATTGAAAGAGAAATCAATGACATCGTTTTATGTTTATATCTCTACAAGTTAACATGTCTCGGTATCTATGTTGTTCTTACTTAGGTCTCGTTCAGTGGCGCCCTCATTGAATAAAAAATCATATCATAGCATAGAAGATAAACATTATGAAATCCTATGTTGCATTTATTACGAAGATAGTAAAGTATTTTTACGTCATTAAACCAACACTCAAAATATTCCACTATCGTTGTTATAAGCAAAAGTGCTAAAAGAGGCCGTTTTTGGCAATTATGCCTATAACAACGAAAGCAAAACATTTCAATTGTTGGTTTAATGACGTAAAAGTACGTTATTGTATTTGTAACACACGCAACACAGGACTTTATAATGTTTATCTTCCACGCTATGATACGATATTTTATTCCTTGGAGCGCCACTGGATGGCATGTATCCCCCTTAAGAAGAATGAAACACCAGCTACATAATACAACATTGTTTATCGAGAGGCTAAAGCGGGCCATTTGTTGATTCGGGCACATATGTTCGAGTGTCATAATGGCTGATAGCGCCGAGTAAACACAGGATTTTTTTATTTCGAATAAATAAGAGAAATAAAATTATCAGATTGAATTAGAGAAAGTATTCCCGCTATTACTACTAGTTTTTATATAATTTTCGCAACACATTAACATAATGTGACCTCCAGGATTTTTTTTCTTTACAAAGAAGTTAAGGGCTATAACTTATAACACACACTTTAGCCCCTCTACGTTATACCTTTAATGCAATTTTTTTAGAGCACGAAGAGTAAACATTTTATTACAAGCTTTTAGCAACTTTTAGTGCATAAAATGGTATACGGCAACTACACAACTTTCACGCGTCATACCTAACATCGACGAATATATCATTCAGGTATCTACTGAAAGATTGCGTACCTAAATGATAAAGAAATTGTATATTTTGATCATTAAATGTAAATTTAACCTTTACCAAAAATTTATCAAGCACTTGGAATCCAATCAGCGAAATGTGAAAAAAACACAACCAATATTTTAGGGTATCCTTCGAAAGAATAAATTATAATGATTAATTTCATCTAATGATATAGATTTATAAATTTATGGAAAATATTTAGATTTAACATTCAATTATCACTAAGATTTTAAAAATTGCTGTTTTTGACCCTTACCGTTATGTAGCTAAATAAATTGATAAAATTATAATTTATAAAATTAATTTTTATTCCTTGAGCCTCTTTAATAAGCACAAATCTTGATTTGGTGCCTTCACCACCAGACTACATTCAAGCTATTTCACGTAATATATATAACCGCTATGAATAAACAAACGTCTTGAAGTACTCGTTTATCCTTGGCGCTAATTTAGTATTGGGATTGCAACAAACATATTTTTAAAGAGTAAATAGCTCTAGCCATCCATCTTGCTTGATGCATCGCCAGGATCCAGGAGGTCTGATTTTAATTTTTTTCTCATTATCTCCTCCTAGGAATATAATGGATAGTTCAATTACTTCCCGATAATCGTCACGTACAATGTTTTTTTTGTAATTCTTGATTATAAAATATCAACAATTCTTTTATTATTGTATTACCAAAATGTTGTGTGACAATATCGGTGTACGATTGAATAGCAGCAGGATTAATAGTTTTCCAGTCGTCTCTAAATTTTTTGAACATTGGGATATCAGGGCTGCCATGCAATTCTCTAAGCGACTCGTAATGGCTGTGTGCGTCGCTGTGATCACAGATGTCACAGGTTTGACATCGTCTACTGCGATCACGGCTAAATTATTTGGTATTCTATAAGGCTGTAAGCGTACGCGAGGCTGTTTGCCTTGTAGAATTCCAATTCCAAACGCAGCCTTGCGGCGCTAGTATCGCACTACAATAAAAAGCGACACCAAAGAATTGCAATTTTGTGTTCAAGGCTGTGACAGCCGATGTTTCCGAGGATGAAAGGACGTTTGCTCTTACAGAATTGCATGGCTGCTTGTGACTTGGTGGATTTTTGATTCGATTTGACACAGCTTTACCTTGATCCTGGCCGGAAGAGCTCTCTAGTTTGGGTACAGCCAGAAGTTGTTCATTTTCTCTAAATGAAATTAAAATTGGCAGGCGTTCTTCTTTAGGGCTTCTCACGTCCAGACCAGGTAACAATTTCCCATTCCAGTAAACGGTCACCATTTTAGACATATTATTTTGAAAATCTGATTTTATAGATTCCGCTCTATCTTTTCTACTCTGAGTGCTAATGCGTTGATAGACGATTTGTTTATCGGTAAATCATCACAGCTAAAATCTAGTGCTTCTACTACAGCCCGGTGTATATAGACAAAATCCCTTATGCTTAATTGAGATCTATCTAAATCTGCAACTAACATAGGCGTGATAAAGTCTTCCTTCCTCGTAACACATTTGGTCATGTCTTTTTTTCTCTTCTTTTAATTTTCTCTGTTTGGTCCTTTCTTCTTTTTCGGCTACCTTTTTTTTGTGCGCCTGCTAAACATCCTGAATTATTTATATAAATATTTTGTCTTCTTCTATTGTAATCCGTTCTAAAGTATCAGCGTGTGCTATATCGAATAAGCTATCTAAATTATTTTGAAAGTCCTCACGGCGCTTGTAAACATCTTGTATTTTTTTGGAAATTTTTTGCAACTCCCTCCTGGTGAAGATTCACAAGTTATTTTACACAGTTAGGTATATCTCTGGTAGGGATCCTAGCTTTTTCCCTAAATATAATACACTCTCGAATGACTAGGTATGCGCTTTCACTAACAGTCAATTTAACTTCGCGAATTTTATAAAAAAGTACAGGAAGAACATGACGGTTAGACTGTAATTTTGCGCCTATTATTTGATAAATTACGTCTCCAACTAAGAAAATACTTGATTTATTGCTTCTCAATTCCAGTACCATCTTATAAAAGTTAAAACATTACGTATTAATCACGAGAATAACTGACATTCAAAATTAATAGACGGTTAGGTAATTATGACGAAGTTAACGATGCTCTCACTAAAGTTATTCTTTGGTTTAGTGTTAATAATCTGCTTTTAAATGATAAAAAGACTAAAGTAATTAAGTTCTCAACACCTAATGTAAGACAGGTGGCTACCAATGTACATGTTAATGGAACTAATTTAGCCTCTGTGGAGACAACTGTGTTCTTGGGTATAACAATTGACTCCAGACTACAAAGGGGCCCACAAATTGAAAAATTATCAGGAAAACTAAGTTCTGCAGCTTATGCAGTGAAAACTATTAGACGGCTCACTGATATTGATACGGCTAGAATAGTTTATTTCAGCTACTTTCATAGTATTATGTCATATGGAATTCTTCTTTGGGGTAACTCCGCGGATATTAACACCATCTTTTTATTGCAAAAGAGAGCCATAAGAGCTATCTACAAACTTGGTCCCCGGGAGAGCCTTAGAGAAAAATTCAAAGAAATAAATATTTTAACAGTCGCATCGCAATATATCTATGAAAATCTTTTGTATGTCCATAAAAACATAGACTCATTTTGTAAAAAGAGTGATACTCATAGCATAAATACTAGATATAAGCATAATCTTGTGTTATATGCAAGCCGTCTCCACAAAACAAGTAATTATTTTATGGGGCAATGTATACGGTTCTATAACAAACTTCCCAGCAATTAAGAGATTTGTCAATAAACAAATTTAAAACTACTATTAAAGCCAAATTGTGTAGCAGGGCATATTATAAAGTGTCTGACTATATTAATGATAAAAATGCCTGGGAGTGAGTCGATCCAATTATAATGTAATTAACAAAATATGTAAATTTGTTTGGATACCAAAAGAGGGATGCCGGAGTTTTTTGGCAGTATTTTTATCAGTGCTCACCTAGTCATAAACTGCACGGTAGGGAAAAAAATTGTGACGATTCCAAACAAATGTAGCCATTTTTACGGAATAAAAAGATTTTGACTTTGAATTTGAACAAATGAATACCGCGAGTACGTGCGGCACTGCCGCGCAACTTGTATGAACATGTTTCGATGTAATTCGGCACGGATTATCGTAATCCAAATAAGTTAAAAATTAATTTCCGAGTGTTTTAAAAGCAAATGAACAAAACTAAGACATATGCGTTAGAAAATAAAAACTTTGAAAAATAAGGGACACCCTAATATACATATATACAAATAGATTTTATAATCTATTCATATTTAAAAAAAACATGTGACAAATGATTTTCTTGCTGTTTCATAACTTTAACTTCAGTATAATGACATTTATTGTATTTTACTTATGTATACTCTGTGTTTTGTATTGTTGTACGTTTCCTTGTTATTTATTAAACTCTTAAGAAGAAAGAACCAGGAACATCTCTGATGTTGCAAAATAAATCTAATCCGTACAATAGTTCAATACTAACCACAATGTATAGAATAGATGACTTTTTTGTGTTTTCAGTGTTGGTTCATAGTAAATATTATTTGTTTTCACGAGTACCATGGGTATAAGTATACTATCTATCTATATCTTCACGCTAAATCCCTCGTGAGCGCCACATGACTCGGTACTTACACACCTCGCTCGCTTCTTTAACATGAAACATACCGAGTTTTTTTAAAAACTATCAAAATATACTATTTTACTAGTAATTATTTTAATACAAAAAAAAAAAAAACCTCCACTGGTTTTCTATCTTCTGATTGGATAAATTTCCAACGTAAACTAACCTTCACCTACGTACAATGTCTAAGTCGGAGTTCGGTGAGCTTATAATGGTTACTATGAGTTTCTCGTCCCGTATGACACTTACGTTAAAGTAGCATATAAATCGAGTAGTGATTCTTCTAGTGGAATATGTTTATTTAGTAAGTTTCTCCTAAAAAACAAAACAGCAAAAATATTCCATTTTATAAGTTTTTATTTTAATACAAAGAAATAAAGAGTCTCCACTGGTTGCTATGTGCTGAGAGCGCGAACCTTATTGGTATAAATTTCCAACGTAACCTGACCTCCACCGACGTACAACTTCTAAGTCGGAGTTCGGTCAGATTATAATGGACATAATAGGAGTTTGACATCCTATATAGGTACGCGGTCAGCCTGTGGATAATGTATACCAATTATCAAATGTTACTGTTTATTCCTGCAAAAAATAACTCTTATTTAATGCAGTTTTATATAGAATTATTAAGTAAGCAAAATTAAAAAAAAGTTTGAAGAGGAATTAAATAGCTTGGGCCAACCATACCTAGGAACTGTTCTAAAAACTAGAAATATGTCTACACAATGTTATTATAATATGTTTAATGAATATAATAATTAAAAAAAATAAATACCTTGTCTTGTTCGCCTCCGCCATTCTACGAACATTTTCTTTGTATTTTTATTCTATATATTTTCTTTTTAGTGTTCCCCATTATTACAACAGTATAATAAATATATATAAACCTATAATATTATTTACTACTTATATCTAATAATAATACACTTACGCTAAATACTATAATATTGAATATTTACAACTATTAATTATAAAAACTTCGGTGTCGCGATGTTAATGGAGCGAGCTCGAGCAGACAGTCGACATAGGTCTCACCTCGAAGCGGGCTGCAGCCGGACTGGCTGGATGTAGTTAGTCAACGCGTTTATAATCCTCATTACCGCAAAATAAGGTCGAAAACACGTAGCACCCAAGACGAATGTGATCGCTTAGAAATTGTCAGAAACTTAAAATATTTTTAAAAAATTTCATGTTTCACTTATCAAAATATGCAGCAACCATATTATAAACATAGATATTACTAATAGATTTAAGTAATTTTGAAGCGTATAAACAGAACAACTTCGTTGTAATTTCAAAAATAATGAATTTCAGGAGGTGTTTTCGAAAGTAATTATTATCGAATCAATTTTACACAATCGCGTATTTGAGCAAGCAAATTCAAGATAAAGAAATGAAGTTATTTATATTAAAATCTTAGATCCGTCAGTTTAGTCATTAGCCTATACTATTCGATGAAAGTTGGTCTAATTTTTCGATGTGTCGCCTTAATCCCACACACAAAACTGCCAATTAAATTAAAATCAGGAGAAGAGCCTTGGATTCTCTAGAAAATTACATTATGATGGACAGACTCAGCATATCTTCATATTTAGATTATTAGTTCAAAATAGAATAGATATCCTTTGATTGCTGATTCCGTAACATTGAAACACTTTCAGCAAATTTGAAGCTACTTTCACGTCGCTAACAAACCTGATATGTGAAATCTGACTGTCTATATATGTATGTATCAGTATCACATGCGACTACTAGGTCAAAATAGGACAGAAGTGTGAAATAGAGCAGACGTTCATCATCATCCTCTCAACCTGTATTCGTCCACTGCTGAACATAGGCCTCCCCTCTAGAGTGCCACTCGTCTCGATCCTGTGCCAACCGCATCCATCGACTCCCTACAAACCTCTTAAGGTCACCGCTCCATCTAGTGGGAGGTCGCCCCACACTGCGTGTACCAGTACGGTGACGCCATTCGAGAACTTTTCTTCCCCAGCGGTTGTCGGTTCTACTTCTACGTACTATGCGTCCGGCTCACTACCACTGCAGCTTGCTTATCCTGTTGGATATGTCGGTTACGTCAGTTCTACTGCAGATATCGTCATTTCTCATTCTATCATGCTGAAAAACCCCGAGCATAGCTCTTTCCATAGCACCCTGAGCGACCTTGAGCTTCCCCATACGGCACGCAGTGAAGAGCCACGTCTCGGTTTCATATGTCATCACTGGCAACACACACCGAAGACTTTGCTCTTCAGGCGTTGATGTATTTTGGACGAGAAGATGTGTCAAAGTTTCCCGAACGCTGTTGTTGTGTTCTGCGAGTGAACGAGGTTACCAGCACGTACGAAAATTAGCAACCGGGGTGGCAGCGTGCGAGCGATACTACTTTCTTTTGCGAGCATCTATAGGCGTACCGACGCCTATAGATGCGGTAACGGCTTTGCGTCAGGCGTATCTTATGCTCGTTTACCACCCAGCGTGGTAAAAGATATACTTAGCTATACTTAACCTAGGATCAAGATTTTTGTCCACACGCAGGATCTCGTACAGCAAATGCAGCGAACATCTGAATGTCCGATGTAGAAATATACACATATATTTCATTTTCTTTTGAAACTAAAAGTTGACACACGTTAGCAATTAAACCAGTCATCTTGTTGACGTGCCATCAAATTAATAATAGGCCGGGGAAAAAGTATTTTCGTATTTTATGAATAAAAAGTTGCAGTAAAAGCTCTTTGGTTGTACTGTTTGTATCTGGCTGGTTTTGATGCCATTAAATAGATGACATTTTATGAATAGAAAAATAAAAGTAAAAACATTTCCCCGCCAATTTTCTATTGTTTTCTATCCGCTATAATGAGTGAATCTAACGAAGAATTGGACTTCTTCCCGCTATTTTGACGAGTATACTATATACTATATATATATATAGTAGAGTATACTTGGATTTTTTACAATTCAGTATATAATTAGTTTTATGTGACAAATTTGATAGTATTTTGTAACATAAATGCTAAATACGTAGGCTGCGGCCGGAGGATGCAAAAAAAATCAATTTTTAAAATATATTTAATTAATTAAAATTATAATCTAATATACGTGACAATTGCTCGATGTAAGAAACAAAAGTGAACTTAAAATTAAGTCGATGCGATCTCGAAGACGCGGTATCTTGGGTGGTCTCGCTGCACCTGCATCGTTGCCGACATCGCGCGGTTTCCACGAAGCGCGGCATTTATTTACGTAAACGCTGACCGGCGATGTGGAGTTCCGATACGTAACACCTCCCCCCGTAGCTCAGCAACTATTCGACAAGCTTGTTTGAAATAGTTGCTGCGATGTTTCGATGGTCTACTCTTATCTCGCTGGGATCGACAGGTCTTGACTCAGGTCCGGCATACATGAGATGAGGTTCACGTTTCTTAACTTCAATAGCGTCATTCGCATTTCGTGTGTACTGAATGCGAAGCCGACAATTAGCTATGAAGGCTATAAGTACTACGGTTGCACCCAATAGTATCACATAAATGGGAATCGTGGTATGATATAAAGACGATTCAATAGCACTACTCAATTGCACTGGAGCCTGAAGTGATATTTTGGTATTCGCAGCGTGCAGATTCTCTAGATTAATAGAGTCTAGAATGATGGATGGATGTTTCTGGAGCCTCGATTCGTTATACGGAGGCATCTCCATGATTTTTATAACGTGACCTTTTATATGTTCATTTGTATTAACTATAGTAAATTCTGGCGTTTTCATATAACAGTTGAATGGTATGATAGCAAGGAAACTTCCTTGTAGAGTTGTATATTGTTCTTGACCGCAAGATGTCTTGATTTTAGTAGGTGTGGGAAAGCACATAGTGTAGTGCTTATCATCAAGTTGCTCGAGAGCTTCCCTTTTCATAATGACTGAAGTGAGTTTGCAGGATTGATGGAGTTCTTGTTTAATTATTAGATGTTGAATACAATCTGGCTCATCTCGGATTCTGTAGTTAGAGGTGGCTTGGCAGAGGAACAATGAGTTAACCTTCGGACATTCTGTCTCTATGTACGCATAATCTTTTCCAGAAATTGCTATATAAGGTAAGGTTGGTATAAGGATTTTATGATTTTTGTTAGGTATAATGGATAATTTATACAGGTCGTAAGGGGAAGGATAGGCAATCGGTACCTTAATTACTACTATAATACGTTGATTCGTATGGAAGTAACCTAATTTAATTATGTCGTAGAAGTCTCTATACTCTACGTCTATGATTTCGTCTTTTGAATATAAGTTTCTTATTTTACTAAGTATATTACTAACTTCATCTATACTAATTACCGAATGAGGAGTGCTCGATGCACGAATAAAAGATAAAGTAGATTCTAACTTAACTAATTCCGTAGATAGATCCTCTACGTTATCTCCTAATATTAGCAAGAATTGTGCCAGATGGGCATACTTAACTAAGTCCGTTTCTCTTTCTGTGTCGCTTTCCATAATTGAGTTTAAAACCGCATTGATCTTATTTTGATTCTTTACAATATTATCTAAGGTTTTAGAGTTATAAGAGCTCCACTCTTTATTAAGAGTTATGTGTTTATTCAGTTCCGATTCTAACTTAAACTCATTATTCTGTAGGGTTTTAATAGAGTTATCGTATTTAATTGCATCAGTGTAATCTAAGTTTCCGGAAATACTTTTAATAATGGAACCGAGTCCGTCAACGAGGCCTCTCTTTTTACGGTTTGGTTCGAAAGTACGGAGTTGATCTGATATCTTATTTAACTTACTATTAAGGTGCTCGATGTGAGGTTCATATAGAGACAACGTTTTATTATTTAGTTGGGGCCTTGAATATACTAACTGTGACTTAACGGCTTCGATTTGGGTACGAATATTATCAAGGTTTATATAACTAAGGAAGGAATGGTAGTGAGCTATAAGTTTACTGGGTCCTAGTTTGAATGGAAGTAGTCCTGGTCCGTCGTCTAAAGAATCAATCGTTACTTCTTGTCCGTGAGTCAGTCGGAGCAGTGTCGTTAGTAGAATTATCATAAGCATATTTGATTTCTCTGCTGTATCGATTTCTGGATACTCCTCTGGACCGTAGCACTCGTAGGTTACAAATAGTTGCCCGCCGTGATCTATTCACTGACTCTATTTTACAACTATCCTATCGACTGCGCCAAATACGTAGGCTGCGGCCGGAGGATGCAAAAAAAATCAATTTTTAAAATATATTTAATTAATTAAAATTATAATCTAATATACGTGACAATTGCTCGATGTAAGAAACAAAAGTGAACTTAAAATTAAGTCGATGCGATCTCGAAGACGCGGTATCTTGGGTGGTCTCGCTGCACCTGCATCGTTGCCGACATCGCGCGGTTTCCACGAAGCGCGGCATTTACGTAAACGCTGACCGGCGATACTCGTGGAGTTCCGATACGTAACATGCTAATAAACTTATACTGTAATGAAAAAATCCAAATATAACACATCTATGCACTTTTTGGAAGACGTAATTAAGTCTATGTGGAAACCTTTGTTAAATTCATTGTTTTAAGGGTGTGGAATGGAATGAAACTTATGAAAAACAAACATATGGCTTAAAGGTCTTTGTTACCAGGCCATAACTACAACAAAAGAACGAAGAATTTCGATACGTTTTGAACTTTTATTACAAAAAAGGCAAAAATGCGACACAAGCCACGAAAGAAATTTGTGACATTTATGGACGCAGTAACTGTACGAGTAGCACAAAATTGGTTCACGCGATTTAAGTTCGAGATGTTTTGTCAAAGATGAAGCTCATTCTAGTCTATCTATTACGGATAAAGATGTCACATGTGGGAATCGAACTTACGAGCGTTGGTGTCAAAGTAGCGTTGGTGTCAAAGTAGCGTTGCTAACCTCTGCGCCACCGAGCTCATAAGTCGTAAGTAGCTCACTATCACCTTGAGAGTCAAAACCTAGTTCTTCTGGTCTTGCTGCATCCTACTAATTAGTAAAAAATCGGCCAAGTGCTAGTCGGACTCGCGCACGAAGGGTTCCGTACCATTATCTAGAAAAAAGGCAAAAAAATCACGTTTGTTGTATGGGAGCCCCCTTAAATATTTACTTTATTCTATTTTTTAGTATTTGTTGTTATAGCGGCAACAGAAATACATCATCTGCGAAAATTTCAACTGTCTGATACAGCCTGGTGACAGACGGACGGACGGACAGCGGAGCCTCAGTAATAGGGTTCCGTTTTACCCTTTGGGTACGGAACCCTAAAAAGGTTCTCGCAAAAGAGAAGTAGAGCTCATCAAAGCAGGCATTATCCAACCAAGTAGACACACTCCGAGGGGATGTTGAGTTGCGCGAGTGAGTCATGTTATAAGTAAAATCCAAAGCAATGACTGTACGAGTGATATCTTGTATTTAGTCTCATTCATATATTGCGGTAATACTTTTTGCCGTTTCATTACATATATCTATGTACAGATAGATAGATATTCAACACATTGCCGAAAAGGTTGGGATAGAAAATGGCTAGATTACCTAGATTTACATTTAGGTGTTAGGTGGTGCACAACGCAAACACACTGAATTTCGAAATTGACTCTTAACTTCTATGTGCAGAGTAAACTCCATTGACATCACTATTTCTAACAAATATTCCAGGTTCAAATTCGACTCTGCCATGACTTTATTATGTATAAATTTGATCCGAGACATTCTGGTAAGCTTGAACGTAAAAAAACATTTTTATTATACACAAGGACTTAGTTTGTAGAAGTATATTTTTACATTTTGTGACACGATGAACATTATGTTATCAGACATGGGAAGAATTATACCTATACACTATGATATTTATATAAGGAAACATAATACCAACAGTATATACTCGTAAGCAGTTGAAAGGGGTTACAGCCCGGTACCGAAAAGAAACAATAACAAAGGTTTTAAAACAGTGAAAGCTGAATTTAATAATGTACACTACTATACTAATAAACTTTATTTGATTTCAGTTTAGTCGTAACTTCACCAAATTTATATGAGATCCATGAGCCTAAAGACTTATTCCTAAAAGTTATTACTTACTTACTTATTAATAAAAAGTCAAAATAGTTCACAATTAGCGAGATAGATTAGATAAAAATACCGTCATATTGTTAAACTTTGGAATACACAAATTAAAAATCCAAGAATATTCTTTATATTCTTTACATCAGGGGATAAGCAAGCTAAAGGCCACTTGGTATAAAGTGAGAGGAACTTACTAGTAACCTCATTCACAGGCAGGAACCCTATAATTTTTCAAGGGATTGTAATTTGGTTGAAGACTTTTGTAAGGTGGATAATATCTTAATCGTGCTGTGATGCCCTCTACCTTTGTTTCGCCAGAGCTTCGTTTATCTTTAACAGCCACTTAAAGCCAGCTGTATCACACCTCATACTTTGGCTTTAACTCTCTAATGATTTTGCACGTACACCCCCAGATGCTCTAAACGCACTAAATATAGATAAAATAAAAAGTGTCAGATATCAAAAAATGGTGAGGAAATATGGCACAGACTTGCACCATGGCACTCAAATTCCTATATATTTTTTATGAAAGCGAAGTTTATACTTTATTATAAAAAGAAATACGCTACGAAAGGAGCAGTGACAACAAACGTTGCTATTGTTCCTGTGACGACCATTCAGCAGAGAAAGATAAAAATTACGAAGTGCTAGGTGCTCGAGAGGTTTTTATCAAAGACCGAAACAAAGGGTTGTTTAATGACGGTATTAGTGGAAAGTTCGCGATAAATTTGGGGTCGTTAGAGGTTCTTTGTCACTGTTGTATTGTACTCCCAGTCAAGTTCTTATGAATCGTTTCATTGGAAAACCTGACGTAATTGACAATTTAGATAAGGCCCGCGTTATTTGGAGTTTTCAATTTTACAACATTGGTTGTTTCTTTAGTGAGTCCCTTCTATTTTGTTTTATTATTTTCAAAAGATATTACGTATTTGCGTTGTGTGTGCAGTTAGGTGGAGCCCAAACACTGATTGCGTTTTCTGCGTTTTGTTGTTGAATTAAGAAAAAAAATGCAGACTGTTGATATTAATGAGGTTAAATGTAAAAATGGTAAGTAAACTTAATGTAGGGATGTCCTAGAGTTCTATTTTGGGTCTCTTCTTATTTTGAGTGTGTGTAAAAATAATCTTATTTTTTAATATTATCGCGTTTCCTAATCATAAGGATTAGCGGGGTCCACTATTCAACAGTAAAGATTTGGTGAAGATGGTGATCTTAACATAGAGCGACTGTCGTCAGACCTCCACTACCTATAGGGTCACTCAGACCTTTCTTAGGTTAGGTGACACGTCTATTGAAATATAACTTAAATAATAGTTAGTCAATTAAATATAAGTTATACACAAGTATAAATTGTTACGTTGGTGTGTTTTTCCTCACGATATTTTCTTCCACCACCTGAGCAAGTGATAATTACAAATATGTACATCAAGCCGAATACGCGAATTATGTCGCCCACACCAGGATTCGAACTAGTGACTGGTCGATTAATATGCTGGTTCTTTATCCACTAATCTATCACCATTCATATTTAATATTACATAAATATGCACCAGAACCTAATTATCATTGGGTTCACCTTCGCTTACCCGTCCACAACGAGGTTGCAAATTCGACTTTATCTACAATATACAATCTCAACGGTAATCTGAAATATTGGGCAATATGGGTATGCCTATGTGTAATATGATAGAAATTAACCGATAAAAAAAAACATTCTCTCTGTTTTTACGCCAAGTGTCTTACGAGATAGGCAGAGAGATCCGAACGCCATATAACTATCGATGACATAGTGGTTAACAGTGCTATTTTCGCACCAAGGTTCATGGGTAAGTAACATGTCTGGTTTTCTTAATCTGGGTGCCTTAAGAGAGGTAGGGCGCATCAAACCAGCCCGGCTAGGGAAGTACCTCCACCGTACAGAAAATAGCAGCTAAATAACAAATACCTATAGGGTTTACATGCAATTTGATCTAACCTATAGGGTTGTTGTGTTCTTTCGAGTGAGTGAGGTTACCCTTAAGCCCCTGAGGAGTTTCTGTGTTAGCAGCTGAGGTGAAAGCGAGCGAGCGAGTCTTCCTGTATTGCAAGCATAGGCTGCGGTTGCGACCACTTTACATCAGGTGGGTCATATGACAAGCCATCCCGAAGTTGTATAAAAAGAAAACTCCGTAGAGTTTTTGTGTTAACCATCCAAGATCCACTAAACAAGGATCTTGGATGGTTAAGATTTACAACTGTCGAGTATAGTTAGGGGACACTGTGAACACACATTAAATAAATATTTTTTCATTCCTTTTATTTTTCTGCTTAAATGTACTCTTTTTGGAAATGAATATTTCAGAGTCTGTCCTTTTGGGAATCTATCGTTTGTAGAATCTGATCTCATGCGGACAAAGGATAGATCGTTCGTAACGTTACTTCAAACTATGTTTTATCTATTACAGACAAAGATACCTAGCGTATTAGGAATTCAGGTCACTTTTGCGACGGTTCGCTGTTTTTGCCAATAACTCGGTAACACAACATTCGTTAAAGTACTGTATTGTCTACGTATTTGTACTACTCCTTTCCATTTCCTTCATCCAATTTAGCGGATTAGAGGTTACCGTGCCTTCCGACAGACTGGGTAACTCGATTTTTTAAATTCGGTCTACTGAATACTCGCGTTTGCTATTACGAGCGTGACTTTGCATATTTCATCACTTTTTTCGTATTACAACGTTTTTTAACACGTTGTAAATACGTAGGTGATTGGGCACCAAGTCACAAATCACCTACAAGTGATGCGTCCTGCCGATTATCAACGAGGTTCGGCGGAAGATGGGTGGACGTAGCCATGTACTATCATCATTTCAGACGAAGGACGCACACTGCTGAACGTAGGCCTCCCCTTCAAACTTCCACAGCAACCTGCCCTGCGATCTTGTGCTCATTTTAGAATCTACTTAGCAGAGAAACTCCATTTACACTGAAGCAGTTCAACTGGAAAGTGCCTTCTTACAGAAAACCGCAGTAAAATAAAAAATCCCTGACGGATTGCGTTTCTACAAGTCAGGTTTTTTTATACAATGTCAAAGATTTACAAGCATACAGCCCACCTGAGGTAAAGCAGTTACCGTAGCCTATGAATGCTTGTAACACATTTAGTATCACTCACGCGATGCCACCTCTGCTGCTAACATAGCAACTCCTTAGAAGCTTACTGGTGACCTCACTCACACGCAAGAACACGACAACCCTCTAGTTAGGGAGTTGTTATTTTGCTGCGGTTTTCTGTGATTTGGAGGTACTTGTCCATATGATATATATAATATATATCCATACATACATTTGATGTGCCCTATCTCTATTAAAAACAACCAGACCAAGACAAACAAACATGTTCATGCACACAATTGTTTGTCTTGTTTGGGAAACGAACCCACGGGGTTTGACCTGGGGACAGCCATTGCATTTTTCGGTTACGGTTATCACAAAAAAAATCGACTTTTCGTCACATGTCAAAATTCGATCCAATATTTCTTCATTTCTGTACCAATTCAACAAGGCAACACAAGTTCAACACGCGTTTCTTTCTGCAGGTCAGTCAAATCGTGAGGCACCCATTTTTCATATTTTTTTATCTTAATGATTTGATGCAAATGAGTCAATATTGTAGATAAGGTAACTTTAAACAATACCACTAATCCTGGATAGTTTGACTCGGATCGACTTCCACCATCTCCTTCAATTCAGCGTTATTCACCTGTGTGGGCGGTCTTCCACGTGGTTCGTTCTTCAAGTCTAAGTTTACATTACGAAAGCGTTTAAACCAAAAATGCACGGTGCATTCATTAGCAGTCTCCTCTCCAAACGCAGCATTGCTATTGTGAGTCGTTTCTGCCGCATTGGTACCTCGTCGGAACTGGAATTCAAAAATTACGCTGTTTTTCGAAGTATCCATCTTTCCTTCAAAGCAATTGAAATTCGAAAATCAAATGAAATCAGAGAAAATTGCTTAAAACTTTAGATTCTTGAGAATTTCTCTTATCTATTTAACAGTTTTATGTACCATAGTAAAAAGATTGATTGAACAGTGGTAGCCTAGTGGATAAAGAACCACCCTATTACCTGGTTCGAATCTTGTGGGCATGTAGCACTAAATTCGTGTTTTCGAATTTATGTACATATTTGTAATCATCACTTGCTCGGTGGTAACGGTAAACATAAACTGGAATCCCACGCGTCCAAGAAGTTATATTTCGAAAGACATGTGACCTAACCAAAGAAAGTTCTGGTGTTCCCTGTGAGTTGTGGAGATCCAAAAGCAGTCCTCGCTCAATGTCAAAATCAGTATCTTCACCAAATCATTAGGGTTGGGTAGCAGAGCCCGCCTACCTAATCGATTATGAAACGGGATAAAACTAAGACGAAGAAGTAAACAGATTGTTGATCTGAGCAAGAAAAGCGGAAAATATAATCAAGACTATGTTACTTTAGAATCCAGTCAATGTAAATACATCAACTCAAGTTTTTTGCCAGTGTGGAAGAAATTTATGTGCAAAATTTTCATGACATAACCCCAGACACACACACGCAATCTCACATAAACATCCACAAGCACACACACTCTGAAACATATACACAACCATAGCGAAACTCTCGATATGATACCGAACTATTTATAGACGTTTTGTAACGTTCTTGGCAATAGGGACTTGAGCCAGAAGGCACAACTCGCAATACACTACGCAGTGCTGGTTCCAACGCTTACTTATGGAAGCGAGAGCTGGGTATGGCAGAGAGAGCATGAAAGTAGAATAAACGCGAGCTTTGCGCAAAATTTGTGGCGTTACGCTTGTAGACCGTTTTCACAATGATGATGTTACAAACAGAGCTTATCTGAAAGAGTGTGCCGGTGTTAAAATAAGAAAGGCATGCTCCACTGGTTCGGACATGTAGAAATAATGCAGGAAGAAAGAATTACGGAACAGATATACAACGCGAAAGTAGAAGGATGTAGGAACCGAGGAACCTTACCTATTACTATACTATACTTACCTATCATGACCAAATTGATCGTGTTTTATCAGAAGGTGATGTCAGGAGCCTTAGAACATGTTTTTTGATTGGGACGAAGTGTTCGTTTCATCAATTGCATTATTTGAATTTTTGGCCACACTCTAGCTAAAAAGCTTAAACGAAACAAAATGCAAGTCAACTTTAAAAAAATGAATTAAAGAATTTTATACATGAAAATAAGGTAAACATTATTTGATGCTCCTTCAAGTCTTATTTCGGGTATATATTATATTATTCGCAGGTAGCTTATTGAATAGACGACATAAATGTTTTGTTATTTTATGTCTTCGAAATCATTTGTATCTAAAACACTGAAGACGATAGACATCTGATATTTTACTTACACGGAATTTAAACAATAAATCCAACTTATACTAAAAACAGCATAAATGGAACTCTAAGGGGATTATTCCATAATCTCTGCGGTGGACATTAGTTAAGGAATCTGGGTAAGTTTCTAAGTTATATATACCAGAGAGCAATCAGCAAATGCAGGTGGGAGTGGAATTGGTGTGTTTTAGTATGCACCCTCTACTAATACCGTAAGTAATGAATAAGTGAATCTTTACGCCAGGTCCGTTGCGGTGTAGGCAGATAGCATCGAGCGCAACATCAGCGAGTAATGTATACATTTTGGCAAATCCATTATGAGAGCATTAATGTCGAAAGCGAAAGTGGTTTCACATTACAATGAAAGTGCTTCGTAATTCTTAGGGTTCCATATCAAACAGGTGAATAAAAACTTTTATATAAAAAAGTAAATTCGATTTCATTGATGCCAACGTCCATTCGCATCGTTATTGTTATTGGCGATTTTGCTTTTTTACTTAAAACTTTTTATTTTATAACTTTTAGATATGAAATTTCAACCAAATTTTATAAGATCCCTAAATAGGTCACTGGATTACATTCGTTAAGAAAAAAACTAAATAAGATCGTATACAAATCAAAGACAATAAGAAAGTCAGCCACATTATTCGATCATTCATTTAGATACGAGTAACTTAAAAATGGTTTCTACTATGAAATATTAGACCATTGGTTCTGACATATAAAAAAATGCAAGAAGAAAGAATTACGATACTGATATATAACGCGAAAGTATTTATTTTAAAATTCTAAATAAAATATATTTGACATTTATATAAATACACCTTCCATTTAATATAACGATCGGTATAGTCTGCGAATTATTTTTTTTTATTGCTAAACATGATTCGTATTTTCAAAATTATTTTTTTAAGGTCGAGGTTGGGTCCAATTTGATCGACAATAGTACGTATTACATACTCTAAACGAGTCGATCTTACCGTATCTTCGCTTAAATAAATGCAAACTTGTTACCTGGAACTCATATATTTTACGTAGTATATAATATATAAATGTGAGACCACAAATCGTGCGTAGGCAGTACAATTTTGAAATAGGGCAACACGGGTGCATCTAATATACCACAAACGATAGTTTACAAAGTATGTTTATAAATCTCATTTTGAAGTCGATAGAAACCGCGAGTGCACGCGAGGAGGGAGCCTTCGTGTGGAAAATAAAGCTAATGTCTAATCTAACCCTTTTCCATATTTGCCACACACTAGGGTTGCCATTTAAACATGTACTTACCAGGTATCCATATTACTAGATAAAAGTTAGCGGAGTGGTTAGCACTGCCATTTTGTTGGTGGTAAAATGGCTTGTCTGTTTGATTTTCACGCAGTACAAACATCTGTATGCATACATTTGAGAGGTAAAGCACATCAAAGTAGCCTGACTGGAGATGTACTTCCACGTTACAGAAAGCGACAGCCAAATAACAATTCTCTGGAGGGTGCTTGCGTTCCTGCGAATTACTTGGGTTAACATTAAGCCCCTAAGGAGTTGCCGTGTTAGCAGCAGGGGCGGCAACACGCCAGCTGTATTTCATGTATTGCAAGCATTCATTTTCTTTACACCAAGTGCGCCGTAGGTAGGTACCAATTTTGGGTTTTACGGTAATTCCTCAACGTTTATATTAATGTACGTTTTTTTATACAACGCCGGAGAGATACCACCCTCCAGAGGGTTGTTATTTAGCTGGGGGTTTTGATGCACGCTACCTCTCTTATAAAACGTTGCGATTGAGCAATCATACGATTATGCGAGTGAGTAACATTGCCAGAAAACTCTTGAGAAAAAGCTGCCTACGAAGTATTAGTGTTAATACAAATAATGATATCACCAAAATAAAGTTAATACCCATTGTCATTTCAAACTAAATGATTAAATACTACAGGCAGTTTTAATGCTAAGCGATCTCTTCCAGGCAACCTTAAGAGATTCATAAAATTATGTAAAATAGGTACCAAGGTGATTTTCACAGGCCCGGCGGTCGACTAGTTGGCCATAGCAACTTTGCAACGAAAGGGTAGTAAGTAGGTTGTTTAAAAAAAGGTTCAGCAGAATAAAGAAGCGGTATTAATGAACGAATTCCTCCTGCTATTGCAAGTACATGTCAATATGCGTACCTACATCAGACGGACCCTATGATTGATTGCCATCGAATTTGAGAGATATATTTTTAATTATTCAGGTACTAAGTGCCTTAAGTTAAACTCAGAAACTTAGGCTTTAAAAATAAGCCTCAAAATACAGATTTTTTCATACAACGTCGAAAAACATACAATACACCTGAAGTAAAGCTTACCGTAGCCTATAAACGCTTGCAATACAGAAAGTATCGCTTGTGCGTTTCCACCACTGCTATTGTCACTCGCTCAAAGTCAACAAACCTCCATAGAGTTGATAGGAAGTGATATCCATACGTAGTTGTAACTACGTATATATTTATGTACGAAAACGCGAATAAACTGTACATAGCTATACTGGGAACCAGGAACCGTCGGATAATAAGCCGGTTATTTATCTACTGAGCTATCACTGACTACATCAATGTACATATAATGTAATGTATTTCGCAATAAAGTTCATTTTCTAAAAGCATGAAAATTCTTAATTAATAGAAGAACGTAATGCAATCAACTTTCAATCTCCACCGAGACCAATGTGAGTCGTTTTAAGTCAAGGTTATTAATTTATTATATAACCCTCAATGTCCTTTCTTACTTCATTTTTACTCGAGGTCAGACGTCCCAAAATACAGATTTTTAGATATAAATTCTTTGTTTCATTCTAGTTTACTTTACAAACGTTTCTAGATATTGCCCGCAAAATTGGCCTCGCATAAAGCGGCGTCCAGTTTGTTTTTTCTAAAAGTCTAGTGGACTTGAAACCATTAGAAAGCATTTAAACATACATAACATCCTCACGTGGAGTACTTTGCAGCGTAAGCAGAGAGAAGGAAGCTAAGGAAAGGAAAGCTTCCCTTAGAAAACTCTATACTAGATTTCATTTTTTTAAAACAAATTGGTCTGTGCGTTAATGCCAGTTTCTTTATTACTGAGTATTAAAAGTCAAATTTATGTACTCAATGGTACGCAATGCTACGTTAACACCAAGGGTCGTGGTTTCGATTTGCATACCGTACAAATATTTCTATGCATGAAAATACCTATATTATATATATATGCCATAGTCAAAGGTCGATATACAGTCTCCTCGCGGAATGACTAGTTTATCCTATGTTTGACCAAAGCCTTCGAGCTAACCCCGAAATTTATTCCAATTTCGACCTTTGATTAAAGTTTTTTTAGTCAAACCTAGAAGTTCCTTTTCAGTCAAACTTCGAAAGTAAAATAATCAGTTTTGGGCTTTGCCTAGTCGATCCTAGAATCGACCGGCAGACCCGGTCAAACGTCGACCAAACTTGTTACACGTTTAAACACAAGTTTATACAGGGTAAGGACATAGCACGGAACGATAAACACACTTTTTTCGAGGAATCAATTATTTGATTCCTTTTATAAGAATGCAAAGAGAATTTTCTTAATTTCAAGGATGTGCCCAACGTAAAGCTGCCTCTAAGAGAAATAAGTGCAAAAGATTCTAAATTTGGGGGCCAAGGCTTTATAAAATGTCGTAGCAACAAAAAATGCTCTTCATATTTATGTAAATGTAAGAGATCTGACGTATTGTGCAATTCTAAATGTCATAATGGCCCACCATGTCTGAAAAAAACCTTTTTTTTTTTATTTTAACTATGACAATGTAACAACAATAAACATTAAAATAAAAAAAAACGTTTTAGGTTACACCTAATTTAACAAACTAAGACTTTCTAATACCTAATTGAAGTTTGACTGGTCAAACCCCGATTTCATTAAATAGAGTTTTGACGTTTGCCTGACCAAATTAGTTTCTCCTAGGTATGACGAAAATTCTTTAGTCAGAGGCCGAAAAATTTCATTTGTTTGGGCTTTGACTAAGACTTTAAGTCAGATCTGAAGATTGACAAGTCAAACCTAGGAGCGCCGGAGCTTCGAGAATTGACTATAACATTTATAAACATATTTTATCTGTCCTAATATAAAAAGATTCATAAATAAGTATTCAAATAACGACTTCATATATATTCCCGAACAAAACATTTACCAACCTTTTTCGTGGTGTCGATTTTAGATGTCGGTGTTGTAAAAATTCTTCTCATCATTTTTTTCTTAGCGCGCCAAAAGAGAATAACTTTAAAATAATATATAAATATATTCGCATAGTAAGGCGGACATAATGACACCGTTTCCATTGATATACCCGTAATAAAACTACAAAACGTCGAATCAAAAACATCGATTCCGTTGTAGTACCTCACCCTCGCATGGCAGGTACCGCTTCTTCGTCTTAGCTAAGCTAAGGATTTGGCGAAAACACTGATATTAACTTGAAGATACTGTCGTTAGGCCTCCACAACCCAGAGGGAAAACCAGACCTTTCTTAGATAACACGTATTTCGAAATATTTTTTGGTAGCGCGGGTTTGCTCACGATGTTTTTCTTCACTGCCGAGCAAGTGATAATTATAAATATGTACATTAATCCGAAAACACGAATTTATTGGTACATGCTAGGATTCAAAACGGGGACCGGTTGATCAATAGGCCGGTTTCTTATCCGCTGGTCTATCCCTGCTTTTGCATGGCTCGTACCTATGGTGTTAAAAAAGTACCGAGCAAATATTAGTAGTCATTCATTTAAAGTTTCAATGTATTGTGACCAGTACCCAGGCGACAGAGCTTTGCTCGGCGTTCTATTTCTAGTTCCATTACTAGTAGTATATTATTTCTGTGTATATATGTATATACGTAAATTTCCTACTTAATGTAGGAGGCGAAAATAGGCAAAAAAAGAAAATGCTGTCAGTGAGATTCGAACCGGGGACCTATGAGTCCGTCCGTACAGCCGCGGGGCCAAATTCGTTTTTTTATTTATTTAGGAAATACACTTTTATAGATGAACACAAAAAGCAAAACTTTATCTAAATTTGATCCAAAGAATGCAAGAACCGTTTAAATATTTAAGACTAACCATTTATAATTAAAATTACTTTATGTAATTCTACCACAAATACTAAATATCCGTAAAATTTCACTGGTAATAATAATTCAGCACTCTGTATATACAACTGTCTAATAATCACATACACGTCTTCTTTCAGAAAACAATCCCTAAAAATGTTCATAAGAGAATATTCCACTCTCCGGCACACAACCCTAAGTATAGAGCACAATCCATTAGCACGAGCTGTTATTACTTGGTCGGACACAAGACTGACATTTACACCCGCTGTACACCACAATCCCGCTAAAAAGCTCCTGCGATCCCTTTTTGTTCTATCCCAAATACACTCGAATAAAAGAACATATCCGATTATGGCGGTGCATTTGCTATCCGACTATTCTACTGTTTTGGTAGCGAATTCATGCATCTTTTATTAATCAGTGTACTAACTTTAGCTGAATTTAACTTCATCTAATCTGGAATGGATTCAAATATTTAATGGGTTCTCTAAAGTTAATACTGTGACAGAGTTGAGGTGCAGGAGTGATTTTGCATAGCAGGGACTATTTGCTACCTGTATCAAAGTTATTTACTGTAATCTGAAAATAGATTCGTAGTTAGCGCTAGAAAAGTATATTCGCTTGCTATGACTAGATTAAAGATACGAAATTATATTTTTGTTGGCATAGCAAGCGAATATATTTCTAGTAGTTACTAGTAGACTGTATGACTTTCAAGTATGACCTCATGGAAGGTATCTAGATATCCTCTATGAGGTCATGCGACATATATACGAGGTCAAGTGTAAAGTATCTTTTTCTTGTACCGCAAATTTGCTTTAGTAATAATTATATTATCGCTTGGTTTGTCTGTCCGTTTATATGTCCAAATTTTAACAAAATAGTGTAAAAGGCTACATGAACAACAGTTATAACTCAGATTAATAAAAGAAATAATAACTGTTTTGGAGTACTAACAACCCGACCATTATCATATTTGACCTCCTCTACTTAATTAATCTCACCATCATTTTCAGAGGCAAAGCTCGTGTACTTACAATGACTGCACGTGGTACACTCTGATAAGTCGGTTTCAAAATATTATTGTTTTTTAAATATATTTTTCAAATACCTATCCATTGTAGCACAAGCGTGTATGCCGCGACTCTGCCAGTACAACACTGTTGACTGCAATTCTAGGCTCAAACCGCACACACACATGGATTAGGGCGTCCCCTGGAGCTGACGCGCACCGATCCGCCCACGTCGGTGTGGAATTAGATGTATGCGGCGGTAGGGGCCGCCTCCCATCACGCTACGCCCAACCCGGCTGGTCGAGGAGAGCTGAGTGTCGTATAGGCACATGAAACGTGAGAGGTGTATTAAAAGATAAGATGAATGATTTGATACATATAATGAACGAGAGATGCCTTGATACGTTGTGTGTCAGAGACCAAGCGAAAGGGAAGCGACACTCAAGATCTACCCGGTGGCATGATGGCCCTGTGGTCCGGGGTGAACCAGGACGATCACGCCAGCGCTGGCGTAGGTGTCGTGCTATCATCTCGCTTGGCCGCTGTTGTGAAAGAGTTCGATTTAGTTCTCAATTCTCTGGGTTAAGATAAAACTGGGGATTACGCGAGTCTTTTTGGTTGCAGCATATGCTCCTGTGAGCTCTGCTGATCCCAAGGAGCTCGAGAAGTTTTGGGAGACTGTAAGGTGTTTTCTGGATTTGGCTGAAGCGAATGAACGGATAATTATGTGTAGTTATCTTAATGGATGGGTTGAGACCAAGCGAGGCAGTTATGAGGCTGTGCTTGGTCCATACGGAGATAAGAGAGTGAACGATGCTGATAAGTTACTTTTAGACGTATGTATGGAACGAAACCTCCTTCAATTATAGCGTCGTCTATAGGGCTATCAGTTTGATCTGCTTAGCAGCTAAAATGTATTGAAAAATCATTGAAAGGAGAATGAGGGTGAAATCCGATGGAATGCTTTGGGAAGTACGGGTCAAGTTTTTTCACTCCATCGTAGAGAAGCATCTGGCTATGAATCAGAAGGTATTCTGCGGTTTTGTGGACCTTGACAAAGCATTTGATAGTATCATGCGAAAGAATCTCTGGAACGTTTTGCCCAGATATGGGATTGACGGTGACCTGCTCCGTACTGTGCAATCCCCGTTCACCCGCACATGCTATACAATCTTCAATAAGTAGAAATTCAAACAATAAGTTATGAGGATTGTAGGTACAGCATATTTGCGAGTGATGGGGGTGCGTGCTGTCGATTCAACTATTCATCCTGTATCTGGACAGTTGTCTTCAGAGAATAAGAAATGAATGTGGGAATACGAATGGATGACTCAGTGATCAACTGCCTGCTTTATGCTGACGACGCGGTATCAACAGCAGAATCACCATCCGAACTGCGAACACTAGTTACACAATGAAAAATGATTGTATGAAGAAAGGCTTATAATTGAATGTGAAGAAAACCAAGATAATGGATAAATGATATTTGAAAGAAAGACAACCAGAACGAAAACACACCGCTTATGTGGAGAGACGAGTGAGTGCAAGGAATAGCGTGGATGGAGCGATGCGTAAACTTCTAGGCAGCCGAAATCTAAGCCAGAAGGCATAACTCGCTGTACACAACGTGTATCAGGCACTTGCAAATCTGGAGAGTTTAATTATCTAATTTCGCGACTGGATTTGATTGCCAATGCCTTCGCTTTAGAAATCATGGTAAGGTTACTCGTGGTAAAAAGAAAAAGCTGTAAGAGGAATAGGTAACAATAATATAATTAAACTAAAAAAACACAAATATTTATAAGAAAGGCGGACTAACAAAAATTGGAGATGAAGGCTAGGTATAAGGGTTTATTATAACGAAGTTGGTGGAGCACCGAGGCAGATAGACTCACAAATTGGCCCAAAAGTCATTCCTGGCTCAACCAGAGGGTTGGATATAGCCTGCACAGCAGAAGGACACAGCGGTGACATCGGTGGTACCGGACAAGTGTGACGTGGGACCTGCCAGTAACGTGTGACAGAGCGTCACATGAGCGTGAGATACGTCCAAGGACTGCCTCCTTTTCTGCTTTGCCTGCTGCCTGCTTTTTATATAGGGGCCCATCTTGAACGCTATATTATTCAAAGTAGTATTTATTATTCCACACACACCACAAAGTCGTTGACAGCCATAAACATATTAATAAAAACTGCCAGATAATAAAAAAGTTAAACTGTTTGTACTGTCGATTTGTACGAGTAAATAATTTACGACAATCAAAATTATTAAATTAAACGATACAATTTCTACATCAAAATCGAACACCTGTGCAAAAGTGAAAGAAAAAGGTAAGTAAAAACAAATATATAAAGGTAGTTAACTTAATTAATCACTCCTTAAGTTATTTTATAATATTCAGGGAAAATTTCCAGCAACATTATGAAAAATGAAAATTATCTTTTCAAAATAACAACACTGTGATATAAAATAACGAGAACAGTGACAAACCTAACCGACGAACAATAGTAATTAAAATATTACAATACAAATTAAAAGGTATATTATTACAATTTAGTTTGGCTTGTCAGCTCAGCGTAATGGCTCCGCTTCGCCTGATAGTAAGCGAAAAGAGTCTATATCGCAGCGACAACTGGCAAAAGGCTAGTGTCCTGTCATTTGACGCTACCATGCTGGCCCGCAAGGTACTTCTTCACGCTTCGTTTGAAGGATACCATATCAGAAGTAGGAAACATATGTGCAGGCAATGCGTTCCACTTTTTGATGTTACGAAATAGGGGTTGCCGAACTTTTTAGTACGCGATGAAATGTTCTCAATGTGTATTGTATTATGTCTTATCTAATATACAAATCACTTTCTAAAATGTCGTTGGAAGGATTTTTTGTATATATGTATGTATATCTTCACGCTAGGTCTCTTGTGGGGTATACAGAGAGAACCGAGCGCCATAGGACGCGGTCCTTACATACTTCACTCGGCTCTCTAACATTCATATCCTTTTCATGTACGCTCGCCGGTTCCTGGTGCTCCTGACATCACCTTCTGATACAACACGACCAATTTGGTCATGGTAGATTAGTATCGCCTCTTCTCCTACATCCTTTCACGTTTGCATTGTATATCTGTTTCGTCATTCTTTCATCCTGCATTCTTTCTACATGTACAAACCAACGGAGCATGCCTTTTCTTGCCTTAACACCGACACTCTCTTTCAGACCAACTCTCTTTCTTACGTCGTCATTACGAACGCGGTCAGCAAGCGTTATGCCACAAATTTTGCTCAGTGCTCTCATCTCGACCGCATTTATTCTACTTTCATGTTATCTCTGCCATAACCAGCTCTCTTTTCCATAAGTAGCGTTGGGATTAGCACCGCGTTGCGTAAAGCGAGCTGTGCCTTCTGGCTTAGATTTCGGCCGACTAGAAGTTTACCCAACGCTCCATTCACGCTATTCCCTGCACTCACTCATCTCACCACTTTTGATTTTGACACTCGCAAGTGAATGAAAACCTGTAGGGTAATTACCGTTGACCTAGAATCACAAAATTTGGTAAGAAGCAATGTCATGTAGAACAAGTAAAGGAAAAAAAATTCCGAAAACCGTAATATTGTAGCAAAAGCTATATAGAATAGATTCCATTTCAACAAATAACATAATTGTTACACAAAAAAGGCATCAAGTGCGAGTCCGACTCGCTCACTGAGGGTTCCGTAAAATAATATTTTCGCAAAATAGATATTTTTTGTGATGTAACTATAGTTATATACTTTTGTCAAAAAAAGCTATATATAACTATATACTAGTAGCTTTTTCTATTATGTAACTGTACTTACTTGACGAAAGTCCTGAAAAGTAAAGAAGTGTAAGTAAACAAGGATAATATAAGAAAAGTATACTTGTAGTTAATGCGATTCTAACTTTCTGTTTTACCTTAAATACTTACTATTTAGTTAGCTAGCAAGCCAACTTAATTTTATCATAGATCTCATTTGAATAATAAAGCTATTTACGGGGTCAGTAAATACTATTCAATTCGGTTAGCAGCTGTGCCATAAAGTAACGGGGTGACTTGCGTTTTGAGTGTCTCTATCTATTGCTTGAAAATTGTATTACAAACTGAAACCCCATATAATCCAGGTATCATCGTCTGGGATCCGTCCTTGGTGATCTAAAAAGACAATTTGCAGAATCAATTGATATACTTTTATATGAACCAGCATAATAATCAATCAAGTGCTACTAGGTGATTTAATAGTCATAAGGATTCACAAAGTCGTTAAGTGGTATAGATACCGACAGCTGAAACTGACTCGGTCTTCTCATGTCTAAACGTATAGCGAATGACGATAACGGAAAGTAACAAAATCATCAGTAGTTCTCAGAGTCGTAAATTCATTGTTTTCTTGGTAACTGGTAAAAAAAAATCAGCAGATGCATATTTTCTAAATAATAACATCGAATTTTTTTAAGATACTGAAATACAAAACGAATACAAAGGCGAACGTCAGAACAGAGCTATATCAATTTCGTAATCCCCACTCATTCTTCATGTCATAACACCGAAATCTGTCTTTTTTCTTGAACAATGATGTTTTACGTTTCAACGTAATTTTCCAAAGTAATTCAATTTAAGACGACATAACTTTGCAAACGAAACACTGTTGTTTCGACAAAAGGAATTTGTAATATTTCAACGTAACTTTGAATTATTAAAATTAGTTCTCAGTGTTTCAAACCATTATTTATGCAACTGTAGCATAGCGGGTATATTAAATTACAAGTGTGTTTTTGACAAAAGCTACATTTTTACAGAGTAATAGTAAATTATATATACGAGTATGTAAGCAACGTCACCTTTATCATTATTTATATCGCGTGACCGATCGCAGAAATTAACTAAATAAACTGCTACATACATAAGTAACTGACAGTGTGCCGCTTCCAAAGAGTTGCATCTCATATAAAATGTTCGGCCACACGGCCGGCACTTGCTAGTCACGATAGTAACCCTCATCCAGCTCTGCTTAGACTCTCCCGTTCAGTCTCTGTCTATACAGTCACTTCGGCCTGCCGAATGGCGTTGCGTATGGCAACTATAAGTTAGCAGACTAGACAAGAGATGTATTAGACCTTAGCCTAAAATTTAGATTGACTCATGTCCAAACACAGTGCCGGGAGCGATTGTGGCAGGCAAGTACATTCCCAAATCTTCTAAAGAAATGCGACTGCAGTTTAATCGGCCTCTTAAAAAAGTTAATCTTCTCAATCACTATTTATGTGGCTCTATCTGTGAGGACCTGTAATTGGCATTAGCAATTAATATTGTTACTTATTATGTCACTTGTAGCTGTTGGTCTTCCTAACAATAAATATATAAATCACTTTCTCTCTCCTTAGGAGGCTTGAGCCACGGCTCGTGTAATTGAAAATGCTAATGTCTCTCATTTAAAGCGCAAACTGATTGCTGCCCTGAGTAAGATGGTACATCGAAATTCGATTTCATCAGAGCTGCTTTTTCCGTTCACTCCATGTGACTATTATGGATATCAGAAGCCAGTGTAGTCTATGATGCTAAAAAGAAAGCCGAATTTCTAGGTAATCTCTGTGACTCTATCTCTAAATGATGGAGAGAGAAATTACAGAATTGTAATACTTCTGTAATTTTTCTGTCCATCATGGTAGAAGACATCTACCATCCGTGGTGTATGTATGTATATCTTCACGCCAGGTCCCTTGCGGGGTAGGCAGAGAGAACCAAGTGCCATAAGACACGGTCTTTACATACTTCACTCACGTCTTTAAATTCATAGCTCTTTTCATGCACGCTCGCCGGTTCCTGGGATTCCTGACATCACCTTCCGTTAAAACACGACCAATTTGGTCATGGTAGGTTAGTCTCAGTCTTCCTCGACTCCTACATCCTTCCACTTTTACATTATATATCTGTTTCGTCATTCTTTCATCCTGCAATCTTTCTACATGTCCGAACTAATGGAGCATGCCTTTTCTTATTAACACCGACACTCTCTTTCAGACCAACTCTTTCTCTTACGTCGTCATTACGAACGCGGTCAGCAAGCAATGCCCTCACTGCACTGCATTTATTCTACTTTCCATACTCTCTCTGCCATATCCAGCTCTCACGTCCATAAGTTAGCATTGGGATTAGCACCGCGTTATGTACAGTGAGCTGTGCCTTCTGGCTTAGATTTCGGCTGAAGTTTATTCAATGCTCCATTCACGCTATTCCCTGCACTCACGCGTCTCACCACATCAGCGGTGTACCTTCCATTGCTGCTAAAAGCGTTTCTAAGATATACTATCTCATCCACTTGTTCCAACACTACATCTTCAACCATAATCCTAGTGTTCGTTCTGGTTTTCTCTCTTTCAAATACCATTATCTTGGTTTTCTTTGAATTCAATTGTAAGCCTTTCTTCATACAACCATCTTTCATTGTAACTACTGTTTGCAGTTCGGATGGTGATTCTGCTATTAATACCGCGTAGTCAACATAAAGCAGGCAGTTGACCACTGAGTGACCCATTCGCATTCCGACGAGTCCAGATATAGGATGAATAGCCGAGCCGACTGCACGCAGGGATGCATTCACGCAGGAATGTGTGGTGTCGGCTCCAATGTTGACATCAAACCAGGGCGACAAACTCCGTCCTCCCGCACACATGCTGTACAATCCTCATAAGTGAATTGCACAGCACGGAACAGGTCACGTTCAACCCTATATATAAGCAAAATGTTCCAGAGATTATTTCCCACGGCCCTATCAAATGCTTTAGCAATGTCCACAAAACCGTAGAAAACCTTCTGGTCCAAATCCAGATACTTCCCTACGATATTGCGAAGTGAAAAAACTTGATCCGTACATCTTCTGCCTCTGTCTAATCCACCCTGTGCTTCCCAAATCATTCCATCGGATTTCACCCTCATTCTCCTTTCAATGATTTTTCCATACACTTTAGCTGCTAAGCTTCTCAAACTGATGACTCTATAGTTGGCGCACTCCATACGTGAGCCCTTGCCTTTATACAAGGGCACAATGACTCCAATCACTCGGGACTCTTCCGGTTCTCCAGCATAATTTGCTCAAAAATCAGAAGTCGTCCTTAATGTAGGTGCCACCCAGTTTGATCATCTCAGCTGTAACCATATCGACTCCTGCTGACTTTCCATTTTTCAAACTTTGTATCGACCATTCAATCTCATCCATGGTAATGTCTTCGTAGTACGCTGGCGCTATCGAGTCTGTCACAGACTCATTCACAGTGCCAGCGTCCTTGACATAATCGTACATTTCTGTAAACTATTCATTCCACCGTTCTAGCATTTCTTGAGTGTTAGCAAGAATGCCACCACATTAATCTTGTCCATTTTGGTTGCTGAGGTACCATTTCGAGACTTCTTTACGTCTCTCCAGAAGAGTTTGGTATTTGCCTCGAAGTTCTTCGTTAGCCTCTCTTCCTCATTCGTAAGTAGTCTTTCACGCTTCTCTTTCACTAAAACTTTGGTTTAATTCCTGCTTCGATGGTATATTTATTTGTTCGTTTCTTTCATACCATCACTCTGGTGCAAAGACGATACGTAATCCAGCCATGCTTTTCTCATTTTTTCCACAGAGGATCGTAGCCATACGTACTCCTTATACTTTCATCTTCCAATTTTTCACTTCTTATCCTTTCCTGATCTCCAAAATAAAATACGCACTCGCTAGTGTATCCACTTCTTAAAAAGGCCCACAATCCTGTTTATCTCCAGATAGTGGTCTGTTTCAAAAGTGGGACCTCCGAAAGCTTTTGTATCCATTAATGACTGTCGGAGACGTCCATCTATCAAAACCTAATCAATCACACCTTTCTATTAATTATGTCTCTATGTGTAAGTATGAATATCCTTGTGATGGAAGAACGTGTTCGACACAAGAAGGTTTCGTTCCATGCATACGTCTAAAAGTAACTTACCAGCATCGTTCACTCTCTTATTTCCATATGGACCAAGCAAAGCCTCATAACTGCTTCGTTTGGTTTTAACCCATTCATTATTATATAGATCACCACACATAATTATCCGTTTATTCAATTCAGCCAAATTCAAAACACCCAAAACTTCTCAAGCTCCTGGGGATCCTCCTGCAGAGCTTACAGGAGCATATGCTGCAACTTTAAACACTCACGTAATCCCCAGTTTTAAATATCCGTGGTGTAATAGCTACATGTCATAAATTTTAATAAATATGACATAAATTGCTATACGGATAACAGTACCAATGACATTCGTTACATGGGTACTGCATCCCGCGTTCCATTAGGGAGAAAAGACATGATTAATTTGTGTCTGAAATTGAGCTAACTGTTTGTCTGCTAGTTGAAAATGCATTTTATTGTGTGGCTACGTATTTGTTTTTAATTACTTAAAAATTACGACGCTAAAAATCGAATCAGGCCTCAGTTACGACAACATACAACTAGTGTAAAAAGCTCGTTAGTTTTTGCAGTTTGTAAGAAAAATTGTTGCAAACATTTTTTTAGGTACTCACGAATATAATGCCAGAAAGGGTATGGTGGTAAACGACTTACAAGGGCTTGGTATCAAAATAAGTCAGCAAAATTTGTGTTCTGACTAATTGGCACAATAATAGTTTTTGAAAAATAAATCACAATTCAATTCACAAAAGGTAATTTTTCATTAATCGAAGTAATCGCAATTATTATCGATGCACTGGAGATGAGAACCGATAGTTGTTGTAATACGCCTTTCACCGCTTTACGGGGAAGGGAAAGTCTGGTGAGCACGGTAGTTGACGTCGAATTTCCAGTAGTAACTCCTGTAGTGTTTCAAACGTCACATTGTATCAAGAAATAAGTCACATTGGGCAAGTCTAACTTTCTTTGCAATTTTCATACTACACCTCTGCAGTAATTATTACTCCAAGTCTCACACACTGTGTTTTCCAATTTGACGTAAGTGAGACAATATTCCTAGTATTATTGCTAGGTTAAAAATCACTGCAAATTCCGATGTCCTTTCAGACAACTATTGGCTTTCAATTCAACGTTATCGGCTTTTGCCTCCGGTCGGCCACCATGCTCATTATTGAGAAAAAAAGTTTTGTAGAATCAAAATGAAACCAAAAATTTGCCGTATGTTGAATTCCAATTAATACACATCGTTGATATTGTGGGCCGTTTGTAATACGTTGACGACGATCACAAAACACACGGGCGTATCACAATGGAATTATATAATTATAAAAACAAAGGTGTCCATGTTTCCTTGATCACAAAAACACGTCTGTATCTATGTATGTATATCTTCACGCCAGGTCCCTTGCGAGGTAGTCAGAGAGAACCGGGCGCCATAAGACTCGGTCCTTACACACTTAACTCGCTTCTCTAACATTCATAGCTCTCTTAATTTTTTTTATATTAGAGGGGGGCGAACGAGTATGTGTGTCACCTGATGGTAAGTGTTCACCACCTCCCATAGACATCAGCATCACCAAAGGGTCACTGATCCGTTGCCAGCCTTCATAGAGAAACCTTATCTCCCTCTTTTCTTGAAGGTACCCTTATAGTATTTGTTCGGGAACACCGCTGAGGGTAATTTATTCCACAATTTCAACGTACGTGGTAGAAAATGCCTCAAAAAGTTAAGTTTTTGGCGAGTGGTACGATAGTGGAACTCAGCGGCTGGTATTAAGTTGAACAGTTCCTCGTAACACTCCCCATGATACAATTTGTACAGTACACAAAGAGAAGCAACGTCTCTTCGTGTACAAAGTGAGTCCAGCCGAACGGAGATCACTGAGTCGCCGACGATTCGAACTGCTCTACGTTGTACGCGATCAAATGGAGTAAGCAAATGTTGTGACACACCGGCCCAATGATCTGAACAGTATGTGAGGCCGGACCTGGGGCCTTATAAAGTTGAAGGCGATGTTGAGGTGTAAAGTATTGTTTACCTCTATAGATCACACCAATCTTCTTGGTCGCCAACTTAGCCTTGCTCTCCAGATGACCGCGAAACTGCACATATGACGACATGATATAATGACACCCCGGGTTCCGATGCTAGGTGTAACGCTAAGGGACAAACCTTCTAATCGAGGAGCTACGATAAATCGGGACTTTTTTGCGGTAAATGCGCACACTTATGTCTAAGGGATTAAGTTGAACTAAATTCACTACGTCCGTACGTACGACATGAAGACTGACAAAAGTTACCCTGAACAGCTTTGGCGAGAGACCAGAATGCAGAAATTCTGACTTTGCCCTCGCGATACAACCCTTCAAAAACCTGGAGGCAGGCACGCTCGCTGGTTAACAAAAACATCGATATCATAAATAAAGTAAAGCTGTGCTATTACCTTAATGAATCTAAAAAGAACTCTGATATTAAAAGTGTAATGATACCAGGCAGTATAATTTATTTATTTTTATTTATTTATTTATTTAATTCACCATAATGCTAAATGAGCTTGACAGTTGCCCAATTTGCTCACTTAGGCATATAATACGCATTTAATAATTATCAACACATACATTACACAATAAAAACGAACACAACCAATATAACATTACAATCAATAGACAATTAAATTCAATAAAATAATATATATATAACTTGCATAACTCATCAATTCCTTAAGTAAGGTCCTAATAATACAGCAACTTCCCTTAGAGGAAAAGAGAGAAAGAAACTGTTTGAGAGACACCGGTTTAGATGGCATTTACTTAGGACAGTATATTAACAATAAAATATTCTAAGAAATAAATAAAATTAGATTGATTATTTTAAAACTCCTTTCCAAACAAATTTACTTATAAGATACTAGAAACGTACGATAACCCGTGTGCGAGTTTCATTCTAACTCGATTGGTTGTATTTACTTGGCAATGTTTCTATTTACAGACATACGTGGTATTAATATGATAACATAGTTGTTCTCTCTTTTATCTTTTTCATTATCTATATTTAATCACACTGTCATGAGATTATCATATGAAACATATACGAGTAATAGAATAAATAATTCGTTTGTACCTATAAGGAAATGGAGATGTAGATGTAATTATGTATTAACTGTAAGATGTTTTGTCTGTCAGTCTGTAAATCTACCTATCCGCTTATTTGTAAATATGATTGCAGTTTCATTTAAAATAAACCAATCTTGTTGTTAGCTTCTTCTTCCCAACGTTATCTCGTTTCCTATCCATTGGAATTGGCAGGGATCGCTACCTAAGCCTAAGGGTTTGTCGTAGATACTGATTTCTACATGGAGCTACTACCGTTAGACCTTCAGAACCCACACCCTCTTAGGTCACACGTCATTCGAAATATAATTTCTTGGACGTGCATACATCGTGAGGAGCCCTTCACGATGTCTTCCTTCATCGCCGAGCAGGGGATAAATACAAATCCTACTAATATTATAAATGCGAAAGTTTGTATGTATGGATGTTTGTTGGTCTTTCACGCTTAAACGGCTGAACGGATTTGAATGAAATTTGGCACGTAGATATATTATGATCTGGATTAACACATAGGCTACGTTATTTGACTCCACGCGGGCGGAGCCGCGGGCAGCAGCTAGTATGTACATAAATCCGAAAACACGAATTTATAGATCCACGCCAGAATTCGAAATGGGGCCCAGTTGGTTAATATGCCGGTGCTTTATCTACAGGGCTATCACTGCACCTACTGTCTTTAGGATATTTTGATAATTTAGCTAAAATACTGAATTAGTTATTAAATTAACAATTTTCGGGTTTAGTTCTTGTGGTTATGTTTTACGGTTATACACCTGTCGGGTACCAGGAGCATAGTAAATAAAAATTCTCGAACAAATTACACAGCGCGATCTAGTCCCAAACTAAGCAAAGCTTGTACTATGGGTGCTAAACAAAAAACAAACAGACGTAAATACCGTTTTTATTTATAATAGAATACATTTGGTTTTACATTAGTGTCCAGGCAATTATTGCAAAGCATAATTATACGTACTTTTTATGGAGCTGTATATAGTACAAAGTACTTAATGCGCTTAATATATATATACTAGCTTTTACCCGCGGCTACGCTCGCATTGATAAAAAAAATATTTTTTTAATAAAAAATATTCTATTTTACTTCTGATACTTCCAAGAATATGTGTACAAAGTTTCATGATGATGGGTTCAGTAGTTTTCGCGTGAAAGCGTAACAAACAAACGGACATTCACATTTATAATATTAGTAGGATCTATTCATTATCAATATTTTTCATGGTTTATAATTTTCCTTGTAATGTTATAGTTTATTTGCGATGGTACCTTTATGCCTCAAATAAACTAAAAAAATACAATAAGGTGTATGCTTATTTAATAGTGTTATGAAAAATTTACCGTAAAGGTATAAAGTGTAATATTTGCTCGTATAATTTGTGTAGTTGAAGGCGAATTTTTGAATTTCATGGCAATACGTAAAGAAAATGTCGCTGGATTTTCGTTACTGTTTTTAGTAAATATTATTGAAATAGCCTTTTGAAAATGAGATATGAATGATCTGCCCTAAACCTAACCTAAACTCAACAAGCTTGATTCTACCCAAATTGGTTTACAGGCTTTACCCTGCATCGGATCAAATTTGGACCTAAGGCCAACCTAGGCTGTATCTAAACCAACTAAAAGAACAAAAACCGACCCAAAACTGAAACTAAACTGGACTTTGACCGTACGCAAACCAGACGTAAATAAATCAAACTAGAGGTGTTTGAGGCACTAGTAATAAAATCGGCCAAGTGCGAGTCGGACTCGCGCACGAAGGGTTCCGTACCACTATCTATAAAAACGGCAAAAAAAATCACGTTTGTTGTATGGGAGCCCCCCTTAAATATTTGTTTTATTTTAATTTAATTATTTATTCTTAAAGTGAATATATAACTAAATATTCTGTGAATATTTCAAGCGTCTACCTGTTGCCGTTATCAATATCGAGCAAAAACGAGCAAAAAAATCACGTTTGCTGTATGGGAGCCCCCGTAAATATTTATGTTATTCTATTTTTTTGTATTTGTTGTTATAGCGGCAATAGAAATACATCATCTGTGAAAATTTCAATTGTCTAACTATCACGGTTCGTGAGATACAGCCTGGTGACAGACGGACGGACGGACGGACGGACGGGCGGACGGACGGACGGACGGACGGGCGGACGGACGGACGGACGGACGGGCGGACGGACGGACAGCGAAGTCTCAGTAATAGGGTTCCGTTTTACCCTTTGGGTACGAAACCCTAATAATGAGAATGGGGTCGAGTGAGGCGAGCGAGTCATGCTCACAACAGTATCCAACCGGGCGGCGACGACTGGCGGGTTTCTGCATTCCATTAAACATGGTTGACTTATGGCGTCACGCGTCAACTCGTGAACGAGTGCTGCCCGGGGTGACTGTTCTGCGCGCACCGACGAGCGCGATGGCGCAGTCGTGAATGACGCTAATTTGGCACCAACTGTAGTGGGTTCGATTCCCATACAAGACAAATTTAAGGAACATGTCTGTTTGTCTTGGTCTGGATGTATTAAGAGAGGTAGGGCGCACCTCGTACGAAACCGCGGCCAAGGAACAACTCCCTAGAGGGTTGTTGTGTCCCTGCGTAAGGGTGAGGTCGCCAGTAAGCTCCTAAGGAGTTGCTGTGTTAGCAGCAGAGGAGGCATCGCGCGAGTGATACTTAATGTATTACAAGCGTTCATAGGCTACGGTAACCGCTTTACATCAGGTGGGCCGTATGCTTGAATGCTTCCGACGTTGTATAAAAAAAACCTATTGAATCCCATCTATACTATATAAACATACATCAAATAGTCCGCCTATAAGTTCTGTTACAAATAAATATGCATTTATCAGGAACACCGTTCCTATATGAAATCTATATGTTTGTCTGTGCGTTTGTCTGTGTGTTTGTCTGTCGATCTTTTTTCGAATATTCGAATTTTGCAGCATTTGATACTTTAATTTAATCTATCTGGCCACAAATCTATGGATTTACCCACTGTTTCCATAGGAAATTTAGCTATTACTTGCACTAGGGATTTCTTTCGAGCAGGACATATCCTCTAAAACTGACCATAATTTGTAGTCTTAGGGGTTCAGATCTGGGCTAGACGAGGGCCAGTCTTCAGCTCTTGTAATGTCCGGAACCTTGGTTTCGAAGTAGGCTTGAGTAGTTCGTGTCTTGTGACCAGGTGCAGAATCCTGCTGCAAAGTCCACAGTACTTTTTTGAATAGTGTAAGTTCTCGCGATAAGGTTTTTTGTTTCCTAATGGGGTTTTGGCGAATTCTGGCTTTAACAGTATTAAAAGCCTTTGTAGTTCTATCAGCACGCGGTCGCCCCGATCTTTTATTATCTTGAACAGAAAGTGTTGGTATATCTGTCGATAGTACGATATGAATTGAATGTGACGGATACGGCTCCATAACCACTTTGTTCAAGGCAATCACTATAGTCCTATTTTCTTTAACACCCCTTTCCATATTGTAATTTGATAATAAATAAAAAAAAATGTAATACGGCGGGAAATTTTAAAGAAGTTTTAACGTAATAAACGCGTTCCAATTTTAAAATAACACACATCTACATAATATAATAAACTGAGGAGTATACACGACGTTACTCTATTTAAACAACAAATAAGTAGACACAGTAAGGGGGAGGCCTATGTTCAGTAGTAGATTTCGTCGTCCATCCCTCTTTCGGCTGATATGATGATGAAGTAGACACTAACTTGTATAAATATACTACGGCATCGTAAGCTGTGAATTAAATAAACCAACATTTTGCCTATCACGCAATATAAGAACGAATATAGAAAAGCAACTTCACGGGATGACAATAGACCCAGGTTTCATCTATTAAGGGACCGGTTTCTTTAATATCATATTTGGACAGTAAAAAGAGCATATACATTTTCAAAAATTCATAGAATAATAAAGTCTTTGGTAACTGCAGACAGAAGTACAAACTTAAAATTCATACTCATGTATACATGTATACTGTTAACATAATAATATGTCGCGTAATATGTGACGTGTTAACTAATTTGTTGTATCGATTGCTTGTAACTTGTAAGACTTTCCCCTACCAAAAATCGCTCAACGTGTCTAGAGAAGTTTTCACTTCAAAAATCAAAGCTACTCTTAGTATTCTGTGAAAAATAATTATTTACTTTGAATTGAAGTATCGGTGCTCTGAATGAAAATGAAAATCAACAAAGTTTAGGAATCCCGCCTTCTGGTGTAAACAAAACCGTCGTGATATCCAATTAACGATGCAACCGCATCGGCACGATGCACACTAACGAATATAATATATCTGTGGCATAAATCCAAAAGGTATGTACCTATGTGTATTTTTGTTATACCTTTCTAAGTTATTTATAATTTCCCATAGTATGTCGGGAGACAAATAAACATACGGCTCACCGGTATAAGTTCCCGTGGCCTATCAACGCCTGTAAGACCAAGAATTACCTGTAATCTCATTCACTCGCAGGAGTAACAACGGTTCTCTAAGGTTTTTTTATTCAGCTGCAGTTTTCTATGTGGTGGAAGTATTTTCACAGTCACATAGTTATGATGAGAATTTTGTAGCTTCTTAATCTACTCCCAAGACTTCTATAGGTATAGAAGCAAATTAATATTTGAAAATATAGATAATAGTTACATAGAACAGAGTCTGGAATGAACAGATTCGGTGATTTGGCAAATTAACTACTCGACAAATTCGTGAATTATACTGATTCTTGAAGGCCACTATAGGCATAAGCTTATACTTCTGCCGCTAAGCTAATCCGCCGCTAATTCACAAGCTAATAATCCACTTGACGAGTCGTAAAGGCGCCCCTCTCTCACATAAACGTAGGGTTTTAAATTTATTAAATTTAAAATAATACTAATAACCTTAAATAAATCTAAAAAGTGTGGCCCTCGCGGCATTTGTACCAACGATGATGATGATTATCTACCATATACATGGAATACAATTGTTACAGGCGGTCTGTACATAAGAGATAACTAATATTATATTTTTTAATTTTTATATTATATATATATTTTTTAATTTTGTATGTTTGTTGGCACATCACACAATTATATTGCTAGAGCTGCCACTTACAATTTTAATGAATGCTTTATCTTCATATGCCATGGAAGTGGAATTATGTTACAACGCATAGGAACTCGCATGGTACTACTAGCTTTCCGCTAGGAATGAACCTAAAATTGACACTGAAAATCTTTATTATCAAATTACATATACGTAAGTACACTTCATGATGTTCCATTTTACATCTCATTTATTTTTAAGTATGAAATTACTTTGCGCAGCCTTTTTAAGCAATCGATAAAGTAATCTCGAAAGCCGCTGTAACAATTTTTTTCTTTTCTTCCCTTTGCAATGAATATGTTCTCTTCTAAATTTTCAGTCTTGAAAACGGGATTCTTTCTTTAATAATCGAATAAAAAGTATGATCGTAGGTTAATAGGAAATCTTTTTTTTAGCCGGCCGCGCCACCCTTCTATAGGATTATCGATTCTAAAATTTTCTTTACAGCAAACTAAGACCTTCTTGGTATATTATCCCAATCCACTGTGTAGAGAAATAATTGGTAAATGTATTGTATTCCTTAGTTCCTTAGAATCATTTGCCACTTTTTGAATGCTTAATATAGCTTCGTGACTTCGGGAATCAATATGAGAGGCAGTAATGGCAGTTGAATATAAAGGCGCGTGATAAATATTCCGTGTTCAATCGCATTCCAACCATATTTATCACTCATTTTAAGTATAGCTTTCCAGAAATGAAAATTACAGCCGGTTACTTTTACTAGAATAAACTGATTTTATTACTTGAATAGCTGCCAATTCAAAATCACATTTATATTGTTCTACTATCACAGAAAAGAGTTACCTCAAAATAGCGAATAGACAATAGGTCGCCGGCATTAAGTTGGGCAGAAGAATGTAAAAACACAGGAACAAAATTTACGGTACCATCATCGTGCGTAATATGGATACGTAAACTGTATATGTAAAGGAACTAAAAATTACTACATAAAGGAGTATTTTGAAGGTACCGTAAGGTTTTGACGAGCTCGGTGGTTCAGTCGTGAATGACGCGACTTTGACACCAACGCTCGTGGGTTCGATTCCCACACAAGGCAAACATTTGTGTGCATAAACATGTCTGTTTGTCTTGGTCTGGATGTTTTATGAGAGGTAGGGCGCATAATATTAGGATGCTCTGCGTGCACGTCAAGTTGGAGTTGACAAGATCATAGTGGATAACAGATTCTGGATTGAACAAATTCGGTAATACGGTAAATTCTTTACTGAACAAATTCATCGATAAGCCAGATTCTTGTATGAGTATACAAGAGAAAATGAATAGCTGTGCACAAATTTCACAAATTGCTCCGTGAGCAATTCAAAAGTTGTATACTAAACTACCTACCTAAACACACATATTTAATAAAAAATGTTTATAAAAATACATAATTATAGACGTTATATTTAAATTATTGTAACTATATACATAGATACATACATATCATCACGCCTGTCTCCCATTGGGGTAGGCAGAGACTATAGAATGCCAGGTGCACTGATCCAAACATACCGCTCTCGCTTCTTCCACACTCATCAACCTCTTGCATGCTCTTCGATTTTGGGCACTTTTAATTTGGCCCTTTTTCAACACATCACCAATTTGATCTATAGAGTAGATTATAGAGTGCGTCTACGGCGGCCACCATTCACTCTTGCTTGCTTTACACTTCTTTCGTAACTCTTTTGTCATTAATTCTTTCTAAATGACTATATAATTATTGTAACTACGTATGCATATACACTGTAGTGTAGTAAAGTGATGTTGTCACACACAGATAATATTTACAAATTATAATAAAATTTATACCATTCATCCTTACGCAATTGGAAAATATACATACAACAATAAATACACACTTTACATCCAGACCTGATATGCTGGGAGCCCTCTTTAATAAATTTACGAGTATGAACATTCCTTGGAATACTCAAGCAGGCCACTTTGTGTAATTGTTATTTAGCCTGTACTTCAAAGAAAATGCACCGTTATTTATTTTCCTATTATAATTATTGTGAGTGATTATATTCTCCAATCATGTTGTCAGATTCTGTAATTACTTATGTACGTATATAAGATTTTAAAGAAATGGATCTCATCGGTCTGAACACTAGTTAGAAGAGTTAAAAGTTTATATTAAATTATAGGGGGAAAAGTCCATAGGTATGTGTGACAGACGTAGACACTATTTTGTAAAAAATAAATCTTAATTGATAAATAATAAGAGAGGGGCGCTTAGTCATTATACCTATTAATTGCGCTACGTTAGCCACTTTACATTATAGGAGCCATATGCTTGATTTCCTCCTAACATTGTACAAAATAAAATATAATTTCTTAAGAACACGCCCTTTAATATAGTTATTTGAAGGAAAAGATCTTATTCTGTGAATTAATGCCATTTTACAGTGAAATTAGCAAAGAAATAAAATCATTTTAATTTACTATACACAATGGAATTTAACACTTTATGCTGGCAGTTTGGATTCAGAGTATCATATATATGTAAATCGTAATCGTAAATTAAATAACCATTTGAAACTTAATTTACAATTGCGCCGCGGAGTACTCCAGCACCCACTAAGGGGCAGTATCGTGCCCGTTGGGAATATATACGTTATGCCCTAAAGTTGCTACAGTAAATTAACTAATAACGTTACGACTGACACACGCTCACTCAGCTCCTCAAATACCGTAAATCTCAAATTATTAAAAAACAATCTACATTAACGCCTTCATGTATTGTGTATGCATCGATTAATAAACTTATTATATAGGTTGATATTTCCGACAGACGATACGAGCGTAGTAGGCGCATGACGTGCGACCTACATCGCAGGTACCTAGTAATAAACATTCATTGAATGCTCTCGTAATATAATATTGGGAATGTTTTGCGTCCAACACTTTCATTATATTAATACTGTACGCACTAGTGGAAATAGACATGTTCGGCTAAGTGCATGCATTTTCGCAATCAAATTTAATTCTCATATTGTCCAGATTGAATATATAAATAGCATGTGTACGAATAAGATAATACCAATAAATAACAATTACGAATCAGTCTTATATACTACTCCTTTATAAATCTATACTAATATATAAAGCGGAAGACTTAGTATATTTGTTTGTAGGTTAAAATTTTAAATATTTTACATTTGATTGTGGAAGGTTATATATAAGCTTCACGCTTCATTCAGACATCACGATACGACTCTTAGAAACCGAGGAAAAGGAAGAAAGGAGAAAAAGTGGTGTCTACAAGGTGTCGAGATAAACGCGGGTGAAATCACGTGGTACAGCTTTTTTGTTATACAACGTCGGAAGGCATTCAAGCATACGGTCCACCTGATGTAAAGTAGTTACCGTAGCCTATTAACACTTGTAATATATTAAGTATCACTCGCACGATGTCTCCTCTGCTGTTTACACAGCAACTCCTTAGGGCTTGCTGGTGACCTCACTCATACACAGGAACACAACAAGGGAGTTGTTATTTGGCTGTGGTTTTCTGTGAGGTGGAGGTACTTCCCCAGACAGGTTGCTTTGATGCACCCAACCTCTCTTTAAGCTAATATATTTTATTAAGTTACTAGTAGCTGACGAACGAAACGTCTGTCTATCTGTCTTTAGTTTCACATATATCTATCACACATTCACATCAGCCATGCAATTCTGCAAGAGCAAACATCCTTACATCCTCGGAAACATCGGCTGTTACAGCCTTGGAACACAAAACTGCAATTCTTTGGTGTCGCTTTTATTTATTTATTTTTATTTTTACACTTTATTGCACCAAAACAAATACATTCAATAGACATAACATAAGAAAAGTACAATAGGCGGTCTTATCGCTAAAGCGATCTCTTCCAGACAACCAAACAAGGAAGAGAAATAAACGTTAATAACAAGTAGGTAGGTGGCGCATTTATGATAAGTATTTATACACATGTATATATGAACATGAATACATACAACCCACATTCTAAACAATTACATTTACTCTCGAATAAATTATGTAAAAATAACTTTGATGTGGAAGACCATTGACATAATGGTCAGCAACAGGTAGCAATACCAACGTAAGTTATTATAAATATACACATATATAGTATTATAGATATACATAGACATAATATAAGCTAGATAGAGAGAAAGTGTGACTTCACAAGATTTTTAAAGGAGTCTAAAGATTGTGCACAGCGAATAGAAATAGGCAAAGCATTCCATAATTGAACAGCTCGTACCGAGAACGACTTAGCGTAATATTGCGAAGAGTGAGATGGTGTTAATAGACGAAGGGAAAGAGTACTACGTGTACCGCAATCGCGACGATCCCGTACCTCACTGAGATAGATAAAACGTTCCTTCAAGTAGCCAGGAGAAGTAGGATTGAAAAGAATAGAATAAAGAAGAGAGAGAATGTGCAAGTTGCGACGTAACCTTATAGGGAGCACTTGAGCTGAGAGCGAAATTCGGAAACATGATCATATTTACGAAGTCCAAATATATATCGAATACAGAGATTTTGAAGGCGCTCAAGTTTGTTTAATTGGTCTTCAGTGAGGCTAAGGTAACAAGAGTCAGCATAGTCAAGGATAGGAAGGAGCAAGGACTGTACGAGTGAAATTTTGGTGCCAATGGGGAGAAAATTACGCAAACGACGAAGAGAGCCAACTGCAGCAAACAACTTTCTGCTGACGTTGGCTATCTGCACCGTCCAGGAAAAGGTTCTGTCGAAATAAATACCTAGGTTTTTAACACTCTCACTATATTCGATACGAACATTATTAAAAGATATTGGTGGAACAGTTTCCCAGTCGATTAAAGAGATTAGGCGGGAACTGCCTATAATGATAGCTTGTGACTTTATAGGATTGACCGTAAGGCCGTTAGACTTACTCCATTCAGATATGCGTATAAGATCTGAATTTACTTTAGTGATCGTATTGGGCAGGTTAGTCATAGAGTCATGTGAATAAATTTGCAAGTCATCAGCATAGAGATGGCAGAGGGATTGAAGATTAGACGTAATAGAATTAATGAATATACAAAATAGAATAGGAGATAATACGCCACCCTGAGGTACGCCAGCAGTCGTAGAACACCAAGAGGAAAGCTTATCGTCGAGGCGTACACGCTGCCGGCGACCATACAGGTACGAATGAAACCAGTCAATTGCTGTAGGAGATATGTTAAGAGAACGTAGCCGCTCTAAAAGTATGTCAAAATCGACTGTATTGAATGCGTTACTAAAATCTAAAAGACATAAAACAGTAAGTTGCGACGAGTCCATTGCAGAGCGGATATCGTCCGTGATTTTAACTAAAGCACCAGTTGTACTATGACCTGGACGGAAACCAGACTGTAAAGGATTGAGTATATTGTTTTTGGAGAGGAAGAAGGTAAGTTGTTTTTCAACAAGGCGTTCTAGAACTTTGGAAAGAAAAGGAAGAATTGAGATTGGACGATAATCCGAATGAGAAGAAGGATTCGACTTTTTAGGTAAAGGGATAACGTAAGCAATCTTCCAAGCGGACGGGAAAATACCAGAAGTAATGGAATTGTTAAGGATCAAGGTTATTACAGGAAGGATAATGTCAAGGATAGGTAATATCATATGACGACTGATGCTATCGTCCCCCACCGCATTCGAAGCTACAGATAGTACATTCGTCTTAACATCACATTCAGTAAATTGACTAAAGAAAAAAGGAGGATAGTCTGGAGTTGGAAGTAAAGAAATCTCGCCAAGAGTTTTGTCTTTAGCTTTGCAATTAAAATTTGCCGAAGAAGAGAAATGCCAGTTAAGGTTATCGATGTCAATATTATTAGGACAGTCGCCACGGTTTTTTCCAACTCCGAGTGACCTTAGAAATTTCCAGACCTTTGCTGGATCACCGTTTTGAACAGATTTATGGATATGTTGGCGTTGGGCATCCCTGCACATCCTATTGCAGATGTTGCGTGTACGTATATACCTATCGCGATATTTCTCAGGGTCAGTTTTATATTTAGCCTTAGCTCTATTTTTCTTTCTTATCAGTTCTCTAATATCGTCCGTTAGCCACGGAGCAGGAAGATGCTTAACTCTGACCGGGCGAATAGGGGCATGTTGGTCGTAGAGATGTAAAATTTTGTTATTAAATAGGTCAATTTGCGCATCCACAGTATCAGCTGCGCCAATCGCCAACCAATCAATCTCACGCGCATCAGCACGCAATAAGTTCGTATCAATGGCAAAAAATGTGTTTTATTGCTTTTCATGGTTGTGCGACACTAGCGCCGCAAGGCTGCGTTTGGAATTGGAATTCTACAAGGCAAACAGCCTCGCGTACGCTTACAGTCTTATAGAATACCAAATAATATAGCCGTGATCGCAGTAGACGATGTCAAAGCTGTGACATCTGTGATCACAGCGACGCACACAGCCATTACGAGTCGCTTAGAGAATTGCACGGCTGGTCCCTTGTGTGAAGGCAGAGCAAACCGTGCGTCACACGGCAGGGACACGCAATGTCTGAAATGCTAAAGCTATAAGTTTAAAGAGATTTACATAGCACTTTATAATGCTAGTTTCTAATCTAAATTAACCGAACATCATAGATGAGCTACACTAAAAGAAACGTTATATCCGTCTATCTTTCCGTTCCGTCGTTGAAGCTGTAATAGGCAGATTACATTTAGATCGAATAGATAGAGAGACTGGCATGTACCACTAAATTCGTGTTTTCGGATATATGTATATATTTGAAATAATTCTTGCTCGGCGGTGAAGGAAAACATCGTGAGGAAAACCACATGACCAAGAAGTTATATATCGAAAAACGTGTGACGTAACCTAACAAAGATCTGGTTTTCTCTCTGGGTTGTGGATGCCTGACGGCAGTCGCTCCACAATCCGCGTAACAATCATATCTTCACCAATCCTTAGGCTTAGGTAGCGGACCCTCCCAATCCTAATGGATAACGCTAAGAAAAAGAAGACGAATCAATGACTTTGTACGGGAAACAGTAAAAGTTTACGAAAATAATCTCTTTCTGACAAATTCTTCGTTTATTTGTAAGCACGTTCATAATAAAATGACCATATTGTATTGTCTTAGGTTTTCGCGATTGTTACACATTGAAATTAAACAATTTTTAACGGAAGTATCGCGTGTTTTATTTATTTTGTCGAACCTTAACATGCCAGTTAGCTACCGTAGGCAAATCTTTGTTTCAGAGAGCACATTGCATCTGCGACGCTGAGCATCAAGAGGGGGAACTCCAACATGTCAAACAAGTACTGCGGAGCAATAGTCACAAACTCCCTCGCATGCGTCACAAAAGCCGCCCGAAGCCACCTACAGTTGAACGTCAACCTGCCATCTTACCATACTTAAAGGGAGTCACAGACAAAATTAGCAACATCTTACGGCGAGCTTCAATTAAAACTTATTTCAAGCCCCATAAGAAGATCAGTCAATTTCTGAGACCTGTCAAGTCTAATATCTCCTTACAAGATGCAGGAGTATACAAATTAGACTGCGAATGTGTTTTATCATACATAGGGCAAACAAAGAGAAGCGTAGGTACTCGTGTGAAAGAACACATTGCTGACATGAAGAATAGGCGCGATAAAAACTCTGCAGTATGTGAACATACCATTACATCCGGTTCGATAAACTACAAATCCTCGCCAAGGAGAATCGCTACATGCCGAGAATGTTGCGCGAGGCTATTGAAATAAGAAAACACCCTAATTTCAATAGAGAACATGGTTGGCAAGTACCACCTGCTTGGGATCCAGTCCTAAAAATAATCAAGTCACAAACCAAAGATCTACTAAAAAATGTTCGGACACTGTGAGCGATTTTTTGTGTGAATCGGAACATATATAATTAATCCATCCATGTCGGTAGATATAATAATTGAATAACTAATGTAAGACAAATATCACCTTAGTCTTCCTGCGACCACGGACGCTGCAAAGCGTTCGAAACGTCAGGTTCAACAAAATAAATAAAACACGCGATACTTCCGTTAAAAATTGTTTAATTTCAAAATGACCATATTGTTTTAATTTTACCTGTTACTTATAATTACAACAATATAGTTTACATTTCTATGATACCCCAGAGGTGTTGTTATCTAAGCAGAAAATTTTAAAAAGGATTCAATTTCCATAAAATTTGATAAAATGTGTAATAGCCTCTGTACTAAATGTGACCTGAAGGAATTAAATTTCTGTGTCTATAGTTGTAACTATAGTATCCACAAATTAAGAAAGTAGTGATAGGTAATGAATCGTTTATTGTGTTCTACATAAACAAACAGTCTGTGTGTCATAGTGGCAATCGGTTAAATATTAAGTACTACTCAAATTTGTTTATGATATATAGCTACAATATAAAGAATTTTATAATTAGAAATGTGTGAATATTTTGAATTATTTTCCTGTTTCCGTTTTAGTACCCAAGTTAAAGAAAATTCCAAGAACAAAACTTTGTTATAACTTTGTTACTTTGTTGTTTGTTCATGTTTCTAAATATTTTGAAGTTTTAAAAAATCGTAATATTATTTAAAAATTAGAAAATAGTTTTTGAACTCCATTATCACTTTGAACATATTTCTATCTAAATCTCGAAGTTGAATAGATCACAGTTACCAAAGATTACCTTCTACCGTTAGAACGGTATACTCACTCGATAAAAATGACCTACCTACTATAAGGACCTTAATTATTATCAAGATCTTATTCTCGAAGAAAGACCACACTAAACATACAAAATTAATTTAGCCTCGGTTTTTAGCGAGCATCTACTGGCTGACTTTACACACCGTTAATATACGTACAATATATGAAGTCTATGCTTACGTAATACCCGAGGGGGGTTGTTAATCAATACTTTTATTTTTAAAAATAACAATGAAAAAATTTTTCACTGAATTCCAAAAATCTAGCCTCTATACTTAATGTAAACTGAAGAAAACGTATGAAACTTATCTTGTATTGCGTAAAATACCCTGAATCTTACAGGGGTAATCGGTATAGTTATTAGAATCAATTGAGTTTGCTACATACTACAGTATGTACTATGTATTTATTGCTATATACTACATACTTAATTAATAAACTACCACCTGATTTAAATAAAAATCTTGTTAGGAATAATATAAAATATAAATTAAAAAAGTACTTTTTAGACAATTTAAGTAGTCAAACAATTTAATTTCACTTAAGAACTTGAAAACAAACTATTTATACTACATGATTATTGTTATTATCTGCAATAAAATAAATCTTAATTAAATTATAATTCATATTTACCGTATACTTAGTTACTTATTGTATGTGAATGTATTATTTATGTTACTCACTTATATCCTAATATATGTCTTCGAACGTACTTGCCCGGTCACCAATGAATCTCATTGTTGTAGTTAAGTACTCACTATTCTATAGTATTCTTATTTTACATTGTATCATTGCATTTGCGTCAAACCTCAGTGGTTTATAAAATGCATTAATATTGTTTTTATAAAATGTTTATGTAAACTGGTATAATAAATAAATAAATAAATAAATAATGTAATATCTGCTAATTATATGACTTTTTAGTTTATTAACGCTTCTGAAGATATTTTTCTTCTTTCTTCATTCTACGTTATTTAACGATCACCAGACATTCTCATCATCACCACGCTGCATACTGTGTCCACAATACTATTGCGATTGTGACAAGATTAATACAAGTAAGTTTCCTATTCAAAATTCGTATTTTAGGATTTATGTATGTAAATGTGTATCACTTGCTGGACGGTGAAGGAATACATCGCGATGAAACCACCACATCTAAGAAATTATACTTCAAAAAGATGTGTGACCTAACCTAAGAAAAGTCTGATATTCCCTGTGTTCTGAGGTCTGACGGCAGTTGCTCCATGCCAAAAATGTATCTTCGCCAAGTCCTTAAGCTTTTATTCTTAATATTTATTCTATTTAAATAGAATGAAAAAATGCCGCCGACACTATTTTAAATTTTAAAGAAGATATTTAAAAAGAATCTGCATTGGTAGTTACTAAATGTTTCTTTCTATATCACCACTTTTCTTTATTTAAATAGAATGCAAAATTGCGGGCGACATTATTTGAAATTTAATGAACATATTTTTAAAAAATCTGTATTGGCAGTTACTAAATGTTTCTTTTTATATCACGTACACTGTACTATAATACATACCTACATACACACATCAAAAGTGTCTAGGGATCAACATATATTTTTGCAATAACTTTTCTCCTGATTGATATTAATTAAAATTTTCTTTAAGGATTCATCAAATAAAGTGTTTTCGTTTGTCTACAGTAACGATAAACCAAGTCACCTTTGCATTAATAAAGAAATTTGCCATTTTCATAATAAAGGGATTTTTGACATTTGAACCACTAACATTAAAGTTCGAAAAAAAGACTGAAATAACAGTTTTCTTTAAAATTTTATTGGGTAACTTAAACAATTAATAATCCGTGTTTCTACCGCGAATACTAACAACACAAGAACATCGGTTTGGCATACTCAAAATGAGTTCATCCAAATCACGCTGTGGAATGGCCGCCCATGTCAGTATCAGTCGACTTTGGACACGTTACCGAAGCACTGGTACCGTGGCTGAGCGCCATGGAGGACGGTATCGCTGCACCACACGGAGACAAGACCGATACATTCAAATCACAACTCGAAGAGCTCCAACAATAACCGCCATGATGTTAGCCGTGACACTTCATCACTCTTCAGGGAACTTAATTAGCGACCAAACAGTCAGAAACCGCTTGCATGAAGTGAACCTTCATTCCTGAAGACCGCTAAGGGTACCACCTATAGCAATGCACAATCGTAGGATTCGATATCAATGGGCTCTTGAACACAGAAATTGGGCAGAAGAACAATGGCGTTTCGTGTGCTTTTCTGATGAGTCTCGTTTTGGTATGAGACCGGATACAAGACGTATACGACACTGGAGAACCCCTGGACGCCAACAGCGATTAAAATCCTGCCAGGAATTCCATCCTTATAGTGGAGGAACCATCATGGTATGGGCGGGTATTTGGATCGGCGGAAGAACTGAGTTGATTTGGATCAGAGGCAACCTCAACGCTCAAATTTATGCTGAGACGATTGTATCAGACGTCATCGTTCCTCTACAAGTGCAAATCGGTCCCTTATTTCAGTTAATGCATGATAATGCACGACCGCACACCGCAAGAGTTGTAAGACAGACTCTCGCCGCAGCTAACATCAATGTCATGCCCTGGCCTGCTCAGTCGCCAGACTTGAACCCGATTGAGCATGCATGGGATATGCTACAGAGAAGAGCTCTGCCGAATATGGAGGGTATCCAGTCGCAAGAAGACCTTTTTTTGTTGTTGCAACGAACATGGGCGGCCATTCCACAGCGTGATTTGGATGAACTCATTTTGAGTATGCCAAACCGATGTTCTTGTGTTGTTAGTGTCCGCGGTAGAAACACGGATTATTAATTGTTTAAGTTACCCAATAAAATTTTAAAGAAAACTGTTATTTCAGTCTTTTTTTCGAACTTTAATGTTAGTGGTTCAAATGTCAAAAATCCCTTTATTATGAAAATGGCAAATTTCTTTATTAATGCAAAGGTGACTTGGTTTATCGTTACTGTAGACAAACGAAAACACTTTATTTGATGAATCCTTAAAGAAAATTTTAATTAATACCAACCAGGAGAAAAGTTATTGCAAAAATATATGTTGATCCCTAGACACTTTTGATGTGTGTATATGCAGGACACATTTTTCTCTATTCAAAAAGAATGCAAAAATGCGGCCGACAGTGGCCTTAACAAAACATTGTTTGAAATTTTAATGAGGATATTTAAAAAAGCCTCCAGTGAAACGCGTCCAAGTCAATGGAGCAGCACAATAAAAGCGTTTCATTTATTCATAACCGTCCGTACTAACTTGTTATACGGACAAAACAAAAAGCCGTTTCAATGAACGAATACAATACTATGCTAGTGGTTGCTGTTGCAAATCAAATTACAACTTTTACATTACGCGGGTTCTAGATTCATTCAACACATAAACTTGCGAGGCCTTTTGCACTTAAAACTTTCTCCGGGGAATACTGTACGGCATTATATCGCTGAACGAATTGTTATTGTTTCTGAAGGGAACTTTAACCGGCCCAGATTAAATCCACCCGAAGTGGCTCATCCGCATCTGACATCGCCTATATATCCAAACTGTCTGGCCGCTTGTTGTTCAGGCCAAAAATAATGTCTACATGTTACACTTTATTTGTTCGTCTATGTTTTAGTTAGGTACTGCATTGCGAACTTCCATTACGGCGACATTTTATTTCCTACGTAAACATAACAATTAACAATAAAATTGAACTCGGTAACTCAGTGGTTAGTATCGCTGCTTTGACAAAACACAACGACAATCGTGGGTTCGATACCCACACTGGACAAACATTTGTGTGCATGAACATGTCTGTTTATCTTAATCTGAGTGTTTTTATGAGAAGTAGGACGCATGAAAGCAGGCCGTCTGAGGAAGTACCAGCTCGCAGAAAACCGCTGCAAAATAACAACTCCCTGGAGGGTTGTTGTGCTCCTACGGAATTGATGTGTTAGCAGCAGAGGTGGTATCACGCGAGTGATACTTAATGTATTGCAAGCGTACATAGACTACGGTAACCGATTTAGATCAGGTGGGTCGTTTGCTTGTTTGCCTCCCGACGATGTACATTAAAAAAAAAAAGGCTAATTTATTTTGACTTTTGTGGAAAGCGATTACTTTGGGAGTATGATCTTTGTACAGGCATCTATTCCGTTCTCACGTACTAACGTGCTTTCTCTGCAAATGTTGAACAATAGAAAAATTCACCTTCCTCGCCTGTGTGCGGTTTGAATCCTCTACGACCTCTCGCGGCGGGCGATAATCGCCCGAATGCTCTTTGAACTAAGCAAGCAACCTGGAAGGTAAATTGTGCCTTGTGTTGTATGGGAACACACTCAATAGTTTAACATTTTTAGGGTTCCGTACGTTGAAAGGAAAAACGGAACACATATTATATAGGATCACTTTGTTGTCCGTTTGTCTGTCTGTCCGGCCGTCTGTCAAGACCATTTTTCTCGGGGACAGGTGGACCTATCAAGCTAAAATTAATATCAAGTACTCTGCTGCATCTTCAAGCAGTGAAAAGATCTAAGTCAACGCAATCAAAAGATACGGCTATTTATTCCTCATTTATACGCATATCGCAAGGGAATCATAAACTACAGGGTACGTCCTGTTTACCTAGAAAAGTTGTTGTGTTCCTGCGTGAGGTCACCAAGAAGCTCCTAAGGAGTTGCTGTATTAGCAGCAGAGGTGGCAACGCGCGAGTGATACTCAATGTATTACAAACGTTCATGGGCTACCATTTTATCCATATCCATGATATCCATTTTACATAAGGTGGGCCGTATGCTTGTTCTGTATGCCTTCCGACGTTGTGTAAAAAAAATACTATTTTCTAAGGAGTTGCTGTGCTAGCTACGGATTAGACAACACCCGTATTCCCTCCCCCCGAAATACCCCTTGTTATTCAAATATTCATAGGCGGTGGTAACTGTTTCACATCTTCGTATATAAACTTAAAATCCCAGGAAGTAAATAATACTCTGGCGGCAAAGGCAAGGCACGGTTTATACTCGTATTTAAATAAGAAATGCGCGAATGTAAAATCATTTCCAAAACAGAAGGTTGCAACTAGTAGAGACCCAGTAGAGCAGTAATACCCCAGTGGATAAAGAACCGACCTATGTATATTTAACCAAGGGTCCCTGGTTCGAATCCTTGCGTAGGTATTTTAGTTAAGCAGCAACTAGTTTGTGTACATTTGTTCAAGACATACACAACGAACATGGAAAATCCTTCTATTTTGTACCATTACGTTAAAATCAAATGCGGTTGATTCTGTAAATAAATTAATATATTGCAACGTATTATTGAATAGTTACATATTCCTATATATCGAGTTTGTAACAATTTTCTATTTCGTAATTTTGTTAGATAGAGATAGTTCCAGTTGTGTCCCTATTTTTTACAAAGCTAGGCTAGGTATCTAAACAGCTGCAAATAATATTCTTAGCTTTTATTACACTTAACATATTTCTTCTCACACGAGGGAATTCATAACAACCATTAATGTTACTCGGTGTTATCATGAATATTCAAGAAAACCCTTTTAAGAGGCAACATTTTGTGAAATGCTTTTAAAAATTCAACCAAATAATTGTTAAAAAGCGGCTTTCTAAAAAGTTTGTCATTTTGTCACCACGAAAGTCAAATTATTCGAAATGCTATCGTATACTTATTATATATACCACATTATTACAACCACTTAAGCCTTTCGCATCATGTTTGTTGAAGCTAAAATTGTTGGCTCTACAAACAAAAGATTTATAAAAGGGTTATTCTAAAGTTCGCGTTGCATTAACAACTTAAACGATTAAACAGTGGATTAAACCTTTATCTATTTGTTGAATACGCGTTAATTACGACTTTCATAAAATATTTCAAACAAGAAAGCCGAAAGTTGGGAAAAAAATAAAAAGTAAGGCTTTATAGAATTGTGGAAACGTAAAGTTTTCCAATTGATAATAATTTTCATTGTGATGCAACACAAAAGGGAACAGGAAAGTATGAAGTTGTGAAATAAATTCTTAATTTAAGAGCTGACTGAACGCTATCTGAAAGAAAAGTCGGGATTAGAGGAACAAAGACCGCAGCGCAGCTCACTGGGAGCATTATTTTTCGTTGACTTCTGTTTCGCTCTTTGCTGTTTATATGAATTTACTTGGAAAAGTTTATTAATGATGTCAAATTCGTACTTTGTTTTAGAATATGGTCGTTATTATTTATAATATTTTAGTCGTAAATATTGTATGATACTGAAATGATAAAACCCTTTTACGGCTTTTTAGAAGCCTCAAAATGAACATTTCTGGGTATTTCTTACACGCAATCCTAAACCGTAAATAATAAATCGTGAGAGACATAAATGGTAAAAGCAAAAATATTGACATTGAGGAAACTTGCGGCTACCCCAAACATCACAGGCGAAATTAAAGCGCATCGTCTTCGCTGGCTGAGGCACTTACGACAGACTGAGTGACGATAGAAGTATAAAAAAGCATACCTGGGTCGACCGCCGCATGATCGACCCCCATTAGGTCGGCCCAAATATCATTAGAAGGATGCATTGGAGGAGTACCCACGCGAGCTTACAACCTACGATTGGAAGATCACGCAAGATTGGAAGAAATGGAAATCTCTCACCTCAGAGGCCAAAACACACTTTGAATCGCTGACCCAACGTAGTAAGTAAGGAAATAATTCATAGACACAACATATATGTTACACACATGTACATTAATCTATCGCGATTTCGTAACATTTATATTAAACCGGTGAATCAGGCGAGGAACTTGCTAGTACCTGACTTAGTATAAAAAGCTAGTTATAAGTCGTTACAGCTATCCGTAAATGCTCGTAACAATGATTACGAAACGGATGAATATTTTTAATTAAATAATATATTTATAATTAAATATAATAAATACACATAAGTGCATCTCTGAGACAAGAATGAAACAATAAACACTCAAAATCCCCCTGATTGATTACAATGTATTATGTATTTTTCAACACTACATTTTAGCCTATCATTGGGCATACCTAAGCAGTAATAAATAATAAGTTGATAAGAAACCGGCCTTTTGACTGGTCCCCGGTTGGAATCCTGGCGAGTGCATGTACCACTGAATTCGTGTCTTCCAATTTATTTATCACATGCTCGGCGGTGAAGGAAAACGTCGTGAGAAAACTCACACAACTAAGAAATTAAGAAATTATATCACGAAAGATATGTGACCTAACCTAAGAAAGGTCTAGTTTTCTCTCTGAATTGTGGAGGTCTGACAGTAAAAACATCCTTAGGCTTTGGGAACGGACACCGCCAATCTTAAGAAATTGGGAAACGGGGTGACGTTTTGAAGATCTCATCCCTGGTTGCTCTTAAACGATATTTCACCCACTAAGTAACTTAGTATTCTGAATAGAACGAAACAATACTTCAGCTTGAAACAATAGTACATTGTTCACCGAGGGGAGAAAGTGACCGATTACCAACGAGGGCGAAGTTTTCGACCAAGTTGGGAATCGCACTTTCTCGCCGAGTGATACATAGTGCTTTATACTACACCTGCGAGTAAAGTATAAAACAAAATCTCTATTAATGGAAGTTTATATTAAAATTACTACAGTTATTGAAATTTAATTTAATACTTTTTTCTTGAAGATTTCAGCAATGCAAAATTCAACCAAACTGTTCTGAATTTAAAATGCAATAAATGCTAAATTAAGCTGCCACTATCGTTCTAATTTCGATTAGTGATCTTTAATTTTCGCATTTTCATTATTTTAATAATAACCAGAATTACAAGATAAGGCTGTATGGTTGTTGACTTTTGTTTATTCTTATATGTGGTTGAATAAAAATAACATCATTTCTTAAATTTTAATACTGTCAAAATTAAAAAAAAACAACAGGTTAACAATGAATTTTCATATACTTTTTCCTCCCGCTTAGCATGTTAACAATGGATTTTCATACAGTTTTGCCGCCCGCATATTTGTAGGGCTACAAAGACGAACTTTCTGACCCATTCTTACGCAAGTAACAACCTACTTTCCGACCAGGTGTAGTATAAAAATTATTGTTATACAAATTTAAAGTCAGACCATATATAGATACTGTGGTCACCTATGTGCGGGAACAACTGGATGTCAGCCTTATAATTCGATGCAAAGACGATCTGTAAGAATTGTCGATAATGCTAAGCTTACACATGGTACGGAGCCCTTAAGTTTAAGTTTGCCTCACTTTGTGTGTTCTACTGATTGTACAATGGGCTGAATTCCGAGAAGTTATTCAATATGATGCCAACAACCTCAGTTTACAATCGTATCATCAGCCAACGGCTGGTCCACAACCATAATGCACGTGAACTGTGCGGTTCCAGAGAAGTTTTCTACCGAGAAGTTGTGGAATGAACTCCATGATGTAGTTTTACCTAGGGATTACAGCATGATGTCTTTAAAATAGGCGTGAAGAGATTTCTATGGAGTTAACTCGAGAGGCCTCCTTGATGTTGCAAGTGTTCAAAGGCTGAGGTAGCTGTTTACCATCATGCCGGCTGTATATAATGAGGTATAAAAAAGAAAACAATTTGAGTTCAAATCAACATAATTAAGATGTAATATAAAACTTTTTGTTACAATTTCCTATACAATAAAGTTGATAAAATACAAATAAATTAAATTTACATTTCTGCATCTATTGTGCTCAGTATTCACATGACGCCTTACATTATTAAGTCCGTGTAGATCCAAAAAATAATTTCAATTCAAATTAGTATAAATGCTTTTACAATTTAAAATTGAAATTATATTTATTGTGGAAATAAAATGTGGTAGAAATCATCATTTGATATAATACTATTTTTAAATGAGTTTAAATTTGGATTGAAGATATTCGTACTCTTGTTAACTTGGACACAACTTTTCAAATTACTATGTTATTAACGTTACTGCTGCATATAGGAACCGAACAAAACTTCTAATCTTCATAATAACTCTCTAGTGTTCCATTGGGAACGGATAATTGTACCTAATATGAAGTATCTGGTTTGTCTACTGAATTTAAATGTTATGGTAAAATATTTTAGCTTGACCCTGTACGTCGCTAGTTTCCGCGGTCGTCGTTTCATGTACTCAATTTGGCACTTAAATACCCAAGAAATAATACTTTAATTACCTCTATTTTATTGATATGGCTCTCAAGTCACGGGTATAAACCCCGGTTAATTTATAGGCGTGCGTGAGAATATTTGAATGCAACACGTAGAGGCTCCTTCGAGAAGATTGAAGATGTGTAACCCGCCATAACTCCCTCCTATGGATATCAATAGCACGACATACCCGTGAGCAACTCTCGGCAGTTGTTGGGGCTATTACGAATGTAACTGTAATTAACAGGCTATTGATATGAGATCTGGAGGGATTGATGGTAATGGGCTATTACAGAAAAGGATCGCGCCTGCCATAACTATCATATCTGATCGCTACGTAGCTCGCCGCTCACTAGACGGAAATCCGGAAAGCCAGAAAGAAACTCTCTCACAACTCTCCCAAGGGCAACTTCGATTTGAGTGACTCAGTAATGTCGAGAGGTGTGATTTGCTTTCTCCGGAGTTACTCGTGGCGGTGTGTCCTTTATCACTTCTACTTTAGAGGTAAGAGTCCTATACGCCCTATTCTCATACCTATCAAATATACACAAAAAAAATCTTAAAAATCGGTCGAGCCGTTTCGGTGGAGTACGACCACAAACACCGTGACACGAATTTTTTATACCAAGTCCGGCTATTAGTTCTGTTACAAATGAATGTGCACTTATTTTTTCAAGTGAAAACTTCTTTAGCGGCGTTGTGCACTTTTTGGGATGAGTAAAAAATGTTAAACTCGCGTCAGGATACGTGAGCCTGACCGTAAGATTTTGGTGTGAATTAGAACATAAGTTTGCTGCAGCGCTAAAACATTAGTTACCTCTAATAAAACAATTAAAACATGAAGCGCTAGATCGTTCATAGGGCATTATTTTCTCGCGACCAAAACGTTGTAAGCGCCATGGAATTCTTGGCGCTTACGCGTTTCGTTCAAAGTAGTTTATCAACATCGCTGTTTGGTCCGCATGTTCAAGTTTTCACGTCTGCCGGCACTCCCGGAGTGCAACCCGTTTTTTATGAAGTAATGTAATCTTAATAAAACTTATATGTACATGTTTATGGAAGTCTCGGCAAAAAATAAAAAGTGATTATATTCGAAATGGCCACCTTTGGCATACTGAAATGTTTGAAAGTAAAAACTATGAGATGGCGTGAGCAGTATTTGTCTACCCCGCAAGGCAGCTTGTGGCGAGCTGTTGGTGCGTAACGACACCACGGGTACCCGAGTGCTCCAGAGAGTCGATCAGGGCCTTCGCCTCTTTTGGCGTGAGCAGTATTATTATTATTGTTTTAGTTTTTGAAATATAGTGGGCCCCTAACTAACCCGAGTTACCTCCCTACTCCGATAAATTCAATAAAATCGGCCAAGTGCGAGTCAGACTGGCACATAAGTAACATTCCATACAATAGTGATTATATTTATGATGGCACACTTTTAAAAAACAGTTTAGTAAAAATAATAATAATACATTAAATAACATAAAAACCTTGTTGTATAAACGCAATATGCGGAGCATGGTATGCACAAATAGCAAATGTTAAAATTGTAGTGTTTGAAATAGACCCTGTAATAAAATGGTGTAAAAATGACAATTTTGTCATACTGACAGATGAACGGACAGACAGCAGAGTGACACCAATGGTGTTCTGCTTTCGCTTTAGGTAGAAAACCAAAGAAAACAATAAAAATCGTCTAGCATTACGTTTTACGTCGTCGGTAGCACGAAGTTTTAATTAGTGACACTCCGGAATTTATATTTAGAACTTTATCACTCTCTCATTTTCTTTGGTGAAGATTGGCTTTGTAGTGGTTTCAACCCGCTTTATTTAATTTTACCTTTGACTAATTTTACATCACAACTCGAATTCTATTATTAAATTTTAACGGAGCATACATTACCTACGCGTATTTCATAATAATTATAATTTCAACTCGCTATACACAATGCAGTGTTGGTCCCAACGCTAACTTATGGAAGCGAGAGCTTTGTATGGCAGAAAGAGCATGAAAGTAGAATAAACGCGGTTGAAATGCGAGCGCTGCGCAAAATTTGTGGCGTAAGGCTTGTAGACCGTATTCGCAATGATGATGTTAGAAATAGAGTTGGTCTGAAAGAGAGCGTCGGTGTTAAAATAAGAAGAGGCATGCTCCGATGGTTCGGGCATGTAGAAAGAATGCAAGATGAAAGAATGACGAAGCAGATATACAATGCAAAAGTGGAAGGATGTAGGAGCCGGGGAAGGCCAAGACTTACCTACCATGACCAAATTGGTCGTGTTCTATCAGAAGGTGATGTCAGGAGCCCTAGAAACCGGCGAGCGTGCATGAGAAGAGCAATGAATGTTAAAGAAGCGAGTGAGATATGTAAGGATCGAGTCACGTGGCGCTCGGTTCTCTCTGCCTACCCCGCAAGGGATTTGGCGTGAAGTTATAGATAGATATAATTTCCGTAAGACTTTTGAGACAAGAACTAACAATCGTGTTTGATATTCTTAGTATTTCTATAGTTTTTCACGGTTCTAAATATATAATTATAGAAATACGTTAATACTAACATCACTCACATACATTAGACGAGCTCGGTGGCTCAGTCGTGAATGACGCGACATTGACACCAACGCTCGTGGGTTCGATTCCCATACAAGACAAACAGAAATAAATAAATATTGTCGGACAAATTACACAGCGCCATCTAGCCCCAAAGTAAGCGAAGCTTGTGTTATGGGTGCTAGACAACTGATAAACATACGTAAATACATTTTTTCTTTTTTTGTAAATACATACTTATCATACATAGAAAATACCCAGACCAAGACAAACAGACATGTTCATGCACACAAATGTTTGTACTGTGTGGGAATCGAACCCACGAGCGTTGGTGTCAAAGTAGTGTAACAACGCGTTTCACCACTGCGCCACCGAGCTCGTCATGTGCATGAACATGTCTGTTTATCTTGGTCTGGATGTTTATAGAGAGGTAGGGCGCATCAAAGCAGCCCGTCTAGGAAAGTACCTCCACCTCACAGAAAACCGCAGCCAAATAACTCTCTGGAGGGTTGTTGTGTTCCTGTGTGTGAGTGAGGTGACCAGTAAGCTCCTAAGGAGTTGCTGTGTAGGCGGCAGAGGAGGCATCGCGAAAGTGATACTTAATATATTACAAGTGTTAATAGGCTACGGTAACTGATTTACATCAGGTGGGCCGTATGCTTGAATGCCTCCCGACGTTGTATAAAAAAAACAAGAATAAAGAAAGGAAGAATATGAAGTTAGAATTATAATTCCGATAAGACTTGGGAGGCAAAAACAAATAATCTCAGTTGATATTCTTCGTTTAGGACTTCCTTCTGTCAGCCGCGTGGGTTTATATAAATTGAAGATTTAGATTACGTACTTGCCTATGGTTATAATAGTAATATTTTATATAAATAGTTTTTATAGTCTCCGGCTCTAATATCTATAGATAGATAGTATCCGGCATGTAATTTATTGTTGCTTTCTCGTAGAGCCTCAAATAGACAGATATTTTCTTAGCTCATATGTTATTTAGGAATACTTTAGCATTTGTCAACCAATCTCTCATAAACCGCAACGAATACGAGCCTGGTAGTCGAGTAGTTAGCAGTGGCCAATGATCGTGGGTTCGATTACCACATAGGATATACATATGCTACTAAGAAAAGATGATGGTTTACAAACGGACAACAAAAGGTACTAAACTGTTTTATTTATATATATATTTTTTTATACCACTAAGGTGGCAATCAAGCATACGGCCTGCCTGATGTTAAACAGTCACCGTAGCCTATGGACATTTGCAACACCAGGGGCGTCACTCATGCGTTGCCGACCCTCTAAAAACCTCTTCACGTATTTCTTGAAGAACTCCATGCTGTAGTTCCTTGGAAAACCCTCGGCTGGGAGCTCATTCCACAGCTTGAGTGTTCTCGAAAGAAAACTTCTCTGGAACCGCACCGTACGCGACCGAGGCGAGCGGTGCGGTTATAAAAAGTAGCCGTCGGCATCATTTCGAACAACTCTTCTGAACACAACCCGTTGTACGATCGGTAGAACACACAAAGGGAGGCAAAGTCTCTCCTTAAACTTAAGGGTTCAATACCGTGTGTAAGCTTAGGATTGTAGTTATACTATATTTATGTTTATGTTTATATAATTTTTTTGTTAAGAGTAGTGGGCGAGTATATAAGAATGGATGATAATGATAAGAGCGGACAGGGTTGGGACCTTGGACCGTCTTTGACCCCAATTAAAGATTATAACAACGTTTTAAAGATACTCTATTAATACTAAGCTTGGTTCATATTTGTCTCCAAGATTCAGTTCAAAATCTACACAATAACTCAACGTACTAGTAACCTCACTCACTCGCAGAAACACAACAATCTTGCAGCGATTTGACATTTAGCTACGATTCTAGTCGGAATACTGATTAAATATCGGCGTTCCCTGTCTCTCTTTTGCCGGCAGGATGTTTTGTTGGTTAACAGGGTGCATCAGGTATCGTTTTGAGATTAGTTTTGGTATTGTACATACTACTGGTCTTTACGAGTAATAGTAACGGTGAGGCATTGACTATCAGCCTAGATGACATAAAAGATACTTTCTAACTGCCCGTCGATATGTTCACATAGGTTTCAAACTTGTCCAGTTTATCCAGTTGACACTTAAGAGTCGTCGTAGATGGTGGCTGCACCGAGAGTACAGAGATTGTTGTTGGCATACTTTAGAACTCCGTGTTGACCTGACGCTGTTTTATTGCATATCCATGATATGTTGTCGATTCATAGCATTCGTTGTTATATCGACAGAACCAGGGATACTCATTATTATACAGTAGGCCTATTCTACTAAAAAAACTGCAACTACACTGTAGCATGGCGTGTGTCAAAATGCGTACATTTTGACGTTTCGTTAAACGTCGCTGCTGTCAGATCGCTTAACGAAACGTCAAAATGAGTACGCATTTTGACACACGCCTTACGTCCTGAATCTAAATATACAAAAGGATTGTCCATTAGCAGTAGTAAAATTAAACGCTGCCATTGATAGGTTTTGGAGTGACTGGCTGATCATGTACACAGATGCCTCCAAAACTTGTGAACAAATTAATGTTGGAGCAGCGGTGTGGATACGTAAGTACAAAATAATTTTAAATTTTAAATGCCCATCAGTTTACTCTATATTTGCTGGCGAAGCCACTGCTGTTCTGGAAGCTATCTTATTTGTTGAGGCACATAATGTGGTCAAAGCAGTAATTTTTTCCGACTCTAAAAGCTGTTTGATGGCAATTTCCGCGAACCGGTTCTACAATAGGTCTAGATCTTGGCTCTTAAACAGACTTTATACAGGTGTCACCTTAGAGGTTATCAGGTTCATCTTGTATGGATACCTGGTCACAGTAGTGTACTGGGAAATGAAACAGCCGATGAGTGTGCTAGGAATGCGATTCATAGCGGATGTCTGTCTCCTCGATGTACAGCTTATACCCGGGATCTAGTTCCATTCGCCAGAACCAAATTATTTGCCAGTTGGAATGGATTATAGGAAAAGTGTAGTGCTCGAAAAGGCAGATATTATGCGTCTATCCAAACCTACATACCATCGAAACCATGGTTTTTTTAAATACCAGGACATGAGTAAGCGAGCAACATCAATCATCTATCGTCTGCGAATTGGACATGTTTGCACTAATATTTTCCTTGCAAAAATCCGGGTGAAGGACAGTTCGATATGAGAGTGTGGACCTGGGGAGCCTGGACTAAGGGACTCCAGATTATATCTTTTTCAATTGTTGTAGGAATACACCCTCCCTGTACGACTTCCTCCCCACTTCCATCTCCCGTCCTAACAATTTTACATCCCTTCTGTCAATTATCATCTCCACTCCTTGTGTATATATTTTATGTGATTATATTAACTCTAATAATCATACTTTAAGTTGTTTGACCACTATAACCTACTAACCCTTTGTGCTGTATTATATGTTGTGTTTGTTCTTTGTTTTAGGTAGATCAACAGCAACAGATCGTCAGGTGTCCCATATGTTGCGCTAAACTTTTGTACACTCACAAGGCCATTTTGTCGAAGTTTTACCTACTAAGCATAGTCACTTACTAAGCATTCCACTTATATGTGCTACTTTTTGATATTATAAGCAATGTCATTGGCGAGAACAGCAAGAACGCCACAAAGAAGAAATTAGAATTACACACGCCGCGCTGCAGTGCAGTTGCAGTTTTTAGTAGAATCGGCCTACAGGCCGTACTAACACGGCCGTACCGAAGACGGTCACAAAACTGCACGCACACTGCTAACAAACATCTGTTTGCTGTAATTCTTCATTCCAGAACACGATGGTAAGAGTACCATCGCCAAGAGCATAGCGATTCTTAGTGTCGAGATCTCCAGCGTAATTCGATTTTAAAGTCACCTGTAGGAGAAGGTTAAACTGGTGCTCAGGTATTTTGTGTGCTCAACAGAGCGAAGCGCTTGGTAATTCAGCTAAAAGCAGACACTTTTGTTATGTGTAAAGTCTCAAATCAGACCGCAAATGGAGTAATTAGTAGTCGCCTTTGGGCAGAAGCAATTGTATACCAGATAGAACCTTATAATTCAGTGAAGAGATAAGAGAATTATCAGTGATACTAAATGTTTATTTATTACTATATATATATATATATATATAACCGATATTAATTATTAAATAGAATCTCCTTACAGAATCTACTAACTTACATGACCACAAACTTCACACGTAATTTGTTAGTAGTACGGAATATATGGGAAGCCTTCGGTCATCTCACTAATTTATTGCGTGGAGGTATGCAAATTAGACTTCCGTCCGGCGCGCATGATGCAAATACAATCTCCACATATAGTATCTGGTATTTAATGTGTTGCCAAAATCTAGCTACGAATTTGCTTAAACCTGAGGACACACACAGATTTGACGGTCATAAAGAAAGAGCTGCCATAATAAAACCGTGCAAGTGTGAGCCTTACTCACGCAGCGATGGTTCCCAATTGTCACAAGTACCACATAATAAAATTATATTTAACTAATATTCTCGAAATAATAAGTTTTGAGTCACTGACGCCGGTTTTGCCCTCGGCCGATTTTCAGCGATCCATCCAAAAGGTCCGAAAATGATAGTGATAACAGGTCAATAAATAACCTAATAATTTCCAACATATTCGTAACACGCCTAATGCCTACCGAGACCTATACTCATGCGTATACTGTTCCACCTTAACACTAACAGTCTCTTTCAGAAGAACTATATTTCTTACAGTTGCGAATGCGGTCAACAATCGTTACATCAAGGGGGCAGTATGCTTGCACGTCTCCTGACGTTGTATAAAAATGCCTCTCCTTTAATTTCAGTTCCTTTCTTCTCATTTCATTCTCAGTCTCCTTTGATTTTAATTTTGTCAAGATATTCGCCATAATAATACATATAATTGTGTCTTTTGGTACATGAAGCGTTATTCCACCAAATCGTAATAACAATAAACAAAGCAGCAAGAATAATACACATAAATGTCGAATATTTTTTCTATTATTTGAATACAAAAGACAAGAAATATATTATATTGTGGCTTCCTGATAATTGTGAGACATTTGTGGCGTAGGTACTTACTTACTGTGGTAAATATATATTGTGCTACAAATGAATGATGATTTCTTATTGTTGTTACAAAGGTAGAAAACAGTGTTAATACGAGTACATCGTGCACTAACCGGTTTTTGATAAGTAGTATTGATTTAGAAGTAGAAATAAGTTGTGTATGCCGGTACATCGGCTTGCTAGGACTGGTAGATTTTTTCTTGTAAATTGTATTCGATTTTATAATAAGTTGCCTGAAACAGTTCTGTCCTTTCCTGACAATGTATTCAAAAAGCACATTAAAAATACTCTCTGTAGAAGGGCTTATTATAGAATTGATGAATATATAACTGACAAAGATGTCTGGAAATAATTCAGCACAGACTACCTGTTCTTAATAATCTTTAATTTTACCATTCGATATCATTATTGTACCAATATGCTTATGTATTTTTTGTTTTTGTAATATCTAATTGACAATTATAAAAGAGACCTATATTGGCAAGTTTCTTTCGGCATTTCTTCTTAGCCAATGGTCATTTCCGAAATGCTAGTAGATAAAAAAAATGAAAAAGTAAAAAGAGAATTAAATAAGATACATTAAGATTATATTTCAAAAACTGTAAGACGTGTCTAAGTGCCCGCGAGGGCCCAATGGCAAATAAAGAATTTTTATCTTTTTTTTATCTTTATCTTTTATTGAATTAATAGTTTGTGCAATGCAAAATAACTTTGCATATTATGTACAATGTTTTGTATTATTTAAATTGAGTTTAAATTTAGTATACATCTGAATTTATTTATGATAACAACAGATCTTAGCACACTAGTTACGTAAGTTTGAATAGTTGTAAAATAATACGTAATTTAACATATTATTTACAATGTTTTGTTTTCAATTGTAATTTAGTATACTACTGAACTGCGCGTTAATTATGTCAGTTTATATAATTAGAAAATAATATATATTTTGATATAATATGTAAAATATTTGTGTTATTAAAAAAAATACTATTTGTAAATTAAGATTAATATTATCCAACTTAATACAATTACCAGAATAATAAGTAAATAATAACTTGAAGCATTAAAAAGTGAGTTCCTAAAGAGTTGCTGCGTAAGCAGCAGAGGAGGCATCGCGTGAAGGATACGTAATATATTACAAGGGTTAATAAGCTACGGTAACTGCTTTACATCAGTTGGGCCGTATGCTTGTATGCCTCCCGATGTTGTATAAAAAAACATTATTAAACTTCAGCGGCACTGCTGCACGACATTTACGTATCGTTATTCTGATAAACAATCCTGTGTAGCGCTGTAGTGTATGTTTAGTCGCTATTCTGTTTAATGCTATAGCTGCACATTCACTAACTGTAGTCTGATAAATTATTTTGACTTTCGTAGATATCGCTTTTAAAGAAGTTGCAGTTTTCCTGACGCTAATCCTTAGCAACTTCAGTGAAGTAAATTTAACATTCGGACGAAATGGTTTATATTAAAAATATTTGTTTTGGTATGGGAGATGTTTACAGAGTGGATTGAGGAAGAAGCTCCCCCAGTTCAAATTTAAATACGCCCACGCCAGTAACCAACGTCAATGGGGCCCGACGTCTGAGTTTCAGCGATCAAAAGTTACAGGTTGTTTCAAGGACTGACCTGGAATATGTTAAGTACGTGTAAAGTTAGGAATTAGTTAAATTGTAGGCCATACACGGTTGAAGAGCAATGATAGTGACTGCAGTGCAGGAAATTTCATTGATGTAGGTACGAGTATTAGCACTACTCCTGCGCAGTCAAATATCAACGTTAATGGGCAGCTGCAGTTTAAAGTAGAATTGGCATAATGATCGTTTGTGCCCCGGGTGACTAACAGTCAATAAGTGTGTATTTCGTAATCATAGAATCCTTTATTGGTTAGCTATTGATGCGCATTGCGGTCGTGAACGTCTGTTATGCCAGCGATAACATAGAATTGGTAGCCCAATATGCCATTTATAGTATACAAGGCCTGTATTTTATAAATAGCATATTGGTGATATGAAGTCAATTCGAAAACTTCCTACTCTTACAAATTTCTTCTGATTAAATTAATTGTGCGTTCCAAGGCAACTGTAGTTTAACCCCCGGGACAGCAATGGACTTCACTGTTCATTGCCTTTTTGGTGGTGGGCGCTGTTAATTCTGGCTACACAGAAGCCCGTCGTGGAATGAGTGGTGGGCCTGTCCCATACACGGCCTGTATATGTCATAGCACCGAGTTTGCAAATAAATTATCTTATCTTATCAATAACGTTTCTGAAATCGGCTGTATGCGAAATATTAGAATCGAGATAGAACAATATATGATCCCTTAAAATTTTATTCGCACAATAAATGAACCGTAATCCCCTGCCCTACCGTCAATTAGGACAAACTAACAAACCTTTCAAAAAGATCCGTTCACATTTAATCCAACCCATTCCTCGTAAATCGGAAAGAAAAGGGTCCCGTCGGCGTATGTTAATTACATAAACCAAAGTACAACCCTTTTAGCGCTCGTCCATTTCTGTACTTATATCCATGTTTTATTTATTCCTTGGGTGCGAAGGTGATTTGCTAAAAGTTATAAAATGTATAATTAATGTAAATAAATATTACTACTATAATATACTCTAAGTGCACGGTGACGATCTAGAGATACCTTATGCGGGGGAAGCCTTGAGCGCTTGGTCCTCAGCATGTCCCGCCATTGAGCCCCCAGAAGACAGAGGTGTGCAGCGTCGATGGGACGACCGACTGTGTACGGTGAGGTATGGGCAGTTGCTGGAAGTCGCAGTAGGAGCTGATATTGCCCGGCTTAGGGCGGCAAGTTCTCCAGAGTCGGGAGCCTGGCTTCACGCCCTTCCGTCGCCTCATATGGGTACCGCACTCGATGATGGATCCTTGAGAGTGGCCGCAGCACTCAGATTGGGCTGTGTTTTGTGCGAACCCCACACTTGTATATGTGGAGCGCAGGTGGACTCCAAGGGTTACCATGGTTTGAGTTGCGGCAAGTCGGCTGGGCGTTTTCCACGGCATTATATGCTGAATGAGGTGATCCGGAGGGCTCTGGTGTCTGTGGAGGTGCCCTGTACCCTCGAGCCACCGGGTTTGAGCCGTTCGGATGGCAAGAGGCCGGACGGGCTCACTCTCATTCCTTGGGAGAAGGGTCGATGTTTGGTGTGGGATGCCACTTGCGTCAGTACTTTCGCATCCACGCATTTGGCTAGGACAATTCGTGCTGCTGGGGCGGCGGCCGATTGGGCGGCCACCCAGAAACACGCAAAATACGCGCCCCTTACGTCGAATTATACTTTTATCCCCTTCGCTGTGGAGGTTGGCGGAGCTTGGTGTGCGGAAGCCAAGTTATTTGTGCGGCAGCTGGGAAGGCGCTTAAAGAATAGTGGTGCTGACCTTCGAGCTGAGTCATACTTGACGCAACGCATATCCCTCGCGATACAGCGGGGGAATGCTGCAAGTGTTATGGGCACTTTTGCGTCAGGTACGATTCGGGGCGGACTTTTTGACTAGAATAAATAAATAAATTGACATGTAAAAAAAATGTCATAAATTGGCAATACTTGGATTAAAAAAAAAAATTTCATGTTTTAATATATTGATAACTAGTACTAATATGAAAATCATAGTAAAATAAAATGCAAACAGTTTATTAATAAAAATAAATAAGAAGTAAAAAAAAAAAAAAAAAAAAAAATATTTATTTATTAAAATATATTTTTTACCATTTTTGATTGTGGTGAAACACCTGATTGCTAGATAAGAATTATTTTATTAACAAGCGGCCAGTTACAGAATAAACACTTTCTATACGACTAGTGCCAGACCCAGTGGATAAATAATCGGCCTATTGACCAACTGGTCCCGGGACTCAGGATTCAAACCGGGAACCAGTTTGTTAAGGAACCAAGCCATACCGAAAACACAAATGTAATGGTACCACAACATTTATTGTACCAGTACAAGGAATTCTTTTTCGCAAGACGTGGGACTAATCTAAAAAGATTTTCTTTTCCCTCCAGCTTGGAGCGAGTGCGCAGTCGCTCTATGTATAAATCAGTTTATTTTAGATCAGATCATAGGCTGGTTCTCTATCTACGGGGCTATGCACTGAATGAGGGCCATATAACATCAATTATGTCCCCTAAATTTAGTTGTTACATGTTGTTATAAAATTTCAACTCTCTTCCTATTACGGTGTATGTGATACAGCCTGCTAATAGAGGGACGGCTAAGGTTTACTAATAGAGTTCGTTCTAATCATCAAAGTAGCCCGTCTAGGGAAGTACCTCTACCTCACAGAAAACCGCAGCCAAATAACAACTCCCTAGAGTGTTGTTGTGTTCCTGCGTGTGAGTGAGGTCACCAGTAACCTCCCAAGGAGTTGCTATGTAAGCAGCAGATGTGGCATCGCGCAAGTGATAATTAATATATCGCGAGCGTTTAATAGGCTATGGTACCCGCTGTACATCAGATGGACCGTATGCTTGTAGGTATGTCTCCCGACGTAGTATAAAAAAAAGGTAATTCAATACTATGCATATAACGCAACAACGTGTTACTTCATTTCAACTATTATGCAATACAGTAGCCAATTATTCTAATAAATAATCGCTGTTTTTCGAGCACCCGTGTATTTAAATACAAAGCACTAGACGTTTCATTTAAAGAAAATTATTATGAAGAAAAATAAGAGGTGCTATGTATCCTCGACAATTTAGATTTCCACTTTTTCTTTTTCATTCATCTCATTCACCACTTTTTCATCGGCGCAACGTTTATCTTCAAAAATAATGGCTATTTTTCAGCTAATTGCACCTACGTCCGACATCAGCTAAGATGTTTAAAACTTTTAAGTAGTTTTTGCCATTTTGGTACCCATTTCATTTGTTACACAGTACAAATATTTTATTTCCATGGAAAACTACTAAATGACTAGTTATGTTCGGTACCAGCTGGGCTAGTCTTCTGAGCAAACAAATTTTCATTCATGACAATGAAAGTGATTTTATTTACTTTAATTGTCGTGCTTTTTTCACATGAAAATGTGAATTTGATATAAATATAATGTAATTCGTCTGGAGAAAATCCACATGATTCGATCCCTGTTGTATGTAATTTCCTGTGTAATTTATAACGTTTTAACCAACTTTCTAATTTGCACTTTGATGTTAGTCGCATATTGAGATTAAATGTCTCATGGTATTGACAAAATATAGTGTGTAATGCTTTATTGGCATCTCTCACGAAGTCTATGGTATTTGTGTTTGACATTTTGTTCTTTTCTGTAATTTGTTTTCCAATAAACATCATGGCCACGACTTGAACGACCTATTTAATTTTAAACCAACAAAACTTCAGTCATCTCTCCGAGCAATTATAACCATCGCCCACCGTCCAACTGTTGTCATCGACCCAAATATTAGCATCCTTTCATTTATAGACAAATAATGAGATTCCAATACTTTGGATAAAATGTGCCAATAGTTTTTTGGGTTTTAGCGTGGATATTACCAGAGGGAGACTTTGAACAAAAGTCGTGTGTATGGATACCTCTGTAGTTAATAGATTCAGGCGTTACTTTGCGAAAGTCAAATCTACAGGCAATTCGATCCAAACTACTTTGTGTGCTTCCGCTCCCGATTAGTTCATGCGAACTACTGCCGGCCGGCACCCACCCACTACCGTTAGTAGATGCATGCCGCCGCTGCCATGGCTGCTCCGGTCGTCTCTGCGAGTGTTCGCCATCTGAAATGTGAACCGCATGCACCCGCCACCGTTGCTGCCCTGGCTGCTCCGGTCGTCTCCGCGACACGTGTTTCGCCTCTCCACGAGGCATCCTCAGGCGCTGTAGATGTTAGTCGTTAGAATAACATGCTACGAATGAGTCATCCATCGCATTGCCGTCCTTTATATAGAAAAAGTGGAGGGGGTGGAGGGGTTGAGGGGGGTGGAAGGGGTAAGCGAAAAGATATTTAATAGAGGGGAGCTGTTTACGTCAGTCTGTTTGTTCATAAGAGGGATATTAGAATTTTTATGCTTAACTATTTCCAACTGTTCTCTAATATTCAATTTTAGTCCTTTATTTATTGTATGTAAGATTTTAAATGTGTTAGTAGCGGATAAATCATGTCCTTTGTCTACAAGATGTTCGGCGAAGTGTGACCTTTCTGGGCAATTGTTTTTATATGCAGATATGTGTTCCTGAAATCGTTTTTGAAAACTACGACCAGTTTGACCGATATAAACATGATCACATTCATCACAAAACAATCTTATTCTTATTCTTATCTTTACTGTTACAAAGCGATTTGAGAGTGTTATGTGTTTTGAGTGCAACGTTTATGTTATTTTTTCTAAATATGTTAACTATTTTGTCAGTAATTTTTCCTAGGTATGACAAACTCGCAGTGTATTTTGTTGTTGGAACATTATTTTTAGAAATAAAAAAGATAATTTTTTTAAACATTCCATAGCTCAACATCTTAAGTCTTTTTCGTTTCAAAATTCCGTTAACGGTGAGGCCAAGACGTTGGTATCTGTCAGGCAAAGAGTGTCGAATAATAATATTGTATTTTCTAAAGCGGATAAAGGAAATACGTTAGTCATCATGGACCGTAATGATTATAATACCAAGGTCAACGACGTTTTACAGACAGACGATTTTTTGACTGTAAATCAAGATCCCACTAACAAATATCTGGCTCAACTAAAATTAACTGTTAATGGCTCAAAATATATCTTTCCGGATAATTCATATTCAAAATTCAAAATTATTCCCATGAATCCTCATTGCTCTATGCTTTACGGTTTACCAAAATTACATAAAATTAATATTCCAATTAGACCGGTTGTATCATATATTGGAGCCCCCACCTATGAGTTGGCAAAATTTCTTAATATTCATATCAGGGAAAAGATATCTTTTGAACCAAAATACAGCCTGAAAAATAGTTTGCAATTAGTAGACAACATAAAAAACTTAAAACTACCTCCTTATTCCAAATTAATTTCTCTTGATGTTGAAAGTTTGTTCACTAACGTCCCTTATGAGGATTGCCTAGAAATCCTCAAGTCCTCCCTAGAAAATAAATCCATCCATCCTGGCGAGACAGATGACATATTACGACTGACAAGACTTTGCATGTCTCAAAATTACTTTCAATTTAATAATAAATATTATATCCAAAAAGAAGGATTGGCTATGGGGTCCCCTCTTAGTCCATTGATGGCTGACTTATTTCTGGACAATTACGAACGCGAAAATATAATTGGTAAACCACACATATTCTATTATTATAGATATGTCGACGACATTCTTATATGTTGGACAGGTACCAAGCGTCAATTGGAGCTCTTTGTTTCGAAATTAAATAAAATCCATCCCAAAATTAAATTTACTATAGAAATAGAACAAAATAATTCACTTAACTTTTTGGATTTAACTATATCTAGAAATCAATCCACCCATCAATTTTCTATATATCGCAAACCCACTCATACCGATACCACGATCCCTGCGTCATCAAGCCATCCTTGGCAACACAAACTCGCAGCGTATAAATCTATGATACACCGTTTGATGAGCGTCCCATTAAGTAAGGATAATTACGTCAAGGAACTTGATGTAATATACCAGATCGCGAAATCAAACGGTTACACTAAATCCACCATAGACAAACTGTTGCGAAAAAAGACGAATAATATCGTCAATAAACTACTATACGCAGTTTCTAATGTTCCAACAACAAAATACACTGCGAGTTTGTCATACCTAGGAAAAATTACTGACAAAATAGTTAACATATTTAGAAAAAATAAAATAAACGTTGCACTCAAAACACATAACACTCTCAAATCGCTTTGTAACAGTAAAGATAAAATTCCGCCAAATAAAAAATCCGGCGTCTACAAGTTGTTTTGTGATGAATGTGATCATGTTTATATGGGTCAAACTGGTCGTAGTTTTCAAAAACGATTTCAGGAACACATATCTGCATATAAAAACAATTGCCCAGAAAGGTCACACTTCGCCGAACATCTTGTAGACAAAGGACATGATTTATCCGCTACTAACACATTTAAAATCTTACATACAATAAATAAAGGACTAAAATTGAATATTAGAGAACAGTTGGAAATAGTTAAGCATAAAAATTCTAATATCCCTCTTATGAACAAACAGACTGACGTAAACAGCTCCCCTCTATTAAATATCTTTTCGCTTACCCCTTCCACCCCCCTCAACCCCTCCACCCCCTCCACTTTTTCTATATAAAGGACGGCAATGCGATGGATGACTCATTCGTAGCATGTTATTCTAACGACTAACATCTACAGCGCCTGAGGATGCCTCGTGGAGAGGCGAAACACGTGTCGCGGAGACGACCGGAGCAGCCAGGGCAGCAACGGTGGCGGGTGCATGCGGTTCACATTTCAGATGGCGAACACTCGCAGAGACGACCGGAGCAGCCATGGCAGCGGCGGCATGCATCTACTAACGGTAGTGGGTGGGTGCCGGCCGGCAGTAGTTCGCATGAACTAATCGGGAGCGGAAGCACACAAAGTAGTTTGGATCGAATTGCCTGGATACCTCTGTCTCACCTATTTCTACCGTCAAGCAGCTATATTTATATAGCTGTGTTCCGGTTTGAAGGCTGAGATATGGCAGACAAATTACTGGGTACTGTGACGAAACAGCCTTAGGTCACAAGATTGGCAGCGCGCGAGTAACATCCCCGTGGTGTTGCGAGCGTCAACGGTGACCTCTTACCATCTAATGCGGGCCGCATGCTTGTTTGCCATTCTAGTAGTATAAAAAAGATATACCTTAAATCTTTTTATTTCGTTAACTAAGTATTAAGACTAACAATAATGTATTAATAATAAGTTCTTATGTCTACGATTAAGTAATTTTAAACGTAGATATAAGATGCCATTTGATATTAAAAATGTATAGTTATTTCCAGATTACTTCTTAAAATGCTAATAAGTGTGTGGTTCATAAGTGACTTATAACCTACCTCCTTTTAATAGAGCATTTTTCAATCACCTAACCCTAATCCGGCGACCGACGCCGCGCGGCGCGGTCGTCGCCTTTTTAACTGCAGTGCAGACTTCTAGTAATTACAAATAACAACTCTGGTCATGTACTACAATAGCAAACACGGACCTGAGACTAATATATTTCTTGAGACTTATTTTTTTTTATACCACTAAGGTGGCAATCAAGCATACGGCCTGCCTGATGGTAAACAGTCACCGTAGCCTATGGACATTTGCAACACCAGATGTGTTACTCTTGCGTTGCCGACCCTGTAAGAACCTCTTCACGCCTTTCTTGAAGAACCCTATGCTGTAGTCCCTTGGGAAAACCCCGACAGGGAGCTCATTTCAGGGGTGTCACTCATGCGTTGCCGACCCTCTAAAAACCTCTTCACGCATTTCTTGAAGAGCTCCATGCTGTAGTATCTTGGAAAAATCTCGGCTGGGGGTTCATTCCACAGCTTGAGAGTTCTCGGAAGAAAACTTCTCTGGAACCGCACAGTACGCGACTATTGCGTTTCCAGCGTGTGAGGGTGAACTCCCTGCCGTCGGTGAGCGGTGCGGTTATAAAAAGTAGCTGTCCGCATCATTTCGAACAACTCTTCAGAACACAACCCGTTGTACAATCGGTAGAACACACAAAGGGAGGCAAAATCTCTCCCTAAACTTAAGGGTTCAATACCGTGTGTAAGCTTAGGATTGTCGACAATTCATTTATTAATATTTCAATAAACTGTTATCGATAAGATACGTCGTCATTGCATTTAAAGACCGCATCTTAAATTGCAATTCATGGCATTTATCTAGATCTCACATGTAACTACCTAAAATAAAAGGTGGTCAAGTATACGTCTATGCCTATGGTAAGCAGTGTAAGTTGGTAGTTTACGTACTTACATAGACTAATGAATAGTAATACAATATTACTCCATGCTGGCGCATCGGATAAGAAATTGTTCAAAATTGTAATCATTAATATTTCTTTATACTATACTCTTCATTTTTCTATAAATTGGTAATTAGTTTACTTTTGAGAAATTAATGTCGGATTATGTTCAACAGACAAACATACGTGAGTGATTTTAAGAAGAATATGCTTTTTTCTTTGATGCTAAACCTAAAAACTTTCTGTATTCTTCGAACGTTTCTGTTCAAGAATCTTGTTATTTTAAACGAGCGATTCTTGCATTTATAAAATTAAATTGTGTGGATTTCGGAAACGGCTAAACGGATCAAATTTTGTATTTAGATAAGAATATGCTTTATAAGATTGTCCATATAAATGTCTTTCACCAAAAAAACGCAGTTGTCATTCCTCAAGAAACACAAAAATATGACTTAAATATATTTTGAGGCACTTAAACGTTTTTTTATACCACTAAGGTGGCAAACAAGCTTGCGGCCTGCCTGATGGTAAGCAGTTACCGCAGCCTATGGACATTTGCAACACCAGATGTGTTACTCTTGCGTTGCCGACCCTGTAAGAACCTCTTCACGCTTTTCTTGAAGAACCCTATGCTGTAGTCCCTTGGGAAAACCCCAACAGGGAGCTCATTTCACAATTTAAACTTATTATAAAGGAACATAATATAAATGCAGATAATGTACCTACTAAAATTCAAACATTAGGTAGGTAATAGGTACCAGTCAGCGCATCACTCTCCTTATCAATATAGGACATTAATCAGAATAAAATAAAATCAATTTTTTTTTTTTTTACTGTTTCTTTATTTTTAAGTATTTAGTTATTTATTTGTTAAGTATTTAAGCCTCACAACACCAATTACTATATACACATCTTCACATCACGCAATACACAATTCACCATCTCACACACATTATCATTATAATTAGGTATAATTGATTACATAAATAAATAAACTTTTATATTGTATTAATTACTACTAAGAAAATGTTGATATCATATTTTTTTTTATGGTTCCGTACCTAAAGGGTAAAACGGAACCCTATTACCAAGACTCTGCTGTCTGTCCGTCCATCCGTCTGTCACCAGGCTGTATCTCATGAACCGTGATAGTTAGACAATTGAAATTTTCACAGATGATGTATTTCTGTTGCCGCTATAACAACAAATACTAAAATATAGAATAAAATAAATATTTAAGGGGCTCCCATACAACAAACGTGATTTTTTGCTCGTTTTTACTCGATATTGATAATGGCAACAGGTAGACGCTTGAAATATTCACAGAATATTTAGTTATATATTCACTTTAAAAATAAATAATTAAATTAAAATAAAATAAATATTTATGGGGGGCTCCCATGCAACAAACGTGATTTTTTTTTTGCCGTTTTTATAGTACGGAACCCTTAGTGCGCGAGTCCGACTCGCACTTTGGCTATTTCTTTTTATATTGTGTTAATTAATTGTTAAATTTATTCAAATCATAACTTGTACCTTACACCAATTATTTGAACATAAAGACGCTTGTAATTGTAAATGTATATATAGCCTACCCTACAAAGTGATGATTTAACAATATCATTAGTATTTAAATCAAAACTCACTTTCTACAACTAAAAGAATGCCTTATACTAGATATAAGACCATTCTGCGGGGTGGAGGGTTGACAACCTAAGATACAGGATTTATCCTTGTTCAGGTGCCAACCCACCATAGTATCATACTGTATCACAATCCATGTATATATATAGTCATCCTGATTTATGGTGAGAAATAAACGATTATTATCTCTTTTTTTCACGAGTTTAATCCCGGTCATTTGATAGGCGTGCACGGAGATATGAATCCAACGCGTAGAGGCCCCTTCGAAAAGAATGATGTAATGTATTATTATTATTATATTTTTCTTATTTCACGGGTTTTAATCCCGGTCATTTATTAGGCGTGCTCGGGGATATAAATCCAACGCGTAGAGACCCCTTCTAAAAGAATGATGTAATGTATTATACCAATGGTGAACTACTCTGAGGTATAATAAAATATTTAAAACATATATTTATAGGTATAAACTAATAACGTTATCGGTAACTTCTTGTAGGTAATCAATTATGCATTCCAGCTACCATATTCAAATCAGTGGCCTGAAATGACGTCAATGTTGTGTTCCACAACTGACAAAGATTTTCTTTGATTTTGACCGTCGAAGAATCCCAGTTGAGTACCATTTGACCCCACACATTTTCAATAGGATTTAAAACCGGACTTTAAGAAGGCGCACCTGAAACACTGCACATCACCCGTGTCTTCATCACGCCTACCTCTTAGTCAAACAGTCCATTTCTACAAAATAATAATTAAAACACAATTGCAACTTATCGCTGTATACGTTAATTCAACAAAAATATGGTTATGTGCATCGTCGGGCAATGTCGCAAAAGTTGTAATTTGCAAATAGTTTATAAAATTGAGAAAAATGGAAAAAATCGAGATTTGAACCAGGATTTTATTAGGCTGAGCTGCTTTACGTAGCTTGGTTCCGGTTAGGCTACGAGATACTGTGACGTGTAGTTTAAAATTTAGTATCAGTTTCAGCAATACAAAAATACGAATGTTAACTAGATAACTGGTGTGAACGAGCGCATTAGTGCAGTTGCGTATTTAAATTCATTTGCTGCACATTTAAGTGAAAAGCAAAAGCCGGCGCTGCAAATATAGCAACTTATAACGTAATATGGATATTGTCAATTTTAACAGGTGATATACTTTTCTGTGTGGCCCACTGTACTAAAATTCAAATAAATCGGTTAACAGAAAGGAGTTAAAATTTCAATTACTAAATTTGACCCAAACGAGACGGAAACAAGGTGAGCTCAATAAAATCGTTTAAAACTATAAAAAACGCCGAGCAAATCTCGGTTACCTAGGTAATTGTAACAAAAGCAACAAAGCTTTCCAAGTACTTTAAAAGATAGAGTGTGTCTACGTACTTATCAACAATGCACCCTTATTTAAATATTATCAATTGGTGATAGCCGCGAAGGGTGGCGACTTCGTTATCACAGTTCACCCCTCACGGAAAAGCCTTTTCATTCTACCCACAGGTACTCGCTTGACTTATAGAATTAACAATCTTTCACCGAGGTAATTAATAAACTCCCTATCTAAATTGTAAGCCAGTAAGCTGCTTGTCAGTTTGTCTTTGTATTCGATTAGTACATTATATCAGTTTTTCTTTTACAATGAAGCGTTGAAACCGTATTCGCTCTTTTTTGTAACACTTTGTGCTCTGATCGCTGTTTTGCCCTCGCATAGTGCGTTTTGAAGCCCATTTTTGTTCCCTCTCGTTTTCATTTAAATACATATTATATATTAGGTACTACAGTTAATGGCTTTCATAACACACTGTGTCTAGAGGACACGTTAATGCCACAATAATTGATATATGTACTATCCAGGCCCAGACTATCTCTTTGCGAAATTTCAAAATAAGCGATTTGAACGTGGAAATATTACGAATAGACACAGTGGTATTTTGAGGTATTTTTACATTTATAAATACCTATTAGCTTTGATGAGGTGGCAAACCTAATTTGGAACGGGTGCCATTCTAGATATATGAAATTCCATGACGATTCTCTACTGAACGAATTCTGGGCGTTTCATATATGAAAATAAATAAACAGTGTTTGTTTATGGCATTCAATCACTATTTGAATTTGCTAAGAATTTTTAATAGACAAATTAACTTGAGTTTATTTTAATAAATGAATACAATTTTATTTGTTAATGGGACATCGTAATTAGAATGCTTACAACACAAAAAAATATATGCATTCCCGGTGCTAGCGCAAGCTTTCTAGTGGCGTAGCTCACTCGTAGAAACACAATAATCTGCCAGAGGATTGATTTCACAGCGGCAAAGATTGAGTTATTTCTATGAATGGAGGTCGCAATTACTATGCTTCTAATTAAATATCGCTAAAGCCAATTCATTTTCATTTATTCTTCTTCGAATAAAAGCTTGATTAAATAACCATAAACAAAACAAACTCATCTTGTGGATATTTACAGAGCATGCAAATTAGGCAACGGAGTAAATTATATGAAGAATAAATATTATGACAGGCGGTAGTACCGCAAGTTTTGAATGTAAATAAACTAAGCAGGTATTGGAGTCGCTCGTGCGTGAATATAAACTTGTATTTTCTTGACACTAATGTGACAAATGATAAGCGTATCTCTATGACTGTTCTATGACTATGTGTGCAAAATTTTACGAAACACCGCTATCTTCTCGGTATTAAGGAAGATATATTTTTTATTATATATTATTTTGGACAAAAGATCAACGCTGTGCGACTAGTAGTTGCAACATACGATTGTATTGGTATTTTTTACCGTAAATATCTTTGAAGAAGCGTATGTTAAATCTGTGAGAGAACGCCTTGGTACTGATGTATATTAGTTTTTATTACTCATGCGGGATAAGTAATATCATTGCGCCCGTTGTTACGGGTGATAAGTCGCTATTTGCCCATTTTAAAATTACAACATTAGTTTTAAGTAAACCACACTCCATATGAGTGCGGCAAGTAAACTTGGTGCACGCAGATTTTCCTTCACTCCATTTGAAGTGCGACGAGTAAACTCGGCGCAGGCAAATTGCCGAGAAAAAAAAAATATAACGGCCCTGGACTCCCCAATTTTGGACGACGGAATAGTTCCGTATTCGTAATAAAAAATAGTATCTGCAACTGGTGCGATGTTGTCGATTGCCCACGAGAGCGAATTGTAACACGTACATTGTTTATTACGTAACTATTATATTTGTGTTTAAGTGGTTGTATTGCCAGTAAATGTTATAAGGGGGTCGGCACCAGAAGTGTGCACGTCGCGACCCTCTCATAACAACTCCCTGGAGGGTCGTTGTGTCCCTGCGTATGCGTGTAGTCACCATTAAGCCCCTAAGAAGTTGCTGTGTTAGCAGCAGAGAATTGCAAGCGTTCATACGCTGAAGTAGCCGCTTTACATCAGGTACCCCCGACGTTGTATAAAAACCTTGCAGCGGCTAACCCGGCGGATCGAGGAGAGCTGAGTGCCGCATAAGTACATGGAGTACTTTATGAGTATCAGAAACTAAGCGGTAAGATCTACTCAGTGACATGATAGCCCTGTGGTCCGTGATGAAACAGAACAATCATGTCAACACTGGCGTAGTTGTCGTGCTCTCATCTCGCTTGACCTCTGATGTGAGAGATTTCAGTTCAAAAATAGGGCCATGACTTCTCTGGATTAGGTTCAAAATGGGGATTACGCAAGTTTTTTGGTTGTAGCATACGCTTCCGTGACCTCAACCCTCAACCGATCCTCAGGACAGTAATGGTGCTAGTCAAAACGTGAACGTCGGCGACATCGGACTAGTGAGGCACTTCTCACTGTCCAATCAAAAAGAAAATGTTAAATGAGCTGAATTATGCACCAATAATAGTTATAAACTAATCTACATAAATGTAATCTGCGTCAATGAGAAAATTGCAGAATATTCTCTTGGCCTGAGAATATATGAGAACTTACGAGAATTTAAAACGAGTATGTGAATTTTCAAATTTTAACCTAAAATAGCCTACGAGGGTCATTTGAAAAGTTCTTAGCCTAACATACTTAATGAAACCACACGATTTTGAGTTTATTTTTATTTTTCAACATACTCTCCTCCGAGCTCAAAACACTTTTTCCATCGACCCGGTACCCGTTTTAAAAAAATCTTCGTCTAACTCCTCAAAATAAGCGTCCACGGCGGCTATGACCTCTTCATTTGTAAAAAAATGTTTACCACCTAAAAAATTTTTCAGCTTTGGGAACAGATAAAAGTTGGACGGTGCTAAATCCGGTGAATATGGGGGATGAGGTAAGAATTCGAAGCCACATTGATGGATTTCTGCCATGGATTGCACAGAGGTGTGAACGCGCGCATTGTCCTGATGAAACAAGACTTTTCTTCTCAATAAACCTGGATGTTTTTCTTTGATTTCTTCTCTCAAACGACGCAACAGGTTGCAATAGTAATCGGAGTTTATTGTTTAACCCTTTTTTAAATAATCCACGAGAATTATACCCTTTGCATCCCAAAAAACGGATACCATGACTTTGTCCGCCGATGAAACCACCTTTGCCTTCTTTGGGGTGGGGGATCCTGCTCTTTTCCATTGTTTCGACTGTTCTTTTATCTCGGGTGTGTTGTGGTGAACCCAGGTTTCATCCATGGTTCTAAATCTTTCAACAAATTCTATTGGGTCAGCTTCATATAATTCTAAACAGTCGCGAGAAGTTGTGAGTCGGTTGCGTTTTTGTTCCACTGAAAGCAGTCGCGGTACCCACCGCGCAGACACCTTAGAGAATCCAAGTTCAGTAGTAATTATATGATGTGTTCGCTCAGATGAGATGCCTACAGTCTTAGCTATCTCCTCGATAGTCAGTATTCGATCAGATAAAATTAAATCATAGATTTTTTCTTTGTTTTGATCAGTGGAAGCAGTCGAAGGCCGGCCACTACGGGGCTCATCTTGAATGGTCTCACGACCACGTTTAAACTCTGCCACCCAGTTTTTAACAGTCGCATACAAAGGAGCGGACTCACCCAAAGTAGCAGACATGTCTTCATGTATAGCTTTTGGAGTTAAACCTTTCAAATTCAAGTATTTTATCACTGCACGATGTTCAATTTTATCCATTTTCAAAAATAGCTCTGACTTGACTTACGGTATCACGTGTAAACGAACAATGAGTTACTGTGAATAAACTAAACTGTGCATACTTGTTGCTAAATAATGTAACTACAAAATGAGGGTAGTTATAAAAAAACCAATGACTTTAACCATGTTAGGCTAAAAATTTTCAAATGACCCTCGTAGTAGTCTCGTAATACCACAGTGATATTATACAACAAAATGATTTTAAAGTACAAAAAAGATTTTTATTACAATATTTTATTTAACTTGCAATGTTTATATGAAATATTTCAAAATATACATTTTATTTTTCAACGGCTTGCTGTCGTCGGTTGCCACGAGCTGCTCTGGCGCCATCCATAGGTGCCTCTCCATAGACGGCAGGCGGCCATAGGAACCCCTAAACTGCGATGTGTGTTCATAATAAATCCGTCGTTTTTGTGGTTGTTTGATTGACTTGACAAAAACAATATCATTGTACGGCACCAAGGGTCTGGTGAAGTCGGAAAGTGGTCATAGGAACTTCTAGATTACAGCATGGGGTTCTTCAAAAACGGCGTGAAGAAGTTTATACAGGGTCAACAATAGGTGAGTGATACCCCTGGTATTGTATACATCCATAGGCTACGGTGAATGCTTACCATCAGGCATAATAGTTATTAAAAAGGGTAATTAATATTGTACATTATTTTCGCAAATAGTCTTTTGTAGCTTACAACAAACTAACATGCGCACTATTATATTTCTACTTTTAATTAAATTTTAATACAGGTGACGTTAAGTTAGGTTTTATTTGAAGGTAATTCTAATTTTAAGTTCTCGTCAATTCTCGTCTCGGAGAATTTTCTCGGGAATTGCCCATCTCTCCGTGATAGGTAAGTTTTAGACTTCAATAGCTACTACAATTTCGCGTTGTATATTTGTTTCGTCACAATAAATAATTAATAACGTCGTTTATATCTTTTCACTTTATATTATAGCAGAGGATATAAGCTATAAAATGATAATCCCCTCTAAGTAGGTATATTCGCTAGGTAATGGGAAAAACGTAACAGCTGCGAGCGAGAATCGAGATGCCGTCCTGGAGGAGTGTCCAATAGTGATTATATGGTAATGCGATCATGCTCGAAATGCGATTTTCTCGACGCTTTTCTGTTACTAATCTACGTGTGCGGTCTTCCATCAGCGTCTAGGGAATACCGCCTGTTTAATATCCAATGTGACAGAAAATCGTACCCTTGTTATGAACTAGGGCCTTGGTCTTGACGTTATCTAATCCACAGTAGAGAGATATATGCAATGGATTATCTATTTTTTTCTCAGTTACATACTTACTCGTAAGTAAAGTCCAGTGGATAAAGATCCAGTCTATTAATCGTCGGTTTCTATTGGGAATCCTCGTCGGGAATACGTTAGTATAGAAGTCAAGGAGTGGTGTGGTGTTTTAAGACGCGAGTAAAAGTGCACTACGCAAGGTACGACCCTGCTAATCGCTATGAAAGACAAAACGTTCCTTTAAATAGGTTGGGGTAGCAAGTTCAAAGAGGATAGAGTACAGAAGGGAAAGGCAATTTGTAATTGTCACTTGCTCGGCATTGAAGGAAAACATCGTGAGGAAACGCGTACGTCTAAGGAATTATATTTAAAAACCTCACTAAAAATTGTCTGATTTTCCTTCTGGGTTGTGGATCGGCAGTAACGGCAGTTCGTCCGTGTCAAAATCAGTATTTTCGCGAAATCCTTAGGTTTAGGTAGCAGACTCTCTATCTCAATGGATTAGAAAACGTGATATAATGCTAGAAAGAAGAAGAAAACTTAGTCGTAAGTAATTCAAATTTCTAATAATTTAAACTCATATATTTTCTTTTTGTACGCAGAGTACTTCCGGTTCTTAGAAAGAAAAAATATTACATGTATATAGATTTTTAAACGATTGGCTACATATATATCGACCGCGGTCAAGTGCAAATAACAACTCTCTGGAGGGTTGTTGTGTTCCCGTGAGTGAGTGAGATTGTCAGTAAGCACCTGAGGAGTTGCTGTGTAAGCAGAGGAGTGACAATACGCAAGCCGCACTCCTAGTATCGCAAGCGTTCATAGACTACGGTAACCACCGCACACGGCGAAACTCGAGGTAAATCGACCCATCCATAGTTAAGTTGCGGTCGTCACTACTTATGTTTCCATTAAACTAACATGCGCAACGACGCCATCGAGCTCATCAATGATATTTACGTGAAATCGCAAGCAAGAGTACGTCCTGCCTGATAGAAACACATCTTACAGCTAAGTGCTGGTCAAAAAATTGTAATTCCATTTTAGCAAACAATATACGAGTATTATATCTACATATATTACGTATATCTTGTTTACATAGCAATAAGCATAAGAAAACGGAAACGGAAAGAATATTCTTGTAAGTATAAGAATGGGAGACGACGTGAATATCGTACGGACGTTTCTATCAAAGGCGCTGTCTGCTTTTGTTACATTAAAATATGGATACGTACTGTGTATCCCCTGGCAGTTGCGAGCCGGCAATCGGTGAGGGCTTCCCGATGGACAAAGTAAACATCCAATGTTTGTTTTTAATTAACCTACTGTAAACAAACTGCTTTGGACATACACTTTTCATAACACAATTCGGGTGCACTGAATATTAATTCGATCGCATCGATTGAACAGAATTCAATGCATTTTCAAAAAGCCGAATCGAATGGTTCCAAATTACTGCTCTAAAGCATATGCTTTCTACGACTGACGATTCGCTTCGGAAAGCATACTTGTATGACATACAATTTATTCTGAATCTATATGTTATTTTATTAGTCGCCATTTTTACTTTGTTTAGTAAAGGAAATGAGGTACTCGTATAACTGGTATGAAAGCGAGTGGGGTGTGTTATGGTCGAGTCAAGTGGCGCCCGGTTAAGGATAAAGAGAAAATTCTTTATTTGTATTTTGTTTTGTTTTCCGAATTTACAAATTCTTTATTTTTTTCACACGAATTACAAATTGTCTTACATGCATTTTCTGTAAATATCTGTGCTAAATGTGAAGACTGGCGTTAATAACTGTAATGCATACTATTTATATATTTTAAGATGTTTTTTATAGTTATAGATACGTCGTACACGCCCTAGAATGGCAATACGAAAGTAAGGTAATTGCCCGCTCCCGCGTCGCGTCTATACGTATTTCGCTACGAAGCATAAATGTCTTAAGATATATATTCATCTCTTTCTAACGACAGGTATGCCCTGTCATTTGTCTCTTTGTTAGAGCAAAATGTCATAATAAATAACTGTACGTGGATATAGTACTACTTGCGCCATTTTAGAATACATTAATGTTGGTGTGTAACGTGTCTACCTTTTGTTACGTCGCTGACTATTTATTAAGCAATATTTAGTGTACGGTGAATGAGTAATCAATTATACTTAAATATATGAGTATGCATGAGCTTGGATATGTGTGAATAAGTATGATGTGTGGGAGAGAAAAAGAGTGTATATGGGTGTGGGACGGACCCACCACTCTTTCCCGCCGCTGTGTCTCCTATGGAGCCAGAATTAACAGCGGCGAATCCACCAAAAAGGCAATGAACAGTGATGTTCACACCGAATTTGTCTCACAACGAATTTAATCAGAAGAAATTTGTAGGGGTAGGAAGGTTTAGAATTGACTTCCCCTCTTGGCAAAGTGAGAGACAGCAATATGACAAATAAGGCATTAAAAAACCTCAAAGAGATGGCTAGTCAAGTGAAGCTCAACTGCCGTACACCACGGTTTATCAGATATCTAACACTATTGGGACCTAAATTGTGAGTTGTTACCTAAAATATTGCCGAACCGCCTAAAAGGTAATTATCCCTTGTTGCCACCAATTCAGAATAGTATACCACCCCGGATGTGACACGAAAGGAATTTAACATATCGTCCCGCTCCCAATGTCAGGGGTCGCATATGGGCGTGTGTGTTTGTGTGAATGTGAATGTTAATTTCTCATAGTTTTCATATTTCATTTTTTATTTACTTTCAGAAATAACCATTGGTGAAGAAGAAATGCCTAAAGAAAGTTCCTGTACATGTTCCTGCGATATAACGACCCGTACACATAGATTTTCAATGAAGGTGGACGAGGCCATCCCACTCGTAGGTGTAGGCTGGAGAAATAAAATGCTTGATTTTCTTGAGTATGAGGCCTGATGTAATGCTTCCCAGAGGGCGAGGTAGCTTCCAGAGAGGTTTGTCTTGCTTGCAGAGTATTTATGTATACCAACCGAGTGCGAGCGAGGGGCAAATACATTTTTGGCGACTCTAGAAAGCGTTATCTTATAGTGGCCACTTTATTTTTAACCAGATTTGCAATAAGTTTCCCCTACTTTCCATAGATATGACCTTTTCTCATACATTTCTTTGTTTCTATTTGCTTATAACCTAAGGGACAATGATAAACAAGACGGTAGAATATTTAATATGAAAACTTAACTAAACTTACAGCACTATTTACTTATTTCCTATGTAGGACTATATATATGTACTAGCTTATGCCCGCGGCTTCGCACGCGTAGATTTTGGAATTTCGACAGTTTTACTTATTTTTATTTTACTTCTTATTTTTTGGTACAGTCTGCTTTATATAGCTAGTAAAAGTACCAAATATCCTTATTTGTATGGTAATGAAGATATGTCACGATCTGTTCGGTTTTCATTAACTATTTGATATTGGCTGAATACACTCAAAGCACCTCTCTATTACGAGTAAATACACAACATTACATAACTGTACAAAGTCACTAACTTCAAAAGATATTTCTACTCCATACAAAGTGTCAATCCCCTTTTCAGCCACCTAAGGGTTTGAAAAATGCTGAAATTACTTTTTTGGTGTTTTGGTCGAGAATATATTTACCAAGCCTAAAGTAGCTCACTTTAAAAAAAACAATCCCTTAACAGTTCAACTTTTAATTCAAGAAATACTTTTAACCCCCATTATACACTTTAAAACGTGGAATTTTTGAAAACGCTGAAACCACTTTTTTTTATTCTAATAGAGAGTACCTATCTGTACAAAGTTTCAAGTTACGAACTTCAAAACATATTTCTACTCCATATAAACTATCAACCCCCTTTTCAGCCCTCTAAGGGTGGAATTTTGAAAAACGCTGAAATCACTTTTTGGAGGTCTTGATTGAAAGTATATTTACAAAGTCTAAAGTAGCTCACTTTAAAAAAATTAATTTCTTAAACAGTTCAACTTTAGATCAAGAAATAATGTTGACTCCCATTACACACTTTAAGGGGTGAAATTTTTGAAAACGCAGAAATCATTTTTTTAGATTCTAATAGAGAATATCTGTACAAAATTTCAAGTCACTATGTTCAAAAAATATTTCTGCTCCATACAAACTTTCAACCCCTTTTCAGCCACTTAAAGGTGGAATTTTGAAAAACGTTGAAATTACTTTTTTGATGTCTTGATTGAGAGTTTATTTACAAAGTCTAAAGCAGGTCACTTTAAAAAAAATCAATTTCTTAACAATTCAACTTTTAGTTCAAGAAATATTTTGACCCCCATTACACCCTTTAAGGGGTGGAATTTTTGAAAACGCTGAAATTACTTTTACATTTGGTTCATGACTTTCAATGAAACACCTTAATATTGAATTTCAATCGAATAACTTCAAAAACGCAAAGTTTCATACTAACTTTGCATCCCCGTTTTATCGCCCTTAAGGGATGATTTTTGAGAAAAATATTTTACTCGTGTTTCATGCCTTTCAATAAAGAACCTTCATGCTGAATTTCATTCGAATAACTTCAAAAACGGCAAAGTTTCATACTAACTTTGCGCCCCCGTTTAACCCCCTAAGGGATGAATTTTGAAAAAAATATTTTACTCATGTTTCATGCCTTTCAGTAAAGAACCTTCATGCTGAATTTCATTCGAATAACTTCAAAAACGGTAAAGTTTCATACTAAATTTGCACCCCCGTTTTACCCCCTTAGGGGATGAATTTTCAAAAATCCTTTCTTAGTACTCCCCTACGTTATAAAAGGAACCCCTGTTCAAAATTTCAAGTTTCTAACCCTTATAGTTTAGGCCCTGCGTTGATATGTCAGTCAGTCAGCTTCTCCTTTTATATATATAGATGTGCTTATTCTATCTAAAATTATCTAAGTCTGTATTTTCATATAAGTTTATTTAATGAATGTGTTCGCGATCAATCTCATATGGTTACCTACATACTTATCTTAATGAATACTATCAGACATTAATTTATGTATTTACATAAGAAATTTATACAATGAACACGGTCGTCAATAATAGCTATCCTACATAACAATTCTTACTTATAAGCGTCTAATACTGCAAACACATAACGAATATTACATGTATGTCTGTCTAATTAGTAATTACACGTTGTTGCGAACAGTTGCCAATATAGGTATATACTTTCAAATCGTCAATTGATATTACACTAAATTTATATTGGCATGGTACATTAAAAATCGTGACAAGTTATAAAAATGAAAAAATATGCATACATCTACTTTTTATGGTGGTCGACTATTACGGAATAGTTTTTTATATACTTTATCTTTCCTACGGATATATATCGTGGTACGATAGTAGAATTAGACTAGATATATATATATATATATACCTATATATATACCATCGCCACAAACTAAAATTTCACCGTCACCATCTTGATGAGTGGCATACGCTACAGTACGCTTTTGGAGGCATTTTCTACCACGTACGGTGAAATTGTGAAATCAACTACCCTCAGCGCTGTTCCCGAACAAATACTATATGGGTGCATTCAAAAAAAAGAGTCTATGTTTCCCTAAAAAGACTGGCAACGGATCAGTGACGCTATGGTGTTGCTGGTGTCTATGGGCGGTGGTGACCACTTACCATCAGGTGACCCACATGCTCGTTTGACCCCCTCTAATATAAAAAAAAGTTTTTAGATAAAGGAGGAGGAGGAGGAGGAGAGAAACACGTCATTAAGGCATAAAATTAACTTTAATGTTGAATATTTAGTAAACGCTTTTCATTCAATTAGAAATGACGTAAGCCAAACCTAAATATTTTTGAATGTCTTTCAACGATACCCCAGATGATGGGGTGCACTAATAAACAAGGCTAGTCAAGTTGAAGTCGGAGTTACATATCGAGGGTTCCGTATGTTTTTAGGATCGCATACATAAGTTTTTTGTACAGGAATTTTATTTATCTTAATACTTTAAACTCTTATACAGTGGACCCTCGGCAATCCAGCCCCTGTCTAATCCGGGGCCCCCTTTAATCCGACATGCCTATCACTGTATATAAAATTTGTTTCAGAAAACCTTCATGATTCTTTTAATGCATGATTGAGCAGCTGTACACGCCAACTGATTGTTCTCGACGCGTGTTCTCTCAATTTGAATTTGACTATGATAGAATCTTATCACTTTGATTTTGTAATTAATCGAATTACAAGGTACTCTTTTTTAAAAAAATCGGACTACAGAGGGTCTGGGGTAGTACTCTATAATCCGACAAATTCGATAGTCCGGCACCGCCTGCAAAGCGTTTGTTGGATTACCGGGGGTCGACTGTAATTATAATATAATAATATATAATAGTAATTCTTGCCTATACATAAATATATTTCGTGTACGATTTGGAATAAAAAAAATATTAATATAAGGTTTTGTTTTAAAAATTATCTGTAGAGATGTCGAAAAACAAAAACCCGGTCCCGATAAGGATATTTTGCATCAGGTACTTTCTATAAAAAAATTAAAAATATGTTTGTCATATATGTATATATAAATATAAATAAATATTGTCGGACAAATTACACAGCGCCATCTAGCCCCAAAGTAAGCGAAGCTTGTGTTATGGGTACTAGATAACTGATAAACATACGTAAATATTTTTTTTTTTTTTTGTAAATACATACTTATTATACATAGAAAATACCCAGACCAAGACAAACAGACATGTTCATGCACACAAATGTGTGTACTGTGTGGGAATCGAACCCATGAGCGTTGGTGTCAAAGTAGCGTAACAGCACGTTTCACCACTGCGCCACCGAGCTCGTCGATAATATATTGTTCCAGATGGCGGAGCAGTGATAGCCTAGTGGATATAGAATTAGCTTTGTGACCAACAGGTTCCCGGTTCGAATCTTGACATGTACCACTCGTATTTTCGGATTTATGTACATATTTCTAATTACCCTTGCTCGGCGGTGAAGGAAAACATCGTGAGGAAACCCGCACGAACACTCAAGAAATTATATTTCAAATGACATGTGATTTTACCTAAGATTGATCAGGTTTATCCTCTGGGTTACGGAGGTCAGACGGCAGTTGCTTAATATCAAAATCAGTATCTTCGCCAAATCCTTAGGCTTAGGTAGCGGACTCCGCCAATCCTAATGGATTAGGAAAATGGGATAACGCTAAGAAGAAGAGGAAGATTGTTCCAGATGTCACGAACCCTAGGATCCGACGAGCTTACATGATAAAAGCTATGAAAGCTGAAGTAGTGAGCGAGATGTGTAAGGACCGCGTCGTGTGAAGCTCGATCCTCCCTGCCTACCCCGCAAGGTACCCGGTGTGATGTAGAAAAATATATATGTCGTATACGTATATATTTTCGGTCTATCCGATATTATGCGGGCGTATGGTGGGTAGTTGTGCAATGAGAAATACAATGCAATTCGTATCACACTATAATTTTAAATCAACACTTGTAATCAATAGTTAATAGATTCAGGCGTTATTTTGCGAAAGTCAAATTTACATCTAACCTGCTTTGTGTGCTTCCGCCACCAATTAGTTCATACGGCCTAGCGCCGGCCGGCACCCACCCACTACTGGTAGTACGTGCTACATGCCGACGCTGCCATGGCTGCTTCGGTAGTCTCTGCCTCGTCTGCTGCGGTCGTCCGCCATCTGGAACAGAATCCGCATGCCCCCACCACCACCCTGCCACGACTGGCCTGGTCGTCGCTGCGACACGTGTTTCGTCTCTCCACGAGGCATCATCAGGCGTTAATCGTAAGAATAACATCCTACAAGTGACAAATCCATCGCAGTGCCGTCCCTTACATTGAATTGAGGGTGGGGGTGGATGGTGTGAGCGAAAAGATATTTAATAGTGGGGAATGGTTTACGTCAGTCTGTTTGTTCATGAGAGTCATTTTAGAATTTTTATGTTTATTAATTTCTAATTGTTCCCTAATATTTAGTTTTAAACCTTTGTCTATGGTGTGTAAAATTTGATATGTATTAGTGGGGGATAAGTTATGTCCTTTGTCTATGAGATGCTCGGCGAAGTGTGACCTTTCTGGGCGATTGTTTTTATACGCCGATACGTGTTCGTGAAATCGTGTTATAAAGTTACGACCCGTTTGACCGATATAAACGTGTTCACATTCATCGCAGAACAGCTTATAGACGCCGGATTTTTTAATTGTAATCAATGTTCAGTAAAATACGAAACGAGAAGACAGTCCCAAGACGCGTCAGTTACCGCCATTTGCACTAACTCTACCTTTCTCCCAGTGTTGACCTCTTGATTCTGCCAAAGCGCGCCACCGTTCGCGCGCTTTCGTTTGGTTTTAAACATCCATACTCATAACCGGATGCGATATATTTTTCTTCGCCTTTTATCAAAATTGACCCAAACATGACTCAATCCTCGTCTAAATCGGAAGCAAACCTACCTCAAACCTATAGAGCAAATGCGAGTAACTTGAGCCGTACCACAAAATTAATATATAGCATACTCGTACAGTTTTGTATGAGACTCTATGTCGTATGTTGATGACCGATATTGTATATGTTTGTAGCTCGCGAATTACTACCTCAGCTGTCAAAAATGTCAAAGACCTGTGAGCATTCTGGTAATGTTATAAATTTGCAACTTTACAACTAAAATAAGTGAATTTTGTATTTTGCTTTTGTGTTCTGTAACATAAGGGTACTTCCCGTGTTGTGCTACTCCTGATTAAATGTCCTGTCCTCTATCTCTTATGCCCGGCCTACCTGATGTCAAGCGGTTATGGCAAGCTTATGAACGGTTGTAGCAGAAGCATCCCTCGCACGTTGCCACACAGCAACTCTCCAGGAGCTTGCTAGTAATCTCAGTCATTCACAAGAACACAAAACCTCTAGGGTATTATTCGTAATTAAAATAAGTCTGTATGTAGGTACATGTAGCCAGGGAGGACATACTACTACTACGCCAATCCTAACTCATCCCACTGTAGGGATACGGATCTCCCTTCAACCGAAGGGGTTAAGAGTATACTCCACCACGCTGCACAAATGTGGATTGGCGAGGGCCACCGATTTAGCTTAACGACTGTCATCTATCGACAACAGCCGGGACCGACGGCTTAAAGTGCCCTCCGAAGCACTGAGAAACTCGAAATAGATTTCTTAATTATTGATTCCTATTACGCAACATACCCGTAGTGTATTAAGACAATCCAGTAGCAGTGATCGGAATACTAATTCATTATTTATTTATATAAATTCTAAAATATTCATTATATTTTTTTATATAAAAGTCCATATATCTATCTATTTCTTACCGCTGAGTCCGTTACGGTATAGGCAGGAGAATAGAGCGTCATATGACTCAGTCCTTACATAAATTACTCTCTTCTTTAACATTCATACCTCGTTTTATGCACCGGTTTCTATAAGTTCCTGAGATCAGCAAAGTCCATAATATGTGAGAATGAAAACAGCTTCACACGCAGATTACATGTTTCTATTAGAAAATAAAAACAGTAGGTACATTAGTCAGTTTGGTCTTTGAAACTCTGATGACCTCGCTGGCTAATAACATGGACATGTTACATCATCATCATAATCATTTAGACGAGCTCGATGGCGCAGTGGTTAGTAACGCTACTTTGACACCAACGCTCGTGGGTTCGATTCCCACAGAGGACAAACATTTGTGTGCATGAACATGTTTGTTTGTATTAGTCTGGGTGCTTTAAAAGAGGTAGTGCTTCAAAGCAACCCGTCTGGGAAAGTACCTCTACCTCCCAGAAAACGGCGCCCAAATAACAAGTCGCAGGAGGGTTATTGTGTTCCAGCGAAAGAGTCACCTGTAAGCTCTTAAGGTGTTGCTGTGTTAGCAGCAGAGGTGGAATCGCGTGAGTTTCTTTTTAATTTGGTTTTAATTTTGTGACGCGGCGTGGGACTTTGTTTTATAATAGTGAATCTATATAGTTTGTAAAAAACACCTAAATGTTAAAATACTTTAGCAAAGCAGACATCGATGAATTATTTGGTGTGAATATCGAACAGGGAAATGAAGAGTGTCGTCCATTTTCTATTACCAGCGCTTTATTCCAGGCCATTTAACTTTTTCAGTATAAAGTTGGATCTTCAGCGAAGTATGACCGGACCGTTTCGCGGTCGACCGTATCCCCCAGGGATTTAGAGTTCGATATTAAATGAAGGTAATAGTGGCTTCGGTTATTGGATTTTGAGAATAATGAGCGAAAATAAGAAAATACTTTTATTCTTTTTGTTACAGTAAGTTTCATTACAGGTAATATGAAATATTTAAAAATATAATAATATTAAACTGACCGATGTCTGTATAGAGAAGGTATTTAAGGAAAAATAATATGAGGGGTATTTATAAGAACAATAGAAGCCTTGAAAACTATCTATTTAATTTTTGTGTTTGTACGCGCATCACGTTAAAACTACTGCATGAAATTTGATTATATTATAGTCAATAAGAAAAAATAATGGAGGGTCTATAAAAAGGAATAGAAGCCCAATTTCGGATATCAGTGGCGGAAGCACACTAACCACAACCACAAGAATCAATAAATTCTCGATGATACCCAGCTAGGGGTGACGAATTCATTGTATTGTAGATAACCTCTGACTTGACATAATTCTCCCGTTTTTGGGAGTCTATTTCTGTCTGTCCTATTATATGTAGAATCAAAAAATCAGCCTCCTCTATAGCAAATATTATGATAAGAACTTTAAAGTAACAACTATCCACTTTAATGTGAATATAATCTCTTTTCCACTTAAAGGCTGATGGCATCTGCAGCCCAATACCCTATTGACATTGAGACCTTTGCGCAGCTTTAATTTGTGGCATAGTATACATACGGAAGACCGACAATTCATCCATAATCACTATTACCTCGGAGGCGCAGGTCCAGCAGCTCATGACAAGTGATTGACTAGTCTGCGATCATGCTGTGCGTCCTACTCTACTACTGAAAACCTGCTTTGATTTGTATGTCTATTTTTTCTATTCTAATCTAATTTTTGTGTACATATTTATGTTTATATATGTGGTCTACATTTTTCAAGGCGTATCAAATATCCCCTGCACGAAACGTGCATCCCACGCACAATCTCTCTCATATACAAAACTATCAAATACCTACATACACACATTCAGTTACAAACACATCTACACGAACCTATCTATTCATCTATACACAACTTTATCATAGATATATACTACACATACAAACATCTACACAACTCAACTACTAAAAATACAAACCTTGCAATTGTCTACAGTCTAACTGAACAATACATAAACACCTTTTGATTGCCATGCCATAGGTCGTCAGGCATAACCTTGTGGCTCATTTCTTCCCAGTTTAGCGTCTTAAACACGTTCTTTAGAGCTGTAGACAGTTTTGGGGAGCTTACGTCCAATGTCGCACTCTTCATTAATGATGGGCTTGGAGTGCTGGGACATTTTAAAGAAATTATGTTTTGAAAGACGTGTGAGCTGACCTTAGAAAAGTCTGATTTTCCCCCTAAGTTGTGGAGGTCTTATGACAACCTTTCCATGTAAATATCAATATCTTTGCCAAATTCTTATACTTAGGTAGCGGATCCTGATAATCCTAATGGATTAGGAAACGGGATAATGCTAGCGAAATAACGGGATAATGAAGAAATCACATTTAACTACAAAATAGATTTACTTTACGACACCTCACTACTTCCAAATTCCATTAACCTAGGTCGACTATATGTAAGTAGGGTAATGGCACCATAAGATGAACGGCCCCCAATAGACAAACGATAGATCGAAAGCTCAAAACTTAAAAAAAAATGGGTTGAACTCCGGGAGTGCCGGCAAAAGTGAAAACTTGAACATTAACGTTGTGCATTTTTGAATATTTTGGAATGGTTAGGGAATAATTTCGCACGAATTGCTTTATTTATCAGTATAAAAGTACTATTATGTATGTGGTAAAATACAATATTCATTTATTGCGCTATCGTACACAAACATGACAATTTATATTACATAAAAAAGTTTATCTCTCAAAACTTTTCTTCATAATTTCAACTTTTATCCATAATTTCAACTGATCTTTCACCATCATCATTACCATCATCATCATAGCCAATCTCTAAAACTCAAACGCATACGCACACTCGCGCAAGCGCCCTGCGCCGTTTGAACCAAACGGCGATGTTGATAAACTACGTTTAACGAAACGCGTAAGCGCCAAGAATTTCATGGCGCTTACGTTTTGGTCGCGAGAAAATAATGCACTATGAACGATCTAGCGCTTTATGTTTTAATTGTTTAATTAGAGATAACTAATATTTTAGCGTTGCAGCGAACTTAAGTTCTGATTCTCACCAAAATCTTACGGTCAGAGTCACGTGTCCTGACGCGAGTTTGACATTTTTATCATCCCAAAAAATGCACAACGCCGCTAAAAAAGTTTTCACTTCAAAAACACCCCGTTACTTACATTTTACGAGCATTTTTTGTATCAATCGTACATAATCTATAAAGTCTCACTTGGGGATCAATACAAACCGACTCCGATGAATTTCAGTGAAATTAACAAGTTAGTTACCAAAAGTTGAACATATTATGGTTTTAATGTTTTCGATTATTTTAGCTTTAGGTATTTTAGTGATTTTGTACTGTTCAGCTTTAGAATTCATGGCCAAAATTTGAACTAAGGAATATGTATACATTTTATTTGTACAGTTTATTGTTCTGAATCTAAAAAAAATTACGAATAGAATACATAGTTCAGATTTTCGATCTTATTTTAATATATGAACGAATAAGTATTGTGTATTTATTTCGTCCTTTTACAGATGTCTACACAAGATTTTTTATATCGGTTAAAGATATGTACGTATAGTTGTTTAATTATTTGATTTTGTAAAGTAATACAATCGGGAAGTCATAACTGTAAAATAAAAAGGGAACTGTTATTTTATTAAGTTGATAGTTAATAAAATAACAGTTCCCTTTTTATTTCTAACTAATATATACATATAACAATTACAATTAACTTAAATACCAGATATATCATTCCTACCTATTAAAATGTTAGTTCAACCACTGGGTACAAAACGTTCATTATTTAGGACTCATTGTTCAAGTGTAGGGGTAAATCATAATATATTTTTTACACAACTTTACAAAAAAATATTTACATCTAAATAGTTCTTTTTTAATCAGAAAAATCTTAAAGATGTCTAGAATCATAAAAAAAATCTAGCAATTGTCCATGTCAAGTGATAACTGAGAAAAAGCTATTTAAAGTTGTCAAAAAATTTTTACCGTAAATCAATTATTGGTGCCCTAATAGCTCTGACTTATCTATCTATCTATAACTTCACCCCAAGTCCCTTTCGGGGTAAGCAGAGAGAACCGAGCGTCACGTGGCTCGATCCTTACATACCTCACTCGCTTCTTTAACATTGGTCTTTTCATGCACGCTCGCCGGTTTCTGAATGCATTACGGCATTTCATAAACTCGGTTTCACTGTGACTTATGGTTTCTTAAATAGAAAATAGAGAGTAATATCGCTATAAAATGATCATTTTAAGATTTTGCTCAGTACATACTGGTATGATATACATACATTTTTTTTTTAAATATTGTCGGACAAATTACACAGCGCCATCTAGCCCCAAAGTAAGCGAAGCTTGTGTTATGGGTACTAGACAACTGATAAACATACGTAAATACATTTTCTTTTGTAAATATATATCTACTTATTATACATAGAAAATACCCAGACCAAGACAAACAGACATGTTCATGCACACAAAATGTTTGTGTTGTGTGGGAATCGAACCCACGAGCGTTGGTGTCAAAGTAGCGTAACAACGCGTTTCACCACTGCGCCACCGAGCTCGTCAAATAACGCCAAGGTAAGTTATTACTTATTATCTTGCCCCTACTGAAGTAAAAGTATACTGTCGATGTTGACTTCCTGAGAACCAGACATATATAAATAAACTGTGTTTTTTTTTGGATTATTCGCCGTGCTTTTGCTATGAGAATTTGGTTCTTATAAAATTTTGACGATCCTAGGTCAAATGGAAGTACTGGTTTTAATTTATGACTCCTTAACATGTATATAGACACATGTACAACGCTGATGCATTACAGACAGACAGATTGTACTAAACGCGAGCTCGGCTAATCGATTGCCCGTCATTTAATTCTCTTCGAAAAATATTCAACTGTGTGGCACAGTGGAAGAAATTGTATTCTTTTAGGAAAAAATATGTACTCGTATCTTTGGCACCTATGAAGCGAATTGAAAATTATCCTACGTCGGTTAGAAGTACTGGTTTTAATTTGTGATTTCTTGACATGATAAACATATGGACAGCAAACTGATCCAATATGTTTCATTTTTACGAATACGAGGCAGCGAACCCAAAAAAATGTGATAATAATCACATGTCAAGTAATATTATAAATGAAATGGTATCAAGTTAACTACACAAAGACTACGAGTTGGTAGGTAAAAAGGTAGGTAAGGTAGTTACCGTACAGATCAATTACATTAATGTGTTATAAATGAATGATCTTATTGTAAATCAATTTATCATTCTGAACAATCGAATATACCGAATGAATACGTAACTACGTAACTTCAGAAACGTTTGTACCGCGCAATAATCGGAGTTTTAAAACGACTTCAAACAAGAGGTCTGAAGAACTATTTTCCCTCATCCCACCCTCTCCCTTCCGTCATAGAACCACACGTGCAGGCTTGCGATGTCATCATTCCACTGTTGAGGACATTTGTTCTCGTAATAAAAAGTTCGAGACTCCTATCTCTGTCGAACTATTAAAAAGTGGAACGCCTTGCCTGCACATGTGTTTCCTCCTTCCTACAACATGGGATCCTTCAAACGAAGCGTGAAGAAGCACCTTGCGGGCCAGCATGGTAGCGTCAACTGACAGGGCACCGTAGTCCCTTGTCAGTTGCCGCTGCAATTTGGGCTCCCCTTTTCGCTTACCAACAGGCGAAGAGGAGCCACTATGCTGAGCCAATATAAAAAAAAATATATATAAGTATTCTAAGAACTAAGGAGGAACTATACATCTTCTCATCCAAAATACCTCCACGACTGCAGAACAAGGTCTTTGAACAGTGTGTGTTGTAATGAGTGATGACATACGGAACTAAGACGTGGCCCTTCACTGCGGGCCATATGGGGAAACTCAAGGTCGCTCAGCGTGCTATGGAAAGAGCTATGCTCAGGGTATCCCTGCGTGATAGAATCAGTAATGAGGATATTCGCATTAAAACTAAAGTAACCGACATAGACCAAAGCATAAGAAAGCTGAAGTGGCAGTGGGCCGGCATTATAATTCGTAGAACCGACAACCGCAAGAAGAATGGTTCTCGAATGATATATACCTATTTATAGGTACATATATATAAGTACGAAATATGTTTTTATATTCGTACTTTTGGTGTTGGTAGAAAGAGTAATTGGAAATTATTAAACATAACAAATTAAAATCATTATTAAATTAAAATTAAGAATCATTTAAAAAAATATATATTTTTGTTTTTTACACTGATAGGCGGGGTGAAGGGACAAGAACGCGTGCTGCAGAGTGGTGACAAGCTGGCGTTCACGTGCTTAGAAGCAGCAGCAGCATTGTGAATGTAATAATTCTTCCTAATACAAAAATTTACTAGAAATGGTATTTACGTTTCTTTCACTTCCTGATACACTCTTTAACCATCCTTTATCTATGATACGTCAGAAATTTTACATCGAGTAAGAAAGAAGCCGTAGTTACTTTGTTAAATTATTAACGAATGAACGGTGCTGTTACGCTACGTTATGACCAAAAGTAAATTTAATTAATTAGGAGCATAACTGATAAATATTAATTAAGTATCGTTTTCATTTTATACAGATTCCTACTTAATTGTAATCATTCCCTAATAGAGCTATTTTAAATAGTTACTAGTCAGTAGGTATATGTATCGATTCTTCGGGTTACGTACGCTAATTGATCTAGATTCAAATTGAACTAATTATTCAACGTGTAATTGGCTGTGTGTGTGTGTTATAACTACCACCGCTAACGCCCTCCGGAAATTAACATTTTCTAAAGAGCTTGCAAATGAAGTCGGGCATACATCGCAATGACTTTTTAAAAGCCTTTGTTAAGTCTACATTCAGCACAAATCCCGCTTTGTGAGTTCAAGTAAAAAAGATGATACACATTAATAAAACGTTTTCGCTTTTACGCTATTTGCTTAACACTCGATCTGAGCTCAATAAAGGGATCGCTCAAGATACGGTGGGAATTTGATAGATATTCATAATGCAAAGGAAGCACAATCAGATTTTCATTGGCGGCTCCCGGCAGCGAAGGAGGGAGATGAATACTTATTGCGAAAATGAAGCGAGCCATTAATGAACGCGGGCTCGGCGAACCGATCGCCCATCATTTAATTCCCTTCGAAAAATATTCAATAAACTCTGCAGAGACTGCGATTATCTGAAAACAGGCGGGCACAGAGGAAGAAATTGCATTTTTTTAGGAAAAAATGGAAATCTTTGCCAACTGTGATGCGAATTGAAAATTATTTACAATTTTGTACTATTGTTGGTGGTATTGAGAATAATCCAATTCTGATCAATACAGTCATAGAAACTGCCCATCTCTATGTCCGTGGGTATCCTACTTCTTCTTCCTAGTTCACTACCTAGGCCTAAAAATTTGGCAAAGCCACAGATTTTCAAATGGAGCTACTGTCGTCAGACCCAGTCATTAGAACTGCTCGAGTTTTTGGGTTTTGTGTTAATTGCCGGTTCTTAGTTCTGAAATCCCTCTTTTTGGATTCTTTCATAGTAAAAACCATTATTTTACCGTGCAGGTTTCATCACGATGCTTTTCTTCACCGCCGAGCACGTGTTAATAACAAAGATATAAGGAAATCCGAAAACATGAATTAAGTGGTAGATACATGCCCACACCAGAATTAGAAACAGGGACCGGTCAGTTAATATGCTGGTTCTTATGCACTAGGCTGTCACTACTCAGACTTCTTCTTATTCTTAGTAAGCCAAAGGAATTGCGTAGCTAGCCAAAGAATTTAGAAGATACTGATTTTAACATGGAACGACAGTCGTCAGACCTGTCATTAGAACTGCTCGAGTTTTTGGGTTTTGTGTTAATTGCCGTCTTTAGTTCTGAAATCCCTCTTTTTGGTTTCTTTCTATTTAATATTTTTCCTATTGCGTGTTGAGTGGTGAAAATATTGTACAAAGTCTACCTAGCTTTTTGACAACTTCCACCCCTTGTAAACCTCTTCTATTAGTTTGTGAGCTTCTCCATCACCTTTGGAGGTCACATACGTCGCTCAGTTTTTTAATGCGTCTAAACAGAAGAAAGATACTCGTAATTTAAACGTAATGAATGAGAGTTATCAAATCAAATCAAATCAAATCAAATTCTTTATTTGCCAGAATACAAGTTCATTAAGTTCTTAAGCTAATAAAATAACAATCCTGTACATGTACTCTACCTGTTTTAGGTACAGGTGTGCAAATATTATATAAAGTAAAAGCAATAAACGTTCTAAATGTCACAAATAAAAAAAAAATACAAGCTAAAAGTAAAAATAATGATGTCCGCACGATATGTATATTAAATTATCAATTATTTATATTTTAAATGTCCTTGTCATTTAGAAATTCATTAATACAATAAAAACATTTTTTTAGTAACCAATTTGTCAATTCTACCTTAAAATTTCCATTATTTGAAATTTTCAAATAGATCGGGAGTTTATTATACACAACTATGCACATATTGTACACATTTTTCTTATATATGTCTAATTTACAGGGTGGTTGATATAATAGATATTTAAATTTACCTCTTTTCTGCCGTGGATGCATATCCGTATACTTCTTAAATAAGTCACGATGTTCATTGACAAACAGGCAGATATTTCTAATGTACAGACAAGGTAGTGACAACACTTTTAATTTTTGAAAAAGAGGCTTGCAACTGTCCGTTTGCCATGCGTTACATATTGCTCGGATACATTTTTTTTGTACCTTAAAAGCCCTTTCAAGGTCAACTGAGTTACCCCATAAAATAAGACCGTAGTTTAGCACTGACGATACGTACCCATGATATGCTGTCAGAGCGGCCGCCTTTGAAATTGTTTGTCGAAGTTTTTTTAACGCAAACACGAAACGATCCAACTTTTGGCACACCACATCAACCTGGTTTTTCCAGTTAAGGTGTTTATCTAACATTATTCCCAAAAATTTTACAGAATCAACCTCAATGACTGGTGTATGATTAAATACGATACGAAATTCTAAGGGCTTTGAATTATATGGTAAAAATTGCATTACTGATGTTTTGGTGATGTTTACCTGTAAATCATTCAAATTCATCCATTCGATAACATCTGACAATACTTTGTTGGCCTCTGTTTGAACTAAACGGATTTCATCGCTTTCTAGTAATATGGTTGTATCATCAGCGAATAATAAGCATTTGTGATGAGTGGAATTGGGAAGATCATTAACATATAGAATAAAAAGCAGCGGACCAAGAATACTGCCTTGTGGAACACCAACATTTGTAGTCTCAAAGGTTGATCTGAAAGGTTTTCTTAATAGTGTGTTCCCTGATTTGATAATTTTTGTTACTTCTGTACATTGTTTTCTATCAATCAGAAAACTTTTCAACCAATTATGAGCTCTACCTCTAATCCCATAACGCTCAAGTTTTTGTAACAATTTAGTGTGGTTTACAAAGTCAAAAGCCTTACTCATGTCTAGAAACAGCGACAGTGTAGGAGTTTTTCTATTTAATTGTTCTGTTACCCATTTTATAAAATTAAAACAAGCTAGCGTCGTTGAACTACCCTTTCGAAAACCGTACTGTTCAGGGCGTAGTATATTGTGTAAAGTCAAAAAATTATTAATTCGGATCAACATAGCTTTTTCCAACACTTTCGATAAAATTGGGACCAGTGCAATAGGCCTGTAGTTATTTGGATCAACTTTGTTCCCCTTCTTAAATAGCGGTTTGATTACAGTTACTTTTAGTTTTTCTGGGAATAACCCGTCTACAAAAGATAAATTTATAATATGTGCTATTGGACAGCTTATATACTTAGAGATCAATTTTAATATCTTTGTGACTATATGGTCATACCCGCTAGCCTTACTGTTATTTAGAGACATTATTATTTTATAAACCTCTTCCTCATCCACTGGTCTCAAGAATATAGTATGAGGATTTGAATCTATATTGCATTCTTTGATATTTTGGTAAGTTGTGTGTTGTGATTTATTTGTAGTCAAATTTATGAAGTGTCTATTAAAATTATTACATAGATGAATAGGATCAGAACATAATTTATTATTAAAGTTAATCATGTCAATATTATTATAATTAAATTCATTGGAAGTAACTGAAGATATTAAATTCCAAGTTGCTTTGGATGTATTCTTGCTATTTTGCAAATATTTGTTATTGTTAATAAGTTGAGCACGTAAAATGCATTTTTTAAGAACACGGTTATATATTTTAAATTTATTTTTGTCTTTATGTTTGTCTTTCTTTTTAGTGACATAATTTAAGAACAATTTCCGTTTTCTTTTACTAGATATTTTTAACCCTTTCGTTATCCAAATTTTCGTTTTCTTTTTATTGTTCATTTTAACTTTGACTGTGGGAAAGCATAGATCATAAAACAAACATAGCGTAGTATAAAAATTTTCAAACGCATCTGTAACATTATTCGCCATCAGTACTTCTGAAAATGAAAGAGATGATATACACTCGCAGAACTTTTGAATATTATGAGCACAATAATCTCTTTTGTATTCGAACCAAGTTGTATGTAATTTTGAGTTTTTAACTTTTAGTGCTATAGATTGAGCAGTTTCATGATCGGAAAGACCAAGTTGATACGTGGTACATTCTATTGGTTTAGTATTGCTTGCTATTTGGTCGATGCAGGAATTTTGTCTTGTTGGTGTTGAAATGTGTGTATTTAAGTTATGATGATGTAAAATACTTATAAGATCTTTGACATATGAATTTTTTTTTAAAATATCGATGTTCCAGTCTCCACAAATGATGATTTTTTTGTTATTGTACTTTTGAAATAAATTATGTAATAATTTGTCTAATTTATACAAAAATATTCCAATGTGTGACTTTGTTTGCTCTGGAACTCTGTAGATATTTATTACTATTAGTTCTAGGCTTACTGCCTCAATCCCACAACATTCGAAAAAATATTTAGTAGCCAGTTCTGACACTATCGGTATAGGTTTTATTTCAATATCATTTTTAACCAAAATACACGATCCGCCTCTACATTTGTCCCGGCAAAAAGTGGCTGCTAATTTATGGTTAGTTAATTTTATATTAGTGTCTGTACCTTGTTTGACAAAAGTTTCGCTAAAACATAATATATCAAACTTTTTGTTTTGTTCGTCAAATAATTCTTGAAGGGCTATATCGACAGACTCAAGTTTGGTAATCAAACCAGCTATATTTTGATGCAGTATTCTAACGGTAATTTCTTTCTTATATTGACCATCGAAAATGTTTTTACAAGTAGTATTAGTTACGTGTTTCCTTTTATTTACGAAAAAAAGTCATGTTTGCCGTATTTTCCACATTTGATAAATTTCTGTTTATTCTATCAATATACTCCTTCTTATATCTTATAAAGTCAATTTCTATATTTATCTTGAAAGTGATTAACTTTGTAATATAATTTGTATTATGTTTACCAAAATTAAAATCATATTCAATGTCTATATATTCACAATTTTGATAGTTATCTGTCAGCAATTTCAGTTCCGAGTTCAAGGTCTTTGTATTTAAATAACTATTATAACGTACATTCAAGATCAAAATTTTTACATCCTGGAATATACATAGGGTATTACATAAATTTGTGAACAGAGTATATGGATTTCTGTCATGACTACCTATCGCTAAAACAATAATGTCGTCTTTACCGATTATCTTTCTCAAAGTGTATACAGAACTTAAAATTTGTGTGGACGTAGCATTCGTCTTCACTGTGGCAGTTACGTTGTAATCATCGTTCCATTTTCCGAGCCTTGATTTTATTAATCGAGTCGAAAGCCCGCGAATTTGTTCGTCTCCAAATATGTACAAATTGGGTTTTTTAGGTTGCTCAATAGATATTATTTTTGAGCATGTTAATTTTGAAGTGGACTGTTCTGGAACGTCGTTAGAGTTATTACTTGATGCTGTAGCTGGTGATGACACTGGAGTGGGAGAAATGACGCCTGGTTGTGAATCATCCAGTAATAAACTGGCGTCAAGGTCTAATTTCTTTTTCATAAGAGGTTTCTTTTGAGTGGATGGTACTTTTTTGGGCGTCGACTTACTTAAACTTTTTAACATATTGACCTTAGTATCAAATTGAGTTATTTTTTCTTTTAAGCTATAATTCTCTGACAACAGGTTTTCGATTTCCTTGTCAGCGATTTCTAATTTATCCTGTAAAATACTGATCGTTTTTCTCATCTCATCAATATCTATTTCATATCTAGCCGCTCTTAGATCAGGAATACTTCTGTTGAGACGTTCCGATAGTGAGAGAGATAAACACTCCATATCCTCATCGATTGATAAAAGATCGAAGGAATTTTCTGTCGTTATGTTAGCGCCGGGCCTTCTACGCGTAACATTATTAATCTGAGAACTGTTTAGTAAATTAGATCCACTAGGTTGTGAATGCATTTTTATAATTTGATATTAATTCTGTATTAATTCTCACTAATAACAAACTAAAAAAATCAAAGTCCAAAAAAAAAAAAAAAAAACGTGACTTGCATGTCTTGGGTATCGAACCGTCAACATTTGAAGCGTAGTGCAGCTACTCTAGCCAATACACCAGGAAATCTCTTAACCTTTTCTACGAAATTAACAGTCTATATGAAACCGATATTCATTGAATGGTCCAAAGTTCAACTTGTTGTGAACAGTTGAGATAATTGTGGGTAAACGAAATAATATTCGTTATCAATTTTATGTTTATAAATACCACTAATATTGGCACAAAATTCGATATAATTGTTTTGAAAACTGTTTTTTAACATCTTAGTTGAAGTCGAAATTTATTTTAAATGTGGCACTGTTCTTGTAATTTTATTGATCTAATACCTAATTTTTAAGGCGGTTTTTAGGCACTTCGTTCATGAGAACACTGTCACAACAATATCACAGAGAAATCATTGAAATTATGCACTTTTATAGACAAAAAAGAATATTTTAACCCACATTGTCACAAAAATGAGTAATGTTTACCGCAGATATTGTAATATGTAAATATTATTATGTAGTCCCGTCGTTTATTTACATTTATACCGCACTGTCTTCGTATATAATACTCACTCGCACAAATTGAGTCTTGAACTGCACTTATTTAAAATCAACTTATTAAATTATTCACGATTACTATTTTTTGTAAATATTTATCACGGAGCTTGATGTTTACATGGCGGTGGCGCCCTCTCTCTCCTATATCCATAATAACGTGTAAGAGTGCGCACGCAATCTTACGCTCATTATACGTGCGCACTGTTATACATTTCGCCATTGACTCACAATATGTACCTACTGTTAACGACTTCTATTAGACAATGTTGGAATTTTTATAATAGTGTAATAGCTGACCGACTGTGCCGGCCACCAGAAAAACGAATCGAAGTAATAGGGGTTAACGTATGAAATTGCCTTTTTATAGTAATAGATATTTTGAATTAACATTAAACCTTCATAGTGAAAGATTTTTGAGTGAAACTTTCTTCACATGACACTTATGAGGTTTTTCCTTTAAAAAATATGCAGGATTAATTTTCGATATCCAATTGTTTTTTTTTTATTTATTTAGCTTAGACGGATAAATGAATTCTTTGAAATTCAAGTAATTTTTGAATACGAGTTCCGACGCGGAGCTAACGCGGCAGAAACGGTTCGCAATACATGGGGCACACTAAAAGTTTTGCACTTCTAGCTAATCGGAACTATTTGAATTTCGAATGTTATATTTTTTGAAACGTTGCAACCTACTTAGTAATAAAAATAAACAATTGACGGGAAATCATTTGTCAATTGTTTTTTATCACACATCAAAGTTCTACGTACGCAACGAAAATGGAATTGAGTCGAAAAGATTTTAGAGCGACGATTTTTTATGATTTTAAAAGTTCTCTCTCTCCGCAAGACTGTGCTGCTCGTCTTCAAAATGCTTTTGGGAGAGAAGCACCTTCTTTGAGCACCGTGAGGCGATGGTTTGCTGAATTTGAGAGAGGTCGAGTTTCTTTACATGACGAATTTCGTGAAGGGCGGCCTTCAACTGCCGTCAACGTAAATAATGTGGCTACTGTTAAGCGGCTAATTGAAGACACCCCGCGGATTACTTATGAGACAATTCGAGAACTATTGGGGATTGGTATGAGCCAAATTCAGAAAATTTTACACGAAGAATTGAAAGTTCGGAAACTTTGTTGTCGTTGGATCCCTCATGAACTGACAGCGGAGCAAAAGCGGGCTCGCGTGGAATGGTGCTCACAGATACTACTGAAGTATGACCACGGACATTCTAATGCAGTTTATGACATTGTCACAGGAGACGAAACGTGGATTTATTCTTTTGAACCCGAAAAAAAATAGCAATCTTGTGAATGTGTGTTTGAAAATGAGAATAGGCCAACAAAAGTGAGGCAGGCGAGAAACGTTGGTAAAAAAATGATCGCGTTTTTTTTTTCAGCTACGGTTCCCATCTGTACAATTCCACTTCAAGATCAAAAGAGTGTTAATGCCGAGTGGTATTCTACCATTTGTTTACCCAGGGTGTTGGAAAAAGTTCGCGAAAGACGACCAAAAAGCCGCGTTCTCCTACATCATGACAACGCTTTTTCACACACGGCCAACAAAACAAAGTCATTTTTAACTTCCGAAAAAGTACAACTCGTTACCCATCCTGCGCATAGCCCCGACCTAGCACCCTGTGATTTCTGTATTTTCCCCAAAATCAAAGATTTGATGAGAGGTTTCACTTTTACCAACTCCGAAGAGGCAGTGATAGCGTTCAATCAGCACGTAGAAAACATGCCTTCAGATCTGTGGTCCTCCTGTTTTAAAAAATGGTTCGATCGCATGAAAAATGTTTAAAGTGTAAAGGAGAGTATTTTGAAAAGCAATAAACATAATATTTTGGTTATAACATGTTGTTTTTTTTAAGTTACGCAAAACTTATAGTGTGACCTACGTATCAATGCTGCATTTGGAGAGGAGACTGCTAATGAACGCACCGTGCGTTTTTGATTTAAACGCCTTCGTAATGGAAACTTCGACTTGAAGAACGAACCACGTGGAAGACCGCCCACACAGGTGGATAAAGCTGAATTGAAGGAGATAGTGGAAACTGATCCAAGTCAAACTATCCAGGAATTAGCGGCATGATTTAACGTTACCTTACCTACAATATTGACTCATTTGCATCTAAATCAATAAGATAAAAAAAATATGAAAAATGACTGATCTGCAGAAAGAAACGCGTGTTGAAACTTGGCAACACAAGTTTCAACACGCGTTAAATCTGTACAGAAATGAAGGAATATTGCATCAAATTGTGACGAAAAGTGGATTCTTTACGACAACCGTAAGCGAAAAATGCAATGGCTGACCCCAGGTCAAATGCCGCAACAGTGCCCTAAAGCACAGCTTACTAATAAAAAGGTAATGGTAACTGTTTGGTGGTCTCTTCATGGCATTATTCACTATAGCTTTCTCAGGTCTGGTCAAGCAATAACAGCAGATGTTTACTGTGCCGAACTTCGAACAATGATGATGAAACTGGCAGCGAAACACTCTCGACTCATAAATCTATTTTCACCGATATCGCTCCATGATAACGCAAGCCCTCCTACTGCACGAGAAACCGTTGTAACTCTACAGGAGCTGCGATTAGAAACCATACGTCCATACTCGCCACCACCATCCTCCGTACTCACCAGACTTTGCTCCAACTGATTACCATTTTTTCGTGATTTGGACAATTTTCTAGGTTTTTTCCCCAGGACGCAGTACAAAATGGTTTCACACAGTTTGTTGAATCTAGATCCCCAGAGTTCTATCACAAAGGTATAAATAAACTTCCCATTAAATGGCAGCAATGTATAGATAATGAGGGTAAATATTTTGATTAAATAAATGTGTTACATCTTAGAAAAAACGAGTTTTAATTTTTCGGCACAAATCGGCAATTTCATACTTTAACCCCTAATATTACGGATGCGTTACAAAGTTAATCGTCACTCATCACAAGTTACAGAAAAATAATATGAGAAACTGGAAAATACTTTGAACTTGCCTGGTATACATAGTTTTATTAGTATACTTATATTTTTTCGGTAGTAGGTTCGTGCATTTTTAAACACCATAATATGACTGAAGTTAGGAACGAACATCACAATGAATTCGAGTAATGATGCGTGCGCACTCTTAACTCCCGCGCACTCTTACACAACCTTAACCACTCGTTAATTTATATCTTGGCAAATTCATGTCCGTGCGTATTGCTGTCACGTAGGGATTTTCGAAAAGAATTCCATTACCGTATAGTTACCTAGCGAATACATATCAATGGGGGTATTCACATTGCCTCCTCAAGCAGTTTCCATACATTTTGATTTTGAGTTTCATTCGCGTGTTATTTATAAAAATAGGATCTAATTATTTTTTTCTATTTTTGAACTTATTTCCTACATGTTCTAGTTTCAAAATTCCTCATACTTCTAATATTGTATAGTATAAGTAGATACCTACGTACCTGTCTGCCATTCAATGTAATTTTTCTGTTTCATTGTTATCTACGAACAAGATTATTCATAAAAGCCCACTTCTACCATGTTCATAATAATAAGGAAGCATTATGCCCCATTGTGATGTGTTTTCGCTACAACAACGCCTCAGTGTACTCTTTATAAAACGCTATGAATTTGAGCCTGAAATATATAGTCTGATTTACATTAGCAGCGAGTTTAAGTATGACAGGTGTTTCTTTCGTAGCTGTCATAACTTACAAATAAAGGTCTTACAAATAGATATCTTTTATATCATAGTTTACATTAATGTAAAGATAACAGTTAAAAACGGAAGATCATGAGCTATCATCACTAACAGACTACCTTCAATTTAGAACTTACCTTAAAATTCCACTGTTTGCAACAAAATAAAATAAAGAAACTACTAATTCATCTCTGCCTGGTGACAGTTTGTGATAAGCGATCTAGGTGCTAGTGTACGTGTGTGTGTGTGTGTGTGTATTTGTTCGTATATGTGTAAATATGTTGTTGTTGTTGTTGTAGAAAACTTTATTGTACAATAAATAACATAACAATATATTTCATGATTTGGTTAAAAATAGTACTGTACAATGGCGGACTTATCCCATTTGGGATCTCTTCCAGTCAACCATAGAGAACCTGAAAGGAGATATAAGCTTGGCGAGGGTTAAGGAACAATGTAAGTAAATACTAAGATCGACAAAATAGGTACATAGATAAAAATACTAGTATATACAAGAGTGGTATAGAATGTATAACACACACATATAAGAAAATATGTATATATATGTGTGTGTATTTGTGTGGTGTATGCGTGCGTAATCGAAATTTTACCCAATCCGACGACGTATGTAAATAGTTTTAAAATTTGGTACGACTATTCTTACTAGCATCACACATGACAATCGGCTATTAAAATCAAACCAATCGTTGGGTGCATACGTTGGTATTGGAATTAAACTCTTAAAATCACTTAGTAATTTCATTCCAATACCAATGTATTGAATTTCATTCCATTAGTTTCAAGAGTAACCTTACAGGAACGGGTTGATTAATTTCGCTTTTTCCTCTCTTCATTCTCTAAGAATAACATAAGGGAAAAATATTGTCGTAGTAGTTGCTATTGCCTGTTGTTCTAAAGGCTACAAGCATACCCCTGCAAAATTGACAATTAAAGTCAAAGTCAAAATCTTTTTATTCCGTAAAAATGGCTACATTTGTTTGGAATCGTCACAATTTTTTTCCCTACCGTGCAGTTCATGACTAGGTGAGCACTGATAAAAATACTGCCAAAAAACTCAGGCATCCCTCTTTTGGTATCCAAACAAATTTACATAATTTATTAATTACATTATAATTGGATCGACTCAATCCCAGGCATTTTTATCATTAATATAGTCAGATACTTTGTAATATGCCCTGCTACACAATTTGGCTTTAATAGTAGTTTTAAATTTGTTTATTGACAATTCTCTTATATTGCTGGGAAGTTTGTTATAGAACCGTATACATTGCCCCATAAAAGAATTACTTATTTTGTGGAGACGGCTTGCATGTAACACAAGATTATGCTTATATCTAGTATTTATATTATGAGTACCACTCTTTTTACAAAATGTCTATGTTTTTATGGACATACAAAAGATTTTCATAGATATATTTGATGCTACTGTTAGAATATTTATTTCTTTGAATTTTTCTCTAAGGCGCTCCCGGGGACCAAGTTTGTAAACCCCTCTCCCGCCGTTGGCTACGGTTATCAGATGTTTTGGAAAACCGGGTAAACGATTGTTCAGATTTATAGAAAATCCATATAATACTGGACCTTGGGCCAATATAAACAATGAGTAGTCACTCACTAGCCATTGTTATAGACAACGCGTCGCCGGTCACCTGTGTGTATTTCTCCGCAATAATGCCACCCGCCACGTCTCACCTACCTACTGCACCCCCTTTAGTCTTCATTTCGTTGGTGGAGAGTAATTCCTATCTTTACCAAATAGATCCATGGAATCAATTATTCGAAAGGGAGGAAACCAAGGAGAAAACCATTACTCACCACTCCATGGCGAACAGGTCGACTTTTTTCAGAACTTGGTGTCAGGAGCCCCAGGAACCGGACCCTACATGAAGGGGCTATGTCCACCTCACGAAAAACTGCAGCTAAATAACAACTCCCTGGAGGGTTGCTATGTTCCTGCGAGTGAGTAGGGTTACTGTTTTAGCAGCAGGGGTGGCATTGTATTACTTATATTGCAAGCGTTCATAGGCTACGGTAACCATTTTTGTAACGGCTCCAGGCGTTGTATTATATATTATTTTTTTTTATAGTGAGTGAGGTGTGCAAGGAACGAGTCATATGGTGCTCTGTTCATTGGAAATATAGAGTAGGAAAAATAATAAAATTTTGTCCGGGTTTTCTTCAACACATCTAGTTACCCTACCCCTGGGCTCACACTGAATTTTGTTAATGATGTTTTTTATTTCTCGATCGGAATAAGTACGATACGATATGATATATCGTACATTATTATTTACTATCCACTTGTTTTTAGGGATATTGTTATTTCGCTTTCGTAGCAACTGGGCGTGACTCACTGATGTGTATTTTGTTTTCGCGCGAGATTTAAATGAAACATGTATGTATAAAAATATACGTGTATATTACATATCTCTCAGAGCTTTAACAATACAAATATCATACAACAAATTATTTTGTAACTTACACCAAGCTTGAGTTGCAACTTCTTCCACAGACGTTAATGTATTCCTTAAATTTACATTCTCGGTAACGACGTTTGCATGAGTCTTCAAAAACAGACTCAAATAAGATTGAGCTAATTCGAAATCTCTATTACTGCTTAACATAACATTGATCAAGAAAAGGAATTTGTCCATGACTTCAATGGACCCTCCAGAATCAGGTGCCATGCTCGTGACTTCAGCTTCTATAGACGACGGTGACAGGGCCTTCAACTTATCGATGCATTCTGCATAACTCTCATTATTATCACACGCGATTAATTTCTTAGCAAATACTGTTAATGTTGACAGTGAATCTGTCATTAACAATTTCGTTCCTTTGTCATTTTCTTTCTCTAAATCAAATGCTAATTCAAGACTTGGTATCGTAGGGAGGAAGAACGGAGCAGATTTCGGCATTGTAATTGGTGTTTTTGGCTTGTTTCTTCTTTTGACTGTGTCTAAATGTAATAGGTTGAGCCATCTGGATGTGGGTTGGTCTGATAACGTTATAAGTTCTTCGCTAATTTGTTCAGGCGATTTATACTCTGGTTCATCTCCTAAATCTATTGTACCTATGTCGTCTATGCTTGGTTTCTCTGGAACTGTGGCTGGTAGTTCTGTAGGGGAAAAAAAACATTTTTTTATTTTCTATCGTTCCACTCCGTCCAACTGGACAGATTATGTGAAGATCTGTTATGCGTTCCCGCGAATGTGTCAGGTTAACATAAGCTTTTGACGAGTTGCGTTAACACGGCAACTCGTCAAAAGCTTATGTAGGGTTATTGTGTTCCTGCGTGTGAGGTCAAAAGTAAGTTTCTAAGGAGTGTTAACAGCTGAGGTGGCATCGCTCGAGGATACTTAATGTCTTGAAAACGTTCATAGGCTACGGTAACCGCTTTACATCAGGTATGCCGTATGCAACCCGACGTTGTATAAAAAACGGAACGTATTACGCCGACCCTAAATATTGATAAGGTCAATATATCATGATGACTTACTTAAAGTGGGGATAGTGCCAACGCTCCTGTCGATTGGCTTGAGGAAGATGCGTTCGTACAAATGTCTATTGGCCCATAGGAAAACTCCCAGATCTCCCACGTGCGTAGTGGCCAAGAAATCGCCTGTTGGAGACATGTTCAGCGACGTGCACGGTCTTTCAACCTAAAAAAAATATTTTACATTTCAAATTAAAGTAATCGGTTATCGACAATGAGTCCTTTAGTCGAGTGGTTAATTAGACCTTTTTTATAAAAACTATTTTGGGATAGACAATTATTTGGTTAAAGCGCAAGTTGCCAATAGTAACATTATTATTTTATTGGGAATCGGCTAAGTTACGTAAAAATTATGTTTCAATATCGTCGAAGAAGAAAATGGGCATAACAGAAACTTTAGTCAAAACTTTAATACTATATTTTTTTCATAAAATAGGAAATTACAACGCAGATACTAAATCATAACCGAGTATTAAACTTAAGGCGCATTCATACCAATCGTATTCTCATCCGCCAACTGTTAGCTGGCTCATTGTAAGCCTTAGTGTGTATGTAAAGTCAGACTGAGTTTTCGGTCTATACTATGCTGAAAATTTGTATTGCACACTGTAAAAAGACTCGCTAGTACAAACAGTCTGGTTTTTCCTTCAAATTACGTACTTACTATAACTGCATTGTAAATAATACATTGTCAAATGAAAACAAATGTTGAAGTAATGTTTTAGCCGCTACAGAAGCGTATCGTTGGAGTATAACGGTGCTTTATGTGAACTTTGGTAGGTGAGGTAGATTTGTTTTAAATACACAATTTGATTCTTTTATATTAAATCCGACCAAGTTATACAATCCCCGATATTTTCTTCTTCTAACTTAATGAAATGAACCGTACATAAAACCAATCGATTTATTACAAGAAAAAAAAATATTTTATTAATTTTTATAGACAACTCACGTTTGACCGAGAAGTGTATTATCAAAATTAATTTCCTATAAAAAAATTTAATTATTCCTAAGATAATTTCAACACAAATTAACAAAATTAAGATAAAAACACTATTTATCTCGCCAAGATGTAGTGGGTAAAATTCATTTAAACATAAATTACGTTTTCTTCTTCTCAGCGTTATCCCGTTTCCAAACCATTGGGATTGACGGGGTCTGCTACCTAAGCAGAAGATTTGGCGAAGGTACTGATTTTTAGATGGACCGACTCAGATCTCCACAACCAGACCTATCTTAGGTAAGTCACACACGTCTTTCGAAATATAATTTCTTGGACGTGCGGGTTTGCTCACGATGTTTACCTTCACCGCCGAGCAAGTGACAATCACAAATATGTACATAAATCCGAAAACACGAATTTAGTGGTACATGCCAGGATTCGAACCGAGGACCTGTTGGTTACAAAGTCAGTTCCTTGTCCACTGGACTATCACTGCTCAAATTACCTAACTGTTTTATTAGTTCATAATGCTTACCGAAAATACGTCTACAAGTTGGGCGCTAGGAATATCCCACGTGCAAACTGTACAATCCATTGACGCACTAATTATCCATCTGTAACACAAATATCACAAATTAACTGTTGTGAATACATAATTAACATTTGAACGGAACTATATTAAACGTTCAATATTTGTACATGAGTTTTAGTTCTAATTTGTTTACTGTGTGTGAAGCTCTATAAGCTAGTGTAATATGAATTATTAATAAATTAGTTAACCTGCCTCATAGGTTTGGATACAAGTAAGTCATAAAGAGTTACAGATTTCGGGAGCTACCTCAGCACGGCTACAGAAGGTCAGTGTGGACTCTTACACTAGCATTGATAATACACGTGGTGTTGCACTAGGAAGTGGCCTAAGCCCAATATTGCTCCTAATCTATCCTAATGACCTTTGTTGGTTCAAAGGGTAAGTTATGCAGATGACACTGCTTTGATTTTCCCTGTCGACAACTGGAAATGAGGTTACATTTCCTATTTTTTTTTTGTCGCTCATTATAAATCATAACATATTATATAACAGTTTTTTGCACGGTAACGAACACCCAGTCTGTCTCAGGTGTTTATCTCAGACAGTATTACACGTATAAACTTGAAATTAGCATAAAATAAATGCATAAAATGCCTAATATAAAATAGTCTATGAAATAGGAAAGGTATTATTTTTTAAATAGGTCGTGTGTGATATCATGTGAAAGATGCAGCGTTAAATTTGCATTGTAACTTGTAAGTTTAAGTCTCATACAGAGCTTGCATAAAGAGTCTAGTTTCACTGCATATCCTGTAATCCATAGACGTGTTGTGTTTTATTCCCACTACGACAGGAGAATGGTTAAAAAGTATTCCATATCTATAAGACACTGCGATGGTACAAGAATCAATTTCAAAGGAAACCATGTTCCCCATAGAGACATCTATGGGAAAGATGTTCGCCTCAAGTATGACGCGTCCATTGGGCGAATGGCTAGCGATAGTTACTTCAACTCAAATGGCCATTGGTTAAAATCTCGTAGAGACATTTGTTTGCATAAATAAATTTGTTTGCATTGATCTGGGTGTTTTCTGTGTATTATAAGTATTTATTATCAAAAACCGGTTTACGTTTATTTATCAGTCAACTAGTACCCAACCTTTCTTAGTATTTGCCTGTTTTGATGAAGATATTTATTTCTTTATAATGCTACTCCATCTGACAACTCAATTGGTCCCCGGTTCGAACCATGGCATGTACCACTAAAATTTATGTAGTATTTGTAATTATCACTTGCTCGGTGGTGAAGGATAACATTGTGAGGAAACCCGCACGTCCAAAAAAATCTATTTCGAAAGGTCTGGTTTACCCTCTGAGTCACGAAGGTCTGACAGAAGTCGCTCCATGTCAAAATCAGTATATTCGCGAAATCCTTAGGCTTAGGTAGCGGACCCCGCCAATCCTAAGGGATTAGGAAACGGGATATAGCTAGGAAGAAAATGCTACTCCATATGGCAGGCCGCGGTTGGGTTGAGTATAGCGTAAAACACGTAAACCTTTTGGTTGTGCGATCAACTGAACATCCAGAACGAGATGTTGTAAAAAACAATCCAAGTATATCCATGATCAGTTCTAACATAGACCATGGACCGAAAACTTGGAACTCGACATTATAAAAATCCTAACTCCGAAGGGATACTGCTTGAATAATATATCAGTCGTGGACAAAACCGGATTATGTCCATATGACCGATATAGGGGTTGTAAAGGCACGTGTAGATACCGACATCGTCGAGATCTACACCTAGTCTAATAGTAGACAGGCATTTCTGTTACCTCATGATTTTGCAGATATAAGCTACAGATATCATTCCAGAGGAAAACTCATCCTCGAGCATGAGACACAAAGTTGGTGCATATGTTGTGTCGTATACATTTTGTAGTCACATTAAAAATTATAAAAAAAAAGATAGCTATTACAGGCATTAAGATAATAAATGATTCGCATAAATTATTCCACAATTGTACAAATCATTTATCTATGAACATATTATTGTAACAATAGGCCATAGCTTATATCGTGGGTCAACATTTAGACTAAAGAGTAGCTCAGAAATACGCGCTAACTATTGGGCTGAGAGTCATCATTGCTGTCCAAAACATCCTCCCACTTTTGAAACAACACAAGTGAAAACTTCAAAAATATTATTTAGAAAGCGCAAAAGCACGTTGGGTACTTTTGTAAAGGAAAAAAGCACTGGACTCGCGTGACCGTCACGCTCTTTCTTAACAACCGAAAAATAATATTTACAAGTTTGTGAGACTAAGAAGTTTTCACTTCTGACGTGCAATCCTACGACTGACGTCTTTTACTTTTTTTTTACCTAGCACTAATAAGTATAATGCGGCGAATCATTTCAGCCATCTATTCCATTCCCATTCGATGAATAAATGTGTTGGTAAAATTTAGTTACAATTACATTAGCGTGGTGTAATGAACACCTTTCCAAGTAGTGACGTGGGCGCGATGCGTATCCGTGCGTGCGGCCCGTGTCGGTCCGTGCGTGAACAAAGCTGGCCCCCACGCGCGGTGTCAACAATTTCCTCCCTAGCGTCACTGTTCAAGACACTTTACTAAGAATGTATTGATCTGTACACATTCAGATGCCCTAGGTGAAATATAATGCGATTATATTTGCAACTTGCATACAAAGCATAGTAAAATGTATACATATAATAAAATTTATATATTATCACAACGATCTTTCGAAAAATGAAAAGCCTCTAAATAAAAGAGAATACATAAAAAAGTTAAACACCCAGTTATCTGAACCGTGGATGACGGTAAGACTCGAAGCTCCTACTTTGCCAAAGCGTGTGCGAGACAATATAAAAAATATTCTTCCAAATCCAGCTGTGGAGAACTCTACAGATGATGAAGGACCTCCAGCCAAAAAAGACGGTATTGCATCTTTTGCAAGAGTAAAAAAAAAGAATGTCAAAGATGACTTGCGCAAATGTAAAAAAAAAAAAACTATTTGCGGCGAACACGACAATGATCCAAATTTTGCCAAATAAATATAGTTTTGACTGAATATTTTATAAAAGATTAAAAAAAATTGTACGAAATAAAATATTATTTTATGATAATATTTTCCTGTAAACAGAATACTGTTAATTTTGTTAAGGTTTTCTATATCTATATGTTTACTGATTTAAGTTTAAAATTTGAAATAAACTTTTTTTATTATTAGATTATAGAACCACAAATTAATATATAATAATAGATGTTAAAGTATGAAATTGCCGTTTTATAGTTAATAGATACTTTGAATTGACATTAAACCTTCATTTTTATTCAACTTAGACGGGAAACGTGGATACTTCGATAATCCGAGTAATTTTTGAATACGAGTTCGGACGCGGAACTAAGAAACGGCTCGTAATATCAGTATTGCGTTTGGAGAGGAAACTGCTAATGAACGAACGTGAGTTGAAGGATGATTTAAGGTGATCTGAGTCAATCTACCCAGGAATTAGCGGCATGGTTCAACGTTACCTCGCCTACAATATTAACTCATTTGCATCAAGTCAATAAAAAAAAATGGGTGCCTCATTATTTGACTGATCTGCAGAAAGAAACTCATGTTGAAACTTGTGTTGCCTTGTTGAATCGGTACAGAAACGAAGGAATATTGGATCGAGTTGTGACGGAAAGTGGATTCTTTATGATAACCTTAAGCAAAAAATGCAATGGCTGACCCCAGGTCAAACGCCGCAACAGAGCCCTAAAGCAAAGCTTACCAATAAAAAGGTAATGGTAACTGGTGGTCTCTTCATGGCGTTATTCACTATAGCTTTCTCAGATCTAATCAAGCAATAACGGCAGATCAAACAGTGATGGTGAAACTAGCAGTGAAACAGCCCCGGCTCGTGAATCAATCTTCACCGTTATTGCTCCATGATAAAAGACCTGACACTCACGAGAAACCGTTGTAACTCTACATGAGCTGCAGTTAGAAACCATACGTCATCCTCTGCACTCGACAGATCTTGCTCCAACTGACTACCATTTTTTTTGTGATTTGGACTATTTTCTAAGTGGTAAAAAAATTTAGTCCCAGGAGGCAGTACAAAATGCTTTCACATAGTTTGCCGAATCTAAATCCCCTAGTGTTCTATCGCAAAGGCATAAATACACTTCCGATTAGATGGCAGCAATGTACAGATAATGAGAATAAATATTTTGATTAAATCTTAGAAAAAAACGAGTTTTAATTTCTCAGTACAAATCGGCAATTTCATACTTTAATCCCTAATATGTTATAGATAGGCATTTAAATAATGAAGTATTTAAATAAAATAAAAAAAACATTAATTCAATACCGATTGAAAACATTAAGATTAATTAATAACTATATGCTTTCTTATTCCTTTTATCTTAGGGGATGTTCAAGTATTACGTGACGCAATTTGGGGGGAGGGGGTTTTGTAAAACGTTACGATGCGTTACAGTTGTCCAACAACGCATCCATTGATTTTTTTATTTAAATTAAAAAACTAGGGAATTAAAATCTCCCAAGATCTCGACCCTCTTCGTTCATATTTTACCGGGAATTCCACGATTGTATTGTACGGATTACCGTACAATACAATCGTGGGATTCCCGTGGCACATTCGTGGCACATTAGTGCCGGCCGGGAACATTACTATTGAGTAAATTCCCTTACAGGAATATTCCCAGTAACTTACGTAGTTACTGGGAATATTCCTGTACGTTACCTAACATATTTATTTAATAAAAAAAAATACCAGCTCCAAAAACATCTGCTATGAAAATAATGCATTAAAATGTACAAAATAATTGCTACATTTCTTTAAATGACTATAACCAAAGATTATAGTGTAATATGTACTTAAACAGATATTAGAAATATATTTTTAGACTACTTAATATTTATTCTAAGTAGTCTAAAATTATATTTCTAATTGATAATCCATCCAAGTGAAATACATCTCTTATCAAAATATTAATTATATTAATCGCGTGGCGCTCGGTTCTCTCTGCCTACCCCGTAAGGGATTTGGCGTGAAGTTATTATAGTATCAAAATATTTATTGACTTGACATAATTTGAAATTGTAGATTTTTAAGGAGCTGAATCTGTAATAGGATGAGGTGATATCATAGGCCGAATGTCGATTTTATTATTCCGGCACTTTCAAATACTATTAAGTACTAATTGCATGATTAGTAAGTTAAGGTTAAAATACTAAAATATTGCTATCTTCATTATTACATAAAATTATTCATCATTCCCTATGTTACCGGGAACTTACTAGGAAATTTACTTGCCTTGAGTAAATTACTGGTAACGTCGCATCTCTAATTGTACGTCATTTTTATTTTATTCTCCCAAATTGGCAACCCTTTTCGTTTATGTTTTACGGGGAATCCCTCGACTGTATTGCACGTCAATTTTATTTTGTTTTCGTTGTCAGTATCAGTTAGTGTTTACTCAGAAGCACATTGCTGTAGTGAGTGTTGTTAAAGTGACTTCATACTGTAATGTCCTCAAAAGAGGGAAATTTGCATTATCTGCTGTTCTTAGCCTTTAGGCTCTCATGCGGAGTTGTCAGCGCACCTCTGTCAAAAAAATGCCAACGAAATTTGGAAAACGTCTAAAGCAAAACTAATAAATAAAGAATAGTTTACAGAACATATCATCATATCAGCCGAAAGACGTCCACTGCTGAACATACAGAAAAAACGTTACGGCGCGTTTCATAGGTGAGAGAGTGTTCAAAATCTTCAAAAATTGCGTTACGTACAGTCGATCAGGGTAACTTAAGCCTTCAATATAAAATTGGCCCAAAATTTCAAATGCATATTATAGTTTTTTTTTTGCTATGATTTTATGTATTTCAAACTAGATTTGTAAACATCGATTCTAATATATCTTCGTAAATGCTCAGATTCTGCCAAATAATTGACATCTATCATTGTTGAGACGTCAGTTGCTTTTTTCTGTGGTGCGAATAGAGCGGTTTGTTACGAAAGCGCCAAAAAGTTGCCTGCTGTGTTGTCATTTGAATACTTAAGGAGGCAAGTGTTATTTTAAAGTGTCTCATATGTGTCTATCTATTATTTCTTTCAAAAATTACGAGAGTTAATTAGCTAATTCCCATGATATTGCCATAAATATTGAACAGGTAAATTATTACCGGTGAATAAGGGTAACTTGAGCCCGGGCCAAAGTTCAAAATTCTCAAAATATTGGGAGGAGATATATTCGATAAGTGTGAAGAAAGGGCAGAGGAAGGAGACATAACACATGAAGAAGAATGTGGTTTGGATATAGCACAGGAGGATTTTTTTTCTATAGAGACATACGAAGTACATGACGGTAGACTGGAACTTCAGATGATTAGTGATAATGTGATAAAGGCCGCGGCTCAGTTTTGCATAATGAATGATACAAATATCATACGAATGCTGAATGACACTAATATTCAAAGAAAGAAAGGTATTTTATCATATAAGACGACTTCCTGGCCATGGAATAGAATGGAAATTTTTCAAAGTTTAACCCCATGATGTAGATGTAGATGTAGGATTAAATAAAATTTTAATTATTTTGATACTTTTTTCATTGTCTTAGCTATATGGTAAGTCAGTAAATAAGTTAAAAACGCATTGTTCACCAAAAAAATGAGATTGAATAAAAACTGTGTTGATTTTCCTATGGCAATAATTTATTTACCCATTTTAGTACTAATAAATGAAAACGAATGTATACATAATTATTGTCTATGGCCCTCAGCTGTAGTTTTTATGGTAAATATGCAGGCCAATGTTAGCAAAATGCTTTAAATAAAATAAAATAAGCAAAAACAACCTAAAATTGGGACCTGGGCCAATCCAAGCCCAACTCACAATCTAACATTGGCCCAGTGGTTAAATGGATTTTTTGAAACTATTTTCCTAGAGATTATTGGTAAATGAGTAAATTTTTTGGAAGTAGGTTACATAAAGCCACCATAACAAGTGTATCTTTTTGAGTAACGTATTATTTTAAACATTGGTCTAACTTTTTATGTGCAAACTGGGCCAAAGTTAGCCAGATTGACTGTAATACTTGAACGCTCGCTTATTTATATTATTTCTTGGGTATTCTATATAGTATAAGGAAGTTTTTTGTGTTTTTGCGAAGGAAGATATAAAGGTATATTTTTCGCAATTTTCATACCTATTACCATGAAGTAATTTAATTCCTCACCACAACTAACAAATTGCTTAAGTTAAAAATTCTGTCCGCCCACATACATATTCCAACACATTTGGAGCATTCATCATCTGAACTTGGTCATATCATTAATGTTGATATAAATTAATGTGGATGTTTGTTACTCTAACACGCAATAACGAATGAAGGGTCTTGGATGAAGTTTAATACACGAATACAGTTTTTTATGCCACTAGAGTGTAAACAAGCGTACGGCCTAACTGATGAAAAGCAGTTACCGAAGCCTATGGGCATTTGCTACACAAATAATGTGTCTAACTTTACGATATGGTATATGACAGTATGTTCTGTATCAACCCATGGGCTGCATTTTTCCCGATAATGGTTAGGATCGATGTGTCTTCTTCCTCGTCTTCCTAGCGTTCTCCCGTCTCCTGATTCATTATGATTGGCAATAACGTAACCCAAAATATCAAATATTTGGCTACAAATCATTATTTGGCATGCGCTGCGAAAACTATATGACGATACATAACCTAATGTACTACACGTTTATATATATATATTATTATTATTTATATATATATATTTATTTATATACTACACACCATAACTCACAAAAAAGTTCGCAAGGTTCGTCTAACCATTATAGTTGTACGTATGTATATAGGTATATCTTTCCGCCAGCTCCCTTGCGGGGTAGGCAGAAAAGGCCGAGCCTTATGACGCGGTCCTTACACACTTCACTCGTTTCTTTAACATTCATAGCTCTTGATCATTATAGTTAAACTACAATAACCGTTTTTTGTTCATATGAGTCAATCAAAACACGGGGGAGTCTAAAGGTGACAGTAATTTCATGATATTAATTCTTATCCAACTAAATAGTTTCATAAACTATACTAGTGATGATTATGTACATGTAAATGTCGCTTGAAATTATTCGAATCGGGTCTTTAGAAGTTCAGTCCGGTATAAAAATTCTAAAAGTAAGAAAAACGTAAACGACGTAACATTTTTGTGGAACATGTTCATATGCAACCTGTCACACGAAAAGCGGGCGTGATCCAGATCGGATATCGGATTGCTGCCGCTTTCTCGCTTTTCCCGCCTCAGTGGGTTTTGGCTTTAAAACATAAAAAGTCGAACTCCACGCGGACGGAGCTGCGTGAAGCAGCTAGCAGCAGCTAGTGTTACTTTAGGTACGTAATTTTTAGATACGTTTAGATTTAGGATCGGCGACGTACGCGTGATACCCCTGGTTTTGCAAGTGTCCAATGGCTACGGTAACCACTTATCACCAGGCAGGCCGTAGGCTTGTTTGCAATATTAATGCTATAAAAAATAGGATTACAAAACATTTTTTGTTCGATCGTTGTTTTAAATTTTAAATGTATTTGAGGCAGATGCAGTAATTTTTAGACCTAAATAAAACCTCCCACGCTCGTGGTGCACCCTGCCTATCAGAAAACAAGGACCTGACGAAGGAGAGGTAGGCAGGGCCCACCGATATTAATTAAGAACAACCGACGAGAAGTGCCACTACCTAAAGAACGCAGCAAATAACAATTATCTGGAGGGCGCCTTTGTGTTCTTGTGTTTCTAAGAGTAAGTTCACTAGAAAGGACAGGGAGGTACAACGAGTTGGTAACGCACGAGTGATCTAATTATCTTGTAATTTGCTTCGTGACCACTTAGTTTGAGGTAGTACGGGTGCTTGCCACTCGATTGATATGCATGCATGAATATCATGATATTGATGAAAAAGTGTATGCGATCAGAAATGTAGGCAACAAATCGACGCCTAACGACCTAAAGTCGATATTAAGATATGAATTGGTGCTTTGGGATAATGGTATTAGATTGAATAAAACTTTTATTGTCCAAAAAAGTACCTGTAAGTCATTTTGTAGTGCTCCTCCCTATATTACGTGTAAGCCATTATTTAAAAGACTTCTAATTATCTATAACCTTACGTCAATCCCTTGAGGGGTAGGCAGGGAGAACCGAGTGCCATAGGACGCGGTCCTTACACACCTCACTCATTTCTTTAACATTCATAGCTCTTCTCATTCATGCTCGCCGGTTTCTAGGGCTCCCGTAGACCTCGTAAAACAAGATCAATTTGGTCATGGTAGGTAAGTGTTGTGAACTTGTTCAAGTCTACTGCTAAAAGATATCAGTTCCGATTCGCTATGACAACAGCTGTTGTAAAAAATATGTACAAGATAACATAAAGATCTTACCTACTCTGAGCATCAAAAGTAATGTCATTAATTTTATTACTATGTCCTTCGAATTTCCTCACTATCTTCATTGTGTCAATATCTATTAGCGTTATAGAGAAGTCTTCATTGGCCAGTGCTAATAGTCCACTATCTCTATGGCATTTAGTACTTGACACTGATTCTTCCAATCTCATCACGTGGTAAGGTGTGGTTGCTGTAAAAAAAAGGAATTTAAAAGTTCCGCTCCACCTGTGCATCGGTGCTATATCGATAAATGATGCTTAAAAAATATGATAACTAATCATTTAAAAAACTATGCTCCAATTTTTGAAATTATTAGATATTGGTGTTTTCTTAAATTTTAGATAGACTGTTTTTCATTTCATCTTTTAAATTAAAGTATATGATTGCCACAATATAAAATACCGTGTTCTTTTTTATTCACAAAAAAATACCCTATTTAGAGTACATACGAATGATACCATAAAAACAGGTTGAATCTGTCTGACGTCCATCAGAATAGTATATATTATTATCCGTTAAAGGACAATGGGCAAATCTGACACGCTCTGGATAAGTTTGCGACCACGAACTAAACCTATAAAAACTGATTGATGAAAATGTTTACTATAACGGAAAATATTGAAAGAAATCAAAAGAATAGGGCTTTCCAATCTACATATTATATTTTAAAAAATTGTGAGTGCGAATCAGAAATAGGAAGAGAGCTGAAGATGAGGAAAAATGTGACATATGTTGCTGAAAGTATAGCAAAACAGAAATATGATTAGGCGAGACATATGGCCGGCAGTTATACCGTATTGTGTAAAAGGTTGTTGGAATAGACCATAACAAAAACTAGAAAGAGATCGAATCGATCTAAGAGAAGCGAGAGTTGAAGAGAAGATGGATATTATATTTAGTTTTTGCTATTTTCATTTGCGAGCTAAGTTTTATATAAATGGCAACTATAGTGCAGTAAAGCTACTAATGACTCGAATCTTTTAGTACCACGTTCAGTAATATTTAGAAAAGCCAGCCTTTATTTACCAATATGTTATAAAGTATGGTCCAAAAGAAAATGTTGAATCACGCATATCAAAGAATCTTAAAAGTCAAAGCCAATTGCGCCTGTACGTGGTGTGCCCTGACAAGCAGCAAACGAGGGTTTGGTGAATCAAAAGGTAGGACGCAGCGAAATGAAATAAGCATCTGGGTAAGTACTTCGGGCCAGATGAGGAAGCGCAAGTCGCTCAGGGCAACCGACATAACCCAAAGGATAAGCAAGCTGAAGTGGCATTGGGCCGGTCACATAGTTCGTAGATCCAACAGCCGCTGGAAGAAAGGTTCTCGAATGGCGTTACCATACTGGTACACGCAGTGCCGGACGATCCCCCAATAGATGGAGCGACGACCTCAAGAGATTTATAGGGAGACGAATGATCAAGAATCTAGAGGGAACGCATATGTTCAGCAATACGGGCTGATGATGATGATCGGTAAGTACTGCCACGTTACAAAACAGCCAAATAGTAACTCGCTGGAGATTTGTTGCATTTCTGCGATTGAGTTAAGTTAACGGCTTCTGCGAAGCTTATAGCTTTGTAGCGATTACTAATTGGCATTTAAAGAAACTTTTGCAAGTTTCTTTCGGCATTTCTTCTTCGCCAATTGTCATTTCCGAAACGCTAGCAGATTAAACAAGAAAACTAGTAGTACATAAAAGAATGAATAAGATACAATAAGATTATATTTCAAAAAATGAAATGTTTCTAAGTGCCCGCGAGGGCCCGACGTAAATTATTTTATCTTTTAACAGCGCCAAATCCGGGAGCACCGTATGCATGGTGCCCAAATAAAATTAATAAAAAAAACCCACCTGTTTTGAAGTGCCAGAATTTAAGTTTATCATCAGCCCCAGCAGTGATTACCCGCTGGTTGCAGAGGTCCGTTTCAACCCCTCTGACTGCACCCTTGTGTGCTATCTTCTTGTCTACAGCACCACAGAAACCCCGGTGCAGTCCTGACTGCATGTTGAACTTGTGAACGTGGCCATTACTATAACCTTCGAACAAAGATACCAATAAACGCATATATCATCCATTTATTTATGTATAATTAAATATAGTAAAAACAAATGTACATGTTGGAGGTATCAAATATTTACCCCTAACTAGTCAGGTGGAAAATCGAGAGTAGTATGCTACATTGTTTGTACTTCCTTTTAAATAGGCGGTGTGTTATTATTTCATGATTTTTTAATGTCTTGTACTTTGACACGGAATATTTGTCTATAATCAGGCTACAATTCCGCCGCGTGTTCACCTTACCTTCTTTTATTGTGAAGCGTTCTTCTTCCTAGCGTTATCCCGTTAGGATCCTCAGCCTTGAGGATGGCAGGGTCTGCTATCTAAGCCTAACGGTTTGGCAAGGATACCATTTATTATGTAGCTACTATATGAATACCATTTATTATGTAGCTACTGTATGATATGAATTACATTCTGAATATACATTATTTTGTATGTAGATTCCCATAGGGTTGAATCAATCAAGATGAAACCAGTCAGTCACGAATGTAACATACCCACATTTTAATAATATTTATCACCGTAAACACCACAGTACCTCTTAACACATAATCTCCGAGTAGGCAAATGGTGTGTGATAGGATAGTACAAAGCTCGAGGAAGAAAACCCTGCCGATGCTGCTATCATGAGTAAATCCAGACAAATGCTAAGGACGCCCATCCATCCTATTGTACTCCACGACATACATATGTAGAAAATAATCAGACTATAAGGTTGAGCCCGTTGCATACCAATAGCCATTTTGACCCACAAATTTTAATGTACTTTTATTTGAGATATATATTAATTATTTGAGATATTTAAATAATTATTTGAGAGCTCATCCCTTCTAATTGAACACTGAAGTTAAGTTATGTATATTGCAGCCGTATGGATGGATTTATTTATCTTATTATATCTTTATACTCCTCCTAACTCAGCCACTTTTTTAACATTAATGGCTATTTTCATATATGCTTGACGGTTTTTATGAGCTTTTGCTTCTAATGCAATATAATCAATTTAGTTGTGATGAGTTTTGGCCTTTCTCGGCTCTTATATGCTTGCACTTTTACAATGCATGTTCGTCTAAGCATGCCTCTTCTTATCTCGATTTCACACACGATCGCGTTGAAAAAACGTTACGCCATTTGACCGCGTTTATTTACTTTTACACTAAACCCAGCTATATACAATCAATATTACATTTTTACTACTAAATATATATATATATATGTATATTGATTCAAAAAATGAGATTTTAATATCAGATAGCAGTGATCACTATACGGCAGTTAACATCACATTTTTGAATCAATACTGGTAGACCTGCCGTATTACAATAGAAAACATCTCACCAACTACAACAAAATTTCCACAATGTGTGACTGTGAGGCATGTTGCTAGAGTACCCTTTTCAAAGTGCACTGGTTTCAATTTATGGTCTCCCATGCGAATTTTGTTGTATGACCATGTTGTTACCATGTACATCCCTTCATGTATAGCTGCAATGCTGTCCCAATTCTTATCTCTTTGCATACATGAACTTAGATTAGTAATTGGCGGTAAAGCTAATACATCTTGCTGAAGTCTCTCTGAAAAAATAGAACTCTCTATAATGACTGTCTTAAATTACAATTATACAATGTTTTGACAAGCTCGGTGGTGCAATCGTAAATGGCGCGCCTTTGACATCACCGCTCGTGGGTTCGATTCCCACACAGGACAAACATTTGTGTGCATGAACATGTCTGGTTGTCTTGGTCTGAATGTTTTACGAAAGGTAGAGCGCATCAAAGCAGCCTGTCTGGGAAAGTACCACCATCTCACAGAAAACTGCAGCGAAATAAAAGCTCCCTAGAGGGTCGTTGTTGTGTTAGTTTAGGAAGCGATACACATGATATTCCTTACAAGGAACTATTAACTATGGTAACCATAACACATCAATTGGGCCATGTATAAAAAACTAATTGTGCTTCTTAATCCATGAAGCATCACGATACTAAAAACGAAAATGTACCCGTAGCGTACCATACATTTGAAAATATCCCCTTTTGGTTAGAAATACCCAATTTCAGAGTTGTTTTGAATAATTATATGTGACGTATTATTTATCATAACTATTGTCGATAATTGGCTTACACGCTGTACTGTACAAAAACTATGTCACTTACTTAATAAATTACATAAAGTAGTATTTACCATAAATTAATGTACAAGTCTGTAGACTGAGGCCGGATATAAGATGCTGTGAGCACATTTTCCTTATACCCAGCCTCAGTGTACAGGACGCATCATAGATTAACAGATCTAACTTGGCACGCTATCTGCTTCATATGATCAAGGCTTAACCCGTTGAGGCCCGCGTGGCTGAAATTCGCCATGCGCGTTACTGCGCCAAGGGCCTCAAGGCGTCAAACCCTTGATGTTATTAGGTAAAATATAGCCTTATATAGGTGAGATTATACACCAGATATTGATAAAAAAAACATACTTTTTCATTCCCTTATGATTACATCACATCAAACCCAAGTTGGCTAAGACAATGACGATGGAAGTCAAAGTAACTTATAAATACTTGAGTAAGTTTCATTGTATTATTTGTTTGCTTACTTTTCTTTTTAGATTTCTTTCTATCATGCGATCCTTTCCCCATATTCTTGTTGAATGTCTCTGTGACTGTGTTCATGATGTGAAGACTCCTATCTCCACCAGCAGCAAGAATATTTTCTCCAGTTGGTTCACAGTATCTAACCAGGACTAGTGGTTTTGCAGGCCCTTCTCTAAAATAAAAAGTTAAGTCAATAAAATTACATTTGTATATGACAGATGTTCCATTTTGACCCACAAAACTTAAAACTTTGCCAAAAGAATATAGATCTTAAATCAAAAAAGGTACACCTGCTGTACAAATCAATTGGGTGAACTGATTGTGTAGAGAACAAATATATTTTTACTTTTTAAACCCATGTTTCTTTCGTAAAGTTATTCACTTTTATAAACACAATCAAGATCGCTTATTTGAATATTGAAATTTCCTGTCACTTGTGAAAAACTTCTAGGACTACAAAGGTGAATGAACACTGAAGTAAAGATTACTTACCATGTTCTGCTCAAGTAAAATTTGTTTTTTATTAATCAGACCAGCCCTCCTTGACAATAGTCTAGAAGGGTAGTTTAACATTTATGCAACTTATAAACTATTTTACTGAGTCAAAAATATTTACCTCTTCTTCAATAACCTTGCACCACCATCAGGTGCATCAAAAATCCATAACTTCAGAGAATTATCCCGTGAATTAGTCACCATTAAGGGTTCTGACATGAGACACTGTAGTCCGGCTATCCGCGATGAATGTGCCGACTGGATTTGATGCATGACCCGTCTCTCTTCTAAATCCCACATAACAATATGTCCAGTGGTACTCCCTGACACCATAACTGGAGATCCATCCAATCTGAAGGACAAACAAGTGACCTTCCCCCAATCGTGGCTAAAATCCACAATAGTTTGATCATATCGCAGGTTATGCAAGTAAATTTTGTTATTAGCAAGAGCTATGGCCACTACATCTACTGCTGGAGCTGGTTCCAGCACTGTAACTGAGGAATCCCATTTACTAAATGTGTACACAAGTTTGGATGTCCGCAAATTCCAAAGTTGAAGATGTCCTTGATAACTTCCAAGTAATATCTTGTTCAAGTATGTTGGAGGATGACACAATGTGGTAATTTTAAACTTCTTCTCATCAAAATTTAATTCAAGAAACTCAGTTTCTTCTTTTATATCAAACAGTTTAAGAATGTTCTGTTCATCTACAGAAATAAGGTGAATGGCGAAAGGAAGTATCAAATGGACTGGTGCTTCGTGGCCTTTATATACGTGTTTCAGTTCACAGCCTCTTCTCCAAGCATAAATTAAGTTCTGACTAGCTGTGTAAACATGAAAGTTATCTCCGGCCATGCATGTTATTGGACCCGGGTGTTCACCACTTACAGTCAACAAACGAAATTTATCACAACCATATGTATGAAACCACTTCCCTACACTCGTACAGAGAAGAGTTTCTCCTCTTCTCTTGATGTATCTTGCAACAAATGGCACATGTGTGCTGACATAACCTAAAACTCTTGAACCAGTAAATATACGGCTACTTGACTGTTCAGGCATGTTTACTTAACATTGAACGATATCCGAGACAAAACTGTATCGATATTGTAATATACTACAATAATTTATAAAAGGACAAGTAAACGTGCCAGAGATGTAAACAACACAATGCGATATTTTGTTTTTTTGACAGATATGGCTGCTGCAGTTGTATCTTCTTTGCCACTTTGGTTTTGGCAATCAGGATCTTCCAGGGCTTTTGACAAGTGATATTGTTGTTATATTAGATTTTTTTACAATTCAGTATATTACATATGACAATAAAATTTTGATAGTATTTTGTAATTGATTTTTTTCATTCCTGTATAATTTCACTAGCACATATGCTAGGCTAGTGAAATTATACAGGAATGAAAAAAGTCAAATATTATTACAAATATCACGTTTATGCACTTTTTGGAGAACGTGATTAAGTTCATGAAAAAAACCTTGTAAAATTCAATATCGTTTTACGATATTTACGTGATATTTCAGCTGCAAGATTGGGTCTGGGTACCGTTTCTAAGTATTTTTTTTTTGCACAGTTCCTGAAGCTGAAACATCTGAAATTAAGATTTTGAAGTGGTTCTTGGCAGTAAAATCGAACCGTATGACGTGACGGAAGTCTCTCATGCCGTTATGCATCAAAGGAGATTGATTAACTTTGGGGCTTTTGAACCTCTAATTGTACAATAGTGACATCTACGAAATAGTACGTAAAATTAAGCGTTTGTTGTAACCTAGAACCCATTAGATATTACATAAAAAAGGAAATTGTCGACATTCTTATTACTCAAATCTAAATGAGTCGCCATTATCATTTCAGTTCAGAAATTCAACAGACGTTCAAACAGGCGAAGCTTAGCTTAGCTATCTTGTCCATTCCGGATGCCGACGAACCACTGCGAGACTATTTTATTAGCCTCGAAGTTCTTTGTCAGCCTCTCTTCCTCATTCATAAGTAGGCTTTCACGGCTCTCTTTCACTAAAGCTTTGGTTTCCTTCTTACATCGACGGTATATTTTTCTTCTTTTCTTTCATACTATCAAAGATGATACGTAATCCAGTCACGCTCTCCTCTTTTTATCCACGGAGGATTGAACCTCCGCATCCCACTAGGCATCTCCTCTCTGTGTTCTACGTCTCTTTGCGCATCCACATGCTTCTTTCGCACTGTCCATCATACTTTCTTTCAGAACTGTCCAACATACGTCTACATCTGAGTCGGAAAAACTCGCGTTCGAAAGTCTTTCACTGACTAGACGCACATACGTTCTCCAATTTTTCACTTCTTATTCTTTCATGATCTCCGAAAGGAATACACACTCGCCAGTGCCTCCACTTCTTGAAAAGGCCCACAAATCGGCTTATCACCAGATAGTTGTCCGTTTCAAGAGTGGGACCTCTGAAGGCTCTTGTATCCCTTAACGACTTGCGGAGACGTCCATCTATCAAAATCAAATCACACTTTTCTGTTCATTCCGTCTCCATGTGTACGTGTGAATATGCTTGTGATAGAAGAACATGGTCGACACAAGGTTTCTTTCTATACATACGTCTAATGTAACTTACCAGCATCGTAAACTCTCCTATCTCCGTATGGACCAAGCACAGTCTCATAACTGCTTCGCTTGGTCCCAACCCATCCATTTAGATCACCACACATCCGTTCATTCAGTTCAGCCAAATCCACCTCAGTCTCCCAATGCTTTTCGAGCTCCTGGGGATCAGCAGAGCTCACGTGAGCAAATGCTGCAAGTAAAAACACTCGCGTAATTCCAAGTTTTATCCCCTTTGACCGCCATATTTTGTTACATCATCATACACCCAAACGCCAGCGGCCTGTCGGCGTAATTTCAAATAGGGTGGAGAAATAGTGTTATCGATTAGTTTAAATGAATAAAAGATCAAAATTTAATTAATATTAAATCAGTCTTTATTAATCAAGTATCAAGGGAGAACCTCTTCACGCCTTTCTTGAATAACAGTACGGGGGTTATTCAAGAAAAGCGTGAAGAGGTTCTTACAGGGTCGGCAACGCAAGAGTGTCACGCCTGATGTTGCAAATGTCCATAGGTTACTGTAACTGCTTACCATCGGGCAGGCCGTAAGCTTGTTTGCTACTTTAGTGGTATAAAAAAATAACATTATTTACCACGTTTCAATCAATATTCTAGCAATGACTCTAGTATAACATCTTCGTTTTCTGATACATCTCTTCGAGCTTGATTTATCAAATTAATAATTTTCATATATAATTCTGATCGTACCTCAGGTCGAACAGTCATTATTGGTTCTAAAATATTTAATAATTCGTAGTCTTCTAACATGGCAAGGGAACAACACTAATTTGTACAAGGATCGTGTTATTACGGTGACGGCGCCTGAGGAACAGCAAATATGGCGTCGTTTGACCTTGAGCCGCACGTAAAATCACGGTGACGGCGATCGGGGACAGTCTTAGTGAAGTTCTCAGTTGTCGCTTCTTTATCGAAACAATAAATTATATCTAATATTTAACACATAAAATAAATATTTTTATTGTTTTAACATGCTTCTAATTAGTACGACTATTCGTGCTTCGAATTTTACGAAATAATTTGGATTTCAACACAATATTTTTGCTTTCGCACCATGATTATTCAATAAAATTTCATTTAGATTACATTGATTTGCCCATCCCTAGTACACGTAATATCACGTTATTGGCGATTCGTGTTGGTACTAAGTAACACCTTACAACGATTTTCTCTATAAATATCATAATGAAACGCAGCAAAATTTGTTAATTATTAAGAATACATCCTGGATTGTAATGTACAACGTTTATTGTAACTTAATCTTTAATATAAATGTACCAATAAACAATTTATAAAACAACGTGAAATTACGCCTGTGGCGCGTGGAGCACATTTTTCATATCCCGTAATATTACGGACACGGCGGTTAAAGGGTTAACGAAGAGAAGTCTTGGTCTAAAGAGGTGTAAAGAGTAATCTTTCACCCCAGCAGCCAAGCGAGATGAAAGCACGACACCTACGCGCTGGCATGAACGTCCTGGTTCACACCGGACCACAGGGCCATCATGCCACCGGATAGATCTTCGGTGTCGCTTTCTTTTCGCTTGGTCTAACACACACACAAAGCATCTCACGTTCATTATATCTATCAACTTATTCATCTTATTTTTAGTCCATCTCTAACATTCCACGTGCCTATACGACACTCGGCTCTCGTCGACCCGCCGGGATGGCGACGAGGGCGGATCGATGAGCGTCGCTTCCGGGGGGACGCCCTAATCCGTGCATATGTGCGGTTTGAGTACAGAATTGCAGTCAACAGTGTTGGACTGGCAGGGTCGCGGCGTGCACGCTTCGGGTACCCACCCCAAAAAGTTTTTTTGTGATAACTACAAATTTATTTCAGGTTTTTTCCTTTATTTGTGCTACATGACTTTGCTTCTTACCAAATTTCATGATTCTAGGTCAACCGGAAGTATCCTATAGGTTGTGATTCCCTTGCAAGTGTCAAAATACGAATGAAGCATAAACAGCCATATCTTTTAGTTTCGTTGACTTAGATCTGATTTTTTCATTGCTCGAAGGGATTGCAGACCTGAGTATATGATATTAATTTCAGCTTTATAGCTCCATCCGTCCCTAAGGGAAGGTCCTAAAAGGGGTCTTGACAGACGGATAACAAAGTGACCCTATAAGGGTTCCATTTTTCCTTTTGATGTACGGAACCCTAAAAAAATAATTATATAATCCGATTGCAGTGCCAACTATCAAGAATGAAAGAAGAGTATGTAAGATCATTTCACATCTGCTACACATGGATGGTCTCAAATTGTTCGCATTACAAAAACACTTGGCAAATTTACTGAAAGTAACTGAAAATTTCAGCAACGGCATCAGTATAGAATTTGATGTTGACAAATGTGCGGTTATAGATATAGAACCTGTGTAGAACACCATAGAGTTTGGTATAGCTGGCGTTGGTCTGCGCAGCTACGCCATGCACCTTACTGTGCGAACATAGTGTTGTATTCAGAGCTAACTAGAAGTTTGACGCGACATATAATAAACATAATGAACATTTAAAATAGTATGTATGTATATCTTCACGCCAGGTAAATAAATAAGTCAACATTTAAAATAGGTATCTACAAAAGAAATCAATTAATTAATTCATATCTGTAATTATTTAAAAGTTTATTCACAATTCAGGAAAGTTATAGGAGTCCTTGACGTTTTAAGTCCTCGTAAGTTTTCCTGTTCACCACATTGCCTTGAGAATCTTCAAATTCTTCATCATTTTCAGCAACAAATCTCTCGCTCTCCTTCTGATGCTTGATTTTCTCCCACACTGAGAATAAATTTAAAATCGCCTTTTAAATTTTATCTACGAAAACGTAAAACTATAGAACATAATATTATAAATTACGCGGGCAACTGAGCTTTGCCCATTCTTTTTTTTGTGAAATCTTATTTTTTTTACAGAAAAGGTATACTTATTATACATAAATTAACAAGTAAAAACCTAAATACAAAAATTCGTTCCAAATAGTTAGAGGAATCAGAGATAGTCGAAATATATAAAAACTCTTCAATAGTTTGTTGGTAGCTTGGATGTGAAAACAAACAGGCCAATTATACAAAAAAAAACCACGACTACGTTACTGCGCGACGTATGTCAAAATGCATACATTTTCTGCTTAGCGATCTGACAGCAGTGACCCAGCGACGTTGCAGTAAATTCTTGTTTTATTTTTATTTTACGTAAAAACACATAAATATCCATTAATAATTATTTATTATAAAATCTTCAAAAAACACTAAACCATATTCATTTCATATCTTAACAAAACAGCATCATTTTTCCTGTCACTCACATATTGAACGAATTTTAAAACGCATGACCAAAGACAACTTAAATAAAATTCCCACCTTCAACATAAATGAATCGCTATTCTATTAAAAAAAAACCTTTGCACTACACGTTTCCTGCAATATAGTACAAATATATATAGTATAAATACTTACAAGCAAGAGCATGTGCTTAGTCGTATTCTGATAAATTGTTTTGACATTTGTACTTGCTTAAGACTAACGTTAGCAAGTTTTGCGAAGTGAGATTAATATTCTGAAGAGGTGATTTAAATTACAAAATATTTGTTTTGTTTCGAGGTGTTTCGAGGAGATGTTTGTGGAAATATATGATTAAGGTGCTTCCTGTTTTCAATTTGAAATACCTTCATGTTGGCAACCAAGGGCCTTGAATGGGGCTTGAATCTTTCGGAGATAACATTTAGTAAAGTCTATTACCATCCAATTTACTAGATTGAAATATGGTAACATGACAGGTGCTAAGTAGTTTGCACGATATGCAAAGTTGCAGTGTAGTTGCAGTTGCAATTTTAATAGAGTAAGTACATGAACGCGACTCAAATGACAAGCGTATATGTGCAGCTGCAGGTTTTTAGTAGAACTGGCTTTATGGATATGTGCTTAGTAAGGTGTATTAAACAAGTCGTCAGAGACCTTGGCGATCACAATAGTAACTTATTTTTGACTGTAGATCTTGTGACTGTTCTTATTGGCTGCTGCCATGCAATTCTGTAAGAGCAAACATACTTACATCCTTCTAGAATACCAAATAATTCAGCCGTGATCGCAGTAGACGATGTCAAAGCTGTGACATCTGTGATCACAGCGACGCACACAGCCATTACAAGTCGCTTAGAGAATTGCATGGCTGATTAGATTCATGGTAAATAGGAATGCTCTACTCAGAGGATATAAGAATACTCCTTATGATAGATATGGACCAGCATTATAGAGATTCTCAGTCCTAAGACCATCTTCTTCGTTCCTCGTTCTTGTGTCATTCCATTTCCCAATCCATTAGGAGTGGCAGGATCTGCTACCTAAACCTTTTTTTTTTTTTTTTGTGACGCGGGGAAAAATGCGTTACGCACACCACCGGTGCCTGGGTGGCCTCCGGTGGTAGTGTGGGACTCCCCGTCGGCTGTCCGACGGTATACCCACTAAACGACCCCGCGAAATGCCATCGGCCGCGTTGGTGTGGTGCCCTGGATCTGTTGGCAACAGGGCACCACTGCGACATCTGCTACCTAAACCTAAGGATTTGGTGAAGATACTGATTTGTTACATTAGGTCACATATCTTTCGAAATATAATTTCTTAACGTGCGAGTTTCCTCATGATGTTTCCCTTCACTGTCGAGCAAGTAATAATTACCAAACCTAAGAATTTGGAGAAGAAACTGATTTTTACATACGAGCGACTGCCGTCAGTTCACACCCCACAGAGAAAACCAGATCTTTCATAGGTTAGGTCACATAACTTGTGAAATTTAAATTTCTTGAAAGTGTACATGTTCAACCATTTCTTCTTTGTCTCAAAGTATATGCTTTATTTTTACAAATGAGGTAGGTTATCATTAGATTTGTTAAGCGTATATTATAGGATATTTTATCACATTTTTAATTCAACAGATCATAAGCCTGTTTTTTTTTATGCTAAATATATATATATTGACGAGATTGGTGGTGTAGTGGTTAGTTACGCTACTGGTAGCGGACTCGGACAAGTCGATCAGTTAGGAAACGAGATAATGCTAGGAAGGTGGCATACATCAGCCCACACATCACGCTAACCCTTTCTCATCCCACTGCAGGGATACGGGTCTCCCTTCAACGGAAGGGGTTTAGAGCATACTCCACCACGCTGCTCAAATGCGGATTGGCGGAGGCCAGTGTTTTCAAGCCGCCAGAGAGCCACCGACTTAGCTTAACAACTGTCATCTATCGACAACAGCCGGGACCGACGGCTTAACGTGCCCTCCGAAACACGGAGAGACTCAAAATAGAAAACCCATCCATAGACAGACTGCGGTTGACGTTGCTTAACCTGCGTGTTTGGTTAGAATGACACGCGCAACGACGCTATCAAGCTCATACCGTATTTAAAAATGGACCCACTGCAGATTGTTTTAGTGTTTTTAAATTGTTCACGCTTCGCCATTGTTATTCGAAACAGAGTATGACTTTTCGTTGACAGATATTCGGCTTTAATTCTGTACCAAAAAAGAAAAGTTACAAATAAATACTTACAAGCAAGAGCATCTTCAATTTGAGTAACGTTAGCGAAATGAGCTGTATTGGGTATCCCGAGACATCGCATCCCGTGAGCGTGGCGCCACTCCGCGAAATGCCGCTGAAACGCCTTCGGACCCTTGTAGGTATAGTTACCACATATCTCGCATGTGTAACTGATATTCAGACCGTGTAGTTTGTATAGCCAGTATGGGATAGGCTGAAATGAAAAAGTTTACTTATGAGGAATAATTCAAACTAATAACGACTACATCTTATACAAATCTTTGGCGATCTTGGTATCAATGCTACTTTAAGACCAAGGCTAGGTTCGATTCTCACATGGTACAAACATTTTTGTTTATGAACATGTCTGTTTGTCTGGGACTGAGGGTTATTAAGAGAGGTAGGGCGCATCAAAGCAGCTCAACTGCGAAAGTACGTCAACATCATAGAAATCTGCAGCCGGTAAAACAACTATGTGAAGACTCGTTGAGTGCCTGCGAGTGAATAGGTTTACCAGCAAGCTTCTAAGGAGTTGCCGTGTAACAGTAGGGGTAGCAACGCGCGAGCGATACTCCCTTGGAAAAACCACGGTAGTGAGTTCATTCTACAAATTGAGAGTTCTCAGTAGAAAACATCTATGGAACGCACAGTATTAAGATCATTAATGATGTATTCCCAGCCGTCAGCGAGTGATGTATAAATGCTGTTGTCGTCATATCATGGTAGAACACACAAGAGAAGGCAACTTCTCTCCTTTAAACTCAAGGGATCAATACATTGTGCAACTTTAGGACAATTCTCACAACTTATCTCTGCACCAAATTACAGCAGGTATGATGACTTTAGCTGTACTCTTGCCTAGCCTAACTTGTTGTATAGGGGACTACAAACAAGGGGATTATGAATTGGATCTGATTTACACTTGTATCCTGTATTAGTATTGGCGTTTTGCTTTCATGATAATTTCGATAATGACTACATGCTTTATGTGCGGATGTCTTGCTTCCTGGTCTTTCTTTCATGTGGTAATTTTTGTTCAACGATTATTCTGATTTGATAACTCAATGCCTATAAGTACATTTTGCTCTGAAAACTACCTGCTCCGAATTGTTCCCTGACCACTTATGACACCTTAAATATTTGTCCAACCTTTGTGTATAACTTTGTATATAACTTGTATAAACTTCAAAAGAAGTTCATAAGGTGATTGTACCATAAGCATTATGGGTATTATGTCGGGTTCCCAGCTGTGTATCCCAGTGCTTTCCTACTGGGTATGACCGGATACAATTCTCTAGAAAGTGTGGCATACCGTCACACTGATGGAATTTGTGTTCGGCCTTCTCAGGGGATTTACACACAACCCGGCAGTGTTGGAGCAGATTGTATTATATGTACCGGACAACTACATTAGAGCGCGATCCCACAAGTTGTTCGCCTGCCGGGGTACGAGGACGACAGCGGCAAGTCACGCTCCATTGACTAGAGCACTGCGCCTCCTTAATGAAATGTTGATAAAAAAACCAAACATTTGATGTACGAGTATTTAGTTGCTCTAGGAGCGAATTTCATATAGAAGCTACAAAGTTCGCTGAGAATTATTAATTAATGATATGTAATTTTTTTTCTTTTCGTTTCTTTATTTGACCACTGTTGAACGCATTGGATTTTTTAAATTTGTACTGTTCAATATTGTGTATGCCGCCAAATTTCAAACCTTTATCTTGTACTATTTGCCTGTGAGATCTTGCGACAGATGGAGAGATGAATTCCAAGGCGAGGTCATAAGTATCTATAAGTAAGTATTAGAAACTGAATGTTGTGTTTGTGAGTGTGTACCTTGCCGTCCCATCCTAACGGTAAATTCTTAGGGTTGTATGGCACTTCGTCATCGTCTGAATCAATGTCTGGGGCGGCGGATGCGTCGCTCTCGTCGCCGCTGTCGTCGCGTCGCTCGCCGGCCGCGCGCGCTGCCCGACGGGTCACATTCTCAATCGTCGCTGTTCGAGTGCCGCTCACTATACCCGCAAATCTATAACAAGTGGCATGTTATCATAGCAGGCTCCTTGGTGATGGAAGTCAACAGATGTTGATATCAGAAAATAAATAAATTGCTCAAAACATAGTACTATGAAATTGTACAAATGTGTTTTCTCTTGACATTTATAAATATGATAAAATCGTAGCATATAAAATCACTAGGTACTTATTATAATACAAAGTCCCACGCCGCATGTATCTATCGGTCTGTCTGTTCGCGATAAACTCAAAACTACTGAATGGATTTCCATATGGTTTTTACCAATAGACTGAGTGATTCTTGAGGAAGGTTTAGGTGTATACTTTGTTAAGGTTTTGTGTAAATCGCTTGAAATATGACGATAATTGTTGAAAATGTTGGAAAAAGTCAAGTCCTCTGGGAGCTTTCATCGGGTATTGTATGGATATATAGTATTAATTCTTACTGTATGTATATATGTAATATGCTCTAACTACCCGTTCGAAGCCAGAGCAGGTCTCTAGTTCTATTATAATTTATAATTACATTACAAATTAATAATAAACATGTTCTATGGTAAGCTAAACATTATGTTTAGTAAAGTTGTTATTACTGACATGGGACAATTATTACTGGGAGACCAAATTCACAACCGACAATAAAACTTCGACGTCTGTTTATAAAATGTTTGAGCGCTTTTGGAAAAGAACAAGAGTAATCTCATCCAAAATACCTCTATGCGTACAATACACAATGTTCGAAGACTTTAGTCTTGTTATATACACGTAATGGCATACGGAACTGAAACACAGCCCTTCACTTAAGATCGTGCTATGTTTGGGTTTTACTACATGACACAATGAGAAATGAGGATATCCGCAGTAAAACTAATGTAAGTAATATACCCCAAAGGATAAGCAAGCTGAAGTGCTCGTAGAACCGATCACTGTTGGGAAGAAAAGGTTCCCAATGGCGTCCCTCATCCACTAGATAGAGCGACGCCGTTAAACTTTATAGGAACTTGGTGGTTGCTGGTGGCTCAGGATCGGGACGAGAGTGGTTCTCTAGAGCGGAGGCCTATGTCCAGCAGTGGACGAATACGGGCTGAAATGTATGAGAGAGAGAGATATAATGAGAAGTAAGAAAATAAAGTTTCCTTTTACCTGTACACTTGAGCTTCAATAGCTGCAATATCTTTGTGCCTCTGTTGAGTAGATGCCTTGGCCTTATTCCCTCCCTTTTTCGCCACCAGTGATTTATCAAGAGCAGTTTGTCCTTTTGTGCTGAATAATCTGAAATAAAAAATGTATGTACGTACAATACAAATTATATTTCTATCTACTCTTTATGGCACCATTTAGAACAGTATACATATTAAAATGACAACTTAAAATTAAAGTACAAAAGGCGGTCTTATCGCGTAGCGGTCTTTTCCAGACAACCTAAGGGTAAAGAAAAAAGAACAAAATAGTTAGTGGCGCAGCACAAATATAAATATACTTAAGTAAATACTTAAGTTCATATAAACATATAACCACACACACAGTGTGTTTGTGTTATACATATACATACCCATACCATGGGTGCCGAATCTCTACATTTTATTTTTTGTTCTAAAAACTTACAACAGCAAGCGTCGTATGAAAATGGTGCTGTCTCAAAAAAAAAAACTTATTTTTGTCTTAAAAACTCTAATAAACTTATTTATGTTTATTTATAATCAATTCAAGCAAATTCCTACCCATTTTACAGAAAAATGCAAACATAACATTAAAGCCATTGATTTAATTATAGCATCTAGCGCCATTTATGATAACTTGTAACACGCGCTTTGAAAATTTACTTTTGGGTTTTGTTTGAATAAAATAATAACAAATGATTTCTCAGAGAATATTTATTGCTTATTTATAGTAATAAATATTCTCGGAGAAATCATTTTTTAAGAGAGGTACCTACCCACCTGACAGAAAATCGGCAACCAAATAACAACTCCCTGTAGGGTTGTTGTGTTCCTGCGTGTAAGGTCACCAATAGGCTCCTAAGGAGTTGGTATGGTAGCAGCAAAGGTGGCACCGCGCGAATTATACTTAACCCATTCAATGCGGCGCACGCCGATCGGCGTTTTTATTTTTCATATCCAGATGCTGTTGACGCCGATCGGCGTACAACATATTTTTGATAATTTATTATTATTAGAATATTACAGCTATAATATATATCTTATCTTGCACGAATTTCTAAAGTAAAACACACAATGTTATTGGTTTCTGGATATTCCTCTTCAAGAAAAAGTATGATTTCCTATTCAGATGCTGAAAACGCCGAACGGCGTTTTCCAGGTATTGACAACCATGGAATTTAAAGTTTTGTGTTATTATGAACTAGCTGGTGCCCGTGACTTCGTTCGGTTTTATGACCTTTACCTTAAATAAAATCATTTATTAAGATTTTCTGTAAAGAAAAATCAACATATCTTAATTTTTTATGTCAACAGGAAATGTTCATGAGGCTGAACATCTTTTGCCTGAGCACCATTTTCATATTTCTTATGATTCAGCTGGTGCTGGTCTATTACCGTTCCGGAGGGTAAATAGTATACCTGCACTGCTGTCGGTAGATAGCATCTTTGGCCCAGTGGCAGGGGCAAGTAAGGAACTAACTTTTTCTCGCTTCGTTGTAGTACTTCTGCTGTCGTGATTCATTGTAGTTATAAAAAAATGATTATGCTTTTTAGGTACCTGTTGCCCCAAAATGTATCTTTTCAGCGGTAGATATGTACGTTTTAAGAACTCTGCGGCAACACTGGGAGAGGTAGAGTAACTAACATTGATGTATTAATAAAGTACTTCTAATCTTCAGGATGCGGTTTGGGAACCCTTCCTGAGTAATTTATTAGCAGTGTTCCTGAAGCCGGTACATTTAAAGTGGAATAAAACGTATGAAAAACAAAGACATGGCTTAAAGGTCTCTGTTACCAGGCCATATAAGTAGGCCTGCCCCCCTGAGCCAAATGGCATTCCGTTTTCGAAATGCCAGTAGAATAGAATGCTAAATGTATGAACTGACATAAGTTAGATCGCTAAACTTTTCGTTAGCATACGTCAATTTCATACATTTATCTTTCTATTCTACTTGCGTTTCGAAAACAGAATGCCATTTGCCTCAGGGGGCTGGTAACAGAAAAAGTTTAAATAGTCCATCCAGTTGGGAACACTGGATTTAGGGGGTTTCCCCCTAAATTTAGGGGGATTTTTTATGGAGTTTATATTTTTAGGGATTATTTTATTACTCTTCACATATTTTTTTCATTGAGAAAAATAAATATGTGACTGGTCTGTGTTGACCGTGACTGGTGATTATTGTGCCTAATAATGGAAATACAGTACGTTGATTGTTGATTACTTGTTCAATTCGATTTCGTTGTTGTACTGCTGAGTCTACAAGCAATTTGTTTGAAAAAATAATATTAACTGTAAAAAGTATACATGTTTACAGGATATTACTTTTTAGGGTGGATTTTCTAAGTAATTCCGGCGATTTTAGGGGTTTTTGACTTGAGCTTTAGGAGTAAATATTGTTGCGAGTTGAAAAATTTTTAAATATTTAAACGAAAATGTTTGAGTTTTCTGACAATTTTGTACCATACTTATTTTATCAATTTGTTCACTTTAATAACATTAATATACAGACAAAAGTACATAAAACAAATTAGTAAATTTAATGCAAAAATATACTTACCATTGTGAGCCATATTTTATATTTTATCACGAAGTATACACTAAGATATTCCACACCAAAGTATTAACTGTAATTCATTTTAGAACTCCCCGTAAAACTTTTTTATATGCCAAAGGTACCTTGCTGCTCCACAAAGAATGACCGACTACTGGCGATTTCTTATTAATTCGGCATCAAGAAGTTCAAATTCATTACCGGGTGCTGAAAACGCACATCGGCGTATTTATTGTACCTGTAAGACGTGCGGATCACGCCGATCGGCGTTTGCATTGAAACCAGCCGCATCTGGCTATAAAAGGTCATTTTTGCCGACGCATTGAATGGGTTAATGTATCGCGAATGTTAGTAGACTACGGTAACCGCTTTCCATCGGCTGGGACATAAGTTTGTATGCCTCCCGACGTGGTATAAACGAGCGAGCGAGAAGACGCGACTTTGACACCAACGCTAGTGGGTTGTGTGCATGAACATGTCTGTTTGTCTCGGTCTGGATGTTTTAAGAGAGGTAGGGAGCATCAAAGCATCCCGAAATACCTCCATCTCACAGAAATCCGCAGCAAAATAACAACACCATAGAGGGTTGTTGTGTTCCTGCGTGTGAATGGTCACCAGTAGGCTCCCAAGGAGTTGCTACGTCAGCAGCAGAGGAGGTATCGCGCGAGAGATTCTTTTTCATTATATTCCTTTAACAATAGAAACTTGATTTTATCAAAAATATTGATAACAATGCAGAAGTTTAAAATGTCGGCATCATTATTTTTTAATTTATTTTTAATATTATTTGAAATAATTATTTTTAAAATTCTCAACTGTAGGTTATATATAACCTCTATATAAGTTTTATACGGTCTGCCATAACTGCTCAAGCCATAGCTAATCACGTGATTACAGGTGATGAGTCCTGGATTTATCGATACGATCCAGAAACGAAGCGCCACATATCAGGTGGGTCGTATACTTCTATGACTCACGACGTTGCATAAAAATAAGCCATAGCTACTTTTTGTTTGTTCCGCCATTTTGTTTGTGTTCAGAGGAGTTATATATGATACCTACATCGTCATCTATCGTCAAATATTTCCTCACAGAGAACTACAATGGCCGCGGACGATGCGAAGTTGTCGAGACTACATGGAATCCTCACAAAAGAACTAAACAAACGTGTACAGAATGACACGTTATTTAGTTGTCTTAGTACAAACGTCGAGGCTTCGTTTTCCTTTGTTCAGTGTACAACACATTCTGAATTGAATTGATTCTTGATTCAGCACATTCGCTACTCGACAGATTCGTGGATTCGACAGATTACATAAATACAGCTACACGGCTGAACAATTGTTCACAAATAACTTGATGTCATGTGGCACTATGTAGATTGTACTGAATATATTATATAGTATGATGTTCTAATACCTTTGTGCCCTTTCCTCTAAGGTACCGCCACACTTCAACCCAAGAGCCATTAGTGCAGACTTCAGTCTATCCAACCCCAAAGAAGCCAATTCTTCCCAGGATGAAAAAGCAGACAGATCCAAATGCGCTCCAATATTCGTTAGGGCGCCACCGGTTTCTTTCTGTAATGAAAACATAGATTTTTAGAAATGACTACATTATTTGTGTGGCCCCACTGTGGCATAACCGTAAAAGATAAACTATAACTATCCTAAAATATTTAATAGATTACTATACTATAACGTCACGCCAATTCCCTTGCGGGATAGACAGAGAGAACCGAGCCACGTGACTCGATCCTTACATACCTCACTCGCGTCTTTAACATTCTTTGCTTTCGTTACGCCACAAATTTTGCGCAATGCTCACATTACGACCGAGTTCATCCTACTTTCATGCTCTCTGCCGTACCCAGCTATCGCTTCCATAAGTAAGCGTTGCGACCAGTACTGCATTGTGCGCATAGTGAGCTGTGTCTTCTGGCTCAATTTTTTACTTCTAAGAAGTTTTCCCTACGCTCCCACACTATTCCTAGCACTCACTCGTCTTTCCACATCTACGGTGTACCTTCCATCCCTGCTGAAAGCGCATCTAAGATATACAATCGCATCCACTTGTTCCAACACTTCATTATCAGACGTAATCCTTACATTGGTTCTGGTTTCTTCTCTTTCAAATACCATTATCTCAGTATTTTTCGCATTCAATAGTAAGCTTTTCTCCATACATTCGTCTTTCATCATTGTGACCAGTGTCTGCAGTTCAGTTGGTGTTTCTGCTAATAACACGGCATTATCTGCATACAGCAGACAGTTTACCACTACGTCACCCATGCCCAATTCCACATTTGTTGACCTTATTCTCTGCAGACAATTATAGAGATACAGGATAAATAGCCTAGCAGATAGCATGCAACCCTGTTTGGCACAAATTTTGACATCAAACCAGGGTGACATGCTACCATCTATCCGCACACACGCTGAGCAATCCTTGTAAGTGGACTGCACAGCATAGAGTGGTGAACCGTCAATCCCATATCTCGGCAATATGTCCCACAGTTCCTTTAGCATAAACCTATCAAATGCTTTATCAAGAACCGCAAGAAACCTTCTGGTCTATGACCAGATGCTTCTTGATCCATGCATTATACTTAATAAATTCAGTCAAATATTTAATAAACTTTGATCTAACTGCTTTGTGTGCTTTCAGCTGAGGCGATATGCATTTTTTTTTATTGGCATGCATGCGTACCCACCTGATGTTAAGTGGCTAACGTAGCCTATGAACACTTGCGATATAGGAAATAACACTCGGGTATACTCCAGCTCCAGCAGAACCTACTTAGAAGCTTTCTGGTAACCTCACTCACTCGCACAACCACAATAACCCACCAGAGAGTTGTATTTGGCTGTGGTTTTCTGTGAGGTGGAGGTACTTCCACAGTCGGGCTGCTTTGATGCGCCCTACCTCTCTGGAAGAAATCTAAACTATGACAAACAGACATTTACATGCACATAAATGATTGTCCTGTATAGGAATCAAACCCTGCGCCAGCGCCACCGAGCTCGTCTGTAACATTGCTAACCTCTGCGCCTCCGAAATCGTCAAAATAAATGCGCTAATGGTAGTGGATGGATGTCGGCCGATGCTAGCTCGGATAAACTAATTGGTGGCGAAAGCACACAAAGCAGGCTAAATCAAAATGCATTTTAACTTTTTACTTTATGGGAAAGTATACCTATAAACTACGCTAGAACAATACGTAAGGTATATTTTTTTTAAATTTTATCAAAATGAAAATTTATATCGAATATTATATCGAAAAATGTATAGTTAAAAAACTCAACCACATATTACGTTTGTGTACAGTTGTTTACAATGTTAAAATAACATTAGGAAATATAACGACATTAATCCTATAATATTGTCCATTTCTTGTGTCGTGACTTGTAACACTCGTGACTATTCACGCAATATTAAAAGATAAAAATTATTTTCATACACAGTTGAAAAAGATATGTCAAATCGGAATAATATAATCAAAAGGTGCCTGGCTTAACACAAAAATAAGGAATGCTTAGGAGATAGGTCGGATAGCGCGATTACATGCACAATCCACATGTAGTTACCTCCCCCTCCCTTTACCCAATTGTATTGCGTAACTCGGTCATAATAATTGATAACGAAATAAGAATGACAGCAAAATAAGAGGTTTTTACAGGCGCCAGAATCGCGTTGCAGAGGTGTTTTCTACCTACATACAACTAGGTCATGGCAGGTGAGTTTTAGCCTTCCTCGACTCCCACATCCTTCTATTTTCACGCTGTATATCTGTTTTGTTATTATTTCCTCTTACATTCTTTCTACATGTCCCAACAACTACAGCAATGGCTTCGAAACTGGGGGGTCATATGCTTGTTTATCACCTGACGTAAAATAGTCTAGAGTTACAACTATTTCTTATTATACTTTTCAATTATAAACATACCGGCCACCCAGGGAAGTTCCCAGCTTCCCACTGCTTGACAAAGTCCTGATGAGCTGCAGCCATTTCCTGAGCCTGGTCCTGCAAGGGCTTCACTCTGTTTACAAAGTCTTTCAAGTATGTAAGTAGTATCCGTATATAGTTCCTGTACTCACTGTTCTTGCGTTCCCTTGGTATGTCAAACAAGTGATCGAATATACTGAGGTATGTTATATAGTCCACTTTCTGTAAAAGAAAAACAATACGTATGAAGCGAAGCGAAGAATTTGCGGTTTTCTAAGATGTTAAGTCATAATGACAGTCAATGGCGTACTAAGCAGGCGATGCACGGATTTTTTTAATTGAGCAGGGTTTTGGTGAGACGTGAAACAAACTAACTTGTTATATCCATCTTTTTCTGTGATCGTAGATTTTAAGTCCCCTATATAATTTACTTGTATTCAAACTACCAATATATTATATGACAGGTTAAGTGCATATCGGACACATCAATAGTTTGGTACTACCTCACAAAATAATAAAAGATTTTATGTCCAATAAGAAGCCAAGGAAGGTCAAGCTACATAGAATATATAAATATACAGTTAAATATCATACAATGATTAAAAAATCATCAGCTCATCTGACACTCCGCAGGTTCCAGTATTTGTTGTTTTCTTTTTGGGTTTGTTATTAATTGTAAATTAATCTCAGTTTTATGATTATATTTCCAGTACTACCACAGATCAAGTAAAAGTCTTTTATACATAGGCTGCAGTAACTACTTACCATCAGACAGGCCATATGCTTGTTTGCGACCTTAGTCATATAAAAATATATACAAATTTAATATATTTTTATACCACAATTATTATGTTAATTTCTGAAGTTTTTAATATTTGTCATTACATCTGTCATAATTAGACATATTCTGTGAAAATATAATCTCTTGCTCAGGCTAGAATGCATCGAAAGTAGTTACGACAATAAAAAGTGTTATTATACCTTCAGAAATCAGAGAAAATGGTGAAAGTGACTTATCAAGTAGAAAAAAAAAAGCATTACCAATTCATTGCTTACCTCAATGCCTTTCAAATTAATATATTTTTCATAGCATGTATGTAAGTCCAAGTACTTTCCATAACCTTCTTCGTCAGTAAACTCAACTGGTGCTGTAAACAATAAAATATGACTAGTTATGAGTGCTTATGACTAACATGAACATCAAATACAATACAAGAGAAAGAAGTGTACTCATGAAAACGTTAAACCAAGAAACAAAGAATTTGATGTTAATAAATTTACATAACTTATTATAAGTATGATTTACTTTTAAGATTAAAATAAGTAAGTTGCTACAAAATATGTTTGACTATTTCCTAACCGGTCGTTTTTAATATTGATTTAATCTGTCGCGTCATATCACGTGAATTAAAGTTATAGCTTTTATTGATTTATTTTTTGGACAGTTTGGGAAAGCAAAACATAGAAACTTTGAGTACGTAATTATTAATTTTGTTTTTTATGTCTGAACCGAAAAGGAACTTCGGTCACGGAAATGAAATTTCTTACTTTTGAATTTTTGAGAATGGAGTAATTAAGTATGGCATTTACTTTTGAATCTGAGACGCCCTCGGGTGGTTCTGTTACATTATATATATATTATCTTCTGTATTTATTTTATTCGCTTTACTAACTTCGGAGATAAGGAGAAAATAATAGTGGGCCCTCTCAAATGATTCCCCACTTGAACTAATTGATCAGTAATTTTGTCAGTAATTTTAAAAATCATTTCAAATCATGCAACTTGATCCAAGCTGCTTTGTGTGCTTCCGCCACCAATTAGTTCATGCGCCCTAGCGCCGGCCGGCACCCACCCACTACTGTTAGTGCGTGCATCATGCCGACGCTGCCATGGCTGCTCCGGTAGTCTCTGCCTCGGCTGCTGCGGTCGTCCGCCATCTGGAACAGAATCCGCATGCCCCCTCCACCACCGTCGCTGCCACGACTGGCCTGGTCGTCGCTGCGACACGTGTTTCGCCTCTCCACAGACTATTGTACGCGGTTCCATATATTTCGACAAATAAATACACTGCGAGTTTGTCATACCTGGGAAAAATCACTGACAAAATAGTTCACATATTTAGAAAAAAATAACATACATGTTGCTCTCAAATCCCATAATACACTCAAGTCACTTTGTAACACTAAAGATAAAATCCCGCCCAATAAAAAATCCGGCGTCTATAAGCTGTTCTGCGATGAATGTGAACACGTTTATATCGGTCAAACGGGACGTAACTTTATAACACGATTTCACGAACACGTGTCGGCGTATAAAAACAATCGCCCAGAAAGGTCACACTTCGCTGAGCTTCTCATAGACAAAGGACATAACTTATCCCCCACTAATACATATCAAATTTTACACACCATAGACAAAGGTTTAAAACTAAATATTAGGGAACAGTTAGAAATTAATAAACATAAAAATTCTAAAATTACTCTCATGAACAAACAGACTGACGTAAACCATTCCCCACTATTAAATATCTTTTCGCTCACACCATCCACCCCCACCCTCAATTCAATATAAGGGACGGCACTGCGATGGATTTGTCACTTGTAGCATGTTATTCTTACGATTAACGTCTACAACGCCTGATGATGCCTCGTGGAGAGGCGAAACACGTGTCGCAGCGACGACCAGGCCAGTTGTGGCAGCGACGGTGGTGGAGGGGGCATGCGGATTCTGTTCCAGATGGCGGACGACCGCAGCAGCCGAGGCAGAGACTACCGGAGCAGCCATGGCAGCGTCGGCATGATGCACGCACTAACAGTAGTGGGTGGGTGCCGGCCGGCGCTAGGCCGCATGAACTAATTGGTGGCGGAAGCACACAAAGCAGGTTGGATCAAGTTGCATGTAAGTTTGACTTTCGCAAAATAACGCCTGAATCTATTAATCATTTCAAATCATTTGCCATTGTAATAGACGGACTATACAAAGTCACAATTTGTTAAGTTTCCTGATTAGGAATTCAGATTTGGGAACCTAAACGCTTGCTTAACATACAAAATGTTCAATTAGACGCACACATTTGTATATTTTCCGTATGGAAAAAAATACCTATCGATCGTTTCGAAAAGAAGCCGTGCGTTCGGGTCAACCGAGCGGACAAAAATTTAATGACGTCATCCCGAACGCAGTGCTCGCATACAGTTTTGCGAACTTACGAAACTAGGCGAACTTACGAAACTACATACGAAAGGAAATTTAAATTCAGAACCGTACTGTCTCTGTGCACAGAGGATGTGTAGGGTTTATCACCGCTTTACATAACAAAATGTGTGAGCCCGATGTCAGTGGAAAAATACCCATGTATATGGGACATTACTAATACGGACTACCACAACAGATATATAAAGGATTTGACGTGGGAGTAAATATGTAAAAAGGTTTTTAATGATTGGGATGTGCACAGATACTTTCTTATTTTTTCTTATATGCCATTATGATGCTCATCAAAGGATTTCATTGACATCGTAAATTTTGCTCTTTTGAGTTGTTCCTCTGATTCTAAATCTCTGAGTATTTAATGAGTGCATTCAATAACGACGTTTCTTCTGTTTCTTATTTAACGCCAGTAAAAGCGCAGTAGCAATCATTTCGTCGTCATTCATGAAACGTGTTTTTACAAAAGTGTCACTGTACCCTACTGGCAGTAGAAATTTTGAATGCAAAAAAATTTAAATCTGCGCTAGTTTCACGGAATTCCGAATCTGAATTCAAACTTGGAAACTATACATATATATGCGGCCAGCCTTAGAGTATTTTTTTTTAGGTTTCTGTAGTTAACAAGGAATCTCATAGTTTCGCCACGTCCACCTATCCGCGGCCTAGTTCATAGACGCTTGATGCTAGAAGTTTGGCAAGTACGTACATACTCGTATTAACTATGCTGACAAAGTGATAGAATAAAGTCTTGAAACATTTTTTTTTGTGGTACCTCCCGTGGTACCACCCCATGATGTGGGGAGTCGTAAGATATTTTTTTAAAAACATTGAGGGTGTGGGAAGATAATTTTTCGATATAGTGATCCGTTTGCAAAATAATTATATTTAAAGTGTAAATTGAATCTCTCTATATAAGAAATAAAAGGCTCTTCTCTATTCATAGGCAAGAGCCTATGAAAAGAGAAATAAAAGGCTCTTCTCTCTTCATAGGCCCTTCAGAGCAAGCATGAACCTGCGATTGTTTAGTTCAGCAATGTCCTAAGCCGAGGTTCGACCCCTCTCCGAGGCTCTTAGGCAGTCGCTTGTTTGCTTTTCAGTCAGTGACGCCTCACGGCCGCCTCAGCCGCACAGGGGCCAACTACATAGTGTCAAAAAGTCAAGTCAGTGTCAAAAAAATATTAGTGTGCCTATGCTTTTTGGATAGTCAATGATTTAATTCCACTTTGTTTTACACCTTTGGATATTTAGTAACATTATTTAAACAGGTATAGTTATAAGTAGTAAAGTATAAATAATATAGTTATATTAGCATTTAATAGTTACTAATAAGGCTTGATTTTTAATGTATAACCCTTACAATATTTGACAATGATCAGTATCTTGGTTTAAAAGAAAATCCAATATGCTCAATTACCTATTATTTTAGTCAACTATCTAATTTTATCGCAAGCAAGCAAAGCGAAGCAAATACGGAACCCTACACTATCCGTGGCCTGATATGCACTTGGCCGGTTTTTATTATATGGCAAGGAACTTATTAAATATTATTGTTATGAGTTTACATACTTGTATAATCTTCAGCAGGATTTTCCCTCAGTTTTGCCATTTCTTCAAATTCCACAGACATTGGCACACAAATCTGAAAAAAATATAGTGAACACATTAATAACAAATATCGGCCACACTCATATTGTGTTGTTTGAACTAGGGTTTTCCAACTAGCTTGTAAGTACTTATACATGCTCTGTTTAAAATGATATTAACAATGTTGTTGCAAACTTGACTTGCCAAATCCTAACTGATAAGTTAAGAGAACACAAAGCAATTTTAATGTAATCTCTTTGTTTATAACTTGACTTTGAACCGAGTGAAATCATCAACAGCCATTTCTATTTCTTCTACTATTTATGTACTTTAATAAATAAATGCTGAAAATCTTTCTACTTTAGTTACACAGCAAGATATCAGGTGATCAATTTCCCTTAAAACATTGAAGTCATAAGTGATTGTGAAAAATATTACTTTACTGTTGCTTGGTTGAGTAAAAATGTGACTTCCAATAGATCAACATAAGTTTACCTCATTGGGATGTTTCTTATGAAACTCCTTGATTTGTTTGAGTCTAGCATAAAATTCCTGGAACTCATTAGGTCCTGACAGTGCTGCAATCTCCTCCTTACGAAGACTATCCTTATCTTCATACAAATCTTTTAGCCTAATTGTAGCCTCGATGTATCTCTATAAGTATAAAAAACAAAAATATTGACTTTGTTTTAGACTTACGTTACCCTATGTAATCAAATACATGGAGCAAATAATATTCACTATTTACAAAGTAAAGCTGATGTTGGAACTGTTTTCAATGTTGAGTGAATGTGAATGAAATGTGTTAAAATGAGGAAAACTCAGAAACCAAGGAAAACTTATGTGTGTGTATGACAGATTTCCACACAAACCCCACCAGACTTTCCTCATCTCACTGCTGGGATATGTATCTTCCTGCCATTAATGGGGTTAAGAGTATACTCCACCATGCTGCTCAATTATTATAGATTGATGGAGGCCTGTGTTTTCAAGCCCATGAAGATCTCTGATTTAACTTAACAAGTGTTGTCTATCAACAACTACTGAGACCAATAGTTTAATATGTCCTCAGAAGAGTGGAAAACCTATTTCCATACAATTTACTTATGTGGTGCAATTAAAGGTGCTGATGCCAAGGTGGATAAAACATGCTACCTAAAATGATTCAATTTATACATGCAGAACAAGATAACTATTTAACATTAAAGAGATGAACATAATAACCCACCTGTTGTAAGATGCCATAGCCTATGAATGGTTGGACTACAAGGGGTTACTCACACATTACCACTTGTTTTGTCTATAGCCTTCTATGGGATCAAGTTACCCAGTTAGGCTATCAGTGACTTTCCCGGAGGCTTGAAAACACTGCCCTCTACTAATTTGCAACAGAGCAGCCTGGCTGCATCACAAAACTGGTTTGAATGCTGAAGTTCTTTTTTTATTCAGGAGGCATTCAAGGTACACACAAGGCACTGTAGGTTATGAAGGTTTACAATTTAAGGAGTATTACTTGTGTGTTGCCACCCCAGTTGCTAACACTACTTAGGAGCTTACTAGTAACACTGCTCACTCACAGGAACACAAGGGCACTCCAGGGAGTTGTTTGAATAGTTTCCTGTGAGGTGGAGTTACTTCACCAGTCGGGTTGTGTTGATGTGAACTATGGCTATTAAAAATATGAAGACCAACACACATGTACATTCAAAGAAATGTTTGTTGTGTGGAAATCGAAACCCATGAACCTTCTCAATCAAAGCTAAATAACATGAACAGGAAAACACTTACAAAACGAATATTTTAGTAATACATACATCGTGGAGATTTTTCAATCGATGGTCACCATTTATTGTCTCTCGATGCTGAAAACAAAATTTATAATGAATACTCCGAAAGTAGATTTTGGAACTAGCTTAGCGGAGTACACCGCGTAACTTTGAGGTTTGTGATATTAAAAGAAAAAGAAGAATATTAATTAAATACTAGTCAAGGTAATATTGTTTTTAGCTTTCGTAATATGTACAAATAAAGCCTAAAATTTTACTTACTCCCGACTTTTTATGTAAAATTTCTTTAACCATAGCATCCATAGTACGTTCTCTCTCTTCATGGTAACTCCTTTGCTGTTCTAATATTGTATCCATTTTTAGGTCACAAACGCTAAAAATATGCTATTAATGTTTTTTTGCCCCGTAAATTATACAAAAACAGACGTTTGTTGAAACCGTAGACAAAGTATACGGCAAACAGAATATAATTTCCTACGGAAGAGTATACGGTTGAAACCTGAGGATAAAATCAAAGTAGAACTACCAAACATACATTATTGACAGATTGACATGGAATGGTTTTTTTTTTTGGTTCTTTTTTATCCCCGAGGGGAAAGGCAAAGGGATCTAGCCCATACAGCCAGGTCTTCAGTTTAGAACCATAGACGTAATAAAAAAGTCAGACGGAATCTCACTGAGAAACTCAGAGGAAGTATATATGTACCTAGAGGTGACAAGCAAATAATAATACCAAGATAGAACGTGATAGATGCATACAGTTACTGATAAGAAGGAAAAAGACAGATAAAATATTTTTGTCCCTGTCATGACTATTTTGTGTTTGCCACAAACACAAATTCGTGGCAAACAATCATTTCGTTCCTTGTAGTAGAACAAATGGTTTGCATGAATTACTAAAATAAGCGAAATATTAGTGCATATTTGTGTTCCTTTGCTTGTTTGGGATCATCTTTTTACTTTAACAATGGAACGTTGCTGTGTAAAAGGCTGCAAAAGCCTCAGTTAGCAAAAATACGAAAACATAATCTTTCATACGTAAGCATAAAGTTTTAATAGTTGTTATCAAATATTTTGCGAAGATTTAGATTCACATGTAGTTTTTAAATATATTGTTTGTATAATAACGTAAAAACAATGAAAATATCGGTTTAATTTACAAAAAGTATTTCCAGTATAAACCTCCTAAATCTTGAAGGTTGTCTGTGGTTAATGCGTCAGCCATTTTATACCGCTCATTATACCGATAAATTGAAAATACAACTTTTCATTTTTTTTTTTATCGGTATAATGAGCGTTTTAGGGGTACCAGTATGTAGTATGGGAAACACCCCGAAATTATGGGTAAATTATATGGGTACAGACACCTTTTTTTTAACTTCTTACTTTTCGTAGACTTTTTGTTTATAATTTTTCGTCAAAATGTATATATTTATTTTTAAATTAAAAATGTTAACATGTTTAATCTTAGATGTATGTTTATTTTTTAGATTTCCTAAAGTCGTCAATGTGCGTTTAAAGACCACTGCTTTCGGAAGAAGTTTATTTGGATAAGTTGTCAGTTTCAACATCCACCATACACGTAAGTTAACATTTGTAATACACACATCAAAAGTGTCTAGGGATCAACATATATTTTTGCAATAACTTTTCTCCTGATTGATATTAATTAAAATTTTCTTTAAGGATTCATCAAATAAAGTGTTTTTGTTTGTCTACAGTAACGATAAACCAAGTCACCTTTGCATTAATAAAGAAATTTGCCATTTTCATAATAAAGGGATTTTTGACATTTGAACCACTAACATTAAAGTTCGAAAAAAAGACTGAAACAACAGTTTTCTTTAAAATTTTATTGGGTAACTTAAACAATTAATAATCCGTGTTTCTACCGCGAACACTAACAACACAAGAACATCGGTTTGGCATACTCAAAATGAGTTCATCCAAATCACGCTGTGGAATGGCCGCCCATGTTCGTTGCAACAACAAAAAAAGGTCTTCTTGCGACTGGATACCCTCCATATTCGGCAGAGCTCTTCTCTGTAGCATATCCCATGCATGCTCAATCGGGTTCAAGTCTGGCGACTGAGCAGGCCAGGGCATGACATTGATGTTAGCTGCGGCGACAGTCTGTCTTACAACTCTTGCGGTGTGCGGTCGTGCATTATCATGCATTAACTGAAATAAGGGACCGATTTGCACTTGTAGAGGAACGATGACGTCTGATACAATCGTCTCAGCATAAATTTGAGCGTTGAGGTTGCCTCTGATCCAAATCAACTCAGTTCTTCCGCCGATCCAAATACCCGCCCATACCATGATGGTTCCACCACTATAAGGATGGACTTCCTGGCAGGATTTTAATCGCTGTTGGCGTCCAGGGGTTCTCCAGTGTCGTATACGTTTATATATTTTATATATTTTTTTATTACAAAGCCACATCTCAATCTCAAGAAATCCGCATAAAAATGCTTGATCCCTAGACACTTTTGATGTGTGTATTTAGTTAAATTAAATTTGAGTCTCAATACTTAGAAAATCAACCAAACTAACTTTAGGTATAATATTTACTTCACTACTAATTATTAATATATACTTGGACATATGTATATTAGTTGTAAAAAAGATTATATATTAAAAATATACTACCTACTTTCCAAAGATTCGATAGAGTCCAAGTGGGAAACTAGTACCGTTTTACTGTCTATATTCATAATGTTGGGAAAAGAAGAATAGAATTAGATGTATATGCCTGATTGTATTATATTATATATATTTTTTATAACATCTCAGATATATATATATATAATTCTTCTGTCCATGTAAAACAGCTGGACAGTTATTGACAAAAAAAAATATGTGTGTTTAACTGGAAGAGAGAGAAATATTTAACTTTAGATTCACAATTGGAATGAATGCAATAAGTGGCGATGCAGTCGTATCCTCTGAAACTTTTAATATTATCGGGCAGGACAACATCTGTTAGTATATAAATCACACAGGCAGGCATGTGATTCATCCAACCAAAATAACAATGGTAAAGTTAAAGTATTTTCAGGAACACCATTCCTATATGAAATCTATATGTTTGTCTGTGTGTGTATCTGTCGCTTTATTTCGAATATTCGAATTTAGACTTCAGATTCGGATTCAGCATAAAAAGGTAGAATAGGAATGTTTGAAAAACCAACCTCCTATCTCTTAAGGAACATGGTCAGAATGGCCGACAAATTAAAAAAAACATTGAATTTTTATTTCAGATTCGAAAAGTAAATTAAAAAGTAGAATAGGAATGACTTAAAAACGAATATCATATTTCTTAAGGAACATGGTCATAATGGCTGACAAAGTTTAAAAAAAAAATTAAATTGTTATATAAATGACGAACCAGATGTTCCTCTGGCAATGCAAGCTTGCGCAATCTCAACTGATTTATATTGTTTTTTATTTATTTATTTACACGATACAGTTACATAGTACAAATTATTATATTCGCCAAACTGTTATAACAGTTGGTTGGCGAGTATATATGATGATAGGTATTAAAAAAAATAAGGAACTAAATTAGATGATTTACATGCCTGCCTGTTCGTCTGCTAGTCTGTCTTAGAAAGTTTCACGTACAGACTTGAAATTTTACATAGTTACATTTTAGTCGTAGAAACGTATAATTTGAAGTACAAACACATTTGAAAATATTCCAACGACTCCGACAATCCGTAATTGAGTAGTTTCGGGACATATCTTCTAAGGGCCCTCGCCCACGGCGACTATTTGTAGCGATGCTGCGACAGCATGCATTGCAAGCATTCATATCGGTACAGTCGCGATGCGGTCGCTAGCTGTGTGCCCTCGCCCACATATGCACGATGCAGTCGCGATGCAAACGCGACACTGTAGCGCACAAAAATGATTGCGACCTGTATGTCTGTGTTGCACTGATACTCGATTCTCCACTCACGCGCCACCCTCCCTCTGCTCTCTGCCCGATGTCGTCCGACATGGTCGCGCGTTTGTATCAATACAGTCGCAATGCTGTAGCGCGTTAGTAGCTCGTTGACATCACTTCTGTAGCGCGTTGCAAATGCGACTAACGCGCGTTAGTAGCGTTGCTATCGATCGTTTACGAAACGCGTGACAGCATCACTACAAAAAGTCGCCGTGGGCGAGGGGCCTAAGGTCTTTTAGTTGAAATAAGAACCGGTACTCCAATAATGAAGTGAGTATGGGTTGATATGATGTTGATGGGTTGATTATATTTATACAGGTAATTGTGAAACATACGGAGGGTAGTCGTGTAGATTATTCTATACAAATTATTTATGCCACGTTAATCAAGTTAATCAAGCAAACACACATGCTTTTGTGTCAACACAAAAATGCTAATCAAGCATTTTATATTGTCTGAATTTGTAAACTTTTAAATGTGTAAAGCTCAATTAAATTATAGTATTGACAAAAGTTTTAATATAATGTTAGTACTAGGCTGTCGATATTACATGATAATAATGCGTTACAAAATTAAAATTGTCCTATTTTCCAGACCGATTATCCAGGGCTTCCAATAGCGACGGACACTACATTAACACCATGAAAATTAAAGCTTACTTTTGAATTGAGACTGAAAACATTACTGGCTGAGTCACGCAAGAAGAAATTAGCTATATTAAGGTCAAAAATTAAACGACTTGAAATACAAATGCTGAATTATCTGTCATTGTCCAGAATTTTAATGTAATCGATGTATAGATGATAGATATCATTATACAAGTTAGAGGAAAAGAGTGAACCAGGGAATTAAGGGACCGTAGCAGTTTACCACCTTTTGAGTACAACATGTGAAAGGATAATCCTTGATCAATTGTAGCTTTAGTTTAAGTCTAATGAAAACCATGATGCGCAATACAAAATGTTTAAAAACAAAGATTGTTTACCTTTGTTTAATATTTACACTTAAATCATCCCTGGCACTAATTGTTTTTTACATGACAATTATTGAAAATTTTTATGCATTATGTTTCATTTTAAGAAGGAATAATCCGCATTTATTGTGTAAAGAAGATTTAACTAAAAACCGTGTATGTAAATGTGACCATGAATATTTGACGGCTGTTTCATTCTCACGATATTTATATAAATACACGATGTACAAAAATCTATCTAATAACATTGATTTCAAGAATAAAAATCTATGAAAAAATAAACATTAATATGTTTGTAAGGCACGAATATTTTTATTTACAAATTGTCTATAAAGTGTTTTTATCTTTTATCTCATATCTATGCTATATTTAGTACCATGTCACCGCTTGTATTTTAAAATATATGTCTAAAATAGAAAAATATATTGTTTAATTTATATAACTCTGCTAGGTTTGCCCAATCTACTATCCTTATTCCAATGATTTCACAGATCTTACTGAAACTAACTCAGGCTTTCTATTAATTAATAGATCTATACAGTACCTCGATTTGCGTAAAAAAATACTATTCTAATAATATTAAAGTGCAAATATCTTTGTTGATGTATTCAGATACTGTAGTTTTCATACGTATGTACATTCTGTGTACTAAGTATCGGGAATTTGTCAATAAAACAAAAAATACAAATTATTCATCTAAATTTATTTTATCGCCTTCAAAGTAGGCCCCATCGCTTGCAATACAACATCTCCACCGCTTCACCCAGTCTTCCATACATTTTTCATAGGCTATTTGCGGTATGGCCTTTAGCTCATTCAGCGAATTTTCTTTTATGGCTTCTATCGACTCAAAACGTTTTCCTCGAAGTGGTAATTTTAACTTGGGAAATAAAAAAAAGTCAGACGGAGCCATATCAGGTGAATACGGTGCTTGGTCGAGAACTTTTGTTGAATTTTTCGCTAAAAACTCTTTCACTATAATGGCTGTGTGTGATGGTGCATTATCATGGTGCAGCATCCATGAGTTGTGTTGCCACAAATCTGGACGTTTTCGGCGGATACTCTCACGCAAACGCTTCATGACGCCTAAATAATATTCTTTATTCACTGTTTCTCCCTCTGGAAGGAATTCGGAGTGAACCACACCACGGTAGTCAAAAAAAACTGTCAGCATCACCTTGATTTTGGAGCGACTTTGCCGCGGTTTTTTGGGTTTCGGCTCGTTTTCGAGACGCCATTCTGAAGACTGTTGGCTTGTTTGCATGTCGTACTCATAAACCCATGTCTCGTCGCCAGTTATTATACGTTTCATAAAGGTCGGATCCGTAGAAGCTCGGGAAACCATGTCTTCAGCGACATGCTTTCGCTGCGCTTTTTGAACAAAATTGAGCTCTTTTGGAACTAGTCGAGCGGCGACGCGTTTCATGCCTAAAATGTCAATGAGAATGTTGTGGACGGACTTAAAAGATATGTTCACCTCACTAGCCAACTCTCTCAGACTCATACGTCGATTTTCGAGCACTAGCTTCTTGATTCTGTCGATGTTTTCTCTGGTCGTAGCGGTTGAAGGTCTACCAGAACGAGGCAAGTCTACTACTACTTCTCGGCCTTCTTTAAAAGCCTTATACCATTCATAAGCCCTTGTTTTCGATATACACGATTCGCCGTAGGTATTTCGCAACATTTTTAGTGATTCACCACATGAAATATCATTTGAAACACAAAATTTAAGGCACACTCTTTGTTCAACAATATTTTCCATTGTAAAAATCGCCGAGGACTCAAAACTATGACCAACAAAAAGTGTAGTTTAAAACAAATTAAATGACAGATCCCGCTCAAATTTTGCGCGCTAAATCAGTACAGTGCTACCAACATGCAGTAAAAAAATTAGAACGACCTCTTTTACGCGGGTCTTTTTATTAACATATTCCCGATACTTTTTACACAGAGTAGTATATATTAACTTTTATTACTTTGTGTGTAAAAATGGCTGTATCGACTTATTCGATTTTTTTTACATTGCTAATATCATATTATGTGTATATTATTATAGCACACAATACACATCCTATGCAAGTCTTATGGTAAACAGTTAACTGGGTACATTGTAAATTTCAAATTGCCGATACGCATTAGTGGGGTAAATTTTCCACAGTCTGGTAACCTTGTGATTGAATGTACTTTTGTTGCCGTCCCTTACGGGTGTACGCGTTTGTCAACTCTAGGTATATACTTTCTCTGAGCTGAGAAACAATTGAAGCACCACAATGGCGGCATGTAACTATGTGTGAGTGCCAGATAGAAGAATATTTCCTATTTTTTAACTAAAAAGAAATAGAAAATTATATGGTACGTTACCAGAGACAAGTTACTTTCAAGGACCAACCTCGTAGGATCATTCCCCTCTGTTATGGTACAAGATATTGTGATCCATTGCGCGCATAAATACTTCGTGCGTAATCGATTCTCTAACAGTCTTGTAATCGTTATCGCTCAGGTAACATCATAAAGTGTTACATTAAAAATGCCAAACTGTACAGTTATGTCATGCAAAAAAAGTCGCACACATCTAGTTTGCAAAAATATTGAGTTACCTTTCACATGCAAGTATTATTTTATTTGCTTTCAAATAAAAGAAATTAAAATGGTGTGATAACGATTAATACATGAGAAATCGATTCAGTAATCGAGTACCGATGCGATCGAATCATATTCCGCGACTTTGGTCGCATATCTCCTATCCCAAATTAGCGTAAATTATAAAAACTGCAAAACAAAACAGTCCTTGATGCTGTATAACAGAGTCCATTTAGCTAAAGACAAAAAAAAAGTATATAAGACGTTTCGTAATTTTGAATCTACCAGCTTCGATTTACGAAGAAGTTCAGCTATTCCACAACAGATGGCAGGCAGCAGTAAGAAAATAACTTTGAACTGTAGATGCCTCGAACTAAGGTTGACATTTCCTTAAAACATTATTTTCGTTTCTATGTAGTAGTTACCTCGTCCCCCGTCAAAAATGGCAGAATTATTTACTAACAGAATCACGCGTATGGCGAGTCCTTTGGTTGAATTGTCTAAGTTCGTTACTGTCTTCGGAACTCGAATTTTATGGACCGTTAATTTGTAACTTGTGTTGTTTAAAATAGGTATTGATGAAAATAAATTAAACACATAAAATATAACATTACATATTCCTTTTATTATGTAGGACAAACAGATGCATACTTATTTGAAATAAAAAACGTCCAAACAAATACACCAATTTTAATGACCACTAGGCTAGACTAGGCTCTGGCGAAAGAGAGGTAGGGCACGTTAGCCTGACTGGACTCCTCAAAATGTATACCTACTGCATGTTACACTGGATCTAGATGAAATCCAGCCGCTTTCTTTTCTGGAAACTCTTATGATTTGTACCCAATCTTTCTTCCATGCATCGTTTGACGATGGAAATCTAAAAAATATTAAAGGTATGAATAATAGTTGTTCAGTAAAAGAATCATAGGATGTAAGTTTATATGTCTGTTTAAACAAAATTAGGTATCTGAATTAAGTAAGAATTAGAAGAGAACAAAAGAAAAGTAATCTCCCACATTTACGCTAATTTGGAAATGTGAGTTATTGCAACACCGGTCGATTTATTGTTTTGAAAAATTAATTTAAGTGAAAACGATTAGTTAATCAGAAAAATTACTTGCTTACCTATGAAAAGTAAACCCTTTTCGTTTTTTAATTGTACCACTATGGTTCTGACTGCTCTTCACTACGCACGACGGCATTATTATTATTTTTCGACAAAGATATCATGCGGCGAGGTGTCGTACAGTGGGCTGAGATTGCAAAGTTGGGACTTAAGGGCTGAAATTAGATTTTTGGTATCTAGATATATATTTAAAACGTTTTTATTCTATGACTTTTTTAAATTAAACTCGTAGTTTTGGAGATATAGCCATTTCAATTTTGTATGAAAAAATCATAATTTTTTTGTTTAATAAACCATAAAAAAGTATAACAGAGTATATAAATAAACTGAAGCGGAAAATAATTTATACCAAACTGTGACTGAAGCATTTAAATAACAAAAAAATATATATTTGGCAGATTTTGACGAAATATAACTACTTTATCAGCAAAATCAACTTTTAAATATTTCCTTAAAAAATTAAAATTAGTGTACGATGTTTCCACCACTCTATGACGTCATTTCAAGCGCATCCGGCAACAGCAAGTCATGACTTGTCGTAACGTGATTGGTGCATCGACAGTGTACCGTTGCATTCCAATTTACAACCCACTTCAGTGTTCTATTAACCACCATAATAGACGCACTACTCCTACTAATGTACTATTGTTCATTATTACTATTGTTTGTTATTGTTCCACTATTGTTGTATTATTAGTTCATTATTTATTTGTTAGTACTACGTTTGTGAAAATGTTACATGGTTTAGTGACAAACCTTGATCTCTTCGTTATTCTGAAAACCAGTGGTAAATAAGCTCCGGACTTTTAGTCGAGTTAAGTGATGAACACAAAAAGACCCTACAATGGTTTTGCGCAAAATATTGTTATAATTTAAATAGAATATGGCAAAACGCTCATAGTAAAGAGGATGTATTCAAAACTGAAAATAGTGGATGGTTACAAGCAAATATCATATGGCCAGACTTTATCACACGTTTATTAGGTAATAATGAAGATCACTCAGTGCCCAGTACATCAACTCAGTTTGTGACACCTGAAAAAGTTTCTATCGGTATCTCTACCGAACAAAGCCCGAGAAAGCCATTTTGTGAATTAGCACCTAAACAGAAAAAAAGACGTGCTGAAAACTTTCATTTATCTGCGGATGAAATAAAATATGCTTATTGTGCGCAGTTAAAAGCAGATGGCAACGAAGAAATTGCTGAAATACTGGAACATTTACTTAAGAATCCACAAGATGTAAAAAAAGTAAAAGAGTGCATATCTGTTGAAGAAAAAACACCTGCGTACTCTCCGGATGAGGCTTTGGGGTTATTCTTATCACTTAAGCTGACCAAGTGGCAATACAATTCTATAAGAAAAAGTGTTATAGAAAAAGCTAGCAATATATTTCCATCTTATTATCAAGTGCAACACGCGAAACAGGAATGCTATCCACCAAAAGACGCTATCACAGTGGCAGAAACCTCTGTGAAATTAAAGTTACAAGCTCTACTGGATATAACGATAATAAGAATAATGACGTTACTCGACATCGACAGTGATTGTAAAGAATTAACACTCATCAGTAAGTGGGGATTCGATGGTGCTTCTAATCAAGCCAATTACAAGCAAAAATTCCAAACAGACGACGAATCTTTAGAAAGTCAACTTGATGATTCAAGCGTATTCATGGGAAGTTTAGTGCCAATCAAATTGGTTTGCGGCGAACAAGTTATCTGGCAAAATGATTCATCAAACTGGTGTCGTCCAATCTTTTTCGAATTTGTGAAAGAAAACAAGGGATAGGGATACCATATTACGGGAAAAAGTGCAATTGAGGAAGAGATTGCTAATTTAGTAAATACAGAAGTTGGCGAAATAAAGATTTCGCACTCTTTAATGACTATGATAGATTGAAAAGCAATATCAATTTTATGTGACACTTCATCTCAAAGATGCGATATTTGTAAAGTCACTCCAACTGAAATGAATAATTTACCCCTAATTACGTCAAAATCAGATTATCATCATTGCACATTTAGATACGAATGATGGAATGCATTCTGCTCATAGCTTACAGATTAACCATTAGGACATGGACTGTGAAGGGAGACAACAGGTGCATTATGGAAACCAGAAAGAAAGATATACGCTTATAGCTTCCAAGTTTTGCCACTATCTTTTGTGTATTTGTCAAATTGATTTTTATAATAGTTAGTTTTAAGTGTTTTTATTAATTTATTGCATAAATTTCTGTAAGTAGTATATTTAAGTTTTAGATTGTCATTTTTCGGTAATTTCTTAAGTTTACTCTGCAATTTGTTTCGTGTACGTATAGATTTTATTATTCCATTCGTAATCCAAGATTTAAGCGGGTTTTGTCTGCATCTAATTTTTATTTGTATTGTATTACTACTTACCGCGTTTTTTATGCTATCTACTAGAAATTCGGTGGTTTTATTGGAGTCTGTTAAAAGAAAGTAATCATTCCAGTTTACCGAACACAAATAGGCCTTGACAGCAGTATAGTCTATTTTGTTTAAAGTTTTAGATTTTTTATGGTATTTCATAGCGTAGGTATTCTCGATAAATAGCAAAATTGGTACATGGTCAGTGAGTTCGTCAAACACAAAAGATTGCCAGCATTTATTGGTCTTGAGCATAAAGTGGTCTATACACGCGTTCAGTCTGGTGCTTATGTTAATACCCGGGAGAAGTCCGTGGTAGGCCAACTGAGTTAGGTAGGAAGCTGCATGAGTAGACAATTTGCTAGGTAAAATATCTATATTTATGTTTCCTGTAAGGATAATATTCGGTTTACGTTGTTTCTGTATGAGGGCGCTAAGAGAATCAATGTAGCTTGCCGGATTCTGGAAACTAGGGGGCCTATATGTACATATGATAGAAGTGTCATTTCCCAGCATTATTGTTAGACAATTACCTTCGTGTAACTCGTCGTCAACTACATTGCAATCCATACGATTTCGAATATAAACAGCCACTCCATCATTTTGATTATAGCTTTTTTTAGTACAGTACATATTGTAGCTATTAATGTTTGGGGGTATTTTATTTTCATTAGTCCAACATTTCGTCAACACAAAGATATCCACCGTCAGTTCTAAGGTCGATACAAATACTAGAAACTTATCTAAGTTTCGATTTTTGCTTCTGATATTGAGTGTTATGACCGACAGCTGGTTATGAAATCCCAGGTCTTGACAAATGACTAAGCACATAGATATGTCGTCAACTTTGATACATTTAGGATTAAAGCTATTATCAATTTCTGTTAAACTATTAGGATTGAATTTTAAGCTTAGAACTGAGAATATTTTGATTCAAGTAAATTGGTATTTCTTTTAACCGTGTAACTGTTTTTGCTGTGGTGATGTCACCGGCTGGTACAATTGTATATGAAGTAATACGATGCATAGGTATTCCTGTGTTAGAGTAGACGATATGATTTATGCAAAATATAATTGACAGTATATGAAATTTAATTAGTACTACCTTTGGAATTGTGTGTTTGTGGAATATGTATGTGTGTGCGAATGAATAGTGTGCAGTAACAAAAAATAGGAGTATGCATGCCTTAATACTAGTAGTATACTGGTTTAATAAATAATAAATTTCATGTGTGCGGAAAAGTCGTAAATGTTGCGATACACCTAGTCACATGTTACTTCCGGTTCCCAGGAGTTGCAGATCACTTTCAGCGCTAATGTGAATCAACGGTGAGCCCTCATTCTTTCGCAGGAGAATCTTACCAAAATTTATATTTGTGCAGCGCAGCGTGTTCTCTGGCTAGGTGATACAGGCGCCTGCTTTTGGTGGTTAAATTTTCAGAGATGTAGACAGGTCTCCTAGGTCCATCAATGGATAGTTGTGCAGTATTTAATTTATCTTCTTTCTTCTGCTTATTTGAACACTTTTGATGACTTAATAAACTTTTCCTTGCTTACAGTCGTAGTGAACTCCACAATAATCGGCTTGTTAATAGATTTTGACTGTGTGCGAAACACATCTTTAATCTCAGTTTTAGATATGGGGGCTTGAAATTATATTGCCAATAGTCATTATTATGTCAGACAGGCCATGTTTGTTTTCAGACTGGTTTTTAGGAATGTTTCTGATTTCAACACTCGCCGATCGAGCCTGTTTTTCTAATTATTCTATTCTGTCTTCTAATAATGATATATGGTTTTTATCTTCTTTTTTGTTTTCTTCCAGGCGAGTCAATCTTTCTAATATACTGACAATTTTAGAGGCAGTGAATTCAACTGACTCCTGTAATTTGACGTTTTGTTCTTTGATTTGCTCCATTAATGATTGCATGGACGCAAAACATTTTTCCTGTTTCAATTCAAGCGCTTTATACATATTGAGCATCTCACTATTAAATTCTCCTTTACATGCATGAGAATTCAGAGCCATTGAACTGTTAAAAAAAACGGTAGGTTGGTAGACATGATTTTGTCTATGGTTGCTTGCCTCAGATTGGTAAACGTCATCGCTGCGCTGTCGCTGTCAGTTTTTCATACATCTTTATTGTCTACGCATTCGTTCGTTATTTATTTTGCCGATTGCAATTTTTCCATCTGTTAGTGAGATTTAAGAACTTGCACGCATCATGGTTTATTCTACATGCGTAAATAGATTTCATTCATTCGTATTAATAATAAGTTCATTTGTAATATATGCTCACTCCGATGTACCAAGACCCCGCGGTGTGTCTCTATCTAAGGCTTCGCTGTATTCTCCTACAAAAGATTTTACATGTTTCGATGGAACAGTAACTATACCATTCAGCTATGTAAACGATGATTATTGTGATTGCTTCGATGGGAGTGACGAACCAGGTACATCAGCGTGTTTGAACGGCATTTTTCATTGTACAAATGCCGGTCATCGGCCTCAGAATATACCAAGTTCGCGAGTCAACGATGGAGTCTGCGACTGCTGCGATGGTACTGATGAGTACACTGACCCTGCTCCTTGTTCTAATACTTGTGAGGAACTTGGCAAGGAAGCTAGGGCTGAAGTACAAAGACTAGCTGAACTACATAAAGCTGGTAGCCATTTGAGGTTTGAACTTATAGAAAAAGGCAATAAAAAGAGAAATGAAATGGCAGAGCAGCTATTACAATTAGAAAAAGATAAAGAAGAAGCAGAGAATATTAAAGCTGAAAAGGAGGCCCTTAAAAATGATATTGAAGCCAAAGAGAATGACGCTCTTAAAGTTTATAGAGAGGCAGAGGAACGGGATAAGCAAAAAAAAGCTGAAGAAGAGAGGCAGAAAGAGATAAAAGAGTCTGTTGAACAATTTGAAAGATTTGATTCTGATAATGATGGAGCACTAACTATAGATGAAATAAGAGTGGCAAATGTTTTTGATAAAAATAAGGATGGACAGGTGGATGAAGAAGAGGTGAAATTCTTCTTTGGAGAAAATGAAAGTGTTGATAAAGATACTTTCACTACGGCAGTATGGCCACTGTTAAAGCCACTATTGATGATGGAACAAGGAATGTTCCGTCCCTCTCAAGATGAAGAAGAAACTGACCATGATGCAGAAGAGGAAACAGCACAAGATTTGGATAGTGAGGATCTAAACCCGGATGATGAAAATATAGATGCTGACTTACCAACAGAGGATATTGATGAACATGAAATTGAGCCAGATCACACCAAATCTTATGATGATGAAACTCAAAGACTAGTAGATGAAGCTACACAAGCTCGTAAACAGTATACAGATGCTGAAAGAGCCGTCAGGGAAATAGATGCCAACATTAGAAATCTTCAGCAGAATTTGGAAAAAGATTATGGTCCACAGCAAGTGTTTGCAACTTTGGATGGGCAGTGTTATGAATATGAAGATAAAGAATATACCTATAAGTTGTGCCTGTTCCAAAAAGTAACACAGAAATCAAAGAATGGTGGATCTGAAGTTGGTCTTGGCAACTGGGGTGAATGGGTGGGTGAAGACAACAGATACTCAATTATGAAGTACACTAACGGATTAACCTGCTGGAACGGGCCTAATAGAATAACTACTGTCAACATTCATTGTGGTTTGGAAACAAATATTTTATCAGTTACAGAACCTTACCGCTGTGAATATAAGATAGAGCTTAGTACGCCGGCAGCTTGTGATGGTTCAATTGCCACACAACAGTCTGCACATGATGAACTGTAAAGTGCACATTTCATGTGATGTGTTGATACATAAGTTACATATAAACTTACCCAGTCATTTTTAGAACCATTATCGTTATGGAAAAATAATGTCACAATGTCTAAAACATTATTTAAAATAATGTTAGTGTGATTTCGAGACCTTTATACCTATTATTTTTCGTATGTCCTCGGTAATATAGTAGAATAAGTAGTAAATAATTTCAGTACCTTGTAATGGAGATAATAATTATTACATAGATGTGGCAGTTGTTTCCTATTTTTGTCTTTAAACTGCACTTTATTTTGTAACAAACATCAATGTTTTGAGGTGAAGACTGAGAAGTAAACGCATTAATACATGTTTAAAACATTCCTCATACACAAGGCTGTTTTAGTTGAAATAGGAGGATAGGATCGAAGTGAACAAAACATTGTGAGTGATTAAAATTTGTTTTTTGAATAATTTGTTTTAATTTCTAATGACATTGATTTATTGTGTGACAACGCCTTTATTTATATATTAAATTTGTGTTACTTAGGGTTGGTTAGGTCACACTGGTGTGGTAATTATGATTATTACATAATTAGTTAATACACTCAGGTGTTACTTTGTGAAAGTTAAATTTACAGACAATTTGATCTAAACTACATTGTGTGCTACTGCTCCCGATTAGTTCATGCCAACTACTGCTGGCCGGCATGCACCCACTACCATTAGTAGATACATACCACTGCTGCCATGGCTGCTCCGGTCGTCTCTGCGAGTGTTCGCCATCTGAAATGTTAACTGTATGCACCCACCACCGTTGTTGCCTGGTAGTCGATAGAATAATGTGTTAAGAATCATTCATACTATTCTAGCGACTAACATCTACACCACCTGCGGATGCCACATGGACAGGCGAAACACTTGTCTTGGAGACAACCAGCAGCCAGGCCAGCAACGGTGGCATGCATGCGGTTCACATTTCAGATGGCAAACACTCGCAGAGATGACCGTAGCAGCCGAGGTAGAGACGACCGGAGAAGCCATGTCGGCAGTGGCATGTGTCTACTAACGGTAGTGGGTGGCTGTCGGCCGGCATTAGTTTGAATGAACTAACCAGAGAGAGGAAGCACACAAAGTAGTTTAGATCAAATTGCCTATTATATAATTATATCCAAGCAGCGAAGGGTCTGCCTGCTGACAAATAACTGTACCTTAGAACCAAAGTCAACTTTTTGTATGTGGTGTACCTAATAATTAACTAAAAAGTTATAGAGGTCACCAATTTGTTAGAAGAACCTTTGATTTTACTTGAATAGGCAGTAGCAGCAGGCTTGACAATGTGCAAGGGATTTATTATTTTTCTCAGAACTTTTATAACCTTTAGTCCACCTTATATAAAGCGGTTAAAAATAACCGTTTTTTATCAGATGGATCTTTAGACTCCTTAATGTTATCTCGTTTCCTAATCGATTAGGATTGGCGGGGTGCACCACCTGAGATTAAAGATTTGGCGTCCATATTGAACTTTGACATGAAAAGACTGATCTTCACAATCCAGAGAGTAAACCAAGCCTACCTTAGGTTAGGTCACTATATTCGAAATATAACATGTTTTCTTGGACGTGTTGGTTTCTTACGATTTTTTATTCACCGTCTAGCAAGTGACAATTATAAATATGTAACTACATAAATCTGAAAACAGTGGAATATGTCAATATACCACTAAACATTTTCGGATTTATGTAGTTGAATGCACCAGGATTCAAACAAGGTACCAGTCAGTTCAAAGACTGGACCTTTATCCACTAGGCTATCACTGCTCGGATGGTTTGTTTATCCAATGACGTAGTACAAATCGTAGTGTTTGCTTAGTAAACGTATGTAATGTTGGTTTTAAGATTTTTAAGTTTACTAAAGACTACATACATGGAATATGGTTTTAATTGCCACATACAAAAAAGAAGAACAAATTAAATCAGTACTCACTGACAATTTGTTTTGTCAAGGGCATTGACTTAAACCTCCGATGCACTGTGGGCTGGATTCCGGCTTTTATAGACCCAATGAGTAATCTCGAAAGTGGAGACTTTTATGCCTGGATATGTTTCGGAAGACCAGCTACATACTCCAAAATTGTATCATTATAGTACAGACTTTCAAACGGCCCACTGAGACTTTTTATTCAAAAATTTGTATGGACCTGACAGAATAAAAAATATATCTCCGGTCTCGCACAATTGCCCTTATTTATTTGACAAGTAGAGATCCTAGTGTTCTTTGTAACGTTTTGATATACTGCATATGGCGCGAAACCTTTTTTATAATAATCAAAATTATTATTTTTTGTATTGAATCAAAACTCTAACTTTATTCTAGCTTGGCATCTATAACTAGCGCCATAAAAATAATACTATCACGAAAATATATCAGGGGGAAAATATATCAAATAAAATTACTAAGTGGGTGGATAGTTTAATAATTATCGCGAAATTGTAAGTTTTATAGCAAACCTACCTAACCTAAAAGGCATTCCATCACATTTATGCGTGCATGCAGCGAAGATAATCCAAACTCCAACATTTCAGGTACTGTTACCCTTTTTTCTACAGCTTCCAAGTTCTTCATTTCAATCCGTTTCTCTAAACAAATATAGCATGCAGCATTGGACTCAGCTTCTGAAAGATAAGTGCCAATCTTGGCATCAACCATTGTCATCACAAGCTCATGACTTACTTTATTGGTTTCGCATTCGGTTGGTCGAAGAACTGATATTTCCTCTTTCATTTTCGTTACTCCAGCCATCACCACTGCCTCACTTACTTTTGCAAATTGAAAATGCACAAGATGACAAAATGCTGGTGAACAAGATTTTGAGTTTTCCCGAACTGTCTGTGTGTAATTTTCATGGATACTAAAGAGGTCATAAAAATGCTGGAAGCATCGTCTGCAGAATCTAACTTTTCCTTATATCTACTCTGGCTCAATGCACCATCATAACCCGATTTCGATAACAGAACCATTTCTTTCCTTGTAAATGATCAGGTAAAGATTTTAACACTCTTTTGGCTGTAACGTCAAGTAGACTTTGCAGAGTAATTCCAGTTGAAGAATCTTTCTTCTCTTTTTGGATTTGGTAATATGAGGGGTATAACACAAATCACGAATGCCTTCACGTATAGCTGTCTCTCTCAATTTCATGTATTGCCATCTTGATAATTTCAGATATAGCAACAAACTAAGAGCTTTCAGAGGTGTAAATATTTTCCTTGTGAATAGTTGTTTCATCATGACGTCTTCAAATTTTGCTAATTGACTCTGGATTCTTTTCTTGTTTGGATCGTATATTCAATAACAGAAGCCATATTTTCTTTCCTGTCCGCCTTTAATTTTGATATAGCTGTAAAAATCACTTCACTGTATTCATCGTCCAAATCGTTACTTCTTCCCTTCTTTGCTTCGTTCCTAGATCCTCAAAATCCGTTCATTCAGTTTCCGAGGATACTTCCTTTTGGTCATAGTTCCAACTGAAGATGTTGATGTAGAGGGCTCTGCTTCATAAAATGAAGCTGAAGAAGTTCCTTGCACTTGACCAGTCAATATTCGTTTGCAGTCAACTGTCATATTTCTTTCGGAATATGTCCGCTTTCCGATTTGCTGAACGCCAACGTTTGTCGGCTGCTATAGTAAAATTTCTGCCAAATTCCTGAAAAGTCACACGATCTTTTCCGGATAAATTGCAGTCCAGTCGATTCGAATTCGAACAAAAATTGGTATTGTGTTATTTTGTTCGCACTTTTTAATATCACGAATAAATCTAAGTTTGTTTCAATACTCTCCATTTTATTTAGATAAATGTAGTCACTTGTAATGGGCGAAGCGAACTGGTGGTGAGAAATTGGGATAGCATATAAATACCCACTCTAATGCGAGTAATTTTCTAATTACCCTCAACGTCATCAGTAAATGATATTGAAATAACGATGGAGCCATTAAGGTTAACAAATTAAAAAGGTTATTAATTAATAGGGGTTTCGAGTTGGTGATAAAAGATTATTATGTAATTAGTTAATTATTTACAAATTTCACAGTATAGATTTAAGCCGTTAATGATTAATGTTTGAAATGTTTCTCGACATAATTATTTAATAATGGTGATTATACTCATTATTTAAGCCATAGTTACAGATGCTAAACTGGACTAAAATCTAATTTTAGATACAAAACACAAAAAAGAAACGATTATGTTTAAAAAAAGTGCAGTAATTGTCACTAAAATATGTTTTTATTATATCCTCATATATTTTCGTGGTCGTATTATTTTCATTGCGCTAGTTATAAATGCCAAGTTGGAATAAAGTTAAATATTAGATACATACAATACAAAAAACATTGTTTCTTAAAACCAAAAAAAAAGGTTTCCCATTTGTGGCCTTATTATGCAATATATCAAATAATTGAAGATTAACTCTCTGAAAAATAATTAGGGCCAATTGTGCGAGACCGGAGACATATTTTTTTATTCTCTCAGCTCCATAAAAATTAGTGGAAAAAAATTCAGTAAGCCGTTTATAAGTCTTTCCTATAATCTTACAATTTTGGAATATGTATTTGGTCTTCCGAAAAATATGCAGACATTAAAAGTCACCACTATCGAAATTACTGATCGGAATTCCGGCACTCATAGACATCCGATCATCGGATGTCTATGAGTGCCGAAATTCTGCCCACAGTGCTGCGCATGGTCTACTCTACAAGTATCGAAAATCTCAAACAAAAACAAACATTCAATTCAATGAAACTTTTTAAAAGGCAATTGAATTGTTGAAATATTTGTAGATCAATTTTAGTATACCATAAATATGAGTGTTGAAAAAATTTTGTCTGAGTGCAATTTCTCCATGTTAGAAGGCAAGATAGATAGTGAAATTTTGAAAGCTTTAACTTCTATGCGGATGGTGAAACCTACAAGAATTCAAGCTGAAACGTTGCCGCATTTAATGTTGGGTAAAGATGTTATTGGAGCTGCAAAGACTGGAAGTGGCAAAACTTTGGCATTCCTTATTCCTGTTATAGATAGGTTAATCAAACTAGGATTCACAAAAAAATATGGTTAGTAAGTAAACGCTTCAAAAAATTAGAATTCACGGATCTTGTAGAAATGATGCATTTGTGCTATATTGCCGCAAATGTATACTTTTTTCAAGAGTTGGTGACCTTACTCACCTGTAGGAAGAAAACACTGTTATTTCTCTATCTGGTACACACATGCAAAACAAATTGTGTAAAAGACAACTAAACCCATAAGCAAACTGTAGGAAAGAAGTGTGTGAACAACAATTGTGCAAAGCATCAATTGCCCTGAGTGACAAATCTTTGAAAGTCAATATGCAGCATAGTTCATGGGCACACTGTGGAGTATATGCTTCATGGAGCATATGACCTGAGTGATTGGTTCTTCTGACAATTCATGTGCTAGTCAATTGGCATGCTTCGTGTGGAACATGCAATATGGATAAATCACCGTTTCTGTATAATATCTATGTATGTAAAACATAAATATTTATGGGAATCAAATGTTAAGAAGTATACAAATATGTAATTATAAAAAAATACATGTGGTATAACATAACTTAAGTTCTGTAATGGTAATCAGTAGCAGAATAGAAGAAAAAATTAAATCTTTCTTGGAAGGTTATGGAAGATAGAAGTTTTGAGAGGTCTATAGTCATAAAACCAGATCAGGTATGAAATTTCAATCATTATTATTGACATATTGTTTGTGTACGGTGATAAAATAGGTAAAATATGTTTTTTTTAATACCAAGTGATAGTAGAGGATTACACAAGCATACGGCCCACTTGATGGAAAGCGATTACTCTAGTATATTATCCTTTGAACTATATTAAGTATCACTTGAGTGATGCTACTGTTAACACAGCAACTCCTTAGCAGTGTACTGGTGATCACATTTACATGCAGGAATACAACAACCTGCTAGGGAGTTGTTATTTGTCAAGGGAGTTGTTACAATATAAATAACAGCAATAAAACTTGCAGTGGCTTTCTGAAAGAGCAAACCTCCAAATACACCAGAAATAGATTAGAGAGGAAAATCAAAATATTATCAATATTATTATTACCTACTACAACTATATAACATGCATATGACTATGGCTATTTGGGAAGACCTTCAGATGCATCATCAACTCACATCATTTTCCAGTGCCCTCATTTTCCCAGTCATCTTTTAATGGAATATCTCTTACATCCACTATAATTTTCTCTCAGACTTCTCAGTTTCAGTTTCCTCCACTTCCATCTCCTCCGTCATTTCCTAGTATTATCTTGTTTCCTAACCTTCAAGGATTGACAGGATCTATCAAGATAAAATCAATTTCTAAGGAGAAATTGATTTTATCATGGAGCTACTGCTATCATACTCCACAACCCACAGCAAAAACCAGACTGTTCTTAGGTGAGGTCAGACATCTTTCCTTTTCATGTTTCCTCATGATGTTTTATTCACCGTCAATCAAGTTACAATTACAAATGTGTGTAAGGATCATGTCATGTGGTGCTCGGTTCTCTCTGCCTACTCCGCAAAGGATTTAGTGTGAAGTTATAATTAGATAGATGTACATCCTACTAATATTATAAATGTGAATGTCCGTTTGTTTGTTACGCTTACACGGGAAAACTACTCAACAGATCATCATGAAACTTTGGACACATATTCTTGGAGATATCAGAAGTAAAATAGGATACTTTTATTTAAAAAAATATATTTTTTATCAATGCAAGCGAAGCCGCGGGTAAAAGCTAGTAAATCTATAAACATAAATTTACATACCTGACAGTATTAGAACCAGGGACCAGTCCTTTAGTATATATGTCATAAGCGAGTGGTCTGATTAGACCACCTGGAACCCATCGGGTTAATAGGCTGATTCTTTATCCACTAGGCCCGCTCCTCCAACACGATGAAATTAAATCTAATTTCACAATTGTAACTCTTAAGCAAATTCAATTGTGATTTAGAATTGCTAATTGTTACTTTACTGATAGTAGATTTTTCAAAAAAATATTGTAATTTTACTATGTTTATAGAAAAAGTGATTTTACCTACTTTAATATAATCCTTTAACTCAGGAGTTGCCAACTGGCGGGGCACGCCCCCCTAGGGAGGCGTAGGGGGATATCAAGGGGGTGGAATATCTTTTTCTCGACTATTCGAAGCAATTAAAATTAACAAACTGGGCGAAGATTTGAAAGATAACATAGTAACTCATTTGCAATTGCTGGAAGACGAATTTTGCCGATACTATATCAAGAGATTAATTCAGAGTCACCTATATGGCACATGGCCAGAAAGTCATTATTTGTCACTGTCTCACACGATTACCAGAAGTAGTTCAAGAAGAATGTTTGTGATGAAAAAGTTAAGGGGGGGGGGGGGGGGGGGGAGATGAAAATAATATTTGTAATCCGGGGAGACTCAACAAAAGAAAGGTTGGGAAATCCTGCTCTAACTGATTCATGATTGACACCAATCGGAATTCCATCAGGCAGTTGATAGTTTGCCACTTTTATGGTATAAAAAGTAAATAGTCATAATCTCATAACTAAAATAGTGATAGTTGAATATCAGAAAAAGGAAGATTGGAGATGAAGGGACGGGACGCGCCGTGAGCGGGAGTGGCAGAACATTGTGGAGGATAGGAGCAGGGGAGGTAGAGGTATGAGAAGGAAGAAGGAAAACGAGTAGTCTCTGTTACTGTCTTGGAGAAGAGAGCTGCACAGGAAGAGTTAATATGAATGAACATGAAGCTTTACTTAGGGTAGTAGGAATGGTGTTTGTCCAAGAAAAGAGGAGAAGATAGAGCGTTTAGATAAAGTGCAGCACATGTACAGGGACAAGGCGCACATTTTTTAGTAGTTCTTTAATGATCACATGCTCATCTGCTGCTAACATGGCAACTTCTTAGGAGCTTACTTGTGCACAAGAACACAACAACCCTTTAGGGAGTTGTTATTTGACCGCGATTATCTGTGAGGTAGAGATACTTACCCAGACTTTGATGCTCCCTCACTCTATGTTGTTTACATCTATTTAACATAAAATAATGATCAAAATGTTTCAACAAATGAAATCCAAAATGAAAAAAACATGCACTTGGCTTGGCTTTTTGCGCAAACTGCTTGTCACGCTACTGTCATTAGTGGTCATTACGAACTTTTGGTAACCTCACGTATTTGCAGGAACACAACACCCTGCCAAATATTTGTTGTTGTGCGGTTGAGGTACTTTCACAGTTGGGTTGGCTCTAATGTGTCCTACCCTACGTCTTATGTTCAACATATTACCGGGAAAGTTTAGAAACAAAAGAAAGCTCGGATGAAGTGTCGGGTATTAGCTACTAATGTAACATAAAAATGACTCGCTTAATGACCTTTCGCGTATTTGCCACTTCTTGTAAATGGCTTCTGGTAACTGGTCCGATCTTCGTTTTTCTTCCCTATACTGTAAATGGGCGGTCAAAAATGTCTGCTGATGTCCCTTGTCAGGATAACAGCAGACATTTTTTGACGAAAAAGTTACCCTGTCTTCAAATTTTTTCTTGTCTCACTTATCATTACGATTTGTTGTGTACCTTTCGTTAGTTTTATACTTGATTCCCGTTGTTTTAGGTACTGGATGTGTTATACTATCGCCAACCAGAGAACTAGCACTGCAAACTAATGGCGTGTTAAAAAATCTACTATCTGACATTAACCTATCGCACTGCTTAATTGTTGGCGGAGGAAAGAAGTCGAAGGATTTGCTATCTTTAAAGAAAGGTATGTAAGATAATTTTTGATTTCTGAATAATTGTTCGAAATGATGCCGGCAGCTACTTTTTACAACCGCACTGCTCGCCGACGGCGGTTCCAGAGAAGTTTTCTTCCGAAAATTCTCAAGCTGCGGAATGAGCTCGTCGCCAAGGGAGTGCAGCATGGAATTATTCATAAATGCGTGATAACGTTTTTAGAGGGTCGGCAACCCATGGGTGACAGCACTGGTATTGCAAATGTCTATAGGCTACGATGACTGTTTACCATCAGGCAGGCAGTATGCTTGATTGCCACCTTAGTGGCATAAAAAAATCCGCCTAGATGCTTACCCGCAATTTTGTAGTAATTTGAATGGAAACAATACCACCAAACTCCAAGGATGATCGGTCGAGTGTTCTTCCATTAAACTGATCAGAAATGTAGAAAAGTTGTCAAAGTCTTCCATTTGTATTTCTTGTAGTTCGGTTTGTTGTCTACATACCAAGTGTTATATGTCTCTGTGAAATGAGGATGTCACGGATTTCTCGAAATCCCTAAAAATATCACGAAATCATGGCAGATGTCGAATAATCTTTTCTTTTAAGTCTTCTTACTAAAAATATCTAGTGAAATGACAAAATATTGACATACTTTCAGTGGTGCGTGGTTTCACTAAACAGAGTCTTGTAAGATGAAAAAGTATTGACCGATATAAAATAAAACAAAATTGAAAATTAACTAATGGATAAAATTTATAGAAAATAGTATTTTGTTTGGACCACCGTGTCCACTTGATTCATAGCACTTTGCGAGAACAAAATAGTTGAAATACGTTGAAATGATCACAATAATGGAGTCTGATTCTGGTGACTATCTGAATGAATGAAAACTTTTAGTTGATCAATACTTACTACTATGTTATATTAAGTTCCATAATAATGTTCGAATCTTTACGAGATTTATTCAAAATCGGTGCCGATTTATACTCATCAACGAGTTTTATTACATTTTTCATGTTATCTGTAGACTATAACGGCTCTTGCTTTATACTTTGGAATATTTTACAATAATTTGATAAAATTGATTTGATTACAGTTACATATACTCCCCGGTCGCAAGCCGGCACTCTTGGAAGCGAGACAGATGCATGGCTCCTATCTTATTTTGTCTGTTTTTTTGACATTTTACTTGATTCTGTTTAGTGAAACGTATCAATTAAAGTATGTTAGTGTTTTGTCATATCACTAGACATTTTTAGTACGAAGACGTATTAGAAAAGAGTATTCGACGTCTACCGTGATTTCGTGGATCCTAGGGATTTCATAAAATCTCCGGTATCGTCGTTTCCCTGCGACATACAGAGGTACTATAAAATGAGCAAGCATCCTATCCTTCCAGATGAAATTCAGTTAATTCAGCATTATTATGACACCACCGAACATATTGAAAAAAGTGTTTGTATTTATTTAACCTGTATTTGATAGGTTACACAAATACATTTTTTCTATGTCCATAGCATTAGAGCTACCTACTAGAAAGCATTATGGCGCTAAATTATTACATAGCCATCAAACTAATAAATATATGTAACTAAATGGATATATCAACCAAACCTTCCAAGTAGCTATGTTGGAATCGTTTTCAACCGGTAATCGATAGGCGTAGATAGAGCTAAGCTCAGATCCACGGAGTGGCGCCGAAGATACTAAAATTTGGTAATAAAGAAAGCTCGATTATATTATGTTTGCCGTATGGCTCAAATTAATACAACAAATCAATGCAAGGTGAAAACCATGAGCTCCTTCACGCGTTTTGCGTTCCTGATGCCAATTTCGGCTGTATGCCATACGTGTAAAGATTGAGTTTACATTGATATCGAATTGATAATTTAATCTCTTCGCCCATTCCGCGCTTATATAACTTTTTAATTTAAATACTTAGGTAAAGATATGTTTTGTTATTATGTCTATATGTTAAATATAGGACTTATAGATAATAAATAAGGATACACTGGTTACCAAGCTAAATCTAACCTAACCTACGAAAAACGAAATGTTCGTCTAAAATTCTGAAATGTACATACAATAAATCAACATTAAATATAACCCTAATAAATATGGAATAGACGAAACAAAATTCTACAAACTCGAAGTTTCAGAAGTTATGTAGATCTGCCTCATAGATCCGTTAAAAAAAATATATAAATGTACTATAACAACATTTCCTAATTTTTAGGGGCAAATATAATTGTCAGTACCCCAGGCCGTTTGTTGGATCACCTGCAATCTACAGAGAATTTTAACTGTGATAATCTTCAATGTTTAGTTATTGATGAGGCTGATAAACTATTAGAAGCTGGTTTCGAAAAACACATAACTGGTATCATCAATTTACTACCAAGTAAGTTTTTTAATACATCTTCTTAGCGTTGTGCCGTTTACCTAATCCATTAGAATTGAAGTCTAAGGATTTGGCGAAGATACATATTTCTACATGGTGCGACCGCAGACTTCCGCAACCCAGAGGGAAAACCAGATCATTCGAAATATAATTTCTTGGACGTGCGGACTTCCTCATGATGTTGTCCTTTACCGCCAAGTGAAAATTACTAATATGTAATATGAATCCGTAAGCAACGTCGACTCACTCGCGCGATGCCACCTATGCTACTAACAGAGCTACTCCTTACGAGCTTACTGGTGATCTCACTCACTCGCTGGAACATAACAACACTCCGGGTTAGTTGTTATTTGACTGCGATTTTCTGTGAGTAGGCGGTACTTCCCCAGATGTAGCCGATGGTTGCTTTGATACGCTTTACCTCTTTTAAACGCCCTGACCAATACAAACAGTTATGTTCGTTCACACAAATGTTAGTCGTGTGTGGGAATCGAATCCGCGAGCGTTGGTGTCAAGTAGCCACTGCACCACCGAGCCCGTAATGCTACTATAATTATAAATAAATCATTTTCTTGTAGGTAAAAGGCAGACAATTTTATTTAGTGCAACAATAGATAACAAAGTGGAGCATCTGGCGAGATTGGCGCTGAGAGCTAAACCGGTGCTGATATCAGTGGACGATGATAACCAATCAACTGTTACGGGACTTCAACAGGGGTATTTGTAAACAAATCTTATTTAATTATGCAATTGCATTATTGAGATGGTGAATAAACGAGCCTGTTATGGATAAGTGTGCATCTCCGTTTATCATATTAATTGCTTTACGCTACTATTGCGTTTAAGTTTCCGTTGTCAAGCAGAAATTTTTGCCGCGCCGCCAGCGGAAGTTTTCGGTAAAGCAAATGTCCATACATTTTTTATACTATAACTTCACTTGCGGGGTAGGCAGAGAGAACCGAGCGCCACGTGACTCGGTCCTTACATATCTCACTCGCTTCTTTAACATTCATTGCTCTTCTCATGCACACTCGCCGGTTTCTAGGGCTCCTGACATCACCTTCTGATAGAACACGACCAATTTGGTCTTGGTAGGTAAGTCTTCGTCGTCCTCGGCTCGTACATCCTTCCACCTTTGCATTGTATATCTGCTTCGTCATTCTTTCATCATGCATTCTTTCTCCATGTCCGAACCAACGGAGCATGCCTCTTCTTATTTTAATACCGACGCTCTCTTTCAGACAAATAGTTACATATTAATATTTTCATTTTTTATACAACGTTGACACTTTGTTACCGTAGCCTATGAACGCTTGCCATGTAGGAAGTATTGCACACCTGCTGCTAACACAGCAACTCCTTAGGAGCCTACCAGTGACTTCACTCAGCAACCCTCCAGGGAGTTGTTATTTGGTTGCCGTTTTCTGCGAGATGGAGACAGTTCCCCAAAGCGGTTGATATGATGCACCCTACCTCTCTTAAACATCCAGATGAAAACAAACAGACATGTCCATGTACACAAATGTTTGTCCTGTGTGGGACTCGAACCCACGACGTTGATATCAAAGTATCGTTACTAAGTACTACGCTACAGAGCTCGTCAAAATTGTTAGCCCCGGTGGTACAAATTGGACCAAAATCATTTTAGAAAATTTGAGAAAAACGTGAATTTGCATGTTTCCTATTTTTGTTATTAAAAATATAACAGAACAACTTTATAGACGCCAAATAAAAAAGAAATAATAAGAAAATTGGCTGATAAATGTTATCTTTCTTTACTCTTTCTCCACATGAGGTTTAATTATGACAAATCTCACACTCCTCGAGTGCACAATGTGCTTAAAAGTGTTACAAAGTTTTTGCTTCACATGCTATAATATATAATGTCGCATGGAAATGACGATATCAACGATTTCACGAAATTCCTAGGAATACCACGAAATCACGGTAAATGTTGAATACTGTTTTATCTTTGTATAGTAATAATTATGTCAAAATACTGACATACTTTCAATGATACGTTTTGATAGGGAAACAGATAACGTTTAAAAAGGGATTCAAATTCATTATAATGGATATTTATCACCATAAAAATGCTAACAAATATACTTTTTTTAATTAATAATCCTTAAAATGTCCCAAAGCTGCGTAAACGGTATTGAGTCATTTGAATATAATCAAACTAAAAGCTATTATTGCAATTGATTGACTACAAACAAGTTACAAACAAATTTTCTTAAGTGTTACAAACTTTCATTACACACAAATGACGTCACATGTTCCGAGATCAATGCGCCATTTTTTAATAAATAATCTTTATACATAGTATTGGATCTTTTACAGGTTAATTTATTTAAATTGATATTTTTAAGATGATAAACAATTATGATTAATTCGATTCACTTTTTGAAATATTCTCCGATCGCTTATTACGGCAAATATATTTTTAAATTAATTATAATAATACTAGCGGCAGACGTGGTCCTGGCCGGAAAAGCAACGACATATATAAATATTTAGTGACATGCCGACATCAACGCCACCTACCGGGTCCAATTGTGTCCAACCATCAAGGGACCCATTGACACACAAAATTTCATCCAAGTCGACCCAGCCGTTTAGGAAGCATTTGGTGACTAAACACACGTACAGAAGAATTATATATACGAGTATTATTAGTGTTATGTATTGATATCGAACTATCGTATTTTTATTTTCAGGTATTGTATATGTCCTGTGGAATATAGAATACCATGGTTATACAAAATGCTAAAGAAGAGTAAAAAGCTCAAAGTTATGGTGTTCTTTTCATCATGTAAATCTGTGGATTATCATTACGAATTTTTCAAAGTTCATTGTAAGGCGCCTGTATTAAGTATACACGTGAGTTTTGTTTTTAGTCCTTATAATAATTATTAATTAATTTAGAGAGGCCAATATTTAGGAACTGTTGTGTGGAAGTGCCTCCACCTTCTTACAGCGGAACAGAGGACATCAGCCAAATAACAACCTGGAAAGCCATGAAAGGTTGTTGTGTTCCTGCACATGAGTGAGGTTACCGGTCAACTACTGCGGAGTTGCTGTGTTAGCAGCGGGGGTGATAACGCGTGCGACACTTCTTCTATTACAATAGTTTATAGGCTATGGCATCCGCTTCAATTCGGGCGGGCCATATGCTTTTTAGGGTTCCGTACCCAAAGGGTAAAACGGAACCCTATTACTGAGGCTCCGCTGTCCGTCCGTCCGTCCGTCACCAGGCTGTATCTCATGAACCTTCTGAATTTCTGTTGCCGTTATAACAACAAATACTAAAAAATAGAATATAATAAATATTTAAGGGGGCTCCCATACAACAAACGTGTTTTTTTGCTCATTTTTGCTCGATATTGATAACGGCAACAGGTAGACGCTTGAAATATTCACAGAATATTTAGTTATATATTCACTTTAAGAATAAATAACTAAATTAAAATAAAACAAATATTTAAGGGGGGCTCCCATACAACAAACGTGTTTTCTTTTGCTGTTTTTTATAGATAATTGTACGGAACCCTTCGTGCGCGAGTCCGACTCGCACTTGGCCGATTTTTTTTTTTGTCATTTGCCTTAGTAGGTAATTTAAGAAATAGTTTGAATCGTAACTGCAGATAAAAATGGTACATTAGGCGTGGTAGTTACACGAGTAAAGACGGACACACGCACATTGACTGACGTGGATTTTACACAACCTTGAATTGACCAATAATGTACTTATCTAGATGTATTTTTCGCGTTGAGTTTGAGTACGTAAAGATTTAACGCTTCCTTTTAGAATAGTTATTTATTAGCCGTTCTTCATCTTCTTTCTTTAGGCATAGTCCCATTTCCTAAATAGGATTGATTGACCTTGGCTTAAGGATTTTGCCAAGATACCGATTTTTTTACATTGGGCGATAATCACTAATATGTACATAAATCTGAAGACACGAATTTAGTATGCGCTCACACCTGGATTCAAATCGGGGACCAGTCGGCCAATAGGCCAGCTGTATCACTGGGTCATCACATTTAGTTATTTATTAGCAGTTACCTTTATTGCTCATAGGTACTAAAATCCATTTAAACTCTGTTCCGATTAACAGGGCCAACAAAGTCAGTCAAGGAGAAAAGAGGCGTACCAAAGTTTTGTTGAAGCGCAACATGGTGCTTTGTTCTGCACAGATGTAGCTGCAAGGGGACTAGACATACCTAGCGTAGATTGGATCGTTCAGTATGATCCACCGACAGATCCAAAGGTAATAACTAATAATTTCGAGGCTATTCCACTGCTTTACGTTATGATATTGCATTATTCCTGCCACGAGAAGTTCGCCTTTTTCCGAGCTATTACGCTTTCATCTTTTGAATTTGTATGATGTTGGTTTTAGGAATATATTCATAGAGTTGGGCGAACAGCAAGAGGTTTAAATCAAGAAGGTAATGCCGTTATAGTTCTCAGGCCAGAGGAAGAAGATTTTGTTGGTTTTTTACAAAAAGAAAAGGTTTATTTAGATAAATATAGTTTTGGAGAGCCTTCGTCTGATGTCCAAAAAATGGTAAGAATGTTGCTTGAGTTTATATTATTGAAGACGTGCAAAAAGTTTTACAAAAAGTTATCTATATATATAACTTTACGCCAAATCCCATGCGGGGTAACCAGAAAGAAACGAGCGCCACATGCCTCGGTCCTTATACACTTCACTCGCTTTCATTTGGTAGATATGTAAATACATTTTAACAGAAATAAAAATATCATGCCAATAATAACATTTTTTTATCTGCTGGCCATGAAGTTGAGAAATTTAGATTGTTAATGTATTATAATATTGTGTAAATGATTTTGTCTGTGCTATCGGAATTCGGTTACTCCAATGTCAAAAGTTAACTCTTATTTTTAAAAGACAATAAATGCGTTTTTCTCGCCGTATTTAAACCATTTATTTTCTGTTTTCCGTAGAGCCGCTTTACTGTTTGTGATCCCTTGCACCTCGGCGTCATCGACGTCTGGCGTTCTGTAAAGACCATACTGGGAATCAAAATTAATAATGACATTGATCATTTTTCCGCAGTTTTATAATCGCTATTTCTGTCCCTTGTTATTATTTTTGACTTTTATCATTTATGTTGACGGACCAGGTGCCGGAGTGGTTAGTTACGCTACTTTGACCAGCGGCACGTGGATTCGATTCCTACACAGGACAAACATTTCTGTGCATGAGCATATCCGTGTATCTTGATCTGGGTGTTTTTAAGAGAGAGAGGGCGCATAAAAGCAGCCCGTCAAAAGTAGCATCGTGCGAACGATACTTAATGTATGTATGTATATCTTCGCGCCAGGTCCCATGCAGGGTAGGCAGAGAGAACGATCGCCATAAGACGCGGTCCTTACACACTTCACTCGCTTCTATAACATTCATAGGTCTTTTCATTCTTTTTTCTTTTCTTTTCAATACTTTTGTTTTCTTTTCAATTGCTAGGCCACCACTTTACAAGTGAGCCGTATGTTTGTATGCCTCCCAACATTGTATAAAAAAAATCACGCTTCAAGCATTCCATTACGTGATTTATTATGTTGCGTTATAAAATTGTCTGATTATGCGTTTAATTTATTTATTTACTTTTCAGTTAGAAGATTTGGTGTCTAATAACGGAGTAATAAAAACACTAGCAAGAAAAGCGTACCTATCCTTTTTAAGATGTTATAAAAAGCATCCATTGAAGAAGATTTTCAATATTAATTCCATGGATCTACAGTTAGCAGCGAAGGCCTTCGGATTTTTGGAGCAGCCTGACGTCGATTTCAGTATCCTTTTGACGTATTTTTTAAGTTTTAATTTAAACTCGCTGCGTTTGTTTGTATGTTTGCTGAGAATAGTTAGAATCTTGTCAGTTAGCTTTTGAGTACTTGTAGGTAGCCAAGTGTAGGTACTGTAGGACATTTTCGTAAGGGTTATGGCATATAATAGCTGACATTATGGTATCTGAGTTATTTATTATGGAGGCGGAAAAGGTTATTGGATCTTTATAGTGAAATGTAATATTCAACAAGTGCTGTAGGCGTCTCTTGTAATTGAGCTCAAATGACCACAAGGTTGGTGGAGACAGCTGTTAAATCCAAAGGCCTACTAACATGCCTATGATATACATTTTGTTTTGGTGTAAGTGGACCCATCACTGTTCTCGGTGACTGAGAGGAGAACCAGGCAATGGACATAGTCTCACGTGCGCAACGTGAAATTAGAGCTGAGATCTTGAGAAAATAGTTTTGTCATTTAAAACAAAACGCCATTGATTAGGGCGCGTGTGCGCCGCAATAGCGTTCTTAAAAAGGAACAGCCACTATTTTTCTGCTGTCAACCTTATTAAGAGTGACGAGAACGAGTAAAGTCAGACCTAGCCAGTCAAGTTATACCTACCGCATATTTCACCGTATACAAGATCTTGCAAATGATTTTCAGTAGTACACATATCCACTTTATAACACCTATATGTTGGTATATACAAAAATATTAAATTATCAAATTTAGTAGTGATAGCCTAGCCTTAGTGGATAAAGAACCGCCGCCTATTAATCGACTGATTCCGGGTTTGAATCCTGGTGTGGCCATGTATCACAAAATTTGTTTTTCGATTTATGTACATATTTGTTATTATCATTTGATCGGCTGTGAAGGAAAACATGGTGATCGTTTCGCGCACGTTTTTTTTATTATTTTTTTATACCACTAAGGTGGCCATCAACAATACAGCCTGCCTGATGGTAAACAGTCACCGTAGCCTATGGACATTTGCAACACCGGGGGTGTCACTCATCGAATCACAAGGTCGTCCGTCGAAGCACGTCCAAGAAAGTATATTTTGAAAGACGTGTGATCTAAGAAATGTCTGCTTTCGCATGTGGCTTGTAGAGGTCTGACGGCAGTCACTCTATATTAAAATCAGTATTTTCGCCAAATTCTTAAGCATAGGTTGTGGATCCCGCCAATTTTAAGGGATTTAGAAACGGTAGGAAAAAGATATCAAATTACTAGATATGGAAAAACTATGCTGAAATGAAATGTGAATTGTGGTTATTATTAGAGGCATGAAGAAAACAACCTATGGTGAGCCGATGAGACCGATATTACGTAGTAACTCTATTAACGCTACGAAAAGTAGAACGCGTAACTGTTATTGACTAGTTGGCGGATCGACAACGTGACGCTTATCGGCTTATTATTATGCTGCTTCGAAGGTGCTTACGCAGGGCTGTCCTCAGGGTTTGGTTTTGGGGCCGTATCTTTAGAATATCGGTTTTGATGACTTTCTTAGCCTATCCTAACCGGAAGGGTGCTCGTTATCTGGCTACGCCGATGACGGCCTCTTATTAATAAAAGCTAATTCCAGATCAAGTAAAGAAAAACTAGCCAGTACTTGCCTTGGCCTCATTTCAGACTGGGGTTATCGTAACCGTCTCGATTTCGCGCCCCACAAAACATATCGGCTGTTACTCAAGGAAAAATTTACAGGTTCCGCCGTGATTACATTTCATTAAATGGAGTATCAGTTGCAAATAAAAGCTCGGTTTGTTACTTCCGATTACTGTTAGACAAAGGTTTTAATTACATTGAACACATAAAGCCGGTTGGAGAAAAAACAAAAAGAACTTTTATACGTTAACTCAAATTTCCACCTCGACGTGGTTCTTAACTTTTAAAACGTTAAAAATTATTTACACAGCCACATATTTAGGATGTATTACGTACGGTTCACCTGCTTGGGCTGATAGGGCTACCATAGGTGCTGCGCGTCGCAAGTTGCTGCAAAGTCAGCGGCTCGCTTTAATATTCTTATGTAAATCGTATAGAACCGTGAGCACCGATGCACTACCAGTGCTGGCAGGCGTGTTACCAGTTGACTTGGAAATACAACGATGCGCTTCAATGTATTACACCTCTAAAAACATGCACCCTGATTTTCTAAAACCGTAATCATAAACAAAATTCTTAGACTGTTCAAACCAATTGACGAGGTACTTGAAACTTTGTTGTCTGAATGGTAAGAAACATTGGAAACTTCTACTAAAGGACGCCGCTTGTATCTGTTCTTTCAATCTGTCTTTACTTATTCTGTCTTTCAATCAGAGACAATAAGTAAAGAGTGGTTAGAAGTTGCGCAATTTTTAACAGGGCATGGAAACTTTAGGGCGAAGCTCTTTTCGTTTAAACTTGTGTCATCGCCTTTATGTGAGTGTTCTACGACAAATCATGAATTCGAGCAAACAGCACATCATGTTCTCTGGGAGTGAGATCTCTGGCGTCGGGAGCGGGACGACATGTTAAATTCCTTGCGTGTCACATCCCGGGTAGTATACTATTCTGATTTGGTGGCATCAGGGGAGAATTACCAGGCGTTTAGGCGGTTCTGCAATCTATATTATTGGAATCGATGTGTTAGGTAACAACTCACAGTTTAGGTCTCAATAGTGTTCGATATTTTATAAACCGTGGTTCACGGCAGTTGAGCTTCACTTGACTAGCCATCTTTTTGAGGGGTTTAAATGCCTTATTTGTCATATTGCTGTCTCTCACTTTGCCAAGAGGGGAAGTCATATCCAATACTTCCTACTCCTACAAATTTCTTCTGATTAAATTCGTTGTGTGTTCCAAGGCAGCTGTAGTTTAACTCCTGGGACAGCAATGAACTTCACTGTTCATTGCCTTTTTGATGGTCGCCGCTGTTAATTCTGGCTACACAGGAGACGGTGATGGGCCTGTTATCGAGCTTATTGGTTAAAAAAATCCCTTTGTTCATAAGGGTCAAATTGCTGAGATATTTAGACGTTAAAACACAACGTTTTTGTGAGCGCTTGGTGCCTTCATGCGTAGTCAAGTGCTTTAATGGTTTGTGTGTAGAAGGTATGTTTTTTTTTGTCATATCCACAGGCTCTTTGGCCCGTGCCTTTGTTTGTTTGTCTTTTTCTTTTTTTGTCAGATTGTTAGTTTTTTTATTTATCGCTCCGCAAGTGCGATTACAATAAGTGCCTTATTATTATTATTATTTTTATTACTAGTTTTTATTTTAGTTTTTGTTTTAAGCAGAAAGAGGGACGAGAGACGCGGGCAGACCAGTCCCTCCGAGCGGCAGTAGAAGGTATGTTTGGCAACCCTAGGTGTGTCTATTTAATTGACACAGTCTATAAATGTCAAACAGTTAATTTGCATCGCGCCGTAGCGTAGTAGGTAACACGATTCATACGAATGCACATTACACAATCTGCAATTATTTTTAGAATGGGTTTCTGATAAAAGAGTTGTTGTTCACAGATTTCACAAAAAATACATTACTTCCGTAATTGCGTATTTTTTTCATACTACGTTGTGTGTAACAAGAATGGCGCATGTCTGGTACTAAGCGGTTACTGTAGCCTGCGAATACTAGCGGCATAGGAAATATTGCAAGGTCGCCACTAATTCTGTTATCGCAGCAACTCGTAAGGCGCTTACTGATAACTCGCAAGAACACGACAACCCTCCAGGATTTATTTATTAGGTTGCGGTCTAAAGTTGAGGTATTTTCCTAGGCCTTATTTAACATACCCATCCCCAAGGTCTATCTTTCTCTAGAGCCTCGTTTGCTAGTCGTCAATATGCACCACGTGTAGGTTATATTTAATACAGTAACTGCAGAATAAGTGACTATATAAAAAAATGTATCAAAAAAGTGCGAGTCGGATTCGAAAACTTAGGCTTCCGTAGCAAAACGAAAAAGAAACCGTATGGCTCTGTCGTGGATAAAACCATGAATATATTTATTGCATATGAATACGTCTTCGTAACGGGTAATTTTTTCTTTGAGCGTATTATAATTATATATTTCATAATCATTTTTGAAGACATACGTGATGCATCACAGTCCTTCAACATAACAAATTCTTTACCTATCAAGTGGTGTAATTAAATTTGATGTAAACGATAGGCCGATAATACTTCCCGTATTTTATTCATTATATTTTAATTTAAAAAACCTTAACATCGCCATATAAAACGTTTGATCAACTCGTCACTTTTCTATGAGGAAACGGATGATGTTTGCTATTTCGATGACGATTTAATTATAGTTCGTAATAATTAATACCTTTCAGATGCGCATATCCAGTGCGAAAATCCTATATACCTACTAATGACACCCGGCTCCGCCTTAACCTGACCCATCATAATAGTTTCTCGTAATCTACTGCAATTAACAGCGCCTTTTTCTTAGTAAACAAGTCTTATGTAGCCATCTAGGTATATACAGGTTAGACCGGGTGAGGTAAAGGTCAATCCGACTGTACCTGTAATGCGATATAATATGTGCGTATAAGATTTGTATTTGTGTAGTTGTATTGTGTACAATATCCTTCTTTTCAACTTTATCTACCAGAATAAGATAGCAATACTCTAAAAATACCAACACTAAACCAATCCATAGACATACTGCGGCTAACGCTGCCTAACTTAATTTGATTAGATTAACACGCGCATCGTTATTTCGCTTGATGTGGTAAGCAGGAAGCAAGCGTAAGCGGTTAGTTACGGCTTATTATATTGCATTAGTGGTATAAAAAAATATACATATATCATACCAAATTATTTATGCTAATCGTACCCGCTAAGATTAGTCGTAAAAGATGTTATTGTTGTGTAATTGATACTGCCTTTTGAAATAAATTTCCTTATCAGTACCATTTTCAGTACGTAAGAAATAATGGCGTCACGTCATCGCAACTGGAAGAAAAATTATGCAGACAATTCTTCAAGTATGCTACAAACGCATTCTCAAGTGTGTCATATTAGGCAACACGTAATAGCTGGTCATGCGGGCTGCCCAGTGACGTTGATAGAATGTATTTTCCTGTAACAGCGTCATTTTTTATTTATGATCATTTATAAATTTGTGAAATAATGTAATGCCAACCGACGCAAACCGTAAACGGTTTATCCGCGGTTTGGTAATTCGTTCGTTATACTTATAGTGACGCTTAAATATTAGTTTTTTTTTTGACACTGTATCTGGCCTTTAGTGTTGTTGCATATACATGATCACAGTACGTGGTTCCTTATAAAGATACTCTGGCCGTTAGTACGTCACGGATTGTAAATGGAGTATTCGATTCATAAACACGAAATGCGAATATTTTCTGTAGAATGATCGACCAAGAGGAAAGAACGATGAAACAGCTTCGTATATCACAAAGCGGAAGTGGAAGGATGTAGGCGCCAAGGAAGGCCAAGGCTCACTTATCATGAACTAATTGATCGTGGTTATTAAATGGTAGTAATTATTTTATTAAATGCTATATAGAGCTATGAATGTAGAAGCGGTGGTGGCCCCGGGGTACAACCGCACGCCTTACAAGTGTGAGGTTCCGCGTTCGAACCCCGGCGCGTACCTACTCGGTTTTTACGAGTAGGTACAATTTACTTGCGTTCGGCTACCACATGCTCCCGGCGAGGGAAAACACCGTGAGGAAACCTGCACATGCAGATCTTCTGGATGTGTCATCATGATTCATTGGCTTGTCTGGTACTCCTTTTAAGGGTTACAGGCAGTCGCTCCAATGTAATAACTGGATTCGCCACATCTTGGATCATGATCATAATGAACCCCGGGCTCCGTAGTGGATGCAACCGGGACTTACAGCTTGATGAGTGAGTGAGATAGAGCTATGAATGTTAAAGAAGCGAGCAAGGTGTGCAAGGACTGAATCATTTGGCGCTCAGGTCTCTCTGTCTATACCGCAAGGTACTTGGTGTAAAGATTTAGATAAATGGTCGACCAAAAGTAAATATTTAGAACTTCAATAAAAAATATATGAGTATTTTCATGGGAGTGTGATACACATACTTATTTATTTTTATCTACACAAGGCCATCACACAGTTCTGTTGCTCATGTGTAATCAGGACTAACAAGGGCAACTTTTAAGACTGAATTTTTTACATATGTTTGGAGTGCAGCGAAGCGTTTCTATTTGTTAGCGTCATGGGTATCGTATCAGTTTCCTGACTTAATTGTCTTTTTAAACGTTTCAGCAATAAGAGCATTTTAATTAAGATCCGCCAGCGATTTGTTTTTACACATTATTTTACGTAATAAGTTCTCTAAACATTTCTACCGTTATAAATAAGGGTAGTGTGTACAAAGTTAAAGTCTTCCTACGTTGGAATTCACAACAAAATTTTGCAGAAGGAATGTGTAGGAGTAGGAACTATAAGATTTGACTTAGCAATTTGAAATAGGATAGATAGATAGGCACAAAGGCATCAATAGTAATGGAATAATAGGAATTTCATCTGCCGTGTACTACAGATATTATGTCTTAAAACTAAGGATATAAGAAAGAAACAAAGACATTTATTGGTACATAACACAACACTAATACAATTACACGTCAACAAAAAGTAATAAACTAAAAATAGGTAACAACATAATATAAACTCATACATATTGCATAGACAAAACAGTGTTGTGCAATGTTACAAATTGGTCCCGCCACAGTACATAGCAGATGCCTATACAGACTCTGCACTGATTTTCAGTTGACACCATTTGTGACACCACGGGCGAACAAGCATATTATAATATAATTAATTGATTAATTCACTACAAATAAACACATAAAAACATAAGAAAAGAAAAAAAAATTACATTGTCAGGTTAACTTGACAGTCCTGACATCACTATAACTTGTACTGTGTACATTGTAATCAGTCATTACTGCCAAAATCATTACATCATCCGTCGGAAAATTACGTAGAACACAACATCAAACAGAACAACATAAATATAATAAACTTAAATTTAGTTTCGAAGATGAAAACTGATAACTCTCCTCCTCCTTAACTAAATTAGTTCAATAATTCTTTTCAATTTGTAACTTGCAACAAAATTAAGCACAACTAGGTTTCCACTTGCCGCATTATAAATTTCCTGTGATATTTTTCTCGATTTCCTTGCGTGAAAAGTAAATTGAATAAATTTCTGTGTGCTTTGCATGGGTTCCTGGTCATTGTGGCATAAATGAAAATGAGAAAGCCGATCGAGTCGCCAATAATGCGGTGAATTGTTGGGATATCTTTCCGTATAAAAGATATGCTCATGACTTAGCAATGCTGTCTAAGACGTTTCTTATCTTATCTTTGAGTGAATTCTGGTTAGCAAATGAATAAAGATATGCATTATCATGCCATTCAACAGTAAATGCCCGCCAAACCATGGTTTTCTAAGATTGGGTTAAAAATGACGTCAGTTTTAATTCAACTGGTACATGTTTGTACTCCAACTCATTTATCAAAATTCAATATTGTTGACAGCTCTACGTGTGAATGTCGCGGCCCAGAAGGAGATATGAAGCACATGATATTCGTTTGTCCTCTTCATTATCGTTCATCTCTTGGAGGGCCTTTGCTGCCTTCAAATTCCCTTTTCATCATTGGTTCCTTGTTTACTTTCCACGTCAGATCATGCGGTGTATCAAATCCTAGAAAATTTAATTACTATTATAATAATATTAAAATTTGAAATGAAGGTTATGTATTATTTATGTTTTCCTTTCTCATTGTCATTCATTTTCTGAATTATCCTTTGAATAACTGATCTTTTCTGCATTTTCCAAATTTTGTACCTTTAATACATAAACCGTTATAACCGGTTCCTCCGTTTTAAAATTCTACCCATGGGCCAAAAAGCACAAACCGTGCAACGCCATAAATATACAAAAAAAAATAATAATCAGAAGGAATCTCTAGGAGTAGGAATTTTAATCTGAATCTTGAATGACACAATGGCAACAATAACCTAAAAACAGGGTTACTCAAAAGAACCTCTCTTGTCGCGTACCACGGATTATTATGTCTTAAAACTAAGGGAATAGAAAAGATACAATGCGAAAGTGGAAGGATGTAGGAGCCGAGGAAGACCAAGACTAACCTACCATGACCAAATTGGTCGTGTTTTATCAGAAGGTGATGTCAGGAGCCTTAGGAACCGGCGAGCGTGCATGAAAAGAGCTGTGAATGTGAAAGAAGTGAGTAAAGTGTGTAAGGACCGCGTCTTATGGCGCTCGGTTCTCTCTGCCTACCCCGCAAGGGACCTGGCGTAAAGATATACATACATACAAAACTAAGGGAAGCATACACAAACTGATCCTAAGATTATTGTGCAATTTCGTTTGCCTAAATAACTTAAGTAAGTCTTCTCATTGTATTTAATGTATGATGTTCATGCATAAGGTATTTTTAATGCTTATGATAATTATTCAAATTAAATCTATACACAATCGCCACAACACTTTAAATAGTAACTTGTGCATATAAACGAATATCCGTAGGTAGCCAACAAATGGTTGATTGAGGATGCTATTTGTCAAGAAAGTTCGATCTTTCAATTAGCATATATCATAGAAATAAATCGTTCAGACAAATATTACACACTCGATAACAACAATGTGTTTATCATTCAGCTCGGTTTTATGCTCGATTATGTTTGTTGACATCACGGTGCATACGTTCAGATAAATATTAGTGTACATGTGAATATTGTTGATAAACATATCTGAAGATTTGTGTTCCAAGCCACGCGGGGAGAATGCCGGGTATTGTAAAACGATGTCGATATCCTGATAGATAATATTAGCTATAACTATAGATAAATCTAATTAATCCCCCCAAAGAAATAAAAAAGGTTTCCGTTATAATGGAAGGAAAAATATATTGTTTTTTTTTTCACTTGCACTTAAATCGACATACAGTAATTAATACGTGATATAGGTACTTCAGAAAGTGAATACTTTTTAACTAGTTTGGTTTTCACATATTTAGATTTTTTCTGGCAATTGTGCTAAACAACTACACAATACATAGGTTCATGTGTATTTTGTTTTTGAATACAATAAAAATACACAAGTAATCTAGTACCAAAGCCACAAAGAGATCCGGAATGTTTTTTTTTGTTACATTCGTGTTTGTATGCAACGTATCACATGCGATCGCTCCGCGCCGGATCACGCCCGCTCTTTGTTTGACATACAAACTCGAATGTTACAAAAGCTTTTCCCGCCTCTGTGGGTTTTGAGTTTTCGAGTATTTGTATTCTACTCAATGAACACTAAATAATAACAGCCCTGAACGATATGTGGTGCTAAAACAATTGTCGCAAATTTCATGCACGTGAACCCTTATGAAAACCTGACTTGGTATTTGTACCTAATCAAATAGTTTTAGGCCAACGTCACACACTGTTCAGATTGAACAAGCAACATCGTCCTCAGTATATAAATGTCGAGTCAGCGTAGTGTAGTGGACTTAGTCGCAAGCATGGACCCCGACCATAATCTTGCCGTGTTGAAAAGTACATGGCTTCCACAATAATATAAAAGAGTGGCACGGGCACGTCGGCGAAATCAGCCTTGCGAGGGCTTTTCTTTTGTGACACGGGGAAAAATGCGTTACGCACACAACAGGTGCCTGGGTGGTAGTGTGGGACTCCCCGCTGACTCTCCAACGGTATACCCACTAAACAACCCCGAGGCAGGCCCCAAGTGTTTTCTAGTACGTCCTCGTCGTCTGCCCTGGACCCATTTCACATGGTGCGCGATAACGCAGTGGCCGGTGGGTGTTGACTAAATCTAGAAATACGATACTTGTGGGCGATTTTCGAATTTAAACGAAATGGAGAAGAGCAGCGGGGGAGAGAGGTTGGCGTTTGTGTTGCTGTCGCGATGCGACGATGTGTGCCGCGATCTGGGTGTGCTACCGGGGGGCGGCGCGATGTCGGGGCCGAAGGGTCCCGGTGAGAGTGGAGAGCGAGTGTGGCGGAGGGGAGGAGACCGACAATATGTCGGTCACCACCCTCTCGGAGACGGAGCTGGGTTGGAAGAGATTGTTCTCCGGCTCAGAAACCGAGACGCCCGACGAAAGGGCGAAGGTGGCCACTGCCAGGCGAGGGCAGCGGGGCGGCATCGCCCCCAATCTGACCAGAGCCCGCCGCCAGCTCAGGGAGCCCAGTCTGGCCAGGGCCCGCCAACAGCTCAGGGAGCGCAAGGAGGAGGCCAAAGAGGCGGCCATCCAGGCGCTCTTTGAGAGGCGGGCCCTCAGGCGCCAATAGACCGGAGCGGCAGTGGCTGGAAGCGCCGAGGGGACGAGCCCCGAGGCGGAAAAGGAGAGCCCCGAAGGGAAATGCCCTGAGGGGAAGACGGCGTCCCCAACTTGGGATGACCTGATGGTGAGGGGCGAGAAGATGCTGGGCATCATCCTCGATCTCACAGGGAAGTCGGCGGTCCTCAAGGGGGGTGGGGGGGGTACGCCGCTAAGATAGCGAAGGCTGCGGGCGGGATCCGGGAGATCCAGGAGGCCCTGGTTGTGCGCACGGAGGCGGAGGAGACCCACCGCCTCCGAGCCGACAACGCTCGGCTGCAACGGGAGGTGGCCTCCCTGAGGAAGGAAGTCAAAGCGCACCGCCGGGAGTTCGAGGAGCTCCGCAAAGAGAGGAGGACGCCGGGGCTGATGAGCTCGTACGATGTCCAGTCACTAGAGCGGAACATCGTCCGGCTCGTCGGCAATTTGGTCGATGGGCGGCTCGCCGAATTAGAGTCGCGTCTGCCTCCTCCGACTGTCGCACGGTCGCCATTAGCGGGCGACAGCCCCGCGGTGGCGAAAGCCGCGAGAGCGTCCATCGAAGGCGCGCGACGACCGGCACCTAAGCCGCGGAAGGAGCCTTGCGAGGCCTCTCATTATCCAGTAAGAAATAAATTGTTGTTAAATTAAAGTAGCTGATTTATTTTAAAATATTGTTAATCAAATAACGGCAAAAGTTACAAAAATCTTTTGCGAGGGCCCCCTACAATCGCAAGGTGACCGCCGACGCTTAGCGCCGCCTCTACTTAGAAAATGTAATGTATTTAAGATTAGTATATAAGGTATATTTTTGTAAATAAAGCTAGTCATTATTCAAATGCAGTGTTTGACTATCAACCCATCTGAAGTACCCACTAACTAGCCGGATGTACGAAGTAACTATTAAGTAATCTGTGCCGGAGGTGGCTCTAACTGTCACGGCTGGCTGGTAAGGCGCTTTGCAAACGTTTTGCAGGGCAGCCTTTTTGCACGTGAAGCAATAAACCGCCGGGCACTGCGCGGTCTTTTTGCCCTCTTGAGTGCTTTGGTAGTACAGGAGTCCCTTTGTTATATCGTTCGCGGCGAAATTACCGGCCCGGCACGCCCTTCCGTTTGCAAAGCGCCTAAGTCTCGACCGAGGGCATTCGTAAGCTCGGCTTCGCACGGGTGATTCGATCGCTGCTAAACTTAACGGGGTCTCCTGCTGGGTTAATCTAAAGATTGCTTGAAAATTTCATCAAAATTGGTCCAGCTGTTTTCGAGTTCAATAGAACATACCTACATATACAATTTTTATACAACTTTGAAGGCATACCACCCACCTGATGTTTCGTACGTTACCCCCCGGAGCTTACTGGCAATGTCAATAATTCGTAAGAACAACACATCAATCAAATCACACCACGGAGTTGTTATTTGACTGCGGGTTTTTTAAAGGTAATGTCATGTAATGTTACGGTATTTAGGTGGAGTAAAGACAAAGCAAACGTATATAGGTGTCTATGTCGATTTTATTAAAAAAATATGTGTTTAACTTTTGCAAGATTTTGGGTAACTTGCAAATTGATTAAGTTTATATGTTTTGGCATAAAGCATATTCTGAAATTGTGACTGCAGTAGGTACAATACTTTTAGAATAATTATATGTTCTTGCACCTTTTACAAACCTAGATAATTGACTATAAGTAAATAGCACTTGTAAACTTTATGGTTTTCTAAGGTATGGATGGATGAAATAGAACTCTTGTGGTCCGAATCCGCCCGAGTATAAACTCTTGATATGATTTCTCTGAAATTAAAAAAATACAGCCTTAATTACCTATAATTTACCTACAGTTCACATCCATTCAGGGCATATTTACTAGACAGTTTCACATTTTTGTGTTCATTATTAGAGGCCAAAAGGTTTTGTTTTTCTTTTATTATTATTTTTGTTATACAAGTTTATAAGTGCTTATTCTATGCAAATAAGTTTCATACATATCTATCTTTGTATTTTAGTTTTCGGCCCCTGTACTACCCCTATCTTCTGAACAATAACGTTGACGTAGGTATACCGTTTTGAATGCAGTTTGAAATTCAGTCTAATCAAACCCACATATGAAGGCACGTTTGCCTATCTCTGAATGGGTCTGCATGTCTTGAATTTTTCCGGCATCGTAGAGGAAGTTAATCCGTCTGAACAAGCTGTTGTACAGTCGTTAAGCTAGGGCCTTAATGTAGCTTGAAAACACTGGTTTATGTATGGTCTGACTTCGGTCAGGAACGTCACGTCTACGGTTGTCCTCTGGTTGAAGCTTAATCCGGCGTTACATCCAGCACGCCACCCGTATAGCGAAGCGCGCTATGACGTGCTTTGGGGAAAGTCAAGTCTCCGCAAGCTGCATGTCATAGAGTAAGTGTACGCATGATTGTGGCAGAGAAGTCGGAGACAGGTACCTACTAGTTTTGACTGACTAAAGTGTATAGCTACACCGGCATTGCCTGTGCCGGCTGGAGGACTACGCGATATATCGAAATCGAAAAATAATTACTCTCGTTAATAAAAATGATCACTAGATTCATTGAAATTAATTAAATAATGATTAGTGTTTATTTTAGACCATAATTTACAGAGTAGGTACACCCTACATATCAGGCTATTATGTTAATCATATTCGACAATAGATCAACCGAGTAGATATCTACATATATAATATATACAAACAATACCTAATGAGTTATTAGTTTACATCTAGATAACTACTGATGGATGTAGAAATTCCCCGATGCTAAACACCGTTTTCCTCCTTTAAGGTCATCTGAAACTTACCTCCCCGATCTACCATCCTTCAGTCGACAGATATGGGTGGCTTACTGTTATTGCCTGAAACAGTTCTGTCCCTTCCTGACAATGTATTCAAAAATCACATTCAAAATACTCTCTGTAGAAGGGGGCTTATTATAGAATTGATGAACATGTAACTGACAAAGATGTCTGGAAATAATTCAGCACAGACTACCTGTCCATAATAATCTTTAATTTCACCTATTGATATTATTGTACCAATATGCTTATGTAAAAAAAAAAATGTAATATCTAATTGACAATTTTAAAACGAGACCTATATTGGCAAGGTACTTTCGGCATTTCTTCTTCGCCAATGGTCATTTCCGAAATGCTAGTAGATTAAAAAAGAGAAAAGTAAAATAAGATACTATAAGATTATTATTCAAAAAATGTAAGACGTGTCTAAGTGCCTGCGAGGGCCTAATGACAAATAAAGAATTTTTATCTTTTTATTAGTTTACCGACTTTGAGGGTTATGTTCACTTCACCAATCTTTACTCATACTACTACAGGGACACGGGTCTCCCTTCAACCGAAGGGGTTTAGAGCATACTCTACCACGCTGCTCAACTGCGGATTGGCGGAGGCCACTGACTTGGCATGACGACTGTCATCTATCGACAACAGCCAGAACCGACGGCTTACGGAGAAGCTTGAGGTAGATAAACCAATCCATAGACAAGATGGCGCCGATTTTGCTGCGTGTTTGATTAGTGACACGCGCCATGGAGTTCTCAGGGGTTATCTTGCTAAGTGGTAATTCTAACTACATAGGTAGATTGCATAGTTTTTATCTATCGTTTCCTGTATGATTATACAACCTGGACAGTGCAGCCCTACGTTCAGGGTTCAAGTACCAAGTTAGAGATGCGAGGACGCATTAGTTAAAGATTAGCCTTCCAACACTTAGGTTTGAGCGGTAAGGATGTGCATGTTTTTTATACAACGTCGGGAGGCATGCAGGCATACGGTCCACCTGATGTAAAGCGATTGCTGTAGCCTATAAATGCTTGCAACAAATAGGTATCACTCGCGCGATGCCACTACACAGTTGCTCTTTCGAAGCTTACTGGTGACCTCACTCGCTCGAAACACAAAAACCCTTGGAGGTACTTCTCCAGACAAGCTGTTTTATTCAACCCACCTCTTATTAACAATTTGGTTGCTCATTTTATTAGATTATGTATTAATACATATACAGGTGCGCACTCCGCCAATCCGATCCGATAATGCTTGGAAAAAGTGGTGTAAAATAATAAAAATAAAATAAAAAATACACAGTGCTTTATTTGTAAATAACACATTAACTTCTCGTCCTTTTATTTCCACCCTTTTGCCTGTAGATTTTTGTCTTTTCTGTCTTCCTCTGGTGTCCTGTTGGCGCATTCATTGACTTGAAATACCCGTATCCACCGCCACCTTTCCTCTTAGAGGGGGGTCCTTTATTAGCAACCTTCAGTTCTACAGCCGGAGGTACAGTGAAACCAAAAGACTTTGAAACCTTCGCTAAATCTATTGTGTCAATATCGAATATTGTTTTTAAATGGTGAGAGTCGTAAGCCCTGAGGTAACTCTTGAATGCTTCCTTTGCAGATTGATTGAGAAAATAATTTCTTGATATCAATTTCTCCAACTGAAAGAAATATAGGACATTGTTTTAAATCGATCACAGAAATAAATGCACTAGACTTGTACATAAAAAGCAGCCAAATAACTATCTGGAGGGTTGTTGTATTTCTGCGAGTGAGTGAGGTTACCAGTAAGCTCTTAAGGAGTTGCTGTGTTATCCCAGGGGTGGGAATATGCAAGTGATACTTTCTGTAATGCAGGTGTTCATGGACTCTTTTTATCTTATATTTGTTCTGTTGGACATATGCATACTCCCTAGAGCCGTGCTACCCAAAATGGTCTATATCGACCCCATGGGTTTGATTGTAACAAGTAAGGGGTCCATCAGATTCAAACATTAGGCCCCCTGCCTGCCTTACTTGTAGTCTACGGAGTGCAGAAAATATATAGTAAAGTGAACTAAGGGGCAAAAATTATTGAAAATCTCATGGATGCGATTTGAATCCAAAGGAACAGAGCTGATAGAAAACAATAGCGATAGAGCCAAGAAATATCAAATTACTTGACCAAACAATTAGAACAACGCCTTAAGATTTTGATAATACGTCATTAGTAATTAATGAGGTATTATTGTGGTCACCCGTAAGCAGTGGCGGCTGGTGGGTTATCGAACTGGTGGTGCACTTTACTTGCTCACCAAGTATTAATATTAGAAATTGCAAGATGTAAATTAAAAAAAAAACAATTACTTAATATAAACAAACAATAATTAACGCGTCACAGATACAGCGAAATTATACTGATAAGGAGAGGTCCATCATCGCCGCCGTCGAATTCAAATTTCGTCAAACATCGGGTGCTCTCGGTAATCTTCGATTCGCACGTGCGGCGCACGAGAACCGTCTCATTTCTCGGTACATTTCTAAGAACTATCTTTTGTTTCACGCGTCTGGCACATTCGCTAGTAACTCATACAAGTTCTATTAGCAGTCCTCGTGCACTCGCCGAAGCGCACGAGAATTTTTCTTTACAGGGAAAATAAGTCTTAATAGTTTATCAAAGCGCTTAAATTGTTTTGTCTTTTATTTGTTATAATTTTAAATTTTATTTGTTATATTATGTTTTTGTATGTTTCAAAAATAAATATTAATATGGTAATTTAAAGATAAAGTAATATTTTGTAATTTTTAAATCTTTTGAATTGGTGGTTCAACGCACGAGCGCACTTAAGGTACAGCCGCCACTGCCCGTAAGTATGAAGTTACATAAATTTAGTATGAAACCAACCTGCAGTTGAATGTCAGCGACTTTGTTCCAAGAAAACTCAAACTCGTTAAGGGTCACTTTAGACTGCTTCAGATATCTCAGGAAGCCCAATTCCTCTGGACGCAGGAAAAGCAAAGCATGTCCACTGGTGCCAAGACCTCTTGCTGTTCTACCAACACGGTGAATGTATTCCTGAAAGTGGATAGAAAATAAAACTATACTACAAGTTTGACAAAGTACGACGCTCGTTAAATGTTTTAGGGTCGGCAACGCAAGAGTGCCATCCCTGGTGTTGCAAATGCCTATAGGGTACGGTAACAGCTGTGACCACATTGAGTGACACAAGCATATGGCCTAATGTGAAACAGTTACCATGCAGTAGTCTTTGTATTGTAGATATTTGCAAAACAGTAGGAACATATAGCTCGCACATGGTCTCTTGTAACACAGCACCCCCCATCGGATAAATCTCATCCCTTCACATTTCTAAAACAACTCGTTAGGGATCTGCTAACATTATCAGCATTAACATTATTGGCAGTGATGATAACACTATATATTCCACAGTGGGTAGTAAGTAGCCAACAGGCGTACCACCTAGATGAAGCAGTTACTGAAGATCCTACTAATATTATAAATGCGAAAGTTTGTATGTATGGATGTTTGTTGCTCTTTCACGCTTAAACAGCTGAACGGATTTGAATGAAATTTGGCACGTTGATAGATCTGGATTAACACATAGGCTACGTTATTTGACTCCACGCGGGCGGAGCCGCGGGCAGCAGCTAGTTTTCTATAAGGCTTTTTACAAAGTGAAGGATATAACTGGGTCTCTCTCAAAAAAGAAGATTTATGTATTAGATTTGAATATAATATTACATTTGGATGGATCGAACATGTCTTTTTCATATAAAATTCATTGTTTTTTCAGTTCCCAAAATTGTGGTGAGAAAATAAATATCGTATTATTATATTGTTAAATATTCTTGTGATATTAAAATGGAGCGGGATGCTAGAGAACAACTGCATAGATAGATAGGAGGAGTAGGGATGGAATCGAATTTAATTTAAAAAAATCTCCATCTTGTTATTATGCCAATGTTAACAGAGTGTAGTAATTTATAGATACATATATGTGGTAACATCCTTTGTTTGTGACAGCAAAACATCAGGATCAGGATGTCCACGAAGAAAAGGTGATCAAAGCAGTGAATTTTTATTTAAAATGTAATTAATTGTTGATTCGACCAAGTAAATACTTTACTTGACCTGCCAAATGTGACAAATTTATGTACAGACTCGATTCCTGTACGTTCACACTCAATTACGCCGCCGCACCTGTTTGCGAGATGGGGTTATCGCTGAATTTGTAACAAAACTTAGTAAAGGTCGGCGTGTTTACAATTTTTATCTCGTCTCGTCGTACGTACGTTAGTTACTGTAATTATTTAAGATGTGCTACGGAATATAGATCTTCTTTTATTAAAGAATAAAAGAGTTGAGATCGATATGCATCGTCATTTGTACAACTTGGTCGTCTTCTTCATCATTACAGTTATTGTTTTATTGGGATATTCATTTGAGATATGCCCTACACCACAAAAAAAAAATTCTTGCCTTAGGATCATCAGGTGGATCATACTGCACAATCCAATCCACAGCTGGTATGTCAAGCCCCCTCGCAGCCACGTCTGTACACAACAGTATGCCAGATTCAGCATTACAGAACTGAAAGAAGGTTGTTGTCCGTTTTGTTTGCTGCTGTTTACCCTGAAAGATAATACTGTTTATTAAGTGACAGCTTGGTTCAAATTGAAACAGTGAGTAACAAAAATTGTAACCATTATTCAGAACATAAAACAAATGAACTTTTTAACAGTCAAGTGGCAAATAAGAATAAACGCTGCCTGATGATAAACAATCAACGTAACCAATTGTTCCATTATGGATGTCTGCTTTGACCAGTTTGTAAAAACCGTGAAACAACTTTTTCACCTTTTATGAGTAATAACAATGAATAAAACCTGAGGGTATGCAGTAGAAAACCTGCTTGAAACCGCGCAATTCGCGACAATCGCGCCTAAGATATTTTAGTCTACCCTAGACGCAGATACTGCATATGAAGTTAGACTTGACTATATTATATCTGCTATGAGCTGAAGTACTGTGTTTTATCACAAAGCAGGGACTGATAAGCTAGTATATCTATTTATAACTTCACGCCAAATTCCTTGCGGGGTAAGAAGAGAACTGAGTTCCACATGACTTGTTCCTTACACACCTCACTCACTTTTTAAGCATTCTTAGCTTTTCTCTCTCACACGCTCTCTCTCTCTTGCACGCTCGCCGGTTTTTGCGGCTCCTGAATCACCTGATAAAACACAATCAATTTGGTTATTGTAGGTAAAATCTTGGCCTTCCTCGGCTCTTACATCCTTCTACTTTTGCTCATATATATCAGTTTCGTAGTTCTTTCTTCCTGCATATTTTCTACATCCGAACCAACAGAGTATGCCTCTTTTTATTTTAACACCGACACTCTCCTTCAGAGCTGTGTTTCTTGCATCATCATTGTGAACGCGGTCTACAAGCATTACGTCAATTTTGTGCAATGCTTGCATACAATATATAGCTAATATGAAGATAATACTTACATGTATAGACATGACTGGTAGGTCGATATAATTGAACAACTCGTGGTGGTATTTCACAGACATGCACGTTGAAAGGAATACCATCACCTTTTTCTTTCTGTTTTTCTTCAGAAATGTGAACAGAACCATCATTCGCTTCTCTGATGGGCATACAATGTACCTGGCAAGCAATTACATCCATTAGCACATGTGAATTGTAGCAGGAATAGTGAGAATTAGTTAATATATCAATGTCCTGGTACGTTTGTAGGTTTTTTATACTATTCTTGTATCAAACGAGCTTATGATCTGGATGCAATTTAGTAAATCTCTTGCTATGTAAGTAAGCTACAGTAGTTGAGTTCAGACAGACAATAGATAATAATTTATTTGTTTCTACAATACACACATATAGCAAGTTATAGTAGGTATCTACTGTATACATACTATACTTTTCTGCCGTCATATTACTTCAAATTCTTTTTGTACAAACTCAGAAGAGTTGCAGCGCACAGGATGTAAAGTGGTTACCGTAGCCAATGCATGTTTGCAATATAAAGAGTATTATGCGTGCGTTTCCATTTTTGTTGCTAACACAGCGATTCTTCAAAAATTTGAATAACCTTACTGAGTCGCAGAAACGCAACAACCCTCCAGGGAGTTGTTAATTGGATGTGGTTTTCTGAGATGGAGGTACTTCCCTATGCATTCTCTCTGCTTAACAACTGTCATCTATCGAAAACATCCAGAACTAATCTATTAACGTGGTTTCGAAGCCTGGAGGACCTCTAAATGGGAAATTTCATTATTTGTTCACAAATGGTCAAACATTGTCCGGAAGAAGCGAATTCGCCGCGACTCGTCCCGCGCGAATTGATATTGACCATAAAGTATTGAGACCATAATTTACCCTTGCTCCAACGAATCGACTGTAGCTTGTTCCCTGTGATCATCAACACCAATATACACGGGCTCATGCTTGACGGCAAGAGCTGTGAGCGCCTCCGTTTTCTTGGTCTGAGTGGCACTGAACAGCATTGTTTGACGACGTTCTAAAAGAGAAATATAACATTAAGTCATTATAATATCATGTATTTTGAGTTTTCCTTTTTATATATTTTGGTATAGATAGTTGTTCTCTAGGCTTAAGCATGTCTCAGTAGACCATATGGAATGTAAGCTTGGAGTCGTCAATTTATTTACAAAGCGTGTCTGTGATCATCATCTTAGTGGTGGTACATAAAAGCTCAACACAGATACATATGATAAATCTAAGCAAAAAAATTAATCACAATGAATTTCGGTTTGTAGGAGTCAGTGGAAAGCCTTTAGAGGAAGAGGCTTTGGTTTTGAAAATATTGTAATTTTATAATTTTGTTTTGAACCAGAAAATGAGGAAATAAGTACTAAGTATAGAATCATGTATAGAAGTGTATGTCCTAAGTTTGAGGTTTGAGTTATGTTTGGGTCAGATTTGCGTGAGTTTGGGTGAAGATTGAATCAGGTTCTGGTTAAAATAAATTAGAATAATAGTATTGTCTTAGGTTTTCGCGATTGTTACACATTTAAATTAAATTATTTTTAACGGAAGTATCGCGTGTTTTATTTATTTTGTTGAAACCTGACGTTTCGAACGCTTTGCAGCGTCCGTGGTCGCAGGAAAGACTAAGGTCTGCAAAACTCTGCAGTATGTGAACATACACTGGACCAGCCAAACCATTACATCCGGTTCGATAAACCACAAAACCTCGCCAAAGAGAATCGCTACATGCCGAGAATGTTGCGCGAGGCTATTGAAATAAGAAAACACCCCAATTTCAATAGAGAAGATGGTTGGCAAGTACCACCTGCTTGGGATCCAGTCCTAAAAATAATCAAGTCACAAATCCAAAGATCTACTAAAAAATGTTCGGACACTGTTAGCGATTTTTGTGTGAATCGGAACATATATAATTAATCCATCCATGTCGGTAGATGTAATAATTGAATAACTAATGTAAGACAAATACCACCTTAGTCTTTCCTGCGACCACGGACGCTGCAAAGCGTTCGAAACGTCAGGTTTCAACAAAATAAATAAAACACGTGATACTTCCGTTAAAAATAATTTAATTTAAAAATTAGAATAATGTTTCTAACGATCTACCTAGCTTTTGAGTAATCATCAAAAAGGCTTCACAAATAAACTTTAGTTTAAGCGAAAATATTGATATAAGAATATTATGTGATAAATTTCATAAAAGTATATTTTTATATTTGTAACAACTTTAAAATAATGGCATAAAAATGGGACTTACTGGGCAATAACTTGATTATTTGTTTAACTTCCTCTTCAAATCCAATTTCCAGGATTCTGTCCGCTTCATCAATCACAAGGCATTGTAGATTTTTGTATAAAAAGTCTGGTGTATTTTGTAAATGATCCAATAGACGACCAGGAGTGGCAACCAATATGTTTATTCCTGTAGTAAAAAAAAACAATAAGTATAACTAATAAGTTTATGGACAGGACAAGTGCACTGAAAAGAATATGTTAATACATCTTCATGCCTTTTATGTAAATTTGAATTGAATGTTATATGTAGATGAAAAGTGTACCGAAAGGTAAAACCTACCTTTAGACAGCTTTTGTGCCTCTGTGCTCCTGTTAGCACCTCCCATCACTAGTCCATATGTGTGATGATGATATTTCATCAACTCCATTAATACTCCAAATGTCTGCATAGACAGTTCTCTTGTTGGGGACAAAATTATCACTCCAGTACCTTAAATAAAATAAAACATATTCTCCAACATTCTTAATATTTATAGTTACATTTTATACTATTTCTATAAAATCAGATATCCATTCTGTATTCACAAAACACACTCTTAGCATACTCCGTGCACTCCAGCATTTGTTGTGATATCAATAACAAATGTGCCTCAACAGCTTAGCAACTGGAGACTCGATTTGTTGTTGATCTCCAACCAACACCTTGGATGTATGGAGTTGAGTTTTCATATTCGCCTTTTTGTCATCATTTATCCTAATATGTAAAAGAACATACTAATTGTTAAATTTTGTAACTTAATATTTGGAATTTAAAGATGCAAAACATAGGATAACTTTATAATGTGAAATACAATGTTGTTTTTTTTTTCATTGTCAGTCAAATATAATGAGACCATAGCAAAACTTGTGCATTAACATTAACCTTTGAGCTGCAGTTGCTGGGTGCATTTGCAATGCATTTCTGCCATCTCTCTCTCAGTATCATCCTGACTTATTTGAAAAACTTGACAATGTAATACAATGACCAAATAGATGCAAAATTAATTTATCCTAATACAAAATTAATATATATAAGTAAAAGTTCATATTGTATGTTCATTAAAATTTATTACAAGATACCAGATCATTAAAATCTTTGACAGTAAATAAATTTATTTGTATTCCTTCAGTTTCTTTTCAGCACATCTGTCACAGCTTTCTGTTGACCTCCTATGTAATTAAATATTGCAATTTACTTGGATGTTGAAATAGATCCCTGGGAATAATTTTGGGAATCTATTTGTGTTGTATCACACCAACTGAGAAGCTGACAGAAATGCATTCTTTCGGCAGCCGCATATAACAAATAGAATCCCCTATTTGGTTCAATGTGCTGGATCTGATACATGCTGTACAAAGTTAAAGATATGATAATAAATACCAATTACAATTACCATTTCTTGGCTTGAATTTCAGCTTATAAATGAGGTCAATAGCAGGTATAAGGAAGGCAAGTGTCTTTCCAGAACCAGTTCTTGCTGCACCAACAAGGTCTCGTCCTTCAAGCAATGGAGGTATTGCCTTTGCCTGGATTTCTGTCATAGTTGTGAAACCCATATCTTTGATGCCCATTAATGTTGATTCACATACTTTCCCATCAAGAGATGTGAATTTTTGGTCAGAGAGGATACCAAGGCATAAACTGGAACCAGGTACTGTAACAGATAATATTAATTATTAATTCACTAACAAACAGTAACTTCTTTTGAGTATATCCTGAAATTCAGTGGAACTTTTAGAAAATTTCTTTGATACCCTAATGAACCTCTATAAAATTTTGAATTTTTCTAGATCTAATAGTTTGAGCTGTGTAACAGTCAGCCAGTTTGTAACTTCCAATGTTTTTAGCATTTTGAAAATAAAACTGAGATTGGAAAAATTTATATTATTATAATAATAAAAATTGTCTTTACAATTTTAACAGATACCCAAGCTGAGTGTGGGCAACACTTTAATATTTCTAGGTGCTTCCAAAATTGCATCTTAGTTTAAGGGATAAATATTATTTAACCTATTATTTTAGCATATGTATTTTGACTACTTTAAATATGTGAAAATTGATAATAAAAGCTAAGTTCCATTAAAAATAATAATGTGAAAAGAGCTATGAAAGTTAAAGTGAAGTGTGTAACAACCGAGTCATAATTATGGTGCTTTCCTTTTCCTCTCTGCCTACTAAGTAAGAGACAGTGAAGATACAGTTAGATAACATTTATTTATTATTACTAGAGTTCATCTCAGTGATTGAATTCTACCATAAATATTTGAGGAAAACATATATTGCATGTTTTTTTCTACTTTCTTTAAAATTTTTTTAGTAACAATAATAAGCAATGTCAATAACTACTTAAGCTATTAAACAAAAAAGAAAATTGATGGACAAACAGAGGAAATAAATCAAATTTAGTCTGTTCCTATTAATATGGATATGTCAGTATGTTCATTTGCCAGTTTAGTGTTATACAAAAATAGACATACGTTGATTATCTTCACTTGTTGAATTTTGGATTTCATTATCAGATTCCACAGGTTCCTCCTTTATTTCCACTTCTTCGTCCTTAACATCTTCACCCTTTTTACGTTTCTTTTCTGTAATAAAATTAAAACACACTTTATTTTATAATGTTTGTTACTAACAGATTAGCTAAATGGGTTTGGAGACTTGTATGTATGTATATCTTCACGCCAGGTCCCTTGCGGGGTAGGCAGAGAGAAGGTTTGGAGACTTTGTCACATATAATGTTCAATAAACTTGGTGGGAAAATATAGATAATGTTCAAATGATGTAATGAATTCCTTGTAAAGCCAAATGTTTGTTTTACTTAGTTAATGTTTGTTTGAGGGAAGAGAACTGACACCAGTGATCTGATAATTTTTCTGGTGGCATGATAGTTAGGGTCGGCAATGCAAGAGTGAAACCCTACTGGTGTTGCAGATATGGTAACTATTTACCATCAGGCAAGCCGCATGCTTGTTTTGCACCTTAATGGTATAAAAAAAAAGTTGTTGATCATGTAAAATTGGGAATTATGGAGTTTTTCTCTCTGCAGCATACGCTCCTGTGAGCTCAGTGTGCACCCAAGAACTTGAGAGGTTTTGGGTTTTTTAAGGGATGCACTGGATTTAACTGATGGGAATGAAAGGCACCTTATGTGTGGAGACTTGAATGATTGGCCCAACCCAATCAAGATAGACAGCTTGGTCCATATAAGAGAGTGAATGAAGCAGGTAAGTAAATTTTAGATGTAGTATGTATGGAACAAAATCCTTGAGTTGAATATTATTATTCTATCAAAAGAATATTGACATGTAGAGATGGAATGAACAAAAAAATGTGCTTATCATTCATTATCATTTCAACACCTGCAAGGAAAAACAGTAACTCATTTTTCGTAACTTTAGAGAGCGTGTCAAAGATTAAAAAAAATCTTATTATGATGAATCTTCTCCTCTAAAGTTACAAAAAATGAGTTACAATGTTTTTCCTTGCAGGTGTCGATTTCAGCCTGTATTCGTCCACTGTTATCAGAGGCCAGAGAACATAGGCCTACTCTCTAGACTGGCACTCGTCTCGATCCTGTGCCACCTGCATCCATTGACTCCTTACAAACCTCGAAGTCGGACTCACCTAACTGAATAACCTGCCCTAGGTAGATATATTCATCAACAACTTCAAGCTTAGTCGTTCCAACCGTGACGGGCATAGGTGTAACATGGACATTCGACACAATCTTAGTCTTGTCCATGTTCATCTTGAGACCTACCTGGTTGGAAACACTGTTGAGGTTATTGAGCATAGCGCTAAGTGCCTCCAACTATTTTGCCATGAGAATTATTTGTCGGTAAATCGAAGGTGAGTGATGTATTCGCCATTGATGTTTATATCCTATATCCTTTCCAGTCCCAGAGCTTGAAGACATCTTCCAATGCAGTGAAGACTTTCAAGGATATGACATCAACCTGTTTTATACCTTTTTGCACTTGGATCGGTTGCCTTACTGTACAAGCACTTCAACGCTTCGATGTACTGATAGTCAATTCGGCATTGCTGGAGAGACTGCTTAACTAGCTCTGAAATATTATTATGGATTTAAGAGCCTACAGAGGTCCCATTCTTGAAACAGACCACTATCTGCTGATAACTCAGGTTCTTGGACTTTTTAAGAAGTGGAGGCACTGGTGAGTGAGTACCATATATGGGAACACCTACATATATATATATATATGTAGGTGACATATACAAACGAAATGTTTTCAACATGTGCACTTTAATTTATAATAAACTACCAGTAGATATTAAAAAATTAGACTCAAAAAATTTCAAATGCACATTGAGTTCATGGCTTATGGAAAATTGTTTTTATACGGTGCATGAGTATTTAAATAAAAAGTAGGACATTGATATTTTTCATGATAGACATCACTTGACTTAATGCTTGACTATTTTATTGATAATTTATTAATTATTGTGAAATTAAATATGAAATATTTGCACACCTGCGCGCAGGTTGAATACGGCATGCATGAAGGAATTTTCATAATTGTATGACAATTAACACGAATGTAATCTTGTATTCTTGCAAATAAATTGTTTGATTTGATTTGATATATCAGCTTGAACCATGTGATTCGATTCAGAGACGAGCTATGAGAATTGTCAATAATCCTAAGCTTTTGAGAGATTTTCCCTCTCTTTGTGTGTTCTAATTGTACAATGGGTTGTGTTCTGAATTGTTAGAAATGATGTCGACAGCAACTTTTTATAACCACACCGCTTGTCGACGGCGGGGAGTTCACCCTCACACGCTGGAACCACAATGGTCGCGTACTGTGTGGTTCCAGAGAAGTTTTCTTCCGAGAACTCTCAAGCTGGTGAATGAGCTCCCAGCCGAGGTTTTTCCAACAGATTACAGCATGGAATTCTTCAAGAAATGTGTTTTAACCTTTCTTTACCGCGGGCCGCTTTACGACCAAGAAATGTATGGGAAATCGTATATAACAGGCTCTGACAGGTTAAAAGGGTCGGCAACCACTAGTGTTGCAAATGTCCATCGGCTACAGTGACTTTTTACCATCAGGCAGGCCGTATGCTTGATTGCCACCCTAGTGGTATAAAAAAATCTTCGAAAGAGTGTATATGCAGAAAGCAGCTAGCATTTCAATTGCTATCCATTTATTAGGCAGTGTAATAAAGGTATCTCACTCGGCTAGTAGCTGGTATTATTAAGTATGATATTACCAGTCAGATGAGTAAGTTGTATGTGGTGTAGTGTAAAAGTTGTAACATTAACATAAATTTATTAACTTTTGAGTGTCTTGTGCAACATGTGGGTGCATGCAAATGTATCCACCAGGCATCTTAACCACAATGGTACTGTAAATGATAGCAGTTTCTACAATGGTATTAAGCTCCCTGGTTGATTACAAAATGGCACGCATACAGTTTTGAAGTGAATTTCAAAGCAAAGATTTGTGACTTTGGGCTTGTAAATGGTCATAGAAATAACCATAACAAACAATATTAACCAATAAACAAAAGCCATTTTCCGAATGTGTTGATATGTAGTTTTCATAAACATGACCGTTTTTAAAAATGAAAGTATCAAATATTTTTTTCCACCAAAAACACGCAACCACTACAAATCATGCAAACGAGCATGAGAGGTTAAATGCGAAGCTTGATAACATCATTGCACATTTAAGTCTACTTATGTTACATACTTATTTTAAGCTACGTCAGTGATTCTGAAAATACTAGCTTCTACCAATGCCCAATGACAGAGTATGCTTCAAGTTTCTTAGGTCGAAGGGAGAACCGTATACCAGCATGGGATCAGGATGCGAGTAGATGTGGTTGTTGATTTGAAATAATGATGTAATATTTGTGCGTTTTACTTACTTTTAGACACATTTTTATCACCATTTTCATTGTTATTGAGGGGCCTTTTATGAGCTTCTGAAGGTTCTGTTTCTGAAAAAAAATTTAAGTTATAGGACGCCAGGGAAATGTAATATAATTTTTCATAGTGATTAAAGCAAGAAAACTAGAAGTGTTAAATGAAAAGCTAGGCGGGAGATTCGGAAACCAAAAGAAATGAAAGCATGTTTATAGGTTAGTTACCTGTAACATCGAACGTAATGTTTGAAGATGATTTCTGATTCATTAGTTTCACTTTCTTTTTCTCTCTTTTTTTAATTTTACGCATTAAAATTTTATCTGGCGTGGGCATCTTTTGTACGATTATAGAAAACAAAAAATATTATAAAGAAACGTGAAAATAACACGGAAAAGGAGCGTAGGAGAGGAGATTGTCCTGTCTTTGTCAGACGTCGACGCACGTACCCAGTGTTGCCATATTGCCATTATCCTTTTTTTTTTTTTGTTATTTTTATCCCCGAGGCGAAAAGCAAAGGGATCTAGCCCATACAGTCAAGTCTTTAGAACCATTTGAAAATTTTAATTCTATGTTCTAGCTTCAGGAACTGTGCTGAAAAAATACTTGGGAAGGGTAGCAAGTCCCAATCAACCCAATTTAAATACCACCCGTAAAACGATAGTGATTTTTACAAGGTTTTCTCGATGAACATATTCACGTCTTCCAAAAAGCGTATAAACGCGTTATATTTGAGTTTTTTCATCACTGTATAATTTCACTAGCACTAATGTTACAAAATACTATCGAAATTGTCGCATAAAACTAATTTTATACTGAATTGTAAAAAATTCAAGTATAACAACAATGTAACTCATGAAAAGCGCGGGAAGAAGCCCTTGCCATTATCTCTTCGTTCGTCATCTCAACCAAGTGTCGCATTGGCCTTTCAGATCAGAATCGAATAATTATCTGTCAAAATGTATGGAATTTGAGTGAAAACTTTTCGAACCCGTTTCAAATTTGGCTTTCCGAGGCAATGTGAATACCTCCACTAATACTATATCGGCCTCAACAGCCTACTTTCATTGATTTGCAAAACGTAGTAAATGTCTTGTCATTGATTGTATCATCATGTACTGATGGCGTAGAATGATTTAATGACTCATTTATAGAAGAGAGTTCGATGGTGTCGTTGCGCGTGTCAATATAATCGAACACGCAAGTTAAGCAAGCCGACTGTATATGGATGGATTTATCTAGCTTGAGATTCTCTGGGCTTCGGAGGCCATGTTAAGCCATCGGTCACGTTTGTTGTCAATAGATGACAGTCGTTAAGCTAAGTCAGTGGCCTTCGGGCAGCTTGAAAATACTGGCCTCCGCCAATCCGCAGTTAAGCAGCGTGGTAGAGTTATTAAGGATGGTAGCCAAGCAACGATCATAGACTTTTCACTAGTGCTAGTATCTACTATGTTGTTTTAGGTTTTTGTAATTAACTTCAATTACCATTGAAGTTAATTTGTACGTATTATATTATATTTTTGTCAGTAAATTTCCCTGGAACAGTGCTTGTATTTAGATATTGAAACGTTTGCAAGAGTTTATTTGCCAGACAATTTTATCTATAATACTATACATGTTGCCGTTTTAGCTAATTTATGGGAACTAGCGCTTACCTAGTAGATGGAGTTGATTCTTCTGAAGTTTCCGCCTTTTTAGCATATATGCTAGTCACATTGTCTGTGCTTTGTCAAGTTGTTAGAATCACCCAAACACAGCTAGCTAATTTGAAGTTCAACGCTAGAAAAATAACAAACGCTTGTATGCCTCCCAACGCCGAATTAAAAAAAAAACTGTACTGTCTGAAGTGCTTTCAGGTAGCCGAAATAGACATCTTTCCGCGCTTTTTACGAGTGCCATTGTTGTTATAGTTGAAATATTTACAATTCACTATAAAATTATTTTTATGTGACAATTTTGATTGTATTTTGTAACATAAGTGCTAGTGAACTTATACAGTAATGAAAAAACTCAAATGTAACATGCATTTTTTGGAAGACGTGATTAAGTCCATGGAGGATACATTGTAAAATTCACTATGTTTTTACGGGTGGGGGAATGAAACTTATGAAAAACATAAATGGCTTAAATGTATTTGTTAACAGGCCTGTAGCTTAAAAAGTAGTAACCGACAGTGCCACTAACTTATCTCAAGACTAGACTAGATCTGAGTATTTGAAACGTAATGTTTCAAATGTCTCATGTTTAGACGAACCTTTTATAATAAATTTGTCAAAGTGATAGTGAAACCGAAAGTGATGATTGTGGCATGGAAATTGACAGAATACATCCTCTCGAACAGATTAATGTTGCGCAATGGACATTCGTCGAAATTGATTGACCATAATTATTGCAAACCTGGTTTTTAATAAATTGTAATTATATACTCGTATTTTTTATTTATATCTATTGGGGACTACCTTTGATAAATAAAACCCAGGATGCAACATGCAATACAAATCCACCACTTAAAAGTACCCGTACATTGACATAGAAATTAATATTTAACTTTTTTATCAAATTTACGACAATACGACACAAGGAATTTTGATGAAAATTACCTAAGAACACTCGATTAAAATTTATTTCTCTCTTTCATTTAGTGTAACATATTACGAGTATGTATATACTTTAACAAAATCAAAATTATAAGCTCAAACTAACCGGAAGTACAAAAATTATCTACCTACTGAAAACATAGACAAGACTTCAAAGTAGGCATATTTTTATTATAAATTGATAAACAATAAAAATACAATATTGGACAACATAAATGATCAGATTGTAATTAAAATAAAGGCCTGTTTTGTCCAGCCGTAGTCTCACGTCGTCACTAAATATGTAACAATGGCATGTTTTATTTAAATAGGCATAGATCACAGTCCCTGTTAAAATATAATTAATTGTCGACTCAATCATGTAAATGTTATTTAACTTGACCAATGTGATGAATTTAAGTACAGACAGAATACTCGTACCAAAATTTTAAGACAGTAACTCTTAGCTACAGTTGCGCCGCTGTTCCAGCCTACGAGAGAGGGGATACTTATCGCTTGATTTGTAACGAAACTCAGTAAAGGCCGAAGTGTTTATTATTTTTATACCGTCCCGTTGAATGCACTTTAGAATTTTTCCAACTTTCCATTCACGTTATTCCCAGCATTTCTCTCTCTCTCTCTCCATACCAGCGATGTACCTTCGATCATTGTTAAAGAATATATAAGATGTACAATCTTACCTATTTTCCCATGCTACATCATTAAAGAAATACTTACCCGAAGGAGCGTTCGGGTTTCATGTGTTTAGAATACCATTATCTTAGTTTGCTTCACATTCTGTTAAAGCATTTCTCCACATAATCGTTTTTTATCATTGTGACTAGTGTTTATAGTTTAGATAGTGCTACTAATAAGCTCGTTGGACTGTACAGCACGGAATAGGATGCTGTCAATCCCATATCCCGCATATATGGAATGGATACCGATAATAAACATGAACACTCGGCCCGTCATTCCAATTCTAAAATCGGATAGATGAAGACATTTCCTTAACTTTTTCTCATACCTAAACGCTTTGTAATATAATTATTCAAAAACCTGTAAACATCGTATTCTGGACTTGGTCATAACAAATGTGGATAATTGTGATTGTGGAGTCCTAAATATGTGTTACTGCCACCTGATTTCTACCATCTGCCTTTTCATATAATATGATCATTAAGCTCCGGGACTAAATTAATGACACATGCCACAGCTCCCCAATTTTCATTTTTTAAAGCCAATTATGATGTGATAAACAGTAATGTTCGACAGCTCGACTGGGATAATTTAATGCGAGGCTTAACCGCAGAGGAGACGGTCGGAGAGTGTTTTTTATTTTTATTTAATTTAACATATCGTCCCGCTCCAGACGCCAGAGATCGCACTCACAGGGAACATGATGTGCTGTTTGCTCGAATTCATGATTTGTCGTAGAACACTCTCATAAAGATGATGACACAAGTCTAAACGAAAAGAGCTTAGCCCTAAAGTTTCTATGCCCAGCTAAAAATTGCGCAACGCGATGATGAAAGCTCACATTTTTTTACTGATTAGATGTCCAGCTAAATGTAGTTTCAGCTTCAGATTTTGACTTTTGTACCGTCCTTAGGCTGTATCTACTAAGAGTCGCACTTCGAGTGACAAACGTGATCTGCTTTCAGCTTAATTGCTTACACTTTCATTTTGCAATGTTACGATCTTTCATGTTTCTCGTCCTCATGATTTCCGAAGAGGATATGTCCTCACCAGTTCCTTCTCAAGAAAATGCCAATAACCCGGCTTACCACCCGGTAGTGGTCCATTATAAGACTAGGACCTCTATAGGTTCTTGTATACGTTATAGTATTTCAGGGTCTACTATTTCTCACAACTAAATCAGTGACACCGGTCCTCCATGTATATGTGTATGGATGCTATAGAATGTCCGAATATTGTGATGGAATAAATACGACACATGATTGCGTCGACCAGCATTCCCTAGGGCGATTGCCTCCGATGAAGCCCTTAAAGGCTACAGGCAGTCCCTAGGTGGTGATTAGTCAGTAAGAGTTTGACAAAACTTAAGGCCGTCCGTAAGAGTACTCAAGTACTCTTGAGAATTCACCGCCTCCCTCCCAACGGGTCCCGGAGGGCGCCTCTCTGAAATATCAGGGTCGGCAACGTATGAGTGACACCCCTGGTGTTGCAAATATCCATAGGCTACGGCGACTGTTTACCAACAGGCAGGCTGTATGCTTGATTACCATCTTAGTAGTATAAAAAAAAATATGACCAATGCACGATTTTACTGGGTAGTTTTTCTTTTGTTTACGACGATCGTAAAAACAAAAAGAGAAAAAGACACAGTATAGTCTAAAATTAGCTTTAACTTATAATCATCCTTTCATGCTCTTTATGTAAATGCCGAATATCCATCAGAGATTCCTAGAACTTCTCAAGTTGGGCCAACCCAAAGAAGTTGTAGCCCTATGACTGTAATTTCTCACACTAATTTGTACATAAGAGGCTAAGAATGAGGAGAGAACAATATTGCGTCCGCACTGGAATGTATGGGCTGGTTCACCCCCGATCATTACATTGGGAAGATTATCTATGTATCTTCACTTCCGATTAGCCCCGGTATAAGTTTTCCTAATTAAGTAAAAAGTTTTGTATTCACAAAAAAATAAAAACAAACATAACAGGAGGGAACAAATAACCGAAGAGCTACTGGACAATCAGAGTAACGGTCTTTAGATTTTTTTTTTAACAATGTGTCGTAGGATACGAAGTACGTTTAAAATTTTTAATAATGAAATTAAAAAAGTAAAAGTATAATCAGTTTATTTACAAAAAATATAAATAAATTTTTGAATAAGCGATTTAGAAAAGGTGTCTCAGTTGACAGGCGGTCACATGTTTCGATTCACCTGTCGGGTACTTGTGCTAATCGAAATCGCCTGTTGTTTTTCTTTCAATAAACTAACTCATATAATAATTTTGAGGCATATAACGACGGGTTTCCTTTTTAATTACAGTTTTTCTTATTTTATTTTATTGATGTATGTGAGTGTTGAAAGTGTTAAATAAATAAATTATCTATCTATCTACTTTTTGTATTTGAAATGTTTTGCAAACTTTCGTCTGAAATTACTTTACTCTGAAATGTTTCTCAGGAATCAGAGGGTGACGTCAGGAGCCTTAGAAACCGGCGAGCGTGCATAAGAAGCGTGCAGTTAAAGAAGCGAGTGAGGAGTGTGAGGATCGAGTCATGTGGCGCTCGGTTCTTTCTGCCTACCCCGCAACGGATTTCGCGTGAAGATCTATAACTTCACGCCAAATCCCTTGCGGGGTAGGCAGAGAGTACTGAGCGCCACGTGACTTACGCACTCGGCTCCCCTCGTCCCGCCGGAATATATGGCGTGAAGATATAGACATAATATTTCTTCGAGATAGATAGTTACACAAACATGGAAATCCAAGCAAACGAAATAATTATCTATTTATTTATCTATTCTATTTATACATCTTCATGTTAAGTCCCCTGTGGGGAACAAATAGATACGTAAATAGTCAATATATTACGAAACATATTCCTATATAGGTAATTACTACTTCTACATCTAGAAAAAATATCAGTTGTTTTTGACACAAATAAGTGTTTCGTTTCCTATCGTCGTGACCACAGCCTTTCAAATGTCAGTGCGAACGATTGCAGCTCAATTACAAAGCAGTTAATTGGGCTGGGCCTGCTTGTGATAGCTTCGGTTTTCTTCCTAGTTTCTATTTTCCTTTGATTTCACAAAACAAGGGACTTTCTTCAAATTTATGTCTTTTAACTTGGTTTAGGCGGCAGTTTGTTAATAACTACCTATCTAACTTATTTAATAAAAAACAACTATGCTCTTATAGTCCTAAAAAATAACCAATCTATAAATCAATATGAATCACTAAATATTATAAATTAGTAGTAAGTATGATTCATGTTGATTTATCCGATTATTTAATATAAAGTACCCTACCGCGCTGAGTTTGTGTTTGTTCGAGTTAATCTCAGAAACTACTGTTTCAAATTTCATACGATTTTCACCGACAGAAAGAGGAGTTATTTAAGTATGTTACTAACTATAATCTATATGAACATTTTGCGAAAATCAACCATGATTATATTCGTGATTATGTCGGATTAAACAGTGCATTCAAAGAGCTTTCGTGACGTGCGTTGCGTAAATGGTTAAAGTTACCTATACAAAAATAATGTGCAGTGGATAAGTTCCATTTCAAAAGCTCTAAAATTACATGTATACATCTTGAATGTTGATTCACAATAACCATTTTTATATTTTTTATATAAATTTTGGTATAAAAGTGTACTATATTTGCGAAGGTGTTTTTACCGATATTAGTAATGAATCTATTACATATAGATATTAAGTAAGGTATTTGCCGCGTCTACATTGCTATGTATCTGCCTACTTCGCATATATATAGGTATTAAGAATCTAAATTGAATTTTGAACCATATACTTTAGATGGATACTTTATCAATTTATTCGAGCAACATAATGCAGCGACAGCGCGGCGGCGGTAGTCACAAGGAAGGGCAGAGTGTGTCAAGACTCTTCTGCTGGCTTGCTATTTTCTTCTGTTGGATTGGTAGTTGCTGAGACTAGCGCGTTCCAACATAATAAATCTCCATCTATACAACATTTCATAATAGTGTTCTAAAGTCATAAAAGTGTTGAAAAGGTCATGTTTCTACCGTAGGCATAACCGGATACGTGTGAAACGTGACGCAATTAAATGAATAAAATTAAGTCGCTATATTTTCGTCTGCATGTTTATTTAGTTAGATCACAGATTTAGTAGACCTGTGGACAATAATGATTGGAAATTTCTGATGAATCTGATCGCCTATATATTTTCCGCTCTCCGTAGACCTAACCTAACTAATGGTGAACCTGATGGATCCCGTACTTGTTGCAATCGAACCAATGGGGGTCGATATTTTTATAATCATAAAAAAAACACTTTTGGGAGCACGTAGACAAATCTTCTGCGACGCACATAGCTAACAGATTTTGATGACATGACATGTAGATACTTTTTACATATGTCAATGCTTTTTACAGTAGGTTTGTACGAAGGCACAATGCGAAGCCTAGTAGACGTTAGTGTTGTTTAAAATCAAATTTTGTATTTAGATGAAGTTAGGTAGATAATAAGACTTTGATCTAATATGTTATCATTATTTGAATCTGTCATTCATAAAATTTATGTATGTAATATATTTGTTATGCTAATGACTTCATACCAACAGTTATAGGTAAGTACTTTGAAATACAGAACTCTTTCCGTAATCCTACTTATATATAATATTATAAATGTGAAAGTATGGATGTTTGTTCCGTTTTCACGCCTGAATGGATTTGGATAACATTTGGTAGATAGATAGATGAGTTACTGGATTAACATGTTACTTTTTATCGCGGTGATATGTTCCCATGGGATAGTTTGGATGTTTAGATGTTTGAATATATGGATGTTTTATTTCGCTTTATATTTCAAAAGCCGTTTGATGGCTTTTGATCTACTAATATCCACAGTATCCTACAGGAACATAGACTACTTTTTATCCCGGTGTTCTTTTTATACCCCTAAGGTGGCAAACAAGCGTACGGCCTGCCTGATGGTAAGCAGTTACCGTAGCATATGGACATTTGCAACACCAGGAGTGTCAATCTTGCGTTGCCGGCCCTAATTTGAAGTTGTTAACTGTAAATTGTCAATAGATGGCGTTATGATGTTTGTCCATGGCGCCATGGTTGCGCTGTCATATGTAAGAGTTATATTAATTTCTCATTAATGTTTTATTATTTACTACTATTTAGCACGGCCCGATAACGCATTTAGAGAAGTTGGTATTAGTACGGAACTCCTATACTATACAATTTACGAGGACGATTTTGAAGTTGATTTGTTATGTGTAACTAAATTACATAGGTACTATCTACAAAATAATCGAACACAATTTACAAGTGAGATTTTAGGACTGAGTAAAAAATCTACGTTTTTAATTCAGCTTCCTTATAATATTTGCGTTAGTAAATGAAATGTAGCTTAATGAAACATTTTAGTAATAATTGTACATAGATTTACTTATACACAACGTACTACAACAAATTACTATTTTTCGAAATGTGTACTCGTTACATGTGTTACATATATGTAGTTACTAAGTCACAAAGAGCAAAACAGGAGCAACCCCTCCAGTTGTGAGTGCATAGTCCAGTCTCATCTAATTACGTCTCGTACACTAATTACTTCGTTCTGTGTGCCGGTGTTCTCTTATCAATTAGACTAAACGTCCTTGGATACCCGCCTATTTTTTAGGGTTCCGTACCCAAAGGGTAAAACGGAACCCTATTACTGAGGCTCCGCTGTCCGTCCATCCGTCTGTCACCAGGCTGTATCTCATGAACCGTGATAGTTAGACAGTTGAAATTTTCACAGATGATGTATTTCTGTTGCCGCTATAACAACAAATACTAAAAAATAGAATAAAATAAATATTTAAGGGGGCTCCAATACAACAAACGTGATTTTTTTGCTTATTTTTGCTCGGTATTGATAACGACAACAGGTAGCTGCTTGAAATATTCACAGAATATTTAGTTATATATTCACTTTAAGAATCAATAATTAAATTAAAATAAAACAAATATTTAAGGAGGGCTCCCATACAACAAACGTGATTTTTTTTGCCGTTTTTATAGATAATGGTACGGAACCCATCGTGTGCGAGTCCGATTCGCACTTGGCCGATTTTTTTAAAGTATTTTATTAATTTTATTATTACTAATATCTACTAGCTGATGTCCGCAGCTTCTACTAGCTGATGCCCGCAGCTCCTCCCGCGAGAATCTGGGCGTCACACAGGGGACCGCTAAATATCCTAAACCTCATCGAAATGTGGAATTGTTTGGGCTTATATTGCTCTTATAAATAGCCCTCATGATATTTAAATGTTAAAATAAGAAGAGGCATGCTCCGCTGGTTCGAACGTGTGGAAAGAATGCGGGAAGAAAGAATTACGTGGAAGGATGTAGGAGCCGAGGAAGGCCAAGACTTACCTACCATGTCCGAACAAATACGATAGGGGTGCCTTCAAGAAAAGAGCTTATGTTTCCCTAAAAAGGCTGGCAACGGATCAGTGGCCCTTTGGTGTCGTTCATGTCTATGGGCGGTGGTGACCACTTACCATCAGGTGAGCCATATGCTCGTCTACCTTCTCTAATATAAAAAAAGAAAATTGATCGTGTTCTATCAGTAGGTGCTGTCAGCAGCCTTAGAAACCGGCGAGCGTGCATGAGAAGAGTAATGAATGCTAAAGAAGCGAGTGAGGTGTGTAAGGATCGAGTCATGTGGCGCTCGGTTCTCACTGCCTACTCCGCAAGTAATCCCTTGCGGGGTAGGCAGAGAGTACCGAGCGCCACGTGACTTACGGCACTCGGCTCCCCTCGTCCCGCCGGAATATATGGCGTGAAGATGTATTTCTTAGATTCTTAAATAACTCTTATGCACCGACATCGGTCAGTTACAATTTACATATAATACTGGTGGACCCGGCAGACGTCGTGTCGTCCTGCCCGGAAAAGCAGCGCCACATTAAAGTCTCAAGATTTGGTGACATACCGACATCAAACCCCCTACCGGGTCCAATTGTGTTTTCAAACCTCCAAGGAAACCACTGAAATATACACACAAAATTTCATCCAAATCGGTCCACTCGTTAAGAAGAGTTAGGTGGCAAACACACGTACAGAAGATTTATCTATATACAGATAGTGTACAGAATAGATAACTCGGTTTCTAAGTGGCTTAACAAGATCATATTGTATGCAATTTGACTTTCGCAAAATAACGCCTGAATCTATTAACTATTTAAGATCATATTGCACCAAATTTTAGATTACGACAATGCAAATGTGGGAACCGCTTGCAATTTCGTACTGTAACTTTTGCGTGAAACGCGTGCAAATATACCATAAGTGCGTGCAACACGTATAAACATACCCTAGCCAGACAGAACAAAAATTCTTAAATGATTGTTTTGACTTCTATCGCTCTTATTAAACTAAAAACCTCTCATATATACTTTTTTAATATCTCCTATGTACAGAGATCGATTAGTTACAATTTTTTAATATCTATGGATAGACTTTACGAACATCATTATAAGAAAATCTAGGAGAAGGTAAAGAAAAGATATAAGAACTCGATATCTGTAGGTATAAATAAAAATCAATGTATGTATGTTTGTCCTCTATGGATTCAAAAACGGCTGGACGGATGTTGGTGAAATCAGGAAACTTTAGATTAGGTCAGCGGATGATCCTGTGAAATTTAGTAGAAGTCGGAGCCGGTAGATAGTATGATACGAGTATAGTTTAAAGTCATTATTTCAGTTCATCTTTTTTTTATACTACTAAGGTGGAAAACAAGCATACGGCCTGCCTGATGGTAAGCAGTTACCGTAGCCTATGGACATTTGCAACACCAGGGGTGTCACTCTTGCGTTGCCGACCCTGTAAGAACCTCTTCACGCCTTTCTTGAAGAACCCCATACTGTAGTCCCATGCAAAACCTCGGCAGGGAGCCCTTTCCACAACTTAATAGTTCTCGGTAGAAATCTTCTCAGCCCAGCCGTCGGCGAGCAATGCGATTGTAAACCTATCGTCTGTTTGTGCGTTAGTTCTACTAAATAACGCAATGGATTGTGATGCGGGTTTCATAGAGAAACTCCAGTTTATAGTCTAGATACAATGACGGGAATGATTTTCAGGAACACCGTTCCTACATGAAATCTATATGTTTGTCTGTATGTGTGTGTCTGTGTGTGCGTGTGTCTGTCGCTTTTTTCGAATATTCGAATTTTGACGTCAGATTCGGATTCAGCATAAAAAAGTAGAATAGGAATGTTTAGGAACATCGTTCCTATCTCTTAAGGAACAAGGTCAAATAGGCCGACATTAAAAAAATAAAATAATTGAATTGTTATATAATTGACGAGCCAGGTGTTCCTCTAGCAATGTAAGTTTGCGCATTCTCAACTGGTTTTAAGTTCTATTTATTATAGACCATTTTTTAACAGTCCTTAATGTATTTTCTCGCCTTTAATAATACTCACATTTTTTTTTTACAACGTAGGGAGGCATACAAGCACGATGTAAACTTGATGTAAAGCAGTTACCGTATCCTATTAACGCTTGTAATTATATTAAGTATCACTTGCGCGATGCCTCCTCTGCTGCATACACAGCAACTCTTTAGGAGCTTATTGGTGGCCTCACTCACACACAGGATCACAACAACCCGTTAGGGAGTTGTTATTTGGCAACGGTTTTCTGTGAGGTGGAGGCACTTACCCAGACGGGCTGCTTTGATGCGCCCTACCTCTCTTAAAACATCCAGACCAAGACAAACAGACATGTGCATGCACACAAATGTTTGCTTTGTGTGAGAATCGAACACACGAGCGTTGGTGTCAAGTCGCGTCATTCACGACTGAGCCACCGAGCTCCTCATATATGTCAACAACCTTTCATTAGTTAGTAAAGTGGACTAATCCAATTGGATTGAGAAATTACTACTATTCAGATGATTAGACAATGGCTTAACAATATTTTCAGCTTCATCATTATTTCCAGGTCGTAGGACAGACCACATCTTTATCTGAATCTATTTTATTGAAATGATTTTGTAGCCAAGAAGTTTTCATCGCTTTTTTCAAAAATGTTAGACATAATAAGTCACAAATACACTCGGTTATCAATTAATTTGTATTTAGTATATGCGGTATTGTATTGTCGATTTTACATTCCATTTGGTATGTTTTGTCTTGACAAATACCTAAGAAAAGTGTCGAGCTTCTACCCACGGCTTTATTCGCATGGGGATCCTGTTACGAATAATAAATAATCTATGTACTTCTCCAGGGCCCAGACTATCTTTCCTTCAAATGTCGTAATGGTCCGCTCGAAAGTTTAGCTTTGAATAGGCAATAAATATACAAACCCACAAAGTTATTTCAGAAAGTCGAGTCTAACTAAAGGGTTTACCATCACAGTAAAAAAAAAAATCACCTATCATTAATAAAACATTCAAAAGTAAAATGAGATGTATTCCAGGAAAATCCTTTTGATTGAGGTAAATGGCACCAAGAGGAATACCTTGTATACTACATTGGACCTTTCATCAGTGAATTACTGAATAAAGTAAAAGCATTTCTGGTATAAAAAGATTCAAACAAATTAAACTCGGAACACGTGAGCGATCTCTAGGAGAGTATTCTCGTTTCGTTTCATTTGAAAACAAAAATGTCGTTTTTTGTTTTTCCTTTTTTAACTCACTGCAAAAATGGCCGGATCTTATATATATTTGTCGTGCAATGTTTTAACCTAAAATAGGGGAAGTTATTGTAATTGGTCAATGTGTTTTAAAAGTACGAGTAAATATAAAAATAAATTTAACTTATATGTTTATATTTCAAGCTTTACAATTATCGAAGCTAATGATCTATTTTTTTTCACTTTAAGTCATGACTTCAATGGGATTATGTTGAGAAGCGTTCACAGTTTAAGTTTAAGTCCGTTGGCAAGTATTCCAACAGAACCAATGAGCTATTCTTGAACTTAGCACATAGGTACATGTTTAAACATCTATAATGGCGTTTCTTGAATATTTTCTAACTTGAATATTGAAGGAGAGTTCTGTACAAGCAAAGATCTATCTATTGATCTATGTCTTTACGTTAAGTCTCTTGAGGGTAGGCAGAGATAGAACAAGCTAATATGAAACTATTTTATTCTCAAAATAGGTAAAAGGGACATTGTGAAAATTTCACGCTAAATATAAACAGTTTCCCTATTGATTTGTATATAATGCTAGTATTTATGCATACTTTTACTCCCTTATACAACAGCCTCTACCGCACACTTTCCTATTGTCACATTGTACTATGAAAGTTATATTCGATGTTATGTCCTTTTTTATTTTTCAGATCAAAATAGTCTCCTTATTCAATTAAAAAATAACGCTCTAAGACCAAATTTAATAAAATATATAATGCCAATTATTTGGCGAATAAATACTATGATTTATAATATTACTAGCTATCCGCCCGGCTTCGCACGGGTGATATGATCGTTACCAAACTTCACAGGATCATCTGCTGGGCTAACCTGAAGATTCACTGAAAATTTCATCAAAATCTGCCCCGCCGTTTTTGAGTCCATAGAGGACATACATACAAACATTCATTTTATATATATATAGATGGAACTTCAAATTAGACGTTAAAAATATGCCTCCGTAAACAGTATGTATTAGGAATTAAAATAATTAAAAAGCAAAGGGCTCCTACATTACTCAAACATTAATTTTAATGTAATGTTTAAGACTTAGTTTTGTATTGTTTGTCAACGAAGGCTTATTTCCTTACCTTGATATCACCTGTAGTTATTCAAACTTTAGACAAAAAAATCTATCCCTACCGCTTTCAGCGTAAGGGATGGTATTACGAGTGATACTTTGAAATGGTATTAAAACAGCTAATTTGTAAGTTTTATCACTAAAAACTCAAATCAAGGAAATAAAGAAATTTTTACATAATTTTAACTCAAACGTGTTAGTTCGAATGATAATCAAAAAACAGTTTATATTAACTCTTTAAAATATGTTACATTCCGAACATTTTACCCTGTCTCCACTGCTGCTTACACAGTAACTCCTTAGGAGCTTACAGGTGACCTAAGTAGACTAGTAAGTAGTAAGACTCACACGCAGGAACACAACAACCCTCTAGGGAGTTATTATTTTGCTGCGGTTTTCTGTGAGGTGGAGGTACTACCCCAGACGGGCTGCTTTGATGCGCCATTCCTCTCTTAAAACAACAACACAGACCAAGACAAATAGACAGACATGTTCATGCAGACAAATGTTTGTCTTGTGCGGGAATCGAACTCACTAGCGTTGGTGTCAAACCACTACGCCACCGAGCTCGTCGCGTTAATTGTTGGAAAATTTGGGGGTGTAAGCTCACCCACACCAATGCTCGTGGGTTCGATTCCCACAAAGGACAAATATTTGTATGCATGAACATGTCTGTTTGTCTTGGTCTGGCTGTTTTTAAGACTGACATCTTACGAATCAAAGTCAGCCTCATCTGTACATAGAGCATATCGGAGCAGCCTGACTGTGGATGTACCACCATCCCACACAAGACTACAGTCAAATAACAACTACCTGGAGGGTATTCTATGCGGAAAGGAAGCATTTAGTTCAACATGAGCAAACAGAAAAACATTGCTCACGTTAATTTGCCTTTATGCAGTCACTTTGACTCTTCCCTGAATGTTAGAGGTACAAAGCTTTGGTTATTATCATTAAGCCTCAACTTTGCGGAGGAAACCGAAAAGATGAACACAAACATAAATTCATTAGTTTTCAGTACCCATACATGCTTTTATAGACGGCATAACTCGCTCCGTAAATTATCTAAGCTACGAGCGCTTTCAAAACTTTTAATGGAGTCAATTTGGCCTCGCATTCAAAACACCTAACGTATAGTAAAGAGGAAGGCAGGTAAGCACGATTTATACAAACATTAGTGCAGTCTTTTATGCGAGACCGAACTCGTCCTAAAATATGTTTGCGGCTAAACGACTAGCAGTCAAAGAAATGGAATTACAAAGATTCGTAACGATTAAGTTATTATAACTATTTTGTAATTTCGTATAATTAATTGAATGCTTACATTATTATGGTATGAAATTGTTATTTTTACATCGAATTCATGTCATGCATGACGATAACTGCTAGGTATTTTCCGCGGTGTTTTCGATGCGATCTCCAACTTACTTGATATAGCTTGCTACATACGTTTCTGAGAAGGTGCAGCATGTACATGAACGAAATGGAATTTAATCTCATTGTTATGAAATAAAAAAAAAATACGTTCTTCAGATTGGAGGCAGTTAAAGAACTTTTAATGGAGCAATTTGCAGGCGTATTGAAAACAGCCGTTCTAGGAAGCAACAGAATTGAACCGGCGAGGTTCGTTTTCACGTCAACTGATTAAGAAAAGTAATTTAAATTCAGTACTGTGTTGCTCTGTTTCAGGCGAAATTTTACATTGCAGTTATATAATAATAGAAATGTACGAGTATATTCATTTCTATTTAACTATATCTTCACACCAAGTTACTTGTGGGCGTAACCAGAGAGAACCGAATTTGACGATGAGTCATCGATCGTAGCACGCAGCACATTTATATCTATTTCTGGCGCTGCTTTAACCAGGGATGCTCGGAGAGACTCCAAATTATGATGAGGTTTAGCGCAGACTTTCTCCCCCAAATGTTGCCATATCTTGTAGTCCAGTGGGTTTAAATCTAGACTAGAAGAGGGCCAGTCTTCATGACCGATGAAGTCAATTCCACGGGCGGTCAACCAGTTTTGAGTGTTTCGTGCCTTATGAGCTAGTGCAGAGTCCTTAAAATGCCCGGTTTTTTACGATAAGCTCGTAGTACCAGGTCTTCATTTAACACTTTTTTGACAGTGTTTCTGCTTAATTCCATCTGAAGCGCTAAGATTTTTTGTTTACGCATCAAAGTTTACTGCTTTGATGACCGCTGGTGTCCTAACAGTGCGAGGTCGGCCGCTCCTCTTACGATCTTCGAAGCTTGAATCTTTAGTATATCGTTTGACAGTGCGATAAATAAACCATAGTGCTATTTGAAATTTTTGTAGAATGTTGAAAATCTCTTATGACGCGTAACCACAGCAGTGTAACGCGTTAACCGGGACTCTATCTTCTTCCTTCGACCACTACATATTTGAAAATGAATGAAAATTAATTTATTTTTTATTTTCGATGAGCGGGAACGTTCTATGTTTAAATAATAATAAGGTTTTGACAGAACTTATGATAATAATATAGAGTGGGGTAACGAAGAGACCTTAAGGCAAACGAGCAAACGGCCTATCTGATGATAAATAGTTATTGCAATTTTGAATGCCAGCTGTATCAAACCACTATATTGCCGGTTCCTCAGAAATTGACGAAACCGCGCCTTAACGATTAGCATATCGTAGTTACGAATATTGATCGTTCGATCAAAATTAAAAGAACAAAGTAAATGCAAAAGTAAACGCAAGATGAGACTAAATCTCTACATAGACTCGGTCATTCCAGTTCAACAAAAGCATTGGATCATCAACAATGCGAGCTGTCCATCTTTGTATTCAGTGAAGTGTATCGAAGCTGGTATCGGCGAGCTCCAGCCCACTGAAAGGAGCAATGTTCCATGTGAGGCAGAATTTATGCTTTATAAAGCAAACGCCTATGCTAGTAATTTCCTTTAAGCGCTATTTTACAGAACTTGCGGTAACTTTAACAAATTTGCAGTAAAAATCCTATTTCCCTTTACGCTTATTAGGTTACACTTGAAACAGAATCCGTGATGTATTGAATGAAACCTGTGACTACTCAATGTAGTTGTAGTTCAAATGTTAGCCTAATTGGAACGCTCCACAGCAACTGCGGGATTTGGAAAATGATTTGTAAGCACGAACCGGCCCGATATTAAACAACTTCAACCTTTTTCATTTCGCTTGGACTAGGTAAACTAGTCACATACTTGATGAGTCACTTGATTGAAATTTGAGACACTGTTTAGATTTCCGTGCACAAACGGGAAAATTAAATCCCTACAATAGTGATATTGTACATGTAAGTGATTGTGTGTTTGTCTGTCAGTCTTCACAGTCATTAGCGTTACTAATTTTACGTTAGTATGTGTAATGATTTCTTGATTATTACACAAATGAACGTAAAATTTGTAATACTTATGCAACATGCTGATCTTCTCATATTCGAACATTAATATCTCAAACTAGGATTATGTGCCAAAAAGGACATTCATTTCTACGAGAAAAAACTTATAGAATGCTATCGTCTGGATTACTTTTTAAAAGAGCTTTAGCTGCACGTCCTCAAACATTGGTTTCATTTCTATTTACTGAGTCAGTTAGTCCTTATATGTTCAACTTCTTCGATGATTTTTACATTTAAATACGTTCAAAATTGGCTTGCAGTAAAAATAACAGAAAACAATTCAAAGTGGTATAGTATTTACCCAAGGAAAACTAAACTATAGCGGTCAAACTCTTACCTTTTCTGGTGTGAGCGACGAAAGTGGCACTGTATGGTTACACATATGTCCCAACAGTTTCGTCGAATCGCACGGATCGTATTATACGTGACACTTTTGACGTAACACAATTTTCAAAATTGATATTTTGCAAAGACATGGCATAATATCTCTCTATATACATATGTCTACTATCTTCAAAGTCTTGCCACAAAATTATGTCTAGGTTTAGGCCCAATCCATATGGCTTCTGTTAAAATATTTTTCCGTAGCCTGATTTTCCACCTATGTTTAAAATAGATATAGTTCCTTTCAACTGATGTACAGTGCGGTCATTTATCGAAATCTGTTCGAGAATATTCCGGTTGGAGATTGTTACCTAAGATCAGATTCTGGGGTTGAAAGTTTTAGCAACAACTTTTAATGGACCGCAATCAGTTATATATGCATAGCTCGCAATACAGGCATGCTATTAAATCTTCATATAGTATTCTTGATTATCTGGTGAATTGGATGTTCAAAAGTAGTAAACTCGGAAGTTGGTTTAATTTGTTGCTGAAAATTAGATATTGTCATAACGCGAGATATCTAGTAAATATCGTCACACAGAAATGAACAAAGACCCAGTACGGCGCAATATATCGTCAGCGGTGCACTTCTTCAGAAATAATGAAACAGTCTATTGCCCCGTTACAACAGGCTGCACAAATAGGCTCTTTGGAATAGCAGTTATTTGACTGCTAGCCATTTTGAAACACTGAATAAATAATTCGTGATGGGTGGATTTGGTTCATGTAGACGACAGGGCAGTGAAAACACGCAGTGTGGGTAGTGCATTTTGAGCTCATGCTTGCCTTAAAATGGTCCGTCATCATGTCACAAAGAATATGTTATTTTTTTATACAACGCCGGGAATATATAATATAAACATACGGCGCACCTGAGGCAAAGTACCGCAGCCTATGAACGCTTACAACACATTATGTATCACCCGCGCCTTGCCATCTCTGCTGCTAACAAAGCCACTTTTTAGGAGCATACTGGTGACCTCCAGTCATTTGTTATTTGGATGCGACTTTCTAAGAGGTACTTCTCCAGACGGGCTGCTGCAAGGCTTTTACTACCTTTCTTAATTTTTAAAATTTAATTTCAGCACGGGAGGAAAGGTATAACATTCCGCATGTAAGTGTAAAATATATATTTTATATGCGGAAGCATCTAGTGGCATTTAATTGTTTCTTCAGTTTACTTTTAGTTTAAAGAATGCTGTATGTTTTTCAAAAATAAGAAAATAAATTGAAATTACATAAAATTTTTAACTCAACTTCGCTTGCAATTACATGGTTCACGTAAAATCTGTTCAAGCGCGAATCGGACTCGATACCTAGGGTTCAGCATGTTACGCTCATTGTATAATAGAATTATACATGTTGTAGCATACTTTATGTAAGTAGGTAAGTAAAAAACAAGATAATAAAAAACACAGAAAGTATCACTTGATCCAATCTTTCAGGCGTTTACACATATTACACAATAACAACAATTATTCAATAGAAAAAAGAAATATCTTTTCTAATTATAATCTACACTTTTACTCAACCATTCTATTATAGTAGCTCCGAATTTGTGAAATCTAAAGTCATTGAAATCGTATGGTATTTTTGTAGATACTTCGACCGTTCCTCGAACCTAACCTAAATCTGACCCAAACTATACTAAAATTTAACTCAACTCTTAAGGTAAGTGAAAAAAGTGAAAGGTCTACCCATGTTCACATTCGATAAATCAACTACGGAACGCAAGATTCACTAAACAGCAAGAAATATAAAAAAAAAAAACCGAGTCCAAAAAATCTAATTTCCTAGTAGGTGTGGTAGGGTATTAAAATTCATTAAAAGGTACAAAATAATTACTTTGTTTCTTTAAATGACTATAAACGAATATTATATTATATTACAATTATTTCCATTTAAACAGAAAGTAGAAATATATTTTTAGACTACATACTTTATTATGCATTCATTGTTATTTGTGGAGTCGGTGCCAGCACCTTTGTTGTGTATGTTTGTAAATAAGTTTAATTAGGTATTGCTAAAATTCAGCATTAACGTAACTTTCAATTTATATCGTAAATCTAAGGAAATTTCCCAAAAAATCTCATAATCTTGGCTGGCACCGACTGAACAAAATCTATATATATATTCTTTATTGCATAAAACAGTGTTAAACATAGTAAGAAAATACTCGTAGTAGTTATGCAAAGGCGAGCTTATCTCTATAATAAAGAGATCTCTTCCAGCCAACCTGTGCTGTGGGATATTTTGTAAAGAATAGCGGATAGTAAAAGTACAATATACCAGATATATCTCTACGGTACACTAACAAGATACAAATAAATACTTATCTACCGTATTGTATTAGGACAATAATATTAAATGGATACTATTGTCCTAATACAATGATTTAGTTCTAAGTAGTCTAAAATATATTTCTACATACATACATATCATCACCATTGGGGTAGGCATAGACGTCAAGTGCACCGATCCAAATATACCCATCTCGCTTCTTCCACACTCATCAACCTCTTCATTAATGCTCTTCGGTTTTGGGTGCTTCTGATTTGGTCCTTTTTCAACACATCAGTAATTTGATCTATATGTGTGCGTCTAGGGCGGCTCCCGAAATCTCCATTCACTCACTCTTGTCTGATACACTTCTTTTGTAACTTTTGTCATTCATTCTTTCTAAATGATAGAACCATCTCAGCATATCCATTTAAATTTTTGTCACTACATCATCTTTCATTCCACAAAGTTTTCGTATTTTTTACTCTCAATCATTCTCACTCCACACATACTCCTCGGCGCTCTCATTTCTACGGCGTTCACCCGGCTTTCATGATTCTTCTATCATATTCATATTTCACTGTCGTACATCTATGTTGACGTTAATACACCCTGAATGATAGCAAGGCGAGATTTGTTCGATATGTTATCGCTTGTAACCACGGAGTACAATGCACCATTGATACGGTTTCCTGCTTTCACTCTTCTTTCAATATCGTACTCACATCTTACATCTCTCGTAAACATAGAACCTATATAAACAAATTCATTCACTTGTTCCACTTTTGATCTCCGATCATTATCTGGCAATCTGTAACACTTTAATTCCTTTCAAACACCATCGCTTTCGTCTTCGTTACATTTATTTTCAACAACACTGCCACCAAGGTCTGCAAGAGAGCATACGCATGAGAGCATACGCCCAGCGCGTTATACGAGCCGGCACGGAACTAGTGGCGCACCCTACTGGGTCGCGTAACTACTGGCAACTGACCAAAGCCATGCAGTCCAACTTCTGCCAGCCCTCGCTGCCGCTGCGATACCCTGATGGCTCACTGGCGCATCTTATGGCCAGTCTCTTTGCGGCTTACTCCCGGATCGATGACTGTAGTACGCAACTACCAACAATACCCTCCAGTGGATCCGTTATGCCCGATATCCACATCAGGCAGCGAGATGTGCGTTTTGAACTATAGTCACTCGATCTCAGCGATTGTTCTAACAAAATGTGCAGTGGTGTTGTCTCCGGCGTTGACACGCCTCTTCCGCCTCTCATACTCATCCGGTTGTGTTCCGGATGCTTGAAGAGAGGCCAATGTGCATCCGGTCCCCAAAAAGTTAGACCGTTCTCATCCATCAAATTACGGCCATTCTTCAGTGTTGTGCAAAGTCATGGAACGGATCCTTAACAATCAATTGATCCGTTACCTAGAAGATCATTCCATAATCAATGATCGTCAATATGGTTTTAGACCGAAACGATCAACGGGTGATCTTCTAGCGTATGTGACGCACCTCTAGGGAGAGGCAATCGATAAATATGGCGAATCCATGGCAGTCAGCCTAGATATCGCTAAGGCGTTTGATCAGGTCTGGTACAAAGCACTTCTCTCCAAACCTCCGGCATACGGTCTGCCCCTCCAGCTTTGTAACTGGATTGCTGGCTTCCTGCATGAGCGTAGAATCCGCGTCCTTACAGATGGATGCGCTCCGTGGTTCATATCAGTGAATGCTGGTATCCCACAGGGCTCCGTTCTATCGCCCACCCTCTTTCTTCTGCATATTAATGACATACTGCCACTTAGTAATATTTATTGTTACGCAGATGACAGTACCGTCCATGGGCGATATTTCGGTCGGCCTAGTGCTGATCGGACAGAAATCGCTGAGAGGCGTGAGAGTCTTGTCGTTGAATTGAATCGGGTCTTGGATCTCATTAGTAAATAGGGTGCCAATAACCTGGTTGAGTTTAATGCTGAGAAAACTCAGGTTTGCGCGTTTACAACAAAAATGTCCCCCTTCCTTCCCACTCCCAGTTTTCAGGGCGCTTCCCTCAGATTGCGATATAGCCTGAATATGCTAGGTATGGTTATTCATTGCCACGTTAACCAGCGTTATTACAGTCGTGAACAGGGTGTGCAGATTCTTCACGCCAGACCAGCTTTGTCTGCTTTATAAGACACAAGTTCGGCCTGCGTGGAGTATTGCTTGCATCTCTGGGACGGCTCCGCATAGTATATACTTGAGGCTCTCGATAGGTTGCAGCTACGGGCTATCCGCATAATTGACGACGAAGCCTAGAACCTCTTCAACTGCGTAGGGACATAGGCTCTCTAAGTTATTTTACCGCTTTTACCATGGCGAGTGCTCTGAAGAACTGTTTTTCCTTAACCCACCCTCTCCACTCCATCATAGAATCACACATGCGGGCTTGCAATGTCATCGTTCCACTGTTGAGAATATCTCATCGCGTACCAAAAAGTTCAGCAACTCCTATTTTTGTCGTACCATTAAAAAGTGGAACGCCTTGCCTGCATATGTGTTCCCTCCTTCCTACAATATGGGATCCTTCAAACGAAGCGTGAAGAAGCATCTTGCGGGTCAGCATGGCAGTGTCAACTAACAGGATACGGTGTAGTATTTTGTCAGTTGCAGTTGCGATTTGGGCTCCTCTTTCGCGTACCATCAGGCAAAGAGGAGCCACTATGCTGAACTAATAATAAAAAAAATAATTTTCTAACTATTTGTTGTAGTTCTTCCCCCGAAGATGCAAGGAGAACCTGATCATCGACGCACAACAGGGTTTTAAATATTGACTCATTCGTTTTTATTCCAAAGCAACAGCCAAAGGGATGAGGACACATCAGCCATTTCCAAGTCAATGAAGGCACAGAAAACCTTTTTGTGTTATGTTAAGGCTTTCTCTGTTATACACCTTAAGGAAAAGACTTGATCCATACATCCCGTCCCCTTGTGAAATCCGGCTTGTACATCCTAAATTTTTAGATTCCGTTACAGACATCAGGATCTTTGCATACTCCTGGGAGGCAATGGCCTCCTTCTGCGAGATAGTCATGTCGCAGAAGGAGGCCTCGGAGCGGGACAGGGAAGATGATCCTGAAGCTGTCCCGCTTCGGAGACGGCGGACGGGAGTGCGGCGTAGGCGCTACCTAGCTGCGCTACTGCCGCCTCCCTAATATGTGGGACTAGGGGTCAGGATGGGAACCTGGCCCCATAATGGTCCCGCCGCCGGAGGGGCCGTCACAATTTGCCGGGATGGCCCCTAGATTGGAGAAGTCCGGCCCCTTCTGAGGGGCTGGCCAGTCGCAGTGGTGCCCTGTTGCTGACAGATCCGGGGCACCACACCAACGCGGCCGATGGCATTTCGCGGGGTCGTTTAGTGGATATACCGTCGGCTGTCCGACGGGGAGTCCCACACTACCACCGGAGGCCACCCAGGCACCGGTGGTGCGCGTAACGCATTTTTCCCCGCGTCACAAAAAAAAAAAGGATCTTTGCATACAATTTGCCTGCTACACTCAGGAGGCTTATACGACGATAATACTTGCATTCAATCTTTACCTTTGTACTGCGGTACAATCACGGCCTTTACCCAGTCACCTGGTACGTGGCCGGAACGCCAGCATAGGTTGAATAAAAGGTACAACAGGGCTGTTATGATTCCTCCACCCACATTGAGCATTTCGGTAGATATCCTAGCATATCCTCCAGCTTTACTCATTTTCATTCTCTTTATTACATTCATTATCTCTTCCATGCTAATGCTATTTTCACAGTTAAAATTCTCATTCACATCTTTGTTTCTATTTCCTTCATTTCTGCCTTATTCAAATAGACTTTCAAAATATCCCTGCCATTCCTTTAAATTTTCTGTACTATCCTTAATTACATCATCATTTGAAGTCCTTACCATCCCTACTCTCGAATCTCCAGATTTATCTCGGGCTGTTCTGACTAAACGCCAAATAACTTGATATTAAAATATTTCTAATTTCTGTTTAAGTGCAAATAAACACTTCAATATTTGTTTATAATCATTTAAAGCAATAGAGCAATAATTTTGTACCTTTTAGTGCAACTCATCATAGCAGATATTTTTGGAGTCGGTTCTTTTTGTAAAAAATATATCATAGCAGATTTTTGTAAAAATGTTTAATGTGCCTTTTCAATGAGACGGGTAAACAACGTGCCTATCATAATTCACGAGCATCTAATGAGATGAGTAACGTGTTCACCGTTTCAGCTTCATCGTCGAGCATCCATACAATGGCACTGATGACCAACGTACCCACCGTCTTAGCTTGATTCACGAGCATCTATCCAATAAGAAGGATGAGTAACGTGCCTAACGTGTCAGCTTAATTCAAGAGTCAGACCACGCATGGGGCACTGTAGTCACCTTTGGACGGGAGCACATGGATATCAGCTGGGACCATGTAATTCGGTTCAGAGACGAGTTGTGAGAATTGTTACAGACGGTATTGAGCCCTTAAGTTTAAGAAAAGATAGTCTTTACATGCAATTTGATCTAACCTGTTTTGTGTGCTTCCGCCACCAATTACTTCATACGGTCTAGCGCCGGCCGGCACCCACCCACTACTGTTAGTACGTGCAACTTGCCGACGCTGCCATGGCTGCTCCGGTAGTTTCTGCCTCAGCTGCTGCGGTCGTCCGCCATCTGGAACTTGGTCCCACGTTGGTGATGTGTTGAAAAAGGGCCAAATCAAAAGTACCCAAAACCGAAGAGCATGCATGAAGAGGTTGATGAGTGTGGAAGAAGCGAGAGCGATATGTTTGGATCGGTGCATTTGGCGTTCTATAGTCTCTGCCTACCCCAATGGGAAACTGGCGTGATGATATGTATGTATGGATTTATATACATATTTTATCACTTGCTCGGCGGTGAAGGAAAACAATGTGACGAAACCCATACGTCCAAGAAACCATGTGACTTGCGTCTTATCACCAAATCATACTAACCTAGACCAAATCAATATGAAGTATGCATTAAAACTTTCCCTTATCAAATTTTCCAACTTTGTATGAAATAAAAAGTCTCTGATGTGTGCTAGTTCCTCTCAACTAACGTACAGAGTAGTCATTTATTGAAATCTATCACAGAATATTCCAGTTGGGGATTGTTAGTAAAGACCAGATTTTGGGGTTGAATGTTGCTAAAACTTTTAATGGGCCGCATTCAGTTATGTATGCAAAACTGCTGTTCGCAGAACAGCCACGATATTAAATCTTAGCATAGGTAACGTTCTCGTTTATCCAGGGAATTGTATGCTCCAGCGTTATAGACTCCGAAGTTGATTTAAGTTGTTGCTGAAAATTCAACATTGTCATAAAGCGATGAAATTATTAATATCATTAAAGTGAAGGTGTCTTAAAATAAATTAAAAATCTTCACATAGTAACGATGTAAATATGTAGGGATAGGAATAATTGTTTTTTTTAGTCCAATGAGTACGGCCGAAAGTAGTAATACATATTAATTATTCTTTTTACATGATATACGTTATATTGTGTTATTTGTATATTTATGTGCAATAAAGAATAAAGAAATTACGCTAGGAGTTCTATGGTATGATTGCCTTTGCCAGTCTTTGATATCATAGTGAGCATGGATGTTTATCTCATTCGAGATTCTACTCGAGCATTGAAGGGCGCGTTAAGTTGTTAGTCAGGACTTTAGCCAGTAGATGGTAGTTGCTATGAATCAACCGATGAACTTGAGGGACTGTACGTACTGTCATCGTCATCTTCACAGTGATTTTCTTGTCAGTGAGTCAGTGCCTGAATATTATCAATGTTGTTTGTATCAAAATTTTGGTCTTGATCTTAGTTAGTATCGTAAGTATTTTGTTCATTACCTGTAGGTTGTAATGGAGGTTGACTACTTTCCACGATGATCGAATAATTAGTGGAACCATTATCTTTTTCTAGGTTATTTTCTCTATTATCACGACTAATATCAAGAACGTGATCCTCATTTTCGTTACTTGTCGATGGCTTATCATCACTATACACTGACTTAGCTTGACATGACGCAATCTTTTAGGAGTCTGCAGAAATTTCATAATGTAGTTTTCAGATAAAGATACATCAAGTGTTGGTACAAGGCCTGCTATTCTCGTATTCTTCAAAAACACCTAGGATTCTACGTGATCGCTTCATTGTGGTAATGCAAAGACTTGTACATATAACCTTTTAACTAGAACATTAGTACATCACTAATTTCAATATACTCTAATACCATGATACTACGATACGATCATAACTGGATACGTATAGCACCCTAATGTTAATTTCGTTACAAATTTTGTTTTCAACGGCATTTAGTATTTGATTAGAAACGTTGACTTTGTTTTGGATGGATTCCTCTATGTAACCTTCGGCCACAGTGGTAGATTTGCATCCACCGTGACGTTTTAAAGTAATCGTATCTTCACCAGCGTCCACTGACAAGGCTAAAGACGTTCTGCGGAAGCAGTGGCCTGTGTATTCTTTTGCGTTAGGTAGATTGAGACATCGGCTATTGTTTTACCCAGACTTCCTAGCTTATTTATTCCAACGTACATTTGCCGACTATATAATTAGGAAAAAAACCATGTTTTGACAAGGATTTGAACGCAGATACATATATCGTTTATATAAAGTCATAGTATTTGCCGGTGATAGAAAAGGATCTGTCTGTTTAATATTTGGTATAGTCACCCTTTATACCAAATATTAGTGCAATCTGAACTAAAAATATATGTTGTTTAGTGAATCTTAGATGAATAATAATATAGAAATTAAAATAAATATTGATTATTGACAGACTTACTTTTCTTTGAAAATATAACTTATCCGGTGATTCGATGATGGTACATGTTGGAATGCGGGTGAGGACGATATGGAAAAATCCAAAGTGAAGAATAGGGATCCATCTAGACTGATATTACCAGCTTGCAGTAGTAGTTAATATCAAAAAAATTGTTATGTAATGACTATAAAAATATTTAATAAAATCCCTAAAGATACGAGTATAAGAATATTGCCTATTAAAAAATTTAAAACAAAACTTTATAGGTGGCTAGTAAATCAATGTTTATATAATATTCAAGAATTCATGATAAATAAATATTAAAAATGACTAGATAGTCATAATATATTAATAAGTAAAATAATATGTACATCGCAATGAAAATTATATAGTATTAAAATTAACAATGGAACTATTTCATTAATTCGGAATTTTATACGGAAATTGTAATTATTGAATCTAATTTGAAATCATATTTTTAATGTATATTTCCATAACACTGTGACAAAATATGCGGACTAATATTATTTAACAAGTTCGGAATGTAAACATATTTTGTGCAAATAAATGATGATTGATTGATTGATTGAGGCAGCGTGGGCTGACACCTCCCAAGCTTTTCAACGTCTATGTTAATGACCTCATCGTTGACTTGAGCGGCGCAGGTGTCGGTTGTAGTGTATGGGGCGTAGGCGTGAACAACATAAGCTACGCGGATGACATGGCGCTTCTGAGTCCAACGGTGGTTGATATTAGAAAACTATTGGCAATATGTGAGAAATAGGCTGCGATCCATGGACTCACTTACAATGTAAGCAAATCTGAATATATGGTATTAAGGGCGCCGGTAAGTGCCCAAAATCACTAGCGATATCGCTCTTAATGGAGAAACCATAAAACAAGTCACTAATTTCAAATATTTGGGGTATTACCTTACCGAAGACCTTAAAGACGATATAGACATTGACAGGGAGCGTAGGACTCTGGCGATGAGGGGTAACATGCTTGCCCGTAGATTCTCCCGGTGTACCGACACAGTGAAAAAAAGATCGCTAGATGCCCTACGTATCCAATATTTTCAGAATGCTGTTGCGACTGCCGCGCTTCTGTATGTATATAGATTTTTTTCAACAATCCGAAAAAAGGCAATCAATGTCATATATTTCCCAAGGAGTTGCTGTGTAAGCAGCAGAGGAAGCATCGCCCGAGTGATACTTAATATATCGCAAGCGTTAATGGGCTACGGTACGGTACGGTAATGGGCCCGCTTTACATCAGATGGGCTGTATTCTTGTATGCTTCCCGATGTAGTATATAAAAAAAAAAATTCCAATTTTGTGTAAAATATAAAATCTTTGAAGTATTGGTTCCTTTCAAGCATAAAGGTAATAACCTACAGAGAACCCATGGCACCGATAAATAATTCAATTCAGTGCGACGGATCGGGGGGTAACGCGTAGCACTTACGGCTTAATAAATATAAATATTGTCGGACAAATTACACAGCGCCATCTACCCCCAAAGTAAGCGAAGCTTGTGTTATGGGTACTAGACAGCTGATAGACATACGTAAATACATTTTTTTTGTAAATACATACTTATTATACACTAGCTGTGTCCGCGATTTCGTCCGCGTGGAATATTATTTAATTATATTAATAAAAATGAATAAAACTTCTAAAATAAAAGTAGCCTAAGTTACTTCTTATTACATCAGCTATCTGCCAGTGAAAGTCCTGTCAAAATCGGTACAGCCGTTTTAGAGATTAACCGGAACAAACAGACATTTAGACCGGTTCCATTCGGTGACAGTTCACATCCAGCCCTAAAAACAGCACTGACCCATAGGCCGGCAGACCCAAGCAAATTACCATCAGGCGTCTGCGTCTACACAGACGGCAGCAGGATAGGGGATAGAGTGGGAGCAGCCCTGAGCGTGTGGCGAGATGGAGGGGAAATCGCCTCCAAAACATACCGACTGGAAAACTTCTGCACTGTGTTCCAGGCGGAAATGTTCGCGATTCTGAAGGCGACAGAGGTAGTGAAATAAGGTGGTTACTCGAGGGTAAACATACTGAAAACTCGGGAGCAATGGTGGGAGGCTTTTCACTGTATGTAAATATACAGTGAACAAAGCTTGTATCGCTCCACCTATAGAGTAAATGGCAGCTCGTCACGCCGCCGATAGCCTTTATACAGCTAAAGGTGGCAGACGCGAGACCTCAGGTCTCAAGGACGTGGGAATATACCCAAGATATTGTGAATCGTAACCAGCAAGAAGCCAAAGCAAGCATTAAAAACGTCCCTGGCAAACGGGGGAGAAAAAACAAAATATTAAAAAAAAAAACAGACAAAATTAGTAAAAATATTAATTTTGGGTATATGTACCGTGTATACATCCATATGCATTTAATAATATTTCAATACTACAAACAGACACTCCAATTTTATTCATCTGTATAGATAGAAAATACCCAGACCAAGACAAACAGACATGTTCATGCACACAAATGCTTAATGGTTAAGAAGTCCTCCCATTGGTCAGTAAAGCTCGAACCGCTGATATATTTAGGCGCTAGACTCAACGATTTAGTGAGCGCGGTGTAATTTCCATACAAGACAAACATTTGTGTGCATGAACATGTCTGTTTGTCTAGGTCTGGATGTTTTAAGAGAGGTAGGGCGCATCAAAGCAGCCCGTCTGAGGAAGTACCTCCACCTCACAGAAAACCGAAGCCAAATAACAACTCCCTAGAGGGTTTTTGTGTTCCTGTATGTGAGTGAGGTCACCAGTAAACTCCTAAGGAGTTGCTTTCTAAACAGCAGAGGAGGCATCGTGCGATTATTTATTATTTATTTATATACTTAATATATTACAAGCACAGTAGGCTACGGTACTGCTTTAATCAGGTACCGTATGCTTGTATGCCTCCTGACGTTGTATAAAAAAAATCATTATCCTGTTTCCTAACCCATTACGATAGGCGGGGCTCTGCTACCTAAGCTTAATGATTTGGTGAAGATACCGATTTTAACATGAAGTGATTGCCATCAGCCCTCCAAACCCAGAGGGTTGCCTCATGATATTTTCCGTCACCACTGAGCCAGCGATAAGGCCAGTCGGTTATTAGATAAATGGATTGTTTTGTATATGGGTTATGTGATATACACCTCCCTTAATATTGATCTCATCTCAATAACTGTTACAGCGAAATGTAACATATGTGAACTACCTAAGAATAACAAATTGTAGAACACGAGTTATCAATGTCTCACTTATTGCGACAAAACCGTACGTGTTTTAGCCGATGGCTACTTCCGGAATCTTAAAACCAACTAATGTTCACGAAAAGTTATAAAGACGTCAGTATAGAGTCACGTAGTATCTGGTTCAGTTTGCATACTTCGAAAGGGGTTTGGTATAAAGACGTAAAATCAGTTGCATTCTAATTGCACAAGAAACAGCTTGTCAAAGCAGAATCAAAATTGCCTTTCGTAACCGGTTGAGGTGAGAACGAACCTTGTTTGTACAATTTTGATGCTTACGAGAACGGTTGTTTTCGATACGGGTGCAAATAGTGCCATTAAAAGTTCTTTAGTTTCCTCCAATTCGAATTGGTAACCAGTACCGTCTACTAAATATTGGACAATGACGAGACTAGCTGCTCAACATTATTTCCAAATATTGAAATCTCAGATTTCACCTTACTTAGATACTCGTAAATAATTAAGTAAATAATATAAAAGTAACCAGAAATGACAAATTAATGTAGACAACATTTTACCTGCATAAATTATGACTGCATTTCAGACAAAATTTGTACAAACTCGGTAAGTTTACTAGAACGTGGCTTCATATTTTCAACAGCGCTCAAGTAAAGTTTTTTTTCTACACTGTGTAATCACCCGGCGTTGGAAACGGTAAAGTTTAACTACTATTTGGCACACTTTCAAACTCCTACCGTGACTGCCTCGAGCTATATCGTATTTTTTACTCTCTTAACGGTTCGATTTAAACATGCTATAACTCTTTCCGTTCTATTCATGTTTGCGCTACACTCGAACGAATTTTCAGGAATGTGCGTGGCAAACAGAACCTCGGGCGTGGGTCGTATTTCATAAAGTGAAAAATATCTAGTAAGTATCCCAATGTAGGAATGAATAAAGACTGAGTGCGATGCAAAAAATTGTCAACAAACTAGTGCATTCCTTTAGAAAAATGTAATATTCAACTATCGCTATAGCTGTCCGCGCAATTCTAATATTTGGGATAGAGCAATTTTTTGATTGCTAGCCATTTTAAATATTAGCATAAATATTTTGGTGCAGGTTTGATCTAGGTACGTATGTATAAATTGCACTTATCTGCCTATTAACTATGCGCTAAGTGATTTGAAAGTGAGGCCAAATTGACTCCATTAAAAGTTTTTGAAGCGTTCGTAGCTTAAATAATTACGAAGCGAGTTATGCCGTCTATAAAAGCATGTACGGATTCTGATTATTAATAAATTTATGTTTGTATTTATCTTTTCAGTTTTCTGCGCAATTTGAGATTTAATGATACTAACTTCTAGCATTCAGAGAAGACTCAAAGTGGCTGTATAAAGGCAAATTTGCGTGAGTAATGCCTTTCTGCTCATATTGAAATAAAATGCTCCGCCATCCTTCAACATAGAATACATTTAAATTTGTTCACTAACGGTGAATTTAACGTACATAAAATTGTGGTTTACATGTTTCTCCATCGTCTTTTGACTCAAGGCAACCTCACCTGAAGATGATGCACCCTGCTGAGGGTAAGTTACGAATCGCCTTCCTTTATGAAATCATGTTTCAGTTAGAAACATTTTTTGTCATCGTTACTCGAACTCGATCTAAATTTGACTCAAATTTGACTCACGCTGTACCGAAACCTATTGAATCATTAAGAATTTTTTCGCAAGCAAACAAAGCGAAGCAAATACGGAACCCTACACTGTGCGTGGCCCGACATGCACTTGGCCGGTTTTTATTTCCTCTTACTTACTATTTGTACGCGCAGTTACAAGATTTGCAAAATTGCGGTCAAAAATTGGCGTTTCTTTTCCTTTTACGCTTGTTACATTCCGTTTCAAACAGAATCCGTGATGTGCCAATGGAAGCAGCGACTACTCAATGTAGATCAAATATTAGCCTAATTGGATCTCTCCACGGCGGCTGCGGGATTTAGAAAACGATTTGTAAGCACAAATGTTACCCGATTGAGAACTAAGGCTGCCTTTTGACAAGATGAGGAGCTAGGTAATTGAATGATTAGCAATGGCTTTAAGCAATGGTCGTAAGACAAACATTTATGGTTTCTCTTATTTTTTATACTACGTCGGGAGGCATACAAGTATACGGCCCACCTGATATAAAGCGGGTACCGTAGCCTATTAACGCTTGCGATATATTAAGTGTCACTCGCGCGATGCCTCCTCAACTCCTTAGGAGCTTACTGGTGACCTCACTCACACGCAGGAACACAAAAACCTTCCAGGGAGTTGTTATTTCGCTGCGGTTTTCTGTGAGGTGGAGGTACTTCTCCAGACGCGCTACTTTGATGCGACCTACCTCTCTTAAAACTTCCAGATCAAGACAAACAGCCATGTTCATGCACACAAATGCTTGGCTTGTGTGGGAATCGAACCCACGAGCGTTGGTGTCAAAGTCGCGTCATTCACGACTGAGCCACATTTCAGCCACTTTGTTAGCATAGTTAATATATATATACATGCCAAACAACAGCTTTTTAGTATCAAGCGTCTCCGAGTTAGGCCGCTACCATGTTTAAGTTGAATTTTTCCACACCCTCATTGTTTTTAAAAAACCTATCTAATGACATCCTACACTATGGGGTGGGTGGAAATAATAATTCATCCCCACAGAAGAGCCAAGGAAGTACCAGACTTACCTACCATGACCAAATTGATTGTGTTTTATTAGAAGGTGATATCAGGAGCTTGTTAAAGAAGCGAGTGAGGTGTTGAAAGGCAGAGTCATGTGATGCTCTGTTTCTCTCTGTCTGCCACGCAAGGGATTTGGTGTGAGGTACAGATATATTGTAATGCATTCGAAGTTATAATAAACAACAAATACATACCAAGATTTCTAATTTATTGTGAGAGATGTTTATTTTAATGATATTAATAATTTCCTCGCGTTATGACAATGTTGAATTTCCTGTAACAACTTAAATAACTTCCGAGTGGTTAACGCCTGAGCTTCAACATAATATTACCTATGTGAAACTTAATATTGTGCTTGTTCTGCGAGCAGCACTTTTGCATATACTCTTACAACTGCATGCGGTCCATTCCTTTTTATTTAATTCAAATTTGGAAAATCAGGCAAAGGTAGGAGAGTTATTTATTGTTGATGCCACACATATTTGTTTTGGCACATTAGAGAAAAATGATGAGAGTGAATTTTTACGTCTCGACATCAAAATCTACAACACGAAGTTTGTTGTTAAATGTCTTTGAAGTTTCGTTCGTGACAATGTTCAAGGTAGTTAGTTATTCAAATTCTTATTAATGAATCTACAACACATGATTTAAATCAGTTCAGATAAAATATATGCATAATATATGTGTGTGTGTTGCCTTTAAAATATATACGGTGGTGAATGATATTAATTGATTTAGTTACGTAGAACTTCACGTCAAATCCCTTGCGGGGTAGGCAGAGAGAATCGATTCTGACCTTTCTTAGGCCTTTCGCCATGTCCGTCTGTCTGTCTGTCTGCTGCCTAGCTTAGATACGTTGATACTAGAAAGCTGTAGTTTGACATGTACATATGAGTATGCTGACAAAGTGGTTGAATAAATACTTGAAAAAAATGTTTTTGGTGGTACCTCCCCTACACGTAAAGTGGGGATGAATTATTATTTGCACCCACCCCATAGTGTAGGGTGTCAAGGTTTTTTAAAAACAATGAGGGTGTGGAAAAATTCAACTCAAATCTCTCAACTCAAATCAACAAAAAATAGGCTACGGTACCCGCTTTATATCAGGTAGGCCGTATACTTGCATGCCGCCCGACGTAGTATAAAAAATAAGAGAAACCATAAATGTTTGTCTTACGACCATTGCTTAAAGCCATTGCTAATCATTCAATTACCTAGCTCCTCATCTTGTCAAAAGGTAGCCTTAGTTCTCCATCGGGTAACATTTGTGCTTACAAATCGTTTTCTAAATCCCGCAGCCGCCGTGGAGAGATCCAATTAGGCTAATATTTGATCTACATTGAGTAGTCGCTGGTTCCATTGGCACATCACGGATTCTGTTTGAAACGGAATGTAACAAGCGTAAAAGGAAAAGAAACGCCATTTTTGACCGCAATCTTGTAACTGCGCGTACAAATAGTAAGTGAGAGGAAATAAAAACCGGCCAAGTGCATGTCGGGCCACGCACAGTGTAGGGTTCCGTATTTGCTTCGCTTTGTTTGCTTGCGAAAAAATTTGATAGTTGTCTAAAATAATAGGAAATTTAGCCTATTGGTTTTTTTATCATTGAAAACCAAGTTACTGAGCATTGTCAAATATTGTAAAGGTTTATATACATTCAAAAATCGAGCCGTGTTAGTAACTATTAAATGCTAGTTTATCTATTTTATTTATACTTTACTACTTATAACTATACCTATTTAAATAATGTAACTAAATATCCAAAGGTTAATATAAAGTGGAATTACGACTACTACAACTATCCAGATACATTAAACGCATAGGCATATGAATATAAAACCAACAACGGGTTGACTTCTATAGAATTGATGGAAACGAAACCACAGCGCGGTGTAATTTGTGACCAGAATTCCACCACTTGGTCGTTAAAATTAGTCACTAGGAAGGAAAACGCTTAGTGCAGGTAAGTGCAATGTTATATTCCGTAACTGTATACGTTTTCATAAAAGAAAATACATTTTATAAGTTCGTCGACTGGAGTAATTCGTTAATCTGTAAAGCCTGCCTAGCAATGAAAGCTTTCCTTTTAAATTCACTGTATGGACTACTACCATGACTTCTTTTACATTTCCAAATACAACCGTTTCGCTGGCGGTGGACCCTTGAGTGTAACACTTTTAATACAAATATTTCGCAAAAGCAAACAAAAATGTGATCTTGCCCAACCCTAAATGTTTTTAAAAAACTTATAATTCATTCTCACTTTACGTGTATAGATACAGATATATATATTATATCACAGATACCACCAAAAATTTTTTTTAAAGATTTTATACTTTTTTTTATACTACGTTGGGAGGCATACAGGCATGCGGCCCATCTGATGTAAAGCGGGTACTGTAGCCTATTAAGGCTTGCGATATATTAATCAGCAACTCATTGGGAGCTTACTGGTGACCTCACTTACACGCAGGTACACTACAACCCTCTAGGGAGTTGTTATTTTTAATGTGGTTTTCTGTGAGGTGGAGGTACTTCCCCAGACGGACTGCTTTGATGCTCCCTACTTCTCTTAAAACTTGCAGACCAAGACAAACAGCCATGTTCATGCACACAAACGTGGAAGTGAAAATCTAACAAAAATTTACTTTTAATATAAATATTTCGCAAACGGATCTCTACATCGAAAAATGATCTTTCCACACCCTCAATGTGTTTAAAAAACCTATCTAACGACACCACACAATATGGGGTGGGTGCGAATAAAAAAATTCATCTCCACTTTACGTGTAGGGAAGGTACCACCAAAAACACTTTTTTCAAGTATTTATTCAACCACTTTGTCAGCATAGTCAATATGCATACTAAACGACAGCTTTCTAGTATCAAGCGTCTCTGAGATAGGTAGCAGACGCACGGACAGACAGACAGACGGACATGGCGAAATTATAAGGGTTCCTTGTTCACTAAGGAACCCTAAAAAGGACATCATTTGTACTTATTTTTTTTTAAATTTTATGTTTAAGTTAGCTAGTTAGAGTGTGTTGGTGTTAAAGACTTGAAAAGGCGTGATCCTTTGGGTAGGGCATGTAGAGAATGTAGTCCTATATTTCGTTTTCGAAGGAACGACGAAACAGTCGTACAAAGCGAAGTTGGGAGGATGTCGAAGACCATAAAGGTCAAGACTCTCCTACCACGATCAAATAGGTCGGGTTTTATCAGGAGGTGATGTCAGGAGTCATAGGCCCGACGAGCATGCTGAAAAGAATGTTAAAAATCAGCCAAGTGCGAGTCGGACTCGCGCACGAAGTGTTCCGTACCACTATCTATAAAAACGGCAAAAAAATCACGATTGTTGTATGGGAGCCCCTCTTAAATATTTATTTTATTTAAATTTCATTATTTATTCTTAAAGTGAATATATAACTAAATATTCTGTGAATATTTCAAGCGTCTACCTGTTGCCGTTATCAATATCGAGCAAAAACGAGCAAAAAATATCACGTTTGCTGTATGGGAGCCCCCGTAAATACTTATATTATTCCATTTTTTTGTATTTGTTGTTATAGCGGCAACAGAAATACATCATCTGTGAAAATTTTAACTGTCTAACTATCACGGTTCGTGAGATACCGCCTGGTGACAGACGGACGGACGGACGGACGGACAGCGAAGTCTCAGTAACAGGGTTCCGTTTTACTCTTTAGGTACGGAACCCTATAAAAGCGCGTGAGGTGTATAAAAGGACTGTGTGTCATAACACTCAGTTTTCTCTGCCTACCCCGCAAAGGACCTAGCGTGAAGATATAAATAGATAGATTGTCAAACAAGGATATATACAATGTAGAAAATATCCAAGGCGAACCAAATAGCAATGCTTTCCATGTGCCAACTATCGGCAATAGTTAGGGCGACAAAAATGTTAAACGAAAGATGAATATCCAAACAAAACATACTCATTTTTTTATTTTAAAACTACATAGAAAATTACGACCTCCCCGATGTGAAGTTAACTCCTTAGCCTGTAAATGCTTCCAAAAGATGTTAGCTCGCGCATCGCTGTCCCCGCTGTAAGCATAGCAATTCTTCTGGAGCTCACTGGTAATCTCACTTTCTCGCAGGAACACAACAACCTTGCAGGGATCCAGTGTTATTTGGTGCCGTAGTTTGGGGGTACTTCTCCAATCGCTCTTTGATGCGAATAAAATGAATATTATGTCATAGCAAGCGTGTATCATCAAAATCTTTTGCCTGTATTGTAAAAATTCCTTTCTTTCAAAGTAAAAAGTGATATAACTTAGTATAAAAATGTTTCAGAAACTTGCCGCGAACGGCCCGGGCGAAAGTAATTCAAACAAAGTAGATAAAAGTTGCGGCGCTAAAGAAGCGATTAAAAGAAAAATTAGCATTCTTTCAAATTAATTACTTCCATAATAAAAGTTTTTACGAGAAAGTATAGGAGAATAATCCGAATATTTCGTCGGCTGATTTCGGGTTTCAAAATCTATTGTATATACTTGTATTCTTCTTAGAACTAAATGCCTATTTCCAGTAGTAGATGTGTTCACAAATAAATGTGCATAATATTTAACTGAAATATTTTATTTTTCTTATTTACTTTTATAACAATTATCGCCATAAATAATCTTTCAAATTTTATGGTGTCACGGTTCTAATATTAAAAATAGAAAGCCCGGCCATAAGTTCTGTTACTAATGAATATGTTTTATTTTTTTTAATGAGGTAATGTAATCTTAATAAAACTTATATGCACATGATGGAAGTATCAGCAAAAATAAAAAAAATCGGCCAAGTGCGAGTCGGACTCGCGCAAGAAGGGTTCCGTACCATTATCTATAAAAACGCCCCCCCTTAAATATTTGTTTTATTTTAATTTAATTATTTATTCTTGAAGTGAATATATAACTAAATATTCTGTGAATATTTCAAGCGTCTACCTGTTGTCGTTATCAATATCGAGCAAAAATGAGCAAAAAAATCACGTTTGTTGTATGCGAGCCCCCTTAAATATTTATTTTATTCTATTTTTAGTATTTGTTGTTATAGCGGCAACAGAAAAACATCATCTGTGAAAATTTCAACTTTCTAACTATTACTGTTCATGAGATACAGCCGGGTGACAGACGTTTGGGTACGGAACCCTAAAAATGATTTTATTTGAAATGGCCGCCTTTGGTTTTGATACGGGCCTTTAATCTATCTGGGCACGAATCTATGGATTTACGCACTGTTTAGGAAATTTAGCCACTGCTTGCTCCAGAGATTTCTTAAGAGATACAATGTTGGCGTGTCGTTTCGAGCAGGCCATGTCCTTTAAAACTGACCGTAATTTGTAGTCTAGGGGGTTCAGATCTGGCTAGACGAGAGCCAGACTTCAGCTCTCATAAAGTCCGTAACGTTGGTATCGAGCCATGCTTGGGTAGTTCGTGGCTTGCAACCAGGTTCAGAGTCCTGCCGGAAGGTCCACGGTACATTTTTAAAAAGTGTATTGCTAATAGGATTCATAACACAATCATTACGGTCGGCAACGCATCAGTGACGCCCTTGGTTGCAAATGTCCATAGGGTACGGTGACTGTTTACCATCTGGCAAGCCGTATGCTTGATTGTCACCTTAGTGGTATAAAAAAAGATTCAAGACAGTCGCTTAACAAAATTTGGCTGAAGTCTTTACTCCTTTTTCACAAAAATGAAGCTTTGTGATTCCTTGCGTCGAGCTTAAGGTCCGGTCCAGTTTTATTATACGCGACAGAGTCCTAGCAAGAATTTTTCATTTCTCGCGATAAGATTTTTGTTTCCTAATGCGGTTTCGGCAAATTCTGGCTTTAACAGCATTGCTTTTGTAGTTCTAACAGCACGCGATCGCCCCGATCTTTTATGGTCTTCGACAGAGTTGGTATGTCTGTCGATAGTAAGGTATACGAACATGCGGCTGATATCAGGCTTTTGAAATGTCTTGAATATGACCGAAGGCTCCATACCCGCTCACTGCAATCCTATTTTCTTTAACACCCCATTCCATATTGTAATTTAATAATAAACACAAAAAAAACATGTAAAACGGTTTTAAATTCAAAATAATTAAAGAGTTGAAAAATTTTTTTTCGTTATGTAACAGCACTTATGGCCAGACTAGTTATATAATAAGTTTGTGAGAACAAGTTTTTTTTTGTGATACGCACAAATTTACGCTTTTCAGATTTTCCCTTTACTTGTGCTACATGTGCTACATGAAAAGCGAAAGTCAAATTAGGCGTCATAAATAGGCAATAAACAGCCATATCTTTTGATTGCGTTTACTTAGCACTTCGATTTTTTTAATTGCTCCAGGACACTGCAGACTTGAGTATTTAAGTAATATTTATTTGACTTTGATTTGATACCTCTACACGTTCCTGAGAAATAGGTTCTTGGCAGATGGACAGACGGATAACGGAGTGATCATATCCCTATTGCCATTTGAAGTACTGAACCCTAATACATTTTGTAGTCGATTAAAAAGTAAACACTGACGAAACTAGCTAACAAAAAGGGGTAGTTACTCGTACCAGCCGATCCCAAACTGCACTATTAATTCGCAGTTTGTTTCTTTCTCAACGGATGTCGGGTTTTGTAATTCTCATCGATTGCTCGTTATGCTACGGATGCTCGGTTTTTCTCTTTCAAATTTTGTTATAAGCCTTTCTTTTATCTGAAATGTCCTTATTTTCAAATTTTAATGGATTTATAAGCATTTGTACGTTTTCATAAAAGAAAATACATTTTATAAGTTTGTTGACTATTAGGTAGCCAATTAACCTGTAAAGCCTGCTTAGCCGTGATAGTTTTCCTTTGAAATTCAGTATAGGGACTATTACCGCTATTTTTTTATAACTCAAATACAATAGTTTCGCGCCACCTTACGGTGGGCGAGGTACCACCAATAATTTTTGTTTCAAGATTTTATTCTACCACTTTGTTAGCATAGTTAATATGTATATACATACAGCTTTCTGATATCGTCTTTGCGCTAGGCCACGGACAGATGGACAGGCAGACGCACATGGCAAAACTATATAGGTTTCTTATTAATACAGAACCCTAAAAATCGGTTAATTTACAGATTCATTTGGTTTTTCAAGTATTTCTGAAAAGCTATACACGCTACATCACTGAAACTTCAAACGTGGCCCATACAATAAAAGAAAATCTTAAAAATCAATCCATTGTGGCGAAGGTATCGCGTAACATACATTCAACATACAATCAATCGAATTAAGAACCTCCCATTTCCAAAATATTAATTAATAATAGAAAATCATTTCCTTTTTAAGTTAACACAGTAAGACCTGTAAATGTAAATCTATTCATCCACTTTAGTGTATTTGCCTACCAGTTTGAAAATATTAAATGCCAATGTTGAGTTAAAACAATTCAGTGGCATACTTTTCTTTGAACGTGTTTTGTACCTTTCATTTGCGCTCACTCCTTTATGCAATAATAAATTAAGTCCTTTGTTCACTTTTTCATTAATTTTGTTTGTATTCCTCACATAGCCATTGAGTTCGCTATTTTTCCTTTTATTTTATTTCCCGCTCTCTGTTAATTCGTACCGTACTACTCAAATCTTAACTCTAAATCCTAGCACGTTTGAAATCTACTTGGGTTTAATTTAACTAGTGAAGGTTTTGAAATAAAAAGACTGTTTGTGTAACTATTTCATTTAATTCCAAACACATATTACTTACGATTTTATTTAAACCAATACATTCATAAAGAACATACACTGTGGGCCTTATGGGGAAGCTCAAGGCTATGGAAAGGCCTATGAAAGCTTGCAAAACGTTAGGTATCATTCACACGATGCCACCTCTGCTGTTAACATAACAGCTCAACTTCTTAGGATCTTACTGGTGACCGCACTCACTTGCAGGAATACAACAACCTTTCAGAGAGTTGTTATTTGGCTACAGTTTGCTGTGAGGTGGAGGTACTTGATCCGACGGACAGCTTTGACGCGCTCTACCTCTCCTAAAATCGTCCAGGCCGAGACAAACAGACGTGTTCATGTACACAAATGTTTGCCCTGTGTGGGAATCAAACCCACGAACGTTGGTGTCAATGAAACGTTACTAGCCACAGCACCATCAAGGTCGTCCAAAATTTATTTGTATTTTGATGATGATAAATAAATACGTGTCTGGCCTGATTTCTTTATATCTTCGCACCAAGTTCTATGCGGGGTAGGCAGAGAGAACCGACTGCAGATGACTCGGTCCTTACACATCTTACGTGCTTCTTTAATATTTAAGGATAATTATTTATTAATTTATAGGTGTATAATACAGTCTCATAACAAATAAAAAACTTAACATTATAAAAGTATAAAGTCTAGTTGTAAGGCCAAAATTATAGTTCACACAACACGATTTAATATATATAATATAAACAAAAAATTTAGACATCCAAATACTGTTAATCATATAACAGTTTTAGAATTTTCTGTTTAAAACTATTTAATGCCATTCGATCTAACTGCCTGAATCCAGCAACCTAATTCATCCCGCTGCAGGGATACATACGGGTCTTCCTTCCATTGAAGGGATATAGAGCATACTCCATCGCGCTGCACAACTGCGGACTGGTGGAGGCCAGTGTCTTTAAATCGCCCCAAGGCTACTGAGCTTATCGAATATCATTTGTCGACAACAGCTGGAATCGACGGCTTAACGTGCCCTTCGAGCACGGAGAAGCTCGAGCTAGATAAACTTCATCCGTAGACCGGCTGCCATTGACGTTATGTTTAACCTGCGTGTTCGGTAAGAATGACACGCGCCATCGAGTTTTCATAAAAATATACATTTAGATAAATAAATATTTCGTTTTTAACAAAATACTGATATTTATTATTAATCTATGTAATGCGTCCAGGTACAAACTTACATTCACACACTGAGACTTCAAACCTTCTCAACTACTATAGGTAGGACAAATGCTGGCATACGGAATCCTATGACTCGTTTTATGAATACTTACAATAGCAATTTCTGCGATGCTGATATCTTTGCACTGACTAGTGGCGCCTTTAGGAGGTTGGTTATTGGTAAACTTAAGAAAAAAATTTGTTGAAGAATATGTGTAACTTGTATATAGTTCGGCGGGTCGAATTCACCCGATTGTGATCATTATAATAAATCGAACCCAAGGATGTATACGCCGTAGGGCAATCGGGTGGATTCGATTAGTCGAGGTGTATTTATGAAATTTCAATCACTTCTTTGTTTGAAAGGAACTTCTACAGTGATCTTTCACTACCTATAAAATATAGTAAAACACCTAAACTACTTTACTAATCACAAACTCTGTAAATCTTAACATAACTCAATTCCGTGTAAATGTAATACCACCATCACACTCAAATGAATTGTAACTTAGACTACTTTTTTATAAGATCTACACGTATAATAATGTATATAATAAATTTGTGGCCAACAGTGTTGGGTTCATAATTAGATATGTACTAACATAATTTCATAATTATAAAATATTGTGAACTTGTTTGTGGTCCTTAATAAATAAATAAAATAAAATAAATAAAATGAACTTAATAAGCGTCTATAAAATTAGGAACTAAAAATTTAACACGGTGATCTGTGAGTTGGTTCTGACTCTACTATGGTTTTTTTTTCAAGGTCTTACTTTGCAACTGCCCGCGAATTAATGAAAATGGGGCATTCTACGTTCCAGACCATAACAGCCAACATGAGACTGTATCTTATTACTTTAAACGAGCAACTCTTGGATATATATATAAATATATAAATATGCATCACTAAATACGTATTTTCGAATTTTTCGCCAGGAAACTCGCAAATCAAAGAAATTATATTTCGAAAAACGTGTAACCTAACTTAAGAAATGTTTGTTTTTCCTCTGGGTTGTTCCATGTAAAAATCAGTATCTTCACCAAATCATTAGACTTAGACTAATCCTACTGTATTAGGAAACAGGATATCGCTAAGAAGAAGAAGAAGATATAAATCTATTGTATGTAACTTCGAAATGAGTCTAACGAATGGAATCAATTTTTTTATTTAAATAGTATTTTGTTTTACTACGGTATCTATATAAATGTGTTACCTGCAAAAAAGAGACAAACCTCGGTCGCCCAGGCACTAATACTGATAAGTAGTAACTGACATATGTTTGTATGCATGGTAGTATGTATATATATCTATCTGGCAGTATGTTGACCTATCAGTTACAAATTACACAGCATAATAATTTCCAATATGCATGCATAATTCAAGTGTGCTTACTTGCATAAGACATTACATTAGTGGCGATTAACATACCATATTCACTGTGTTGTATCATTTGGTACAATTTGTCCGATAAACAACAATGTAATGTTCAAACAGGGCCAAATCAAAAGCACCCTATACCGAATAGCATGTATGAAGAGGTTGATGAGTGTGGAAGAAACGAGATAGGTATGTTTCTTGTTAATGGAAACACTTGTCGATTCCACTTCACAATGTTATTTGTTAATTATTTTTACCGACCGGTTTTGGCTTTACGGCGTTATCAATATAGTAGTAGTATTCTTTACAATCGTAACATTATCATAACATAGTTTACAATCATAACATCACCATAATAAAGATGTATGTTTGGATCGGTGTACCTGGCATTCTATAGTCTTTTCCTACCCCAATGGGAGATAGGGGTGATGATATGTATGTATGTATAAAATGTTTGAAATAAATGGTGTCAGAACGTCTTCAAACTATTTTAATTACTCTCAAAACTTACATAGACCCATATAGAGAGTTATCGAGAGGATGTCGGCCATTCGTCAATCATTCGCCTGGGGTGCGCCTTGACGGCTTATGTCACGATGCGGCTGAGGCGTGAGAAGCAATATGTTATACACTATGCTCCTCGCGGCATCCCCATCACCCCTAATCTGCCACATTCAGGAAATCGATATTAGAACGAGGCAATACAGATACGGCAGTTCCAGTTGTACGAGTATGTAGTATCAGTTAAGGAGCTTTATTTTAAATATTATAAAATACTATTTAGCATATTAAGAGCAGTGATAGGCCAGTGGAAAAGGAACCAGCCTTTGACTACCTGGTCGCCGGTTTGAAACCTGGCGAGGGCATGTACCACTAAACTCGTGTTTTCGGATTTATGTACGTATTTATAACTTGCTCGGCGGTGAAGGAAAACATCGTTAGGAAACCCACACGTCCAAGAAATTATATTTCGAAAGCGTGTAACCTAACCTAATAAAGATCTGGATTTTCCTTTGGGTTGTACAGGTCTGATAGCAGTCATTCTATGGAAAAATTGGTTTCTTCGCTAAATCCTTACGCTTAGGAACACGCCAATCCTAATGGATTAGGAAACGGGATAACGCGAAAGAGAAGACTATTTAGCATGTTCAATACTATTTAGTATTAGGCTATTTCCTATATTGTGAATGCCTCCTGTTTCTTGTCAAATGCGAAAAGGTTGATGAGCAAAGATCTATAACAGACTATGGCCGCCTTTGTAAAAACACTAAATGTTTTTGTGAAATAAATTTTATTTTTAATGTAAACGTATAATAATACTATTTAGAAATCATTGAATTGATATTGTATACGGCTAAGATGGGAAACCAACATACGGCCTGCGTGACGGTAAGGCTTACTGTAGCTTATAGATGCTTGCGACACTAAAGGCATCAGGCGCGTACTGCCGACCCCTTTAAAAAAAATACGCGCCTTTTTTGAAGAACCTCTGCTGCAACCTATTGGCAAACCTTGGCAGATTCTTCGTTCCTCAATCTAAGGGTTCACGGAAGAAGAAAACGCGTTTAGAACATGGACGTGTGCCCATTCGATATTTGGCGGATAGTGAGCGTTACGATCAGTATTTGTTGTTTAAATATTTGGAGCACATACACAGAATGTAAAGAAAGGTATAATGCAACAATTTAATCGTTTTGTATCAGTTTCAGAAATACAATATAAACTTTTAAACAATACAAACTAAAACTATGATTAATACACATATGAACAGATAGCAAATTGTGTGCGTTTCGAGGAAGTCAGTTGTTAGTGTAACAGTAGTGTCTAGTGTTGAGAGAATAGTGCAGAGACACAGTTATGTTTCCTTTGACGATAACAATCGTTTTAGTTCCGGGTCGGTGTCGGAACTCGGAATAACCCCAATAGTCTGCTCCGTTAATTGAAACTGAGTAAACCCACAGAAGCAATTTATGATGGCTAATAAATGGCTTTAGTGTATGTGCTGGATACGGTCTGCCAAGTTGTTTGTTCTGCTATAATGGATAATAGGACGTGTTTTGTAAAATGTCAGAGGAAATATATTTGAGAATATTCGCTAAATAATGGATAGCAGTCCAAAAATACTTTAGCGGTGCGATAAAAATATGGCGCTAACGTATTTTGTAATGTTAGTATTATTAAAGTAACTAAAAAACAGGACAAATATTTCCGAATTCTATTTTTGATCGATCCTAAATGGTGCACCGTTTAGTACTGATTACCTTATTTTCAATGAGGCTCGCCGATTTTAAAATATTGATAAGGTGAATAAATTTTGTTATTTCAACCATTTTAAGTAGTTTTACGAAAGTAATGTTTTATTCCACCACCACATCAACCCTTGCTCATACCACTGCAGGGATACGGGTCTTCCTTCAACCGAAGAGGTTTAGAGCATACTGCACCACGCTGCTCAAATGCGGATTGGAGGAGGTCAGTGACTTAACGACTGTCATCTATCGACAACAGCCGGGACCGACGGCTTAACGTACCCTCCGAGCATGGAGGATGTTTTATTAAATTTTTCTAAAACGCAATGTGTCAAATTTAGTGTTTCACTTATAACTTCGGCCATCCACTCTATTTCTAACATGGTTCCAGTGAATCATTCAGGGAACTGCTCAAAAAAATTAATAACTACATTGTTTTACCTTTCTGTACATTTATGAAAATGAAAGTATGCGTGCAAAAATATAAAGTCGTTTTCAAAGTTCCGTGAAGAAAAAATACAAAGAATTTGCTGTATATTTTTTTCTTCTATTGTATCTTTATCGTTTATGAAAAAGATACAATAAGATTTTATGGAAAATATCTAAGACGTGTTTTAGTGCCCACAAGGGCCCAATGGCAAACAAATTTTTTATCTTATCTTACAGTCTCTAATTTGAGAGTTACGTGCTGAGAAGCAGTTCACATGGAGTAGCTTCATAAAATCAATACCTTCTATAAATGAAGTTTAAATAAAATACCAAGTTATTAATTATTTCATATATGAAATAATATTTCACACATTATGAGTCATATAATGATAACGAGTTAATTTTAATTCTATCGAATTAATATAATTCATAACGCACCAGATGCTTCATATAAAAATCAGAAGTTGGTTTACAATTGGGCCTGGATTTGATGAAATAATAACATCTGAAATTGGCCTAATATACGCACAAAGAAATTGGAAATTTCTCCTTTCTAAACTCTGTTAAAAAATTAGATGTACTTATAAATATGTAAAAAAGTATTTTTTAAACCCATCAGAGGACAAAACGCTCCACTTCTGTTTACTTATCGAAATCTGCTTCCCATTTTCGTATTAAATTTTCAGCCGCGCATACATATGATGACGAGCTCAGATGGCTAAGTCGTGAATGACGCGACTTTGACACCAACGCTCGTGGGTTCGATTCCCACACAAGGCAAGCATTTGTGTGCGTGAACATGTCTGTTTGTCTTGGTCTGGAAGTTTTAAGAGAGATAGGGCGGATCTAAGCAGCCCGTCTGGGGAAATACCTCCACCTCACAGAAAACCGCAGCCAAATAACAACTCCCTAGAGGTATGTTGTGTTCTTGCGTGTGAGTGAGGTCACCAGTAAGCTCCTATGGAGTTGCTGTGTAGGCGGCAGAGGAGACATCACGCGAGTGATGCTTAAAATATTTCAGGCATTAAAAGGCTACGGAAACTGCTTTACATCAGGTGGGCCGTATGCTTGTATGCCTCCCGCAGTTGTATAAAAAAAAATATTAATATCAATATAGAGATGGTACAAGGTAATCTTGCTTAGGCTAAAATTAGAAATAGGTATTGGTTGTGCGCGACCGCCGATGTGCCCTCTATGTCTTTGAGATAATATTGTTATAGATTATGGAAAGAGCTGACAGTAATTTGTTAATATACTTTATCAAACAGCTACGGCAAAATGATGCAACCTACGTTGGATTATAGGGTAGGCTTAAGGAATTTTAGATGAGACGTTGACAAAGATATAATGATAAAACGTACCAAGATAGACTGAATAAATAAACGTCACAAAGGTAAATCATTCAAAGTTTGGTGTTAAATAATTAATTTTAATGTTTACAGTTATGCTAAATAGAATACTTGTTGATAATAAATGATGTTGATTTCTGAATAAGTTTCAAAGCAAGTTGCGCGATGTTTTATAGCTTTTATGTTGAATACTTATAAACAAATTATTCCTATTGTTATAATAATAGCCTAAAATAAATAGCCTTATAAACAAATTATTCCTATTGTTATAATAATAGCCTAAAGTAACTTCTACCAACACAGAAGTTCTCATCGTAATTATTAGAACTTATTGCACAGTATTGTTTATTCTCACTTTTTTTTTATTACATACACGGATATTATCCCGGTTATTTGATAGGCGTACGCGGGGATATGAATCCAACGCGTAGAGGATCCCCATCGAGACACGCTTCTAAAAATATCGATAGAACCATATATCTATGAGTAGGTCACGGCAGGTATTGGGACTATTGCGAATGTGTAGGAAATTATTAGTATATTGTAATGAGGTCTGGAGGGATTATTAGTACTAGGCTATTACAGAAGAGAGACGGGCACCTGCCATAACTATCATATCTGATGTTACTTCGGCAGGCGGTGGCTCGCGACTCACTAGATGGACCCCCGAAATGCCAGAGCAAGTCGGCCGGGGGCAACACCGATGTGAGTGACTCAGGGGTGTCGAGAGGTGTGCTGCGCTTTCTCCGAAGTTACGTTGCGTTATGCTCTTTAATCCTCCGAAACCCGTGTGGTCGTATACGGCCACGAAATGTATGGGAAAACGTATATAACGGGTTCTGACTGCTCAACACTTTCACCCCTGGAGCATATCACCTGCTAGAGCAATATACTCTATCGACTCCTCTCTGGACGGCCAATGAAGGCAAGCCACAGCTGAGTGTCCTGCGGGCCTTCTTGACTTGTCACTTCGACCGATGAAGACACGCCGGAAGCGAAGGCCTTGATAGACTCTCTGGACCACTCGGGTTCCCGTTACGCACCTACAGTTCGCCACAAGCTGCCCTGCGGGGTTTATTGTTATTATTGTACTATATTTTTTGGAATTAGACCCCAAATTAAAGCGGGGCAGTAATTTATGCAAATAAACTTGCTAGTAGATTCGCATGCAGTTAGAAAAATTCGATAATTGACGGACGTGGTCAATGCGCGCCTTGTATATTACTACTTTCACAGCATAGGGAAAGACCGCCGACATTAAATCTACTTTTATTTTAAATGCTGTCATTGTTACTTCATTTTAAATTTATGAAAACCTAATGTTTCATTAATTTAAGCTCGTAACAATATAAAGTAATTTTCAAATTCAATGAAAGCCAAAGAAATAGGCACAGGAATAATTTGCGTATGCTGGTAAAACGTTTGGTAGGTCTGGGAGATCTTTTGTTGTAAATTGTATTTAACTCCGTAATTCTGGTAAATTGCCTGAGAGTCTTTGGCGGACAATATCTTCAAGAGGCACATCAAAACTAATCTTTGATTAAGGGCTTATCATAATATCTAATTGACACTGACATATACTTACTATTTATAACTAATTGACGCATTGAATTAACAAAACCATAATTTGATCTCGTCAACAAACAATTTGTATGGTAACCTTGTAATTGCTTTTGCGATTTCGATGTCTGTCCCATGGTACAGAGTAGCCGACTCGCCAGTTCTAGCTGGGTCAATTTTTCTTTCTCATTTCAAAATATAAATAGTTTTGTTCAACTTTTATAGGAGGTTGCATTAGGACATCCAATATAATCGATGGAATCACTTTCTCTCCCATTTTATATTTTATTTCTTATTTTAGATAGAAAGGGGCCCCAGAAAGGTTCTCTGGCTACCACATTTGTAGGAGTCACAGGAACAGGACCTCCTATTCCTCCATTTTCTATACGATATATTAATATACCATCTCCAGTTATTTCTTCTTTTGTAAATTTCTCTCCCTTCTGCCTCTCCCCCTTTTGTTCTTACGTGCTCTTTCTTGAAAGTTTCTTGAAAGACTCGGAGGAGGTGATATGTAAGTAAAGGGTGAACCCTTTGCTCACATATCACCTCCTCCGAGTTTATTGGCGCCTTTCCGTTATTTAACTTCCATATCTATCTCTTTCTAATTCCTACCTTCTATCATTAAATTTTAAATTTGAGATCTCTTCAAACGAACATGCCAGTTAAGCAACGTAGACCGCAGCCTGCCCATGGATGGGTTTATCTATCTCTAGCTTCTCCGTGCTCGAAGGGCACGTTAAGTCGTTGGATAAGTCAGTGGCCTTCAGGTGGCTTGATAACACTGCTCTCCGCCAATCTGTAGTTGAAGAGCGTGGTAGAGTATGCCCTAAACCCTTTCGGTTGAAGGGGAACCCTATAGTGTGAAGAGTTAGGTTGGTGTAGATCACTAAATTACACATGCGTCCTCCTTCATTAGATTTATTTTAAAATGGTTTTCAGTAATATGTGCGACTTCTAAAAGGTAATATTTCCTATTCACGATTTTTTTTATTTCTCGATTTTTTCGATTGTAAATTATGTGGTGACTTTATTGAACAACATGTTGTGCTCGCAGGAGAAGCTACGGTAACCGCTTTACATCAGATGGTTGCTTGTATGCCTACCGACATTGTATAATAAAAAAAAAACATTAATATTAAGGTATAGACACGCGTTTGTTCATTTTTTAAAGCTTATTTATGCAAGGATTTGTATAGGTAGCTGTCATATAAATGTGTAGATTATCATCGATTGTACCAAACGCATTCGTCTAGTTTTTTGTTTAAGTAAATTGCATGCCTAATTAGTTCCAGTACCTATATTTTTAACAACAGTAGAAAAGTATGGATAAAAACATCTTTCAGGTCCATAACGGAAATACACAACGACTAGGTACGTAGTATAAAAACTTTGGCGCTTCGCCAATCAGCCATTTAAACCTGTGGAAAACGGCATTTTCATTATTTAATTCAACAACCATCGTATTTGCGCCGATGCCAAAATATATTGAGCGAGTTCAATAAAACTTGGTGTACGTGGTATTAAGCCAGTGTGATCTATGAAATTTATTGTTTTACGTATTCCCATTAAACGTGCCGAACTAACCTGCGCCGGTCGAAACGGTAAATAGAACAGCATTGCAGATACGCAACTTGCTTGTTATATGCCTTGTGTTCATTGTCGTGTGATCTATTGCATTCCTCTCATACGGTCTGTGTCAATAATTTGTGCCTCGTAACCATGGCTTTGGGATATTTCACATAGTCTGAATATCGACACAAGACTAACATTGTCATCTGGGAGGCTGCGGTCGTGTAGAGAGAATCCCCTCGGGGTTATGCAGCCAACTATTTGTAGAACCCAACCTTCTTGGCACATAGCGACACTTCTGTACCTTAGGAAGCTGTTGTAGATTGTATCGCTCTACATTAAGAACTATTTTAGCATGTATGCCATAATACTCCTACATGAAAGTTGGTAACGTGTTTACGTAAATTGTATCTTTTAATAACAGTTATGTAAAACGTCTTTTAGTACACAAGGGGCATACCTAAATGATTGAAACAGTACTTAATTATTCATACTAATACATTCTTAAAAAAAGCTATAAACTTTTATAACGACAAAAACATGATTTTGAATAGTCTTGGCTTGGAAATTACTTACCGCTTTTAACAAAATTTGGCATAGTGACACCTCATATTCCCCGGGTCAAAATATAAGATACATTTTATTGCGAAAAATAAAAAAAAACTCGTGGAAAAATACAACTGTATATCATGAAGATCTAAATCAATTAGTTTGAAACATCTCTTAGGCCTTATCAATCTTTCTCTCTCCCCTTTTCGAGTGGATCAAAGTACCAAAGGATGATTCTCACGGGACAGCTTAAAGTTAGAATCCGCCGGAGTTTTAGTATAGCCTGATTCCTTGTTCATTTATTCTGAAAATTTTATGTAGTTACAAAACTCTGTCAATCCAAGAAATACAATATATTTAGTAGAAAATCTCAAGTAACCGTTCTCAAAAGGTAAAAGATTCTATATATTGGGAGTGTTCCTGAATTTTGTGAAAAAAGAGTAAAGACTTCAGCCAAAGTGTATCAAGAGACAGTTTTGGATTGTGTTGTGAAACCTCTCAGCAATACACGATTTAAAAATGTACCGTAGACTTTCCAGTAGGACTCTGCGCCTGGTCACAAGGCACGAACTACCAAAGCCTGGCTCGAAATCAACGTTCCGGACTTTATAAGAGCTGAAGACTGGCCCTCGGTATGCCTAGATCTGCACCCTTTACCCTGTTCGACACGGCACGCCGATATTGTGTCCTTTCAGAAATCTCTGGAGCAAGCAGTGGCTAAATTTCCCATGGAAACAATGTGTTAATTCATAGATTCGAGGCTAGACAGATTAAACGCCAAAGCCAAAGGTGGCCAAAGGTGGTTGAATAGAATAAGATTTATTATTTTTTGATGTGATTTCCTAAAATATGCACATATAAGTTTTATTAAAATTACATTACTTCATAAAAAATAAATGCATATTCATTTGTAACAGAACTTATGGCCGGACTAGGTACACATTTTATATTCAGTTTAAATCCGATTCTGGTCTACTGATCTGGTCCGGTTTATGTAGGGCTCAGATGAGATTTTCGCTAGTTCTTGAAAACACAAAATCTATCTTTTTTTTAAATACAAGTGATAGTAACAGCCACGGCAGCGACGGCATGTTATATCTACTAACATCAGTGGGTGGGAGCCAGACGGTGCCAGTTCGCATGAAATAATTGGTGGCGGAAGCACACAACGCAGGTTACATCAAATTGCATAAAATGAAGTTTTTATATCTACTAGTATAATAAATAAGAATTACTAAAGGAAAGTGTCAATGACCCAATCAGGAACGGAACAGAGTTCAGCCCTTATATTCATTAGTAAGATAAATGTTTATCTGCTATTCCGCTGATTTTAAATGTTAACTTTATCCCGATTTTCTTTATGGCCACGATAATACGCACAAAAAAACGAACCATCTCATCCCACTCAAACCGTTTTATGTTGAATTATTAAAGAGTTGCGTCGAAGTATTGCAGCAAATACGAACCAATCCCCGTAAAGATAAACAAACCAAATCTAAACAGACAAAATAGGCTCCTGACAAATTGTTCCTGTTAGCGACTCCATTGATTCTTAAAGAAAAAAATATTACACGGGAAAATCATCAGTCGGTAAAGGCAGGAAATATCTTACTGTCGGAATCTCTTGCCACGGCGCGACGGATCATTTAACACTTGATTTGATTAACGATAGAGGAAGTTCTGGCAGATAACGTGAACTTAGGCGAGTAACCCATAAAATTCATAAACTTTTGGATATTAAGCTATTCTGCTCGAGGATAATACTTTATACTATGTAGTAAGTTAATACTAAGTACTGAAATTATGTTTATTTCTGTACTCGCGGGTATTATCCCGGTCATTTGATAGGCGTGCGCGGGGATGTAGATCTAACGCGTAGATGCCCCTTTTAGTAGATTAATGTAATATAGTACAATTATGTATATTATTATTATTTATTTCTACTCTGACATGGAACAATATAAAACAATACAATATCTGTTAGATGTATTATAATTAAGTTAATCTATGCGAGAGACTGGGGCCTTTATACTGACTGACTGAAGACAAGTTGTGGTAAGTACAAATTACTTCTAAGTTTAGGTAAGTGTATATTCTGCATGTATATGTGTGTGCATATTTGTGTGGGTGTGTGTACTTAATTAAACGTGCATATATATGTCAGAACGTGGATGTAATGGTCGTCAGGTGGCTCGTTGTTCATGGCGAATAAAGCGAAATACCAGCGTAGTTAATCTTCTCAATATTTAATCAGTCCATTACAATAATAATCGTAACAAAAGTTATACTCAGATCGCAGATTACAACGGATTCAAAATGCGGTGGATGCGACACGTGCGATTGGCTCCATTGCTCGATTCGTAATGCCGCTTCCAATGACGCTTCCAATCATCTTGACGTTTTTGACAACTGACAACAATCGATATTTCGAGCACACCATAACAGACACAACCGGTGTTGCCAATCCAACAATGTCGATTCCACCCAAGCGCCGACTTGACATTTTGATCCGTTATTATTAAAACTAGCATCACGGGGATTGATTTCTTCCGGGCTTCTCAATATGGTGTTGCTACCTCTGCGACACGGCCATTCTGATGCATCACACGTCCTCGTGTGCGTAATCTGTAAGCAAAAAATCTGAGCAGAAACAGATCTTACTGCAGCTCGGCCAACCCTGACTGAGACTGGCTTTAGTCAATATTTATTTCAAGTAAAACAAATTTCAATTATTAACCAGTAACATAGTACAATTTGCATTTAACTCTAAGTTATAATTCACAATCGAGACCATTGTGCAATTATCTGCCAACATTTAGTTAGAAGTTAATTCAACATTTTTACTGGATTCTGCTATCATGAAATCATCGCCTCCATCCGGCGGATACTCTCAAAATCATCGCCTCCATCCGGCGGATACTTTAGTCATCGCCTCCATCCGGCGGATACTTTCAAAAAACCATCGCCTCCATCCGGCGGATACTCTCAAAAAAGCCATCGCCTCCATCCGGCGGATACTCTCAACAAAGCCATCGCCTCCATCCGGCGCATACTCTCACAATTAGCATGAAAACAGAACTCTTAAAATTCAAAACAACATTATTGCGCAATAGTCTTCGATCGATTATCATCCTAACCTAATTGAGGGCAATTATTAGGCATTTTTCACAAGCAATCATAAGCGTACTTGTAGGTACGGTCACCACTCAAAGCCTCTAAACGTAACGGTCTCCTTCAAGCACCTCAATGACGCTATAGAGGCCTTTGTACTTAGGACCGAGTTTCGTTTGGTTTCGCTATCAATAATACAAAGTCTCCAACTTTAAAGTTAACAAATTTAGCTTTTGTACTGTCAAAACGTGTTTTGTCATAGTCAGCATTTTTGTCAATATACGGGCATTAGAAATATCACATGCGCAAACAACAGTCGTCCTAGTAAACTGTAACTTATCAGGAGTTACATGAACTGCTAGACATTGTTTTAATAATTCGCGGCCTACTAGAATGTCATATCGTAAGTAAGAGTCGGGCAGTACGTGAAAGAGGATCTCTAACTGAACGTCATCTATTTCCACAGTAGTCAAAATTTGAATAGTGCTATTAACTGACGTCTGTCCAATAACAGTCAAAGTTACAGTGTCATTACATCTCCTTTATAAGCGAGCATTCGGCTCCAGAATCATAATAGAATAGGTACTGCTCACCAGAGTGTCACATTATCCCAGCAGGGGCGCTGATGCTGCACATATCCACTCATTTCTCCGCCGTAGCTCGGGCACCGTTGGTACCGCTGGCTCCACCCTGGTCACGTCGATTGGGGCCGCTGGATGCACAGTGGCCTGTTCTCCGGCAGTGGAAGCAGGTAACTGCTTGATATGAAAAGGTCCTCAAAGTCACTCCAACATATGCCATGGAAAGATACTTGAGATAGCCAAGCAGCAGCTTGTCCCTTCAGCGCACGGCTCAAAGCAAACATCGGCGTAACACCACATATATATTAGTGTTAATTTTGAAAATGGGGAAATTAAGTCTCACCTATATGTACCTATAGGATTGTTTTGTCCTTGGTATAGGATTTTTCTAAAAAATCGTATGTATTGTGTTTAATTTATTTGTTTATTACCTACTCACTATTATAAGGTTTTAGGTTATGTTCTTATTTGTTCCATTTGGAAAGGTTACAGTGTCCTTTTGGATATATACATAATATATATTATTCTAAAGTATTCATAACGTGCACATTGATAAAAAGATAAAAAATCTTTATTTGCCATTGAGCCCTCGCGGGCACTTAGACACGTCTTACATTTTTTGAAAAATAATCTTATTGTATCTTATTTAATTCTCTTATTTTACTTTTTTCCTTTTTTTTAATTTACTAGCATTTCGGAAATGACCATTGGCGAAGAAGAAATGCCGAAAGAAACTTGCCAATACAGGTCTCTTTTAAAATTGTCAATTAGATATTACAAAAACAAATAATTACATAAGCATATTGATACAATAATGATATCAAATGGTAAAATTAAAGATTATAGCCACATCCGTCAATTGCCTGATTCTCCTAACTGCCCACATAAATAAACCATTGTAATTTGGAGTCTACTGTAATACCAAGAAACACAGTGTTATCAACAAATTCTAATTTATTATTCCCAATGAGAACTTCTGTATTGGCAGAACTCACATTTGGAAGACTAAATTTGATGCATTTGGTTTTAGCTGAGTTTAGCAACAGATTATTACATGTGAACCAGTTTAAAATAGCAGAGACAACACCCTTTATCTCGTCAATATTTTCACACCGGCGGGACACATTAAAAATTAGAGAGGTATAATCAGCAAATAGTACTATATCCGCCATTTTCTGCACCATGTGGGGCAGATCATTCGCATATACTAAATAAAATTATTAGTGTCAAAAAATACAAAATTGTCATTATGACAACATGTCAAGTGGTATAAGTCATTAATATTGTATATGTTAGTATTAAATTTTGGTGTCTGGCAACATGTATAAGGTAGTGCGCATAACAATATCCTATTTACTTTTAAATGGTGCAATTTATCCAATCCATTGATTACATCCTTTTTTTGAATTCCTAATAATATATACCTGAATATTTGAATTTAATACATGAAAGTTTTATTAACTTGGATGAATTTCAAATATCGTAAGAAAATTCTGTGGAAATAAATTTCCTGGGAAGCGAATAAAATTCAGTGTGTATTTGTATTTATTTGCCCACTTTTAACTCAAAGCAAGGAAATGTAATTTCAATGCGACTTACACGTCCTTTCACCGAATCTTCAACTCTTATTCGAATTCAACTTTATACATACAAGTTTCCTTACAGACAGAGACTGTTGCACTGGTTGTGACGTGCTGTTCCAAGGAAATTTAGTTTTAAATTGGAGAACATTTTGCAATAACAAAACTGCAAACTGTGAGAATGGAACGCAAATATGGCTTTAGTTAACGATCCTAAGCTTACCTATTGTATTGAGCCATTATGTTAAGGACATACTTTTTTAAACAACATTGAGGGCATACAAGCATACGGTCCACCTGATGTAAGATAAATAATGAATGCTTGCAAGTCAGCAGATCTTCAAATCAGCAGCAAAGGTGGCATCGCGCAAGTGAGTATCACTTGCGCGATGCCGCTTTTGCTGCTGACACAACAACTCCTTAAGAGTTTACTGGCGCACTCACTCACACGCAGGAACACAGTAACCCTCCATAGAGTTGTTATTTGGCTGCGGTTTTCTGTGAGGTGGAGGTACTTCCCCAGACGGGCTGCTTTGATACGCCTTATCTTTTTTTTATATCACTAAGGTGGCAATCAAGCATACGGCTTGACAATCAAGCAAATGGAGTTTTCTTAGCGGTGAACGCGCAAACTTGTGTCTATAGAGTGATTTATCGAAGTTGATTTAATAAAATGTACTCAGTATAGGCTGATTATTTCACTATTGAAGACATTGTTTTGTGTTTTTTCTTATCTCTCTTAAAAACACCCAGACTAAGGCAAACAGACTTGTTCATGTACACAAAAGTTCACATTGGTATCAAAGTAACATTGCCTCCCTTCGTGTATGTGATTGCATAACAGGTAGTGTTGCGAGGGGTTGTTCTATATGATGCCAGCAACTTCCTTCACAACCTAATCGCTAACGTCGATGGGGATTTCATTCTCATTCACTGGAATCATAATGGTTGCGTTTAATCTTTAGAACCGTACATTCTGAAGATTTTTTCCGAAAAACTTAAGTTGTGAAATGAAATCTCTGTCGAGGGTTTCCACGGTATGAGATTCTTCGGCAATTTTTTTACAGGATCTACGGCGCACGAGTGAGACCTGTATAGTTCAAGTATTCATAGGTTACAATAACCGCTTACCTGTATGGTGGTATCATATCAGGCATCCGTACGCTTGTTTTCTATATCATAAAGATACATAACTTATAATGATTTACAGTCTTGATCTGATAGTCTGCGAGTACAATTTCGCTTTATCTTTACATAATACATTTTCAGTTTTAGTTCTTACATTGCTAATTATAAAACACATGCGAGAAAATTACTTTTTTGTTTGTCCACATTTTACATTGTGAACACAATATAAGCAAAGATATATATGTCATTGAGAAATTGAATTGTATATACGTTTTCACATAATTACAGTTTTCATTCGCATTCCAATGCATATATCATATATTTGGATATATAATTGATATATATATATATATATATATATATATATATATATATATATATATATATATATATATATATATATGTGTATGTACTTGATGAATTTATGACTAAAAGTAAAGCGGTGTCTGTATAGTGAAATTATCAGCCTATACTGAGTCAATTTTATTAAATCAGCTTCGATAAATCACTCGCTATTCTCTTCTCATCTTCTTCGCTCTTTCGAAAATTATGATACGCAGCTCTCGATAGTTACCTCGCTCTTTCTAACTAGTTAAATTTAAAACCTTTAAATGAACAGTGTATCTACCATTGTTTTTATTTATCATTTCTAAACTCAGGGTTCACTCAAAATTATGGCTGATATTTTTATATATTATATTCAGTATTGAACTATATTTAATATTGAACTATTGTTACCACCAGGATGGAAATTTCATGCGACGTAAGTCAAATGACAAATAGAGACTAAAAAATATGCCACTTTCCGCGTCTAAAAATCAGAAACGATTGTTATCTATAATCGATTAAAATAGACATTGAAAAGAGAAATTCAAAATGGAGGATTTTGGCAGAAAATATCGTTTGTATATTAATGTAATATGAAATTGGGTATTAAACTTTGTTATTTTATTTCTTTTTAAAACCTTATTTTCTTTCTTTTTCTTCGGCTTCTGTGGGTCGTATCATGATGTCGAATAGCTTCTGACCTTCCAAGATTTGCCAAGAATTAAGCTGTCAAATCCAAAATATTTTTATTAAATGCAACTGTTGCAGGGATTAGCACGTTCAAACAAACAAATAAATGTTCCGCTTTATAACTAGTACGGCACTTACAGCTATTCCGTACCTAACAATAACATCAAAAACTTTTGATGTAATAATACACTTTTTGATAATTATGTAAAAGTTATATATGAAATGAAAGGTAATTAATGTACAATAAAATTTTATTTACATTATTCGAAATGCTCTCCTCCATTTTAAATACATGCCCTTAATCGAGGCCGAGCCAGTCGCGGCCAGCACGCACCACCTTTATATTTATCTGCCGCTGCTTTAACCAGAGATGCTCGGAGAGACTCCAAATTCTGACGAGGTTTAGCGCAGACTTTCTCTTCCAAATGTTGCCATATCTTGTAGTCCAGTGGGTTTAAATCTGGGCTGGAAGAGGGCCAGTTTTCATGCCAGATGACGTCAATTCCACGAGCGGTCAACCAGTTTTGAGTGCTTCGTGCCTTATGAGCTGGTGCAGAGTCCTGTTGGGATATCCAGTGTCTGTTTTTAAACATTGTTTGAGAAAGTGATTTTAGTATGTTTGTTAGGACGGTATTTTGGTAAACCACGGCACTGGTTTTCACACCTTTTTCACAGAAAAACACCTCAGTAAGCCTGAATATGAGATTCCAAGCCAAATCATGATTGATGAAGGATAATGCCCTCGCTGGACCCTCGAAATACGCGCGCTCGCTTCTTCACAACTGTGGGGTTCTTCACAACTTCACAACCTTATCATTTTGTTTGTTGTAACTTTCTTCGATGGTAAAAATATTCTCATCCGCAAACAAAATTTTTCTGTGACCTCCGTTTGCGTACCGCTTCAGTAGTTGTTTCGATTTTACCACCCTATTCTTTTTTAAATTATCAGTTAGAAATGACCAGTACGTCTCTTACAGGCTGCAAGTCCTAAGTCATCTTTTAAAATACGCGACATGGTTCTGGGTGCTATCTTCATCTCCCGAGATAAAATCTTTTGCTTTCGGACAGGATTTCTTCGAATTCTTTCCCTTACTGCTTTGACCACCTTTTTCGTACGAACACTACGTGGATGGCCAGATCTTTTTCTGTCCCGAACAGAGGTCTCATTGTACCTATTAATAGCCCGGTACACATTTTACTAATACCAAGCGTATGGAGAGTTTTAAAAATTGCATTTGGCTCCATACCTACTTTGTGTCATGCAATCACAGCGATTCCGTTTTCTTTATCACCCCACTCCATTTTAATATCGCAAAATATTGTACAATGTATTTTGCGCCAAAATGAGAAAAATTCAATGAACAATCATATAAAGATGACAGATTCCAAATTCAAATGTAATATTTTGTTTATTTTTAATTGTAACAGTATTTATGGCCAGACTAAGTATAACCCACTGTTGGAGGTTGGCTGGAAGAGATCTCTTTTAGAGATAAGTTCGCCTTTGCGAACGAAATACTTTAAATCTCGTATCTAGGTATATAATGTTTTTGTGCAATAAAGGATAGCATAGTATATTGAAATAGATTTTTTGAACTTGCATAAATGCAAAATCCCTCATATGCATCAATTACCTACTGAATTATAATTGCTCCAGCTTGGGATATTTTTATTACAACAGTAGAAATGAATTTGAACCATAATATTAAATAATAAATAAATAACAAAATAAATAAGAATATTTAAAGTCCGCACAATAGCGAGTATTTCTATATGATTATAAGGGAGGAAACAATTGCGGTGCATGAACCTCAATGTTGTAGAACACTTTGATTATTCCGAGCACACAATCTAGCAGAAACAGATACCGTTGGGATGTGTAGCTTTTAAGAGTCAACTTCAGTACGTTGTTAAGTTCTTATTTCGAATTTGAAAGTATTTTGCTTTTTGAGAAAGACTATGTCTAATCTAAAACCAACTTCGTCAAATTCAGATAGTCAGTTATTTTTTTAAACATGCTGGAAAATATTCACACGAGTAAAAAAAAAACAGGAAGTCAGTAATATTATACCACTGACAAAAAAAGCGTACGACTGCCTCATGGTAAGCAGTTACTTGGATCACCAGAGGCATCACTAAACTTGTATGTTGCCATTTTGATGAAACTTAGGCTGTAGTCCCCTTGGAAAACTTCGGCAGGGAGAGTTCATTGCACATTTTCAGATTCTAGGCAAGAATTCTTCTCTGGAACGACTGCTCGATTCCAGACAAGTTTTCTTCTCTATTGTGTGATAATGAATTCGCCGCCAACGGTGAGCGCTGCAGTTGCACAAAGAAGCTGAAGGCATAACGAAAACACAATTGGTAGAACACACAAATGGAGGCAAATCCTTTCCTTAAGCTCAATGATTAAATATCGCGTGGAAGTTTAGGCATAATGATAAGTCTTAAAACATGTCTCTGAACCAAATCACAAGGTATTAGTATGTAAGTAGTAATTGATTTATTTACATGACGAGCTCGGTGGCTCAGTCGTGAATGACGCGACTTTGATACCAACGTTCGTGGGTTCGATTTCCACACAAAACATTTGTGTGCATGAACATGACTGTTTGTCTTGGTCTGGATGTTTTAAGAGAGGTAGGGCGCATCAAAGCAGCCCGTCTGGGAAAGTACCTCCACCTCACGGTAAACCGCAGCCAAATAACAACTCCCTTGAGGGTTGCTGTGTTCCTGCGGGTGAGTGAGGTCACCAGTAAGCTCCCAAAGAGTTGCTGTGTAAGCAGCAGAGGAGGCATCGCGCGAGTAATACATATATCGCGAGCGTGATTACGCTACGGTACCCGCTTTACATCAGGTGGGCCGCATGCTTGTATGCCTCCCGACGTAGTATAAAAAAAAACCTTTCGAATGAAATTCAATTACTGGTGTGAAACAAACAAACAACGTATCCTAATCCTAATATTTTTTATCAATGCGAGCGAAGCCGCGGGTAAATGCTAGTCCTATTAATATTATAAATGTGAATGTCCGTTTGTTTGTTACGCTTTCACGCGAAAATTACTCAACCAATCATCATGAAACTTTGTACACATATTTACGTAAAATAGAATACTTTTTATTAAAAAAAAAATGCGAGCGAAGCCGCGGGTAAAAGCTAGTAGTACTATAAAGCAATAAACTATTGCTAATTCAATGAACGAGAGTGCTTTAGCGGTAGTTCCAAAACTTGGTACTAGATGACGATAGCCAACTATACTAGAAGTTAAATCTACCTGCTAAGATTTTATTGTGTTTAGCTGCCTCTCCGCTTCTCGGTGCATCCATTCTTAAGCAGTCGCTTTTACTTTGCTTTCAGGCTGTGGTGCCTCACGTCCGCGTCACTCATCCCGTGACGGAGTTACGGCCCATAGGGGCCTACTGCATAGTCAGTGTCAAGAAAAGAAGAAAATAAAATTGTATGAGCGAATGGTGATAGATAAATAATAATACTGATATTAACATATATCTAGATTAGATCACACACATTAAGAAAAGTGGTCGTTCATTAATCACGTGACTTTTTATATCCTTTTAATCTCCCCTCTCCTCCCTGGTGATAGGTACGTGGTGAGGTTTCCGGTTTCGGAATACATAGACTACTGGACAAATGTAAAATGGGGTAAGAAGGTGACCAGAAACTTACCTGAAGAGCATATCGAAGAGAATTTCGCATATGTCCACAACAAGCGTGGTCATCACACTTCACCACCTGGTGATGGTAATAAGATATATGCAATTTGACCGGGTAGGTAGGTGCTATGTGTGCTTCCGCGACAAATTAGTTCATGCGAACTAATTGGCGCCGGCCGGCACCCACCCGTCATGCCGTTGTTGCCATAGTTTCTCCGGACGTCTCTGCCTCAGCTGCTGACGATTAATGGACAATCCCAAAACACTATTCATCTCTCTCCTCGCTTCCAGGATTATGACTGCTGGATTCGTATTACATAACCTCACCTGGCGCCTCATTCTGCTACATACACACGTCTATCAATCACTAATTTGATTTGAGTAGAACCAGAGATCAATAATGTCCTATTTCATAACGTAGAACTCATCGGGGTTCAGTGTCGCTATAAAAACTATATGCACATATAATTTGAAGCTCAAGTGAATACTTAGCATAGAACACCAGCCTCCACAAGCCGGTGTCTGAATAAAAAGTAAGCAATCTCCCAACATATTTTGTAAAGTGAAAATGTGACAAATAATAAGACTCTGCGTGAAATGATTGTTTGTTTAACAATAATGGATTTATTATTTTAATATAAAGTTTACAAGCGAAACTCTGATAAAAGAGAGGCTTGAAGTAGCCAGAATAGGGAACCTCACAGTATAAAGTAACCAGTAAAATCCAGAGAAGTTTCTTTGTTAACAGCGGGGATAGCAACGCGAGAGCGATGTTTCTTGTGTTCCTACTAGTGAATGAGGTTACCGGTAAGTTCCTGAGGAGTTCCTGTGCTAACGATAGGGTGATAATGCACTTGTATTGCAAGCGTTTGTAGGCTACAGCTATCGCTTCTGATCAGACTTCTTTGTCTGTCGCCGTTGCATGTAAATAAAATTGTCAATTATATTATGTTTTATATAATAACAATTATATTGTAATTATATATGCACTTTTAAAATGATACGGGAAGTTGTTCTGAAATGTAGAAGATGTGGTTTTATTAATGACAACGGATAACTCACATTCGCCAAAAAGGTTTAATTTCATGAAACAAAATATTTTGTTACAAATTGCGGCTATCACTTTAAAACAGACTGCTATGAGGGCATAAATTGGCGTTCGGCCATCGCGCGGTTCAAAAACGGCTGTAATTGGCGCTACCATAATTTAATTCAGCTAACGTAGTGTTTAAGCTGATGCCAACGAGACCGAATTCAATAAAAATTGGTGCCAGCGCCGGCCGAGTAGTGGACCATCAATATTGCAACGATCTGTACGTTTATTATGCACTGTCGGCGTAGTGACCATAGAATAATATCAATTTATTTATGCTTCTATTGTCATGACTTATTCTCAGATGGGCGACCAGAAGGCGTGTCCCCGTATAACTCATGCATGTATCAATTTTAACGTATATTGTATATATGTTATTGCGACATATATTGTATTGGTCATATATACCTAGTCCGGCCATAAGTTCTGTTGCAAATGAATATGCATTTATTTTTTTATGAAGTAATGTAAATCTTAGTATTGTCTTAGGTTTTCGCGATTGTTACACATTGAAATTAAACTATTTTTAACGGAAGTATCGCGTGTTTTATTTATTTTGTTGAAACCTGACGTTTCGAACGCTTTGCAGCGTCCGTGGTCGCAGGAAAGACCACGTACGCTGCAAAGCGTTACTTCCGTTAAAAATAGTTTAATTTTAATGTAAATCTTAATAAAACTTATATGTACATATTTAAGGAAGTCTCAGCAAAAATATATATATATATATATTCTATTCGAAATGGCCGCCTTTTGCTGTGATACAGGCCTTTAATATGTTTGGTCACGAATCTATGGATTTACAAACTGTTTCCATCGGAAATTTAGCAACAGGTTGCTCCAGAGATTTCTTGAGGTACAATGTCGGCGTCTCGTTTCGAGCAGGCCTCTAAAATTGATCATAATTTGTAGTTAGGGGTTCAGATCTGGGCTAGACGAGGGCCAATATTCAGCTCTTATAAAGACCGCAACGTTGGTTTCGAGCCAGGCTTGGGTAGATCGTGCATTGTGACCAGGTGCAGAATCCTGCAAGATAGTCCACAATACATTTTATAAAAGTGTATTGCTGAGAGGTTTCCCAACACGATCCAAGACAGTCACTTGATACACTTTAGCTGAAGTCTTCACTCCTTTTTCATAAAAATGGAGAATGTGACTCCTTGATAAGACACCCCCCCACCAAACCATTACTGACGCGGGATGATGATTGATGACCGCGCTGTACCTTTCCGACCACTTGGGCGGCTTCTTGAGAAATGTGTGCTTTGACACTTTGTGTTTTTATATTTAATAGATTGATGCGTTATTTTGCGAAAATCAAATTGACACGCGATTTGATCTAACCTGCTTTATGTGCTTCCGCCACCAATTAGTTCATTCGGCCTAGCGCCGGCCGGCACCCACCCACTACCGTTAGTAGATACAACATGCCGACGCTGCCATGGCTGTTCCGATAGTCTCTGCCTCGGCTGCTGCGGTCGTCCGCCATCTGGAACAGAAACCAGTGTAAACTGTTGCTGAGGCAAAAGTAGCTTTTGGCCGCTCGATGAAAATATTTATTCGTTGATACTAATTTTATACTACTATAATATATATACTACTATAATATATATATAATACTAGTTTTTTTAAACAAAATCTTGATGAAGCATGTATACGGTCCACTCAATGTAAAGTGGTTACTGGATCGCGCGTTGCCACACCCCGCTGCTAACATAGCGATTCCTCAAGAGTTTACTCGTAACCTCACTCACTACCAGGAACACTTTTTTTATAACAGGGCGCAAATGAGCATGTGGGTCACCTGATGGTAACTGGTCACCACCATAGACATCAGCAACACCAAATGGTCACTGATCCGTTGCCAGCCTTTTTAGGGAAACATAGTCTCTTTTCTTAAAGGCTTTTTTTTTTTTTATTTTTTTTTTATTTTTTATATCGTATTTGTTCGGGAACACCGCTGAGGATAGTTGATTCCACAATTTCACCGTACGTGGTAGAAAATGCCTCAAAAAGCGTACTGTAGTGGATTGCCATTCATCAAGATGGTAAGGATAAAATTTTAGTTTGTGGTGGGTGGTATAGTTGAACTCAGCGGCTGGTATTAAGTTGAAAAGCTCCCCATGATACAATTTGTACAGTACACAAAGAGAAGCAACGTCTCTTCGTGTACAAAGCGAGTCCAGCCGAGCGGAGATTACTAGGTCGCCTACGATTCGAACTACTCTACGCGTACAACACGCCATCAAATGGAGTAAGCAAATATTGGGGCGCGCCGGATCAACCTTATTAAGGAATTAACCCCTGACGCAAAGACAGGGGTTTTATATGTTTAACGTATCTGTATCAGTGTGTCTGTCGTGGCATCATGGTCATCATTATCTAAATAAATAAATCATCATCATCATCATCATCATCATCATCATCATCATCATCATCATCATGGCTCCCAAACGGAGTGACCGATTTTGATCCACTTTTTTTTCGTTCGAAAGCTGATGTGATCGCGATGGTTCTTATAATGTGATCTCTTGTGGTGGTTGGTATAATTTGTGAAGATCTGGTCAGACGTTTGCAGATCATTAACTCATTTTTTAGTTGATGCAGGAATTTCGCTAACTGTCACAAGTCCAATTCATTTGAAATTGGATATACTATTCCTTCATGGTATTCCCATGACACTTTGACCTGATGCTGTAGCATTAACTAATCTGCGGAATACTCATCCCCCTCAGCAGCTTACAGCAGATATAGCGTATTTGGGCTCATTAGAATGGCATCAATGAGTAGGTGTTAGACAGACAATAATTGAGGCCTCATATTGAATAAGAAATAGTCGATATCATCAGAATTTGCCGTGTAATAAGTATATTTAGGTCAATCTGGCAAGCCAAATTAGAACTTCTTTCTCAAAACGTACAGCTTTGAAATTTTGTAAAGCAAGTCTGATCTGTTGTGATGACAATACAATATTATGATAGAAATAACCGGATGCTGCAGTCAGGAGTCTTTCCTCCTCACGAGGGCTTTCCACAGCGGTTAGTAGCATTGATGTGAGTGAGTGATTTGGTATATACGTTTATTGTCGGTAGCTCAAAATGATCTGCACTATTAAATAAAACTGCAGCTAGGTTTGGCTTCGCACGAGAGCATTTCTCAACGATTTGTAGCAGTGTTATGAGACTGTATAAATACGTTTCATATGTTCCTTAAACTTTGCAGTTCAGCTGAAGTCAATTTATCATGAGTATTATTAAACAGCTTTTTTTTATTAACTTCACAAATTACAACACCTTGCAAACTTATTACGCGATTTGCGGCCACTTAAGCGTGACCTTTTGCAAAAGTACTTCTGCCCAAATAAACAACTGCCGTTTCTATGGTGGTTCCTTGCAGCTTATGGACGGCCCAACTCAAAATGATAGAAAACGTTATCTTATCAATATTGCTGTATACTTGTTAAACTTTGCGGCTATATTAATGTCCATCCCGTTTCGTCTTTAATAAATTTATGTTGAAATTCAAATCTACGACGTTCAATGTCGCATAACCAAAATCTATACTGATAATGAAAATGTACTTATGAATCTATTGCTAGAATAAGTGGATTTCCGCAAGACAATCTTCTATAGGAATTTCGTGTTTCGTTCCAGAAAGTATTAATGTGAATGTAAATAAATAAAAAAGAGAATACAAATAAAAAGAAGCTTGGTATCTGGCGGTCCCTGACGCGACGGCGCTTGAATTACAAAATTTTACTAATCAAGTATTTAAATATTAAAGTTAAAGGGCCAGAGTCGTCCAATAAATTTTATGTTTTACTAGATTGTTTGTGTCGGGGTTTTTTTAAATGTTCATATTAACTTTTACTTGTTGTCTCGTATGCCAGTCAGCCGAAGGCACCACTTGCAAGCTGCGTTTAGTTTTAACTATTACAATAAGCTACTACTTGCGCCCTAGACAGCAAATATGTCCAAGATCACCCAAATATCCTCCTTGGTATACTACTGCTCTTATTAGGCTATTTTTAGAAAAAGACAAACTAAGACGACGTTTCCGCAAATACAAAAATCCCCGCGACGAGATCGAATATAAAATACTTCGTGATCGATGCAACCGTTTTTCGCTCGAGTGTTACTCAAATTACATACGAAAAACTGAAAATGCAATTAACTCAAATCCCAAAAAGTTTTGGAAATTTCTCAACGATAGACGTAAAAATACTAATACTTTACCATCTAATATGAAATACAATGGCATAGTTAGCTCAACTGGCGACGACATAGTAAACTCTTTCGCAAAACACTTCTCTTCAACTCTTTTAGTCGAGAATAGTACAAGTATGCAAGGCACTGCTTTAAATGTATCAGATCATGTTGTTTCAAATTCGCTTCTAAGTAAAATCCACTTGACAGAAAAAATATTACTTACAGCTATAAAGAGACTTCATACCTGTAAGTATTATTTTTTCTGTCAAAGAGATTCAGCAAAGGGGCTGGTCCAGATGGTATACCTGCCGCGTTTATAAAGTTATGTGCTGCCGAGCTTACGTATCCACTTTACTTGATCTTTAATTATTCTCTAACAACTGGTATATGGTAATAAGAAAAATAGACACAGAACAACTAAAAACGAAAATAGAAATTATCACAACGGAAAATGATATTCTGAAAATGGAGATCAGTCAAATAAAAAAGACATTTAATACAAAGGAAAAGTATTACGAAACAGAATCGCATAGCAAGAAATTTGTTATTTATGGCCTCACGAAATACGATGAATCTATAATAATTTAATATAAATAAACATGACACACCTATGTAAACATATCAAGAACGATTTAGAAATATAAAATGTTATTATATAAATCTTACCATAAGTAAATAATAGTGAATAAATAATCTAATGTGATAAAGTTGGATGCGTGACTTAAATTAATAATAAATATAGTCCGGTAAAGAACTCGTCCTCCTCTCAGAGTAGCGGCGCCCGACAGGGTCTATTATGCTACTGTAATTATATTTATGAGACCTAATGTACACATTATAGTTGCAATAAATGAATATGAATCTTCTTTTGTACCTTGTCTAGATAATGTCTTTTGTAACTTTGTAATGGATATATATATAGAGATATATATTTGTTTGTGTGTCTAACGCGTGGTAGTGTGTGTATTTATTTTTAATTTAATGCATTTTGCAAGCATTATTATAAATTATATATTCTTCATATAAACTTTAACTGGGCCTAAATTGATACTCCTCTGTCCGCGAAATTTTCGTAAAAACGGGTTCAAAGTTTTTGCTCCACTTATTAATATATTGATAATAACTCCGCAGGGCTGCTCATGGCGAGCTGTTGGTGCGTAATGACACCAAGGATACCCGAGTGCTCCTGAGTCGATTATGGCCTTCGTCTCCGGCATGTCTTCGCCGGCCAGAATGGAAACTCAAGCAGGTTCTCAGCTCTGGTTTGCCGTCATTGGCCGTCCAGAGAGGAGTACGATAGGCCAATATGCCTCATAGGTGAAAGTGTTGAAAGGCATAATGCCGCGAGTAACTTCGAAAAAAGCGCAGCACACCTCTTAACATCCCTGAATCACTCGCGCCAGTGTTGACCCTGGCCGACATTTTCTGGCACTCCGGGGGTCCATCCAGTGAGTCATGAGTAACCGCCTACCAAAAGTGATAATCAGATTCAGATATGATAGTTATGGCAGGCGTCCGTCGCTCTTCTGTAATAGTCCCGTGCCAATTAACCCTCTAGATCTCATTACAATAGCACAATAATTGGCGACACATTCGCAATAGTCCCAAGACCTCGTGAACCCTATGGGTGTTACTCACCTCTTTTATAAATCTGGAAGTACCACAAACGCTAAAAATTACAGACCAATTACATGCTTACCTACTATCTATAAGCTACTTACATCTATTTTGAGAAGCAAAATTGCACAGCATGTTTCTACCAATGATATTATGTGTGCTACTCAGAATGGATGTAAGAGTAAGTCCCGTGGTACCAAGGAGTCGCTTCTCATTGACATACCTTTTGTCAACAGGTTCATGGGAACCGTAGGGATCTATCGGTATGTTGGATAGATTACAACAATGCCTATGATTCTGTGCCTTATACATGCTTATGAAGGTCTTAGAACTATATAAAATTGATGCAACTCCACGTATTTTTTTAAAGCCATGTATGGAGAAATGGACAACAGTCCGTTTACCACCACATCCAAACTAAACTGTTTAGTCGTTGTCTATTTATATATTTATCAATAGGCAAAGGGATATACGAAAAATACTTAAGGTATTAAGTACTTACCTGACCTGTAGCATTAAACACGAGCACTCTCAAATTCCCCGGGGGCTACGGATTTTTACATTTTCTTTTTTCGTGTCACAATAAAGAAGTCTGCTTTGAGTTATACGATGCTTTCGCAGTATTGTATTCTTATCTTTTCTGTTGGTTCTAATACTAAATCAGTAGATAAGCCTAGTATGTGGGTAACAAGTACTCATGTAACATCTTTATGTTTTGAAAAATATCGCGCAATCTATTTAGTACCATATTTTGTTACTATACTTCCCAGAAATTTCTATTAAAGATTTTTTTTGGTTATTGACAATTAAAACTTCTACTAAAAATGAACTGAATAACATCAAACATTACTATAGCTTCGACTTAAGAAACTGCTATGGAACTTGGCACCCGTCAGATCGCAATTATCGGTGGCAGGCACCCTATCCCGAAACTCGTTTATACCAATTTACATTATCTACGAGTATTACTTTATACTCGTAGTTAATGTAAATCAACGCAATGCACATGTAAGTTCTTGCTATTGTCAAACTTAAGCTAACAAAATCTATGTTCGTAAGAGCAAAGCTATAGATATCCGACAGTTTTATAGCCAGTATGGCAGCGCGCACACCCCATCTCGCCACAATTCATTTCTCATTTCCGTAACGTTGCCGCGCTGATCCCCGCTCTGGTCACATCTCATCTTGTAACAGGTAATCTATTTTACTTAAAACGTCTTCCATTCTAACAAATACCAGTTCGGACTAAAAGAACTGGTTTGTTCTGCTGGTGTTAAATAAGATATGTTACTCAATTAAACTACCGTTTGTTTTTTCTTACTAGTGGAAACCGTCGATAATTCAGATTATTTTAGAAACAAGAGTAGAGAAAATTAAGAAATAAAGAAATTAAGAAAGAATAGGTTCTTCTGGTTTATTTCACGTTTATTTAAAACGATATGTTTTTAATTTAAAATTAGTGCTAATACCATTACCAGTTTCCTTAAGAAATTTTATGAAATACATGTTATAATGTAACTCTAAATTCATATATAATAATACACATACATAATTATAATGTAACACTAAAACCACAACTCTCTCAGGTTTCTCAGTGTATGAAAAGAAGTTAAAAGTTTTCATACGAAAGAAACGGGCAATTACGATTCAGACACAGGCGCTGAGGACTCCAGATGATATTTAAATTTTTGTTTCTTATGTAGTACCATCTCACCAAATTTCATTAGCACCAGGGAAACGGTCCGAGAATTATCGCTGCACCGTATTATATAATATTTTTCGGCGCAAATGGATTTGGAGGGAACAATTGTCCATCGGCAATCTCATGGAACGTGCATTAAATGATTAATAATATTTGTAATTGAAAACAATATTATACGAATCAAAATATTGCTTTCAATTATAAAAATTACTGAATCGAATTCAAACTGTTTTTTAGACTATTTTTTAGAGTTCAACTTTGTTTAGATTTCTCAACTGTACCATTTTAGTTTTTTAACATTTACGGATATATAGTCAGATAGATATAGGTATAAAATAACATATTTTACGTTAAGTCCTCGGGATTAAGCAAAGAGAACCGAGTACCAAATAACTTGATCCATAAATTCACTTTGGCCATTAACATTCATCGCTCTTTTTGTGCACGCTCACGGGTTTTTACGGTTCCTGGTATCATCTTCTGATAAGACATAAATAATTTGATCGTAAAGGTGAGTTTTGCTCTCCGTTTATCCATTCTAGCTTGTAAGTCTATTTCGTCATTAATCTGTTTTGTCATTATTCCACTCTGCATTATTTTTAATATCTGAACCAAATTAACGTTACGCGCATATTTAGCGCAACGCTTCTATTTCTGCACTGTCTTTATTCTACTGTCGCGATCTCTTTCTCCAATCCTCAGTTCTCGCTTTTATATGGTAGAAGTGAGGATTATTAGCACTTCTGTGGTAGTGGCTTCTAACTTAGGTTCACAATAAAATGTTCATTCATGCCGTCATAATCATTCAACTTTTAATCTTATTAACATCGTTCAATAAGGAAAAAGCTTATAAAAAATTGTCCGCACATTATCGTTAATGGTACATTTTCTTTAAAAAGCTTTTCATTTCGTACAAGTGATAGACAGGCTCAATATGGGTTATAAATAACAGCACTTATAGATTCTTTGAAAAAATATTCCTATTTTATTTCAAAATTAAAAGTCAAAAGTTAAAGATCATATTGACATGCCATTTTCATTTTAGTAAAAAATATAAAACCTCGATGTTTTATGTTACTTTTGTGAAAGATAACCTATATTGATGATTATCACCAAATGCTATTTTTCATTCTTAATTAACTCTAAAACTATTGTAGAATTTCAGGTTCATGTCGAAGAATGTTATAAATTTATAAACTTGAGGGTTGATATTGATAGAATATGACAATGTTGAGTTTAGCTCATATTTAGCGTCTCCAAGTATTTAGTACAGGACTGTTGTTCCGTATTGTCCTCCTTCCAATGTCGGCAATGCGGGCGGGTACTAAACCATAATAAAGAACGCTCGCTGTCTCTAAAATAGCTATAGTCAGAGTTAGACGAGACTACTTACAACTTATGCATACAACAGCCTCCGTGGTTGCTCATGTATGCTTGCGCTGGTAGACATGGACAGGGGACGCCTAATATGATGAGTGAATACTTGGAGAGAATCGCTTGAGCACGGCGATCTGAAACGATATGTAAATGTGACACAGACCGAGTACTTTGCCTGCAATGTCTCGGATCCTATCTGTTCGAATGGGCGAAGACAAGGGCGAGCGCACGGACCAGTGTAGGTCTTAGGGATCTGTCCTCCACGCGTCTGGGGACATCGATTACGACGTCAAGGTATGCATGTCAGCGGCTAGGGCCAAGTGGCGTGAGATTGCTGGTGCCATTTGTGACCCTAAAATGCCGGTTAAGCTGAAAGGACAGATTTATAAGTAGTTAACAGATTAGCCGTTACTTTGCGAAAGTCAAATTTACAGACAATTTGATCTAAACTACTTTGTGTGTTTCCGCTCTCGATTAGTTCATACGAACTATTGCCGACCGGCACCCAGCCACTACCGTTAGTAGATGCATACCGCCGCTGCCATGGCTACTCTAGTCGTCTCTGCCTCGGCTGCTGCGGTCGTCTCTGCGAGTGTTCGCCATCTGAAATGTGAACGGCATGCACCCGCCACCGTTGCTGCTCTGCCTACTCCGGTCGTCTCTGCGACACGTGTTTCGCCTCTCGGATTTGTCATTCGTAGCATGTCGTTCTAACGACTAACATCTACAGTGCATGAGGATGCCTCAGCGGCACAAGCAGGAGCTGCGTGCCACGGAGTCAAATATGCTGCGCTGGACGTGCGGAATGACGCGAAAGGATCACGTAAGGAAATTCACGGTGGCTGTCATGGCATAGCAAAACAAACTGCAACAGTGTCTCCTACGCTGGTACGGCCACGTCTTACGAAAACCGGTAAGTTATGTGGGGAACAAATCTCGAGCCATGCCACCTAAGCCGGGTTCTGATAGAAGGGCTAGGTCCAAGAAGTGCTGGCTTGACGTCGAGAGGGATGACATACGTGCCAATGATCTCACTATAAGGTGTGCCGAAGGCCACTACCTAATAATACCATTCTAACATGGGGTGTTTCGTAGGATATAAATCCTGTAACCAGCAGTGTTCTCGGTATTTCCATCATAATTGATGATTAATTCTGATCTTGTTCATGATGAAGTCGCATCTAATTCTGAACGTAGACCTTCCCAGCTATCCGTGTCTATAACTAATACAATAGGGTACAAAATAGAACAAAGAAAAAATGACAATTCCGACGACGATAGACTCTCTCCGAACTGTTCGTGCGTGAGAGCAAATTTCGGAAAAATGGTCTTTTTTTGTTTTTCGCCCAAGACAATGAATATCTACAAAAGAAGGACTAACCCACACCCGGGTGTGCGTTAGTCATTCTTCCGTGAGGGGCACCCTCCGGGACCCGATGAGAGGCAGGCGGTGAACTCTCATGACTCCCTTTCCGTCGGCCAAATGAGTTATATCAGACTCCTACTGACTAAACAACATACAAAGCACAGAACATACTAAAAACAGAATACAAAGATTTGAAAATGCACAAGTTAGTTTAATTGCTCTACAGTAAGATAAGGTAACAGATATTGCTATAATTAATAATAGGAAGATGTACTAGTGCAATTTTGTTATCCATCAATAGGAAACTATGCAATTTTCTAAGAGAGCAACGAAGGCAGTACACGACATATGGCATAGTAGTCGTACTTATGACATCGATAAATAAACTGTCCTTGCGGGCGATGCCACGAGCTAAAGCTAACTTTAAATAAATTTGATATTTGAAAACTATTCGCTATTGAATCATGTTGAATATGTGACGCAGACCGAGTACTTTGCCTGCAATGTCTCGGATCCTATCTGTTCGAATGGGCGAAGACAAGGGCGTGGGCCATTGATTGGATGTGATTCCACTTTAGTGGAATTCGACGGGTTAAGATAACAGAGACAATCAAAAATTGTTAACATTGACTTATTTTTTCCTAGGTGATCCCTGTATCATTTAAAAGCATATTGAAATGCACCTGCGCATTACGTACGAATATTGGTGGATTTAGAAACAAACAATATATCCAAAGTATTAACCGCTTCATGGCTACGTCGATGCAGATTGGGCGAATGGATACGATAGGAAGTCATATGCAGGGTATGTACTCAAATATCTGTCCGTATTCAAATATTCGTTTGTATCTTGGGACTGTGTAAAACAGCCCATTGTGGCGTTATCTTCCGCTGTAGCTGAATACACGGGTCCGACTTCTGCCGGTAAGGACGCACTTTATGTAGCGTTTTCTTCATGAAGTCACGGTTGAATGCAGACCTGTCTAAAACTTGCATTAAAATTGGTCCCTCATCTCACAACTTAGTAATATCTATCAATCTTCAGGCCAGGTCCAATAATATGTAAGTCACTATTTTTCTTTAAAAATAAACTTGCAACGTCATAGTTTACGCAAGTTAATTGTTAGCATAATACTGTTTACAGCCTCATAAAGGGTGTAGTTGTTAATTGAGGCCGGTATTCTGTTACAAAATAAATCAATTAAGGACACAGGGTGCACCTGTTAATGGCCGCAAATTGATTTAGTGTGCTCAACCCCCACTGTTTTATACTAGGAATAGTCCTTAATTAGGTTAATTATAACTAGTCTGGCCATAAATTCTGTTACATAGAAACTTATCTTTTTTTGGACTCTTTAATTATTTTGAATTTGGAATGCGTTTATTATCTTCTGACATTTTATAAGATATTTTTATCAAATTACGATATGGAATGGGGTGTTAAAGAAAATACGAGTAGTATAACAGTGATTGCCTTGTATGACGATCTTCATATATGTTGTGTGGTGATCACGTCGGGGTACTATGACGATTTATTTAAACCACAGTTACCGGTATAATATATAGAATGTTTTTATTTTAGATTACACTAACTATATACTAAAAATAATTATATACATGTGCAATAGTGGGGGAAGGTCGCTGAGTTAGGAATACGTGTTCTGGTATACGTTGTAATGTTTAAAATATCTAATGTAATAACCTTTTTGAATAATATATTTTATAAAACCTTTGTAGAGATATACACTACATTGTCTCTGTGACCCGGATGATGTTTGTCAAAAATATTTATTTGTAATTCAAAATTTTAAAATATTACATTTTAGTGTCGGAAAACAGAAAACAAGGCAGTCTGGAGGAAGCTTTCGAGTAGTAGAGATTCAGTGCACCACCAGCCTCCTGCTGAGGGCTACGTGGTGAACCCTCGGGATATTACTACCTTTTCCAAACTCGATAATCTCCGGACATCTAACTAATCTAAAAATTATAATACTTGCAGCCTCTGTTGTGGACCACGGCGGCTGACGGAGTTACTGCTGTGGTGTTGGTCCGTAAGGCGGTCCACCAACAACTTCTACATCTGGATCTGCGTGCTGGCTAGCACGCTTACCAGCTGTCTACAGTCGTCGGCCACTATAGCCGGCGGCCACTCAGTGCCACATTCCAGTGAACATAACAGTGATATTCCGGTTATAACAGTGATATTCCGGTTAGACAAAGATAACGCGAGTTCTTAAAGACCTTATTTAGCCGAACTTAAAGTGAACCTTTTTTTTATATTTTGTATAAATAGCCCTAATAAATTTGTAACCCTTTTTGTACACTCTTTTCCTCAATAAGTAACATAACAATTTGGCGCCTAACAGACCTGACCTCGACCCTGACATTAGTTTTCTCTAAATTCTAAAACCCACTTCCTCAAGTGTATCAGTTTCTCTCTTTCGGTTTCTTTTCGGTTACATCTTTCATTAATCTTTCCTTCACAGTGTAGGTACTCAATCAGTAGTTAGTTACACACATACATACCTACATACAACTACTCAAACCAGTCAATAGCATCCAACTAGTATAAGTCTTTGACTGGACATTCTGGGATGTTGCTGTACAATATACAGTACTCCTCTTCGACACTCTTGTAGTCTTCCTAACCAGCAGAGTATCCTACTCGACTAGCCTGGGCGGGCGGACTCAAGAGACCTACTTCCTTTAAATTTCTCCACTATTGTTCATCAACCACATATCAAGGGCTATTTTAATTTTTCTCTTAATAAATTCATATATATATTCTTTACTCCGGCTACATTTTTAAGAACTCTGCGATTTCATATTTTTTTTAATCTTTTAAATAATCATTTTCTTTTTTGAACCCATTATTAATTTCATAGAATACTAAATATACAGCTAAATCATATTAGTAACTTGATAATTCTTATATTTTATTTATTTATCTTATTTTGATATTCTTTAATAATGGCTGACCTATTCCTTACGAACCTAGAAAAGCTGAACTTCAATATGAAGTACTAGTTCATGTGAAAGGACCTACTAACTCTGTACTTTAACTAAAAAATATTATTTTGAATATTTTCCCTTCAAACAAATTGCTGATTATTCTCTTAACTATATATATATTATTTCAATAATCTCATTTGTATATATTCATCTTTCACTTCGATTTATTTTTGGCTATATTAAATCGAAGCTTTCATTTTTTTTAAGGAGATAATCTCCTTCATTATTGCTCTTCTTGCACTAAGAAGATGAGTAATATATCATCTACACTATCCTTGTGTGGTCTTATGTGCCCTCTTGGTTGACCTTTCTCTGGTCACCAGGGTAATACAAGCTTTTACTTTGACCTTTCTTTGGTCATGGGGTTTAATAAACTCTTAATATTCTTTACTGGATCTTAGATCCCCTCATTACTCATATGTATATATTATCACTCACACTTGTACACTCTCTCATTTCATTCTCATGGGTCTTGAGATGGAGCGGCTGACAACTCCAGTTAAAAAAAATAAGCCTACCTGTCATATTAAAATGGAGCGGATGACAACTCCACTTAAACAAGCCGAATTGTTACATTACTAGTATTACCATTGGAGTAGAGGTCATTGAATGTGAACCCTACCCCTACTTTTGTATGCGAGAGGTATGATAGAGAAGCATGATAGAATTATGATAGGAATGGTAATTACTAATTACTATAAAACCTTTCAAAATTTTTGTAAAAAATTTTTTCTTGTGGGGGGGAATAATATGTAATGTTTAAAATATCTAATGTAATAACCTTTTTGAATAATATATTTTATAAAACCTTTGTAGAGATATACACTACATTGTCTCTGTGACCCGAATGATGTTTGTCAAAAATATTTATTTGTAATTCAAAATTTTAAAATATTACATTTTAGTGTCGGAAAACAGAAAACAAGGCAGTCTGGAGGAAGCTTTCGAGTAGTAGAGATTCAGTGCACCACCAGCCTCCTGCTGAGGGCTACGTGGTGAACCCTCGGGATATTACTACCTTTTCCAAACTCGATAATCTCCGGACATCTAACTAATCTAAAAATTATAATACCTGCAGCCTCTGTTGTGGACCACGGCGGCTGACGGAGTTACCGCTGTGGTGTTGGTCCGTAAGGCGGTCCACCAACAACTTCTACATCTGGATCTGCGTGCTGGCTAACACGCTAACCAGCTGTCTACAGTCGTCGGCCACTATAGCCGGCCACTCAGTGCCACATTCCAGTGAACATAACAGTGATATTCCGGTTAGACAAAGATAACGCGAGTTCTTAAAGACCTTATTTAGCCGAACTTAAAGTGAATCTTTTTTTTTATATTTTGTATAAATAGCCCTAATAAATTTGTAACCCTTTTTGTACACTCTTTTCCTCAATAAGTAACATAACAACGTGCGTGATTGAATATTGCAAAATTAGCAATGTTAATACACTTCCTACAGGCGCGTCACGTATCTATTCCTAAGGTCGCCATAGTATTCCCCTCTTTGTAAAAAACAAAAAAAAAAATTAACAATGACATTATAAAATAATAAAAAATGATATATTAAACATTGTCGACTGCTGCTTTTTTGATCCGCTTCTCCATCCAACGTCCATACCAGGAGAAAAACAATCGGTCCAGGAGTAATACGATGGCCGCGATGCAGATGCAAATTATTGCTCCGATGTAGTATCTAAGCTCGCGGATCTCGTCCATCAGCGCTCCATGATGTGCCTTCTATTGGGTACGGTCCTCCGCCGCATTCTTGAGGTTTTGGACCATATTAATCTGCTCGTTCTGGTGGCTGGCGGTTGATCCCATTATGCTGAATGTTCTGGTATGTGGTTGGATGAATAATGTATGGTTGATTGCTCTCTTTTATATTTGAAATCTTACTAGTGGTCGTGAGAGTCGCCCTGAACGTGTGATTTTTGCTTTTTGTGAAGCTATGATTTCTTGCTGATTAAAATGACGTTCACATGCTTCTTCCAGATCGTTGATTAAGAAGGCTGGCTTGAGACGATCTACTGATACTGTAACTTGTTTATCGTCACGCAGTATAGTAAAAATCTTATTATTTCGTCTAATAACTAAATATGGTCCATCGTATGGAGGGGTTAAACTGGGACGTAGTCTATTACATCGCAAGAATACATGAGTACAATCTTTTAGTCGTGGGTGGACGAAGATATTCCTGTTCGTGTTTCTCGTTTTGGAATGGACGATACCCGTTTGATATTTTCCCTTATTTCTTCTACAAATTCAGGGTAAGTTATCTTAGGCTCATTTTCAAAGAAACTTGCAGGTAACTTGATAGTCGTCCCGTAAACAAGCTCGGCGGCGCAACATCCAGTATCTTGACGATAACTGGAGCGAAGACCGAAAAGGACTGAGGGTAATTCCTTTGTCCAATTCCTTGTATTAGTTCTTGCTACCAGAGCGGTTTTCATCGTTCTGTGCAGTCTCTCGACCTTTGAATTACTTTGAGGGTGATAGGGAGAATACGTAGTTTTTCTATTCCCATTTACTTAGCGAGTTCTCTGAAAATCTCAGATTCGAACTGTTTCCCTTGGTCGGAAGTCAGATAATCCATACATCCGAACCTACAGATCCATCCATGGTAGACTGTTCTTGCAACTGTCTCTGCTGTGATATTAGAAATAGGAAAAGCTTAAGGCCAAGATGTACAACGATCGATCATAGTAATTAAATATTGCTTATTCTGTGACGTCGGTAATTTACCAACAATATCAATATGCACGTGAGAAAATCGCTTTGTAGGCATATACATATTTTCCAAGTGGCGAAACTATGTGCCTATATATATAACTATGCACCTTTGATGGTTGATATTGTAAACATGACTCACTCCATTTGCTTATATCCGTATTCATTTTTGTCCAGATATAATTTTTTGCGATCAATTTCCTTGTACCCTTTTTTCCAGGGTGGCTCAGATTATGATAACTGTCAAAAATCTTCTTCCTGAATTATTGCGGTAAATACGGACGTGCACTTCCCGTCGATACGTCGCAATATATTTTGTTGTTCGAATTTGATGTCCGTGCGAGTGAGATACGTAGCGATTTATTTTTCTGCAGTTGTTGTAGTTCCGGATCCTTTTCTTGAGCTTCTCTTAAATCAGAAAAATCGATGACATGTTGGAGTGACATCGTCTCCACTACTCTTGATAAGGCATCGGCGACGACGTTTATATCCCCGTTTATATGACGTATGCCTGTGCAAAATTGTGATATATAGTCTAAGTACCGTATTCTTCTTGGGGTATCATCTATGCCCGGCTTTTTGTCGAAGGCATACATTAACGGCTTATGATCCATGTAGATTATAAAACTGCGTCCTTCAATTAGTCGCCGCAAATGTTTAACGGCCATATATATTCCCAGTAGTTCTCTATCATAGGTAGAGTATTTCGTTTGCGCCTCGGAAAATGTCTTGGAAAAACAAGCAATAGGTTCCCAATTATGATTAAACTTCTGCTGTAGTACACCGCCTGAACACCTTAAACTAGCATCTGTCATTAATGCAATCTGTGCGTTAGAATTGGGAAAAGCGACGGTAGTCGCGTTGCGCAGGTCCTGTTGGCATTGTTGAAAAGCTTGTTCTGCTTCGGCATTCCATTTGATTGGCGTATTGTCATTCTTGTTTGACTTACTTAAAAACACGTTGAGTGGAGCTTGGTGTCGGGCAGCATGAGCGATTAAATGTCTGTAAAAATTGACCGCACCGAGAAAACGGCGTAATTCCTTAACCGTCTTGGGTTTTGGGTAATCGATAATGGCTTGCATTTTTTCTTGTGTCGGTTTCATTCCTTGGCTCGTTATATGATAACCAAGAAAATCTAACTCCTATTTGACAAATTCGCATTTGCTCAAATTGATTGTAATTCCATTTTCGCTTAAATACTATATCCAGATGCTTCAGATTTTCCTCCTTGCTGCCGGAAGCTAATAATATATCATCTACGAATATAAATACAAAGTACAAATCCCGAAATATTGGATCCATGAATCTTTGAAAAGTTTGTCCAGCGTTACGCAATCCGAAAGGCATTTTAGGAAACTGAAAAACTCTAAACGGAGGGAGTGTTGATAGCGGTTTTCTCTGTTTCTTTGACAGGCATACAATGATAAGCCTTTTTTATATCAATTTTGCTGAATATGCTTTTCCCGCTACTGATATATGAGAAATCTAACAATCTTAGAAGCGGATATCTGTCTGGGACAGTGATTTTGTTTAAGGCTCGATAATCGCCACAAGGTCTCCACTCGCCATTTTTATTTTTTACCATATGTAATGGGCTGACCCATGGACTGCTAGAAGGCTCGCAAATTCCTTCGTCCATCATTTCTTGGAACTCTTTTTTGGCAGCTTTATATTTGTCTGGCGGAAATCGGCGATATGTATTCCTAAGGTCGCCATGTCTTGGCTAAAGTGCGTACGGAGCTGTCGGTCATATTCAAGACACTTTAAAAGCTTGGTATCAGCCGTATGTTCGTTTATCGTAGTATCGACAGAAGTACCACACTTCTTCTGTGGAAGACCATAAAATTCGACCAGGCAACCGCGTGCTGTTAGAACTACAAAGTCTGTTAATGCTGATAAAGCTCGAATTCGTCGAAACTCGATTAGGAAACAAAAAATCTTATCGCAAGAAATGAAGATTCCCGCTAAGACTCTGTTGCGTATAATAAAACAGCACTTGAAAGCTCGGCGCTTATCGTCGATATACATGACATGCACTTAATCAATCCCTATAGTTGAAAAGAGTGGATCGATCAAAACCCCTTCTGTCTCGATACGCAGGTGAAAGGCACAGATATATCCTCTTTAATGATGAAAAGATTTTCACGATTGAAGGGTACTACAACAAACAAAGTAACAAAGTGTACGCAGTTCTTAAGAAGCCACCCAAGTGGTAGGAAAGATACAACGTGGTTATCATCCTACGTCTATAATGGTTTGGTGGGGGTGTCTTATTAAGGAGTCACAAAGCTTCATATTGTGAAAAAGGTTCAGTTCAGACTTCAGTTAAACTGTATGAAGAAAAAATGTACTGACTTTCCAACATGACTCTGAACCTGGTCACAAGGCACGAGCTACGCAATCCTGGCTGGAAACCAACGTTTCGGTCCTTATAAGAGGTGAAGACTGGCCCTCGTCGAGCTCAGATCTGAACCCCTTACTACTATAACTACAAATTATGGCCAGTTTTGCTTGAAACGACACGCCAACATTGTGTATCATAAGAAATCTCTGGAGCAAGCGGTGGCTAATTTTCCCACAGAAATAGTGCATACGTCCATAGATTCGAGGCCATTAAAGATTTGGCGTTAAGTTATAGATAGATATTTAGTTTCGCTATGAAATCATGTTTCTTGCCAAGTTTCACGCCTAGATTAACTATCAGTCAATGACTTACAATCTATAGGATACTTACACTATATTGATAAGAAAACGAACATATACTCAGACAGAAAAACGAAGATACACGAAATTTTTCCTACATTTGTGTTTAAGACATTGTTTCTGGGCAAATGGTAATTTGTCAAATTTCCCCCATACTTCTGCTATGAAACTTAGCTTCTGTAATAAAAGTTTTGTGATTTCTTATAAACAATCTGGCAGACACATATAGGTATAAGGTTTTCAGATTTTTCCCCTGTAATGGTAATGAATGTTTACTGCTAGATTTCGTAATCGTAGGTCAACTATAAGTCTACTTACATTTAATATAACTCTATAGATTATGTTTTGTGATTTTTTGAAGGGAGACGTCCTTTTTACCTCGTAAGATACGAAACCTTAAAAAAGGAGCAGATTCTATATACTTTACTGAATGATTTAATAATCCGATTCCGAAAAGGAGAAAGAAAGATGTTGCGGGATGCGGTTATGTGGACAATGTAAGACATCACGCCAAAAACTTACAAGCAAATAATATTGAAGCTAGTGAAGCCGTAGTTGTTTAAAAATAACAGCCGTTGTTACTATAAATTTT